>QLOH01000473.1:0-600000 GCA_026901365.1 Sesbania bispinosa | reverse complement strand
TGAAATATTGACAGGCACAGAGCTCCTTCCCCTCCTCCTCCTCCTCAAGCATGCTGTCCTGTGGCTAGACCAGATGTTGGTGCAAATCCATGAGGAATTAATATACTAAACTATATGCAGCTTTTATACGTTTTCTTCCTCTAGAAATATCATCACTTTTTATGTAGATTGTGGACTGAGTTGTGATTAGACTTACCAACATACCCTCTATAATGTATGATCAACCATGTAATGAATAACTCCTGAAAAATATGCACGAGGAAAATCCTCATCCCTTTCATAGGTATCCTATGTGTTCTGTTTCTTCCTATATAAGTTGATAATCCAGAAGTTTTTATGTGTTCTTAAATTTAGTTTCTCTCAAGAACTACTGTGGTATCACACACACACAAAGTGTAAGGAAGAATTTGACTACATTTTTTTTATTATATATAAGTCCACCATTTAATTTCATTTACCCTATTTTTAAAGTTACAGCAACCTGACCTTTAAGATATAGACAGTAATGACAAACTTCACCACAAATAGGTGGTCTTGCTTCATGTTTCACAATTGAAAATTTATATATGACCTGAACAGCAAGGACCGCTTAAAACAAATATACAGTACAAAGTAATAATCACACAAATTTCTGTTCAGCCTTTCACTATGTAGTTTAGTTAAGCAAACACATGGGGACATAACAAGAAGATAAACTTATATGGGTATAAAAGAACTATACAGAAGTTATTGCTGCATAGAAGGGAACTTCTACTTAGAAGTCAGAAACTTTCTTGTTCGCACCGCATGGTTGCTATAGGGCTTCCAATTCCATCTGGATTAACCATCATGATCCTGTTAACATGCAGCTGATGATTCACAGCTGGATTTACGCATATTGTATTTATGTCGTAGCTAGCCTTTTATTTCACAAATAGGTCATGCATCAGCTCAGTAAAAGATAAATTAAAAGAAGTATTTATGATGTTAGTATCCATAGCTTTTTCCATTACTTACCTTTTTTGTTAAATTTTTAAATGGTGCAATATCATATTTAGTTTAGTCATGAACTCAATAAAGACATAATTTATAAGCTTATATTTTACCTAAAGAACCAATTTTATATTAGTTTTACCCTCTGTATAAAGACTGAAATAAACGAAAACAACAAATACGTACACCATTATATGCACGCCATTTAAAAAACTGAATCTTGTTTAGGATTGGGAGGAACCCTTAAATGCTTAAAGTGATAATTTAATGACTTCCATCCGCTGAGAGAAACTGAAACTTGATTTCATTTCAAATTGATTTTCAATCCAAGAGTCAAAGTACATACTCAACTCAATGCACCAATTTAGCGCTTTTACAAAACGCATTCTATTCTATAGCTCGGTACCCCATCTCTCAATCAGGGTATGAGTGATCCAATCACTCTTGATTCATAATATTTACCTAAAAACTACAAAAGGGAAAAAATGACCTCAACTGCCAAAATTGATAAAACAAGGCAGGGAGGCCTTAAAGTTTTTTTTTTTTTAACAGGATAAAATTCTAACAATAAAGAGGGTTTGCTATCTGACCATTTTCCCACCTCATTCATAAGCCTTCTCCCAATCATCCACTACTTCAGAAACTTCTGCTGCATCTAGGTTTCCTCCAAGTTGCTGCCCTCCTTCATTTGAGCCACCTGCATGAGACTCCAACCTTGAGACACCAATGTTTCCAGTCTGTTTCCCAGAAGCTTCAGTTCTAGCAGTAGTAATCGATGAACCTGAACTTGATTCCTGGTCTAACACATTCCAAGGATTTAATGATGCGGTTATTGGTGCTTCTTTCTTCCAAACAGATGGCTGAATAGTTGCAGAACCAGGAGTCCATTCTTCATCACCCCAAGAGTCTTCTTTCCAACCATGCTCCTGAACCACAGCCTTTTTCCATGGATTATTACCCTTCAATGCTGACAGTGAACCTCCCTCTTTCAGTGTCCCAGCTCCTCCCCAGGCATTGGTAGCAGAAGATGCCGCTGATGCCCCAACATTTGGAGCAACCGAAACAGCACCCTGATAAACTGTTCCGTGATCCAACCTCCTCATTGCAGTTGCAGCTCGGGCAGGATCGTGAAAAACAGCCAAAGCATTCTTGTCATTCAACCAAACAAGTTCACACTCACCGCCAAATCTCAACACCAAGGCACTAATATCAGCATCCCTTGGTAAGTCTGGAAATGAGACAACAAGCCGTGGGTCCATATCTACCAGGGGATCAAATGCAGTAGGAAGGGGTGCATTCAAAGTTGTGGTACCCTTAACCCCTAGCACACGAGCTGGAGCCTTTGATTTTGGGGTAACAGAAACAACAATAAATCGCTTTGGCTCCCAACCAGCAGCATTCACTGCAAGCTTCCATCTTTCAGCAATGAACCTCACTGCATCTCTCTTATCCTTCAGCATAGGACAAAAAACATGGACTTTTAAACCATGTGTAGTTCCTTTGCTCTTGCCAAGCACTAAAATTTTGCATCTCTCCTCAACAGCTAAAACCCATTTTGGATCACGCCTGAACATGTCAGAAAGCAATTCAGAAGAGAGAGAACTATCACCAAAATGGAGAGAATCCAGACTTGGAGTGATGTCAAAAGCATCAGCAAGAAGCTTTTTACGCTCCAACTTAGCACATTCCTCGTCACACATCAGCTTTCTTTGTCCAAGGGGAACTTTTTTGCCATTTGCATCAACTGGTTGAAGTGGCACAGGTAATTTTTGAATGATAGAAGCTTCATGTATGGCATCAGCATTATAATTACTACTGCTACCACCAGCATCACAAGGAACAGTTGCTGTTATACGGCCGCAAGAACATGTAATTGTAACAAGAAATTCACACCTTATATCTGGGCAAGGAGATGAAGGGTGACATGATGCCACACACGAATGCCGGCAGCCTCTCCTTGGAGCACCACATGTTTGGCCACATGACGCTCGCAAACCTTGCACACTAGATGGATTATCACAAGGTGGAGGGTGACATGCTCTGCCACATGCATGTAAACCACATTGCCTGGTCTTCCCACAGGGATTATTGCATCTAATATCCTTTGAACCACAAGGTATGTTCCTAAGAATTACATGGCCACCAATGCATTCTTTTGATACAGGGACTGAACATGGAGGGCAATCTCCAAAATGGCAACTGTGAGAACCTGAATGGCCACATGGCTGAGGAACTGAACAAGGAAGCTGACATGAAGGAGGTGGTGTACCACAGGGTAGAGGAGGAGGAATTGAAGTCCTACCACAAGCACATGTCAAATCAGTAAATATAGTTTCAAGACAAGGCGGGCAATGACCACTATGGCACAGTGATTCACATGCATGCTGGCCACATCTTAGCTTCTTTCCGCATGGCATTGAACAAAAGTGAGGATCCCAATCCCTGCTTAAAGTATTGTTTGGATTAGAAAGTGGACAACATCTTTCACTACATCGATGCCTTCCACAGTTCTTTTTTCTCCCACAAGTCTTTTCACAAGTAAATTTCTGTTTCTCCATTATCGCTTTATGGCACTCCACAGTTCGGGAAGTTGAGCCACAGCGGCACTTCTGTGAAACCAGAACCAAACAAGGTGGACATTCCCCAACATGACATGTCTCCTTACAAGTATGTGTCCCACAGTGAAGGAGTTTGCCACATACTTGTGAGCAGGTAGGTATTGCATCCAAACAACTCTGCCGTTCCTCCTCCAACCTTGTTTTCCCACAACAGCATGTCTTCACCCGGCTTGGCAAAAATTCGCACTCCCCGCAGTTGCCTGGATGACAAATCTCCCTACAGATATGATTGCCACAACTAAGTTTCTTTCCACAATTGGAACCACAAGAATAAACTCCACCTTCTGCATTTAATTCACCCTTCACAGCCATGTCCCCACAAAGAATAACCTCCGTGCTTTTATTGCAAAAGCAAGACGCATTGACTAAAACATGACAACAATCACAAGGACCTACATGACAAATACGTTCACAGCTATGACGTCCACATTCAAGAAGCTTATCACAACACTGGCCACAGGTAAGAACAGACTGCCGGTCAGAGCATCTGGTGGTAATTGTTTTCTTCCCACAAGGGCACAAACGAGGAGGGGCAAATGCTTTACAAGGAGGGCATGGACCAGGATGACACTGCAAGACACAAACATGAGGACAAAGATCATCCTTACTCCCTCCAATAACCAACACCTCCCTCTCAAGAGGCTTCCCACATGGTTCCCCACACGAATGTGGTGTTAGATACAAATCAGATGGAGGGTCCAGCCTCTTCCCACAAAAGCAAACATACCGAATCTCCTTCGAAGATGTAAGCTGCACAGATTGACAACCAGGACACCGCCAATTAAACCCTTGATTCTTCTCTGCAGACAAATCAACAGAGGTGGGTGCTCTAGCCCACTTCTTGATGCAATTCAGGTGAAAGATAGAGTAGCAGCTAGTGCAAGACCAAATAGGCGCAGACCTCCGAACCATGTCATAGCAAATCATGCACTCCACAGCGCCTTTCAAGAGCTTCTCTTGAATCTCCTGCACCAATTGAGGCAAACTAGAGTCCCTCAATCCCTTCCCCACTTGATTCCCATTCCTCCCTCTATCTCCATCCCTCTCCACCCTATGAGCACCATGATTGTTTCTACGGTGAATAGGGGGTGGAGCAACGGCAACACCTTGACTGGAAGAACCAGCATCAGCATTCTGAAGTGAGGGTGAATCTGATGGCTGGACAACAGTGGTGGATGATCCACTCCTTCTAGGAACCCATTCTTGACGAGGAGCAGGTTGTGATGGAACCCTGGACCAATTCCTCCGTTCTCTTCGAAGCTGCAAGCTCATGCCTTTGAGATGTTCCTCCTACACCTAAAATTCAAGCTATATCTATAAGCTCTCAATTCAACCCTACACACACACACAACAAACCGCTCCTTGATTCTACAATTACTGAGATATATAATCAAATACAATTATACTCAAATACAATTATACAAATTAAACCAGAAAACAAAGAGAGAAATCGATCAATTCCGAGAATTATAGATTATAATCTAGTTTGATTACGACTTAAAAAGAAGGGGGAAAAACCTAGAACTGTAACGCAAACGCAAACGCAACCTTAACGAGGTTTTTTCTTTATTATTTTAATTTTAATTTTAATTTTATCAATGAGAACAAACGATGAAAGGAATGTGCAGAGAAGAGAGAGGGTGCGATACCTGAGGGTGAAGGAAAGGAAATGCAGAAAGGACCCTTTGGAATGCTTCGATTGTTGTAAATGAAATGAAAGTTTCTGTCTGAATTTTGAGATTTGCTTTGTTATGTTATGAAGAAGAGAAGGAGGAGACTGAGTTTATATACATGTGTTGCCAGTGTTTTCTGGAGTCGGTTTTGGAAGAGCGAAAAAGGAAAAATAAAATGAAATGAAAAAATGAAAAATGAAAATCCAAATTTTTATTGGTTTTGCTGTGTTGGAAATTTGAGTTCCGGTCCGGTGAAACCGCCCCGGAATTGAAGGAACCGGCGAATTTGTTTCTATTTGGCCTGAAAAAGGGAAAATGAAATGAAAAAATGAAAATCCAAATTATTGGTTTTGCTGTTTTGGAAATTTGAGTTCCGGTCCGGTGAAACCGACCCGGAATTGAAGTGACTGGAGAATTTGTTTCTATTTGGTCTTTGTTTATAACTTTATTTCTTGAAAATACAAGGAAATTTCATGAATGACCATTCTTATTAACTCAATTTTTTTCAAAAAAAAAAAATCATGACACGATTTAGGTAAAAAATTTCTAGGAATTGTAATTCAATTAACAGAAAAATAATAAATAACTTTAATTTTGTAACTATTGTTTAAAAAAGATTAAATATATTTTTAGTCCCTCAAAATATAGTGAAATTTGGTTTTGGTCCATCATTTAACTTTTCATTAATTTTAGTCCTCTAGTTTTTAAAATCAAATGATTTTAATCCTCTAGTTTCTAAAAGCATGTGATTTTAAAAAATAAAGGACCAAAACCAATAGAAAAATAAATGAGTGACTAAAAATCAAATTTCACCATTTTTTACGGTTTTATAATCATATTTCTTAGTAAGAGAGTGTTTTAATAATACAGTATCCTATATTATTTTATAATAATTTGGTGCGAATCATAAGTATTCTCCACACAAGGTAATCCTTCAAATCCAATATAGAACCTATGGGGTACATAAGAAATGTATTGAATCGATTCTTTTTAATGAATCGATTCGATCACAACTTCGGATATGGAATTCAAAGGTATCAAATAGAAAATTATGCAAAAACACAGGAAAAACACTAGAAGGGTAGTTGAATAGTGTTTTTATAAAAACTTAACGTTTTTTGGAAACCTTTTCTGAAAATCTGAGTTAGTTGAAAATTTCAGATAACTGGGATGTTATCTGATGATTATCTTCTCTCTGAAGTATTTTCAGACAATGTAAAAGTGAGTTTTCTGAAAGATATTTTTAAGCTCAGTTTTTACAAAGACAGATTCAATTCCATTAGAAGTTAGTTTAAAACTGAATTGAAAGAGTTAAGGGATAAAAATACTCAGCCATAAATTTATCCTGGTTCACTCACAACCTTAGTGAGCTACATCCAGTCCTAGTGTCAACTAGCAGTTGGATTTCTCCACTAATCTCAACAGATTACAAGTATTCTTTTACAATCAAGCCTCTTCATGCTCTAAACCCATGTATTGTTTTACAGACAAGCCTCTCCAAGCTCAAACCCAAGTATTCTTTTACAGTCAAACTTCTTCAGGCTCTAACACAAACCCAGTGTATAAAAAGAAAAGGTTTAAGCTTAGGAACTCAAGATATGAAAGTTGTGTACAAATCAAATGAAACTTATCAGAGTTTAATTTTCCTCAGAAAATTTGGCAGCGTAAGAACTTCTGAATATTGCGCGTTCATTCTTCTTCTTCGTCATCTTGTGCATAGCTCTATTTATAAGCATTGGTTGAGGCCAGTTTAAAAAACATCTGTTGTGAGATGTTCTCTAACACAGCACAAGGTTGCAGTACTGCGCTGACCTCTGCAAAAACTGCGCTTGTAGACTTTCCTCATTTGTGCATTAAATTCAAACATGTTGAAAAGCTTTTGTCTGCATGGCTCAAAATAGCATTCTGAAAACGTGTTGGAGAAGGAGCAGAAAAGGTCTTCAGTCAAACTGATGTCCACGTCAGATATCATCAGAGAGCTTTACTCTTCAGATAGCTTCAGTCTTCAGACAACCTGACGACTTCAGATAACTCCTTCTTCAGAAAGCTTGATCCTTCAAATGGCTTTACTTCTTTAGGCAGTCTTGCCACTTCAGATGGATTCACTTCTTCAGACAGTTTGCCACTTTAGAAAGCTTTATAAAAGAGTCCAACTTTACTAAAATCAGAATAAACTATTAGTAGCAAAGACAGTTTTGCATTGTGTTAAGAACTAAATTTGTAGTCATTAAAACATGGAAGATTAATTCGTTCTCTTTAGAAATTCTTAAAAAAATTCTTGAGACTTAACAAATGATACCCTGAATCATAGAACTATAATGAAATAATTGATCAACCAACATTTCTCAAATTTGTAAAAGAGTCAGAAGAAATGGTTCGATCCTCTTATTTTGATTTCTCGAACCGAGAGATCAAAGAATTGGCATCCTAATGCATATAGATACAAATGGTCCAATGGGAGCAAGAAAATCCAGGAACATTTCGATCATTTCATTTCTAAGCAGAATAGTCATTTTCAAGTAGTGTTCGATCGATTACGAATTAATCAAAATTTGATTGATTGGTCTAAGGCTATCGGCAAAAAAAAAATGTCTAAGTCACTTTGTTGCCACGAAATCCACGTCCTGACGGGGCTAACTCTCCTAGCCGGCTTTCTTTATATATTATTTTATAATATATAAAATAATAGTTATTAAGGTAAAACTAGTGGATAAACTAGCTGAAAACTAAAACACTAACTGAAAACTGAAAAACTAACTAAAAACTGAAAAATGAAGGATGAAAGATGAAATTTGATAAGCTGGTAGATTGAATTGAAAGTGTAAAATTGGTATATAACTGTAAAATGATAGAAAACGCAAACATTAATTTCAGCTAGGAGCTAAACTTTGGAAACAATATTAGAAGTAGTGTTTCAAAAAATTACTAGTAGCTAATAAAGAAGAGGAGTGCTAGGAACACACTCTTTTGAACACTCTCCCAAACACACTCCATGCGATTGGTTAAAATTCACATGGGTCCCACCAAATTCGTGGGTCTCACTCCCAAGTAGTGGGACCCATGTGAATTTTAACCAATCACATGGAGTGTGTTAGGGAGAGTGTTCAAAAGAGTGTGTTCCTAGCATTTCTCAATAAAGAACGTTACTTTGTTAAACAGAGTTGAAAACGTTTTAACTAGGCTTAAATACATTTTTTGGTCCCTATACTTGTGTAAATGGGTGATTTTGGTCCCCCTAGTTTTAATTGCTCAATTTTGGTACCTCTTCTTTAAAAATTGAATAAATCTAATCCTACTGTTAGCCTCCCATTAAATATTTAGCAGAGTTTGTTGACATGGATTTAATTTTGTGACGTGTAAGATATCACATGACAAAGATTATTATTTAATTTTATCTCTTAATTTTTTAAATGAAAAATCATAAAATAAAATCAGATTCTGCATAATTTAATACAGTGAGAAAACAAAATCAAAAAATAAAATCCCACTACTACACTCCAATTTTCTCAAAAACAATAAAGTAAATTCAAGTCCCAAAACTAAAACAATTGCAAGTCTGCTTCAAGCCATCAAACAAGCGAATTGAAATCTCATTCGGGCATGAAATGAAATTTAAAATGAAATCGAAAGCGAACTGAAATCTACAATCTCTGGTTTTTCGTTTAAAAAAATTAAGAGATAAAATTAAATAATAATCTTTGTCATGTGATAGTTTACATGTCACAAAATTAAATCCATATCAGCAAACCCTGCTAAATATTTAATGAGAGGCTAATGATAGGATTAGATTTGTTCAATTTTAAAGAAGAGGGACCAAAATTGAGCAATTAAAACTAAGGGGACCAAAATCGCCCATTTACAAAAGTACAGGGACCAAAATTGAGCAATAAAAACTAGGGGGACCAAAATCACTCATTTACAAAAGTATAGGGACCAAAAATGTATTTAAGCCTTTTAAGTAACTTTTCAACTACTAGTTTTAGCTCTCAATTAACTAAAACGACATGTCAAACACACTCTAAATATAACATATATCGATTTTGATAACCTCAACTCTTAGGACTAGAGATATGAATATCCAAAATGAAATGTTTTTTATCTAAAAGAAAAAAATATTTATTGCACTCTTATATTTTTTATGTAATAAATACTTTTATGTTAAGAAAAAATTCCATTTTGAATATTTTTATCTTCAACCCTAAAGGTTGATATTATCTTTTTTTTTTTTACGGGAAACTCAAAGATAATCAATTAATAGATGGTCTCGGTGAAATGTCCAGAGACACAATAGAAGAAATACAATCAGAAATTTCCTCAATCCAGATAAGATTGGATTTAAACAAGCAAATTTAGCTAACCTATGAGCTGCTTGATTGTAGACTCTCTTAACATGGGAAAATTGTAAATTGAAAAATTTATTTCTAAAAAAAAGACAATCTAATACTATCATATTGAGAGAAGAGTTGGGAGAAGATCCTTGTAATGCAGAAATAAGAGGTAAACAATCTGATTCAGCAACTAGATGTAAGAAGCCCATGTCCACAGCAAAGGAAAGCCCAAGACGCATGCCCAAAGCCTCAGTTACAGTAGCATCAACTCCGCACCTAACATGTCAAGTGGAAGCTCCAAGGACATTCCCTTCATGGTCACACACAACCGCAACAGCACCCCAAGACATATCATCAATTTTGGCAATGTCAATATTTAGTTTGAAATAATCCAAAGTAGGTGGGCTCCATGAACGGTGAGTAGGTACACGCTCCAAGACATGGTCTGCAGGGTCAAAAGAGTTTGCTTCACAAAAGTTATTTTGTTGCATTATAGCATGTGAAATAACTTTTTGTATAGGGATGGACCGGTCTTCAAAAACAAGCTTATTGCGGCTACACCACAGGCCATATAGGAGAGCTGCAGAAAGGCCTGTTACATCTTGATTATCAATTAGTAAAAATTTGTCAACCCACTCACTTACACAAGGGTCAAAATTGGAGTCTAGCCGAACACCCAATGAGGAAGAAAACCAAAATTCTCTCGCCCATTTGCAGCCAAAGAAAGCATGGTTAATAGACTCTTCTTCCTCCAAACAGCGAGGTATGCATCCCTTTTTAATTCTCCATAGCAGTTGGCGGTGTCGGGGGGCAGTATGAACTCTCCAATTTTTTTCCAAAGGGATTGGTCAGAAACAGAAATGCCACTGCTTGTGGATGGTCTTGGCATATTAAAGCACTCCATAATAAAGTGATATCCCGTACAGAATATTGCCCATTCTTAGTTCCTGTCCAATAAATCAAGTCATCAATATTACCAAGAGGGAGAGGAATTGAGAGAATTTGGTCAGCTTCAAAATAAAAAAATATATCCCGAATTTCAAGCTCCTTCCAAGATTTGGATACAGGATCAATAAGGGATGCTACCGTGGAGAATTCAATATTGTTTGGTTTTGGGGACCAAACACGGTGACCTGGTTGTGAGGGTAGCCACCCATCTGACCAGATATCTATTGATTGACCATTACCAATAGACCAAGAGGTTCCCTGGCGAAGGACCCATTGAGCATGGTGTATGCTTCTCCAAGTGTAACTGGGATTATAGCCTACTCTTGCTTTAACAAAATCTGACCGAGGAAAATATTTGGCTTTTAAGGATTTAGACATCAGGGAGTTCTTGTTGACCATTAGGCGCCAGCCTTGTTTGGCCAAGAGGGCTAAATTAAAAGCCTCAAAATTGCGAAAGCCCGTGCCACCCTCTTTTTTTGGAATACATATATTGGACCAAGACATCCCGTGTATTTTCCTTTCACTATTATTGCTTCTCCACCAAAACCTATCGAGCATAGATTCAATAGACTCACATAGGGATTTCGGTAATAAAAAACAGCCCATGATGTAATTGGGAATAGCCTGTGCAACTGCTTTAATGAGCACCTCCCTCCCAGCAGATGATAAAAATCTCTCCTTCCAACCCTTGATTTTTTTCCATATTCTATCACAGACAAACTCAAAAATTTGGGTTTTAGATCTACCCACAAAAGTAGGAATACCCAAGTATTTAGAATGATAGTCTACTGTCTTAACTTGAATCCATCTTTGGATCAGAATTTTCCTGTCAAAAGGAATATTTCGGCTAAAAGACAACTCAGATTTGTCCAGGTTAATCAACTGACTAGAGGCCTGTTGATAAAGATCAAGGATTTTAATAACAATCTCAATTTCCTGGTTAGTACTCTTGAAAAAGATAATGCTATCATCTGCAAAGAAAAGATGTGTAATTTCCGGTGCGCTCCGAGCAATTCTAATACCATGAAGGGAATAATTCTGTTGAGCTTGAAGTAGTAGACCAGAAAAAACCTCAACACAAAGTATAAAAAGATAAGGGGAGAGGGGATCTCCTTGTCTCACACCTCTTTGTGGATAAAAAATATCACAGGGATAACCATTCAACAAAACAACAAAAGAAACAGATCTCACACATCTCATAATCAGTGAAACAAGACCAATGGGGAAACCCATAGCAAGCAAAGTAGATTGGAGAAAATCCCATTCAATTCTATCATATGCCTTTGCCATGTCAAGCTTAAGACCAATGAATATATAATAATGATATATAAAATAATTGAAAATAATTACAATTCATTCAATATGTATAGCTATTACTATTAAATGTCATACTTATTCAACATAATATATTAACTGTTATGAGAAATAATAATTGTGCGCCTATTGAATGTAATTGAATGCCATATTTATTCAATATAGTTCATAAAAATTTTCAATTACAATAACATTTATATATTCCTTCACAACAAAAACCATTAAAGGCGGAGGTGAAAAAATCTCATGAATTAAAATCCTTTTAATTTTGAGGATGCATGAAAAGAAATAAAAGACGAAAATAATTGTAATGGGCTTTATCTCGAGCTAATTAGACTTTTTTTCTTCCCTAATTTTTCTCCTCACACAAGGTAATCCTGTTTGAACAAGAAATATCCACATCCTGACGGGACTAATTCTCCTACTGGGGTCTCTTTATATATTATTTTCTATTATATAAAATAATAGTTATTAATGTAAAACTAGCGGATAAACTAGCTGAGAACTAAAAAATGAAGGAAGAAAGGCGAAAGTTGATAAGCTGGTAGATTGAATTGAAAGTGTAAAACTAGTTGATAACTGTAAAGTGATAGATAATTCCAACATTAATTACTCCACCAAAACTTAAAATTTGGTAATTACGAAATATTTAAGGATAAAAATGTAAAAAATAAAAACGCTATCTGAAGTAGTTTTTCAAAAAAAATTTAATAGCTAATAAAGAACATTACTTTGCTACATAAAGTTGAAATGTTTTAACTCATTCTAGATATATTATATATCAATTTCGATAACTTCAAATTGAAATGTTTTTTATCTAAAAGAAAAAAAAATTTATTGCACTCTTATATTTTTTATGTAATAAAAACTTTTCTTTTAAGGAAAAATTTCTATTTTAAATATTTTTATCTTCAATCCTAAAGGTGAATATTATCAAAATTGAATATATAATAATTATAATATATAAAATAATATAAAATAACAACAATTCATTCAATATGCAAAACTACTACTATTAAATGTCTTACTTATTCAACACAATATATTAAATGTTATGAGAAATAAAAATTACGTATTGAATGTCAATTAATGCCATATTTATTCAATATAATTCATTAAAATTTCCAATAACAATAACATTTATATATTGCTTCACAACAAAAACCATTAATGACGGAGGAGAAAAAATCTTATGAATTAAAGTCCTTTCAATTTTGAGGATGCATGAAAAGAAATAAAGGACGAAAATAATTGTAATGGGCTTTATCTCGAGCTAAGAGATTGAGAATTAGGCTTTTCTTCTTCTCTAAATTTTCTAATCCACACAAGGTAATCCTGCTTGAATAAGGAACATCCACGTCCTGACGGGACTAACTCTCTCACACTACAAGAAATTCGAGAATTAGAGATGGCCTTTGGTCTTCGCTACAAGGGAAAACCGTCGCTACAATGCAATTAGCGACGACCACAAGTACATCGTTAAAATGTCCGTCATTAATACCGTAGCGACGAGCAATAACAATCGTCGCTACGTAGCGTCTGCTTGCCTGACGCCAAAGACGTCTCTATGTTTAAGTTCATCACAAAGTGAAAAGATCACACACTGTCGCTAAGCCGTCACATTGTAGGCCGTCGCTAATAATTATATTATTTTTTTAAAATTATTTTTAACTAGTGACGGCTATGGCTGTCGCTAATGATTATATTAATTTTTTAATTGAATTTAGGGTTTTATATTTAATTTTATTTTAATTTACGGATTTACGGTTGAATTATTATAGAAATTCAATTTTTATTTATTTTATAAATTTTTATATTATATTTGTTAATGATATAAAATATAAGAAAAATAATAAATACTATATAAAAATACCCATATATGTATATATATATATATATAAACAGTATATATACAAAGTGTATAAAAACATAAAACAATAAAAAAATCACGGCTGACGGCAACGACGCTGCTGTGGTCGTGGGCCACGATCCTCATCCAAGGGCTAGTCATCTAGGTCGTCATCATAGTGCGGGTGCGGCAGAGCCTGACTGAATCTGGTAGAACCACCTGCACTACGAGCATCCATCGACACTAACTACAACTGTTTTCGGAGTCGTGCGAAGTCCTCCTCCAACCATGCATACTGGGCCTGACAGTGATCTGCCCTCTCTTCAGCTCGGCTAGCCTGCAACTTTGCTTCGATGACCTCCTGCCGCAGCGTGTCGCTCTGCTAGTATGGGCCCAAGAATCCTGAGTGAGGCTGATCACACAATGACGAATGTTTCTCGGCAAGTCCCAAGTGCCATAACAGTGGCCTCGAGTCTTGCCACCAGCAACATCCTTCCAGATCTGTAGCTTGGTGGACCAATCTGTGATGGAGTTGTCCCCCATTTGTGACTCCACCTTCCTTAGGCGGTCATGGTAATTTGTCTGTTGACTAGAAATAAACTTATAATTAGTTAATTATTCTATTGCAAATATAAGAATTTATATAAAAAACACTGCTAAGCATAATTTTGGACTTACATATGTGAACCGCGCTTGGTTGTCTACCCAGCCACCACCCTTTTGTGTGTGGGTGGCCACAAAAAACTCATAAGGATCTACATCCTGCCCAAGCTGTCGTAGCTACACAGAAAAATGACAATAATTAATTATTTTAAATACAAATACAAAAATAATATAGAAGAGTAAGTTTTTACATACCATATCCAACGCGACCTCAATGTGGGCCTTGCGGCCCGTGGTGTGGACTGCCCCGCCTCGACGAGAATCCCGATTGCTCTTGTTACGAGTGGACTTCCCCTTGAACTCATCAGAGGCCTAGTAGGCCAAAAGACCCTCCCAGGCCTCCTCACCACACCAAGTAGGCCTAGTCCCACTCGTCCGGGCCTTGTTCAACATATCCTGAAGGTGTTTAGAAATCCTCTACTCGTACACCTTCTTAATTTGAGCCTAATCCTCAGGGGCCCAAGTAACTTTGCTCTGCAAAAAAAAACTTTTAGGGTAAGTCATTTGAAAATGTCTTAACAAGTTAAAAAATTAATGTAAAATGAAAACATTTTACCGTAAACTCCTCCCACCAGTTGTCCCTCACATACTTTGGGGTGACCTCCCATAAATAGTGAGGACCCTGGAATTGTGATCGGATCGCATGACCAATGGTCGTGATGGGAGGTTGTTAGGCACTCAACTGCAAAATAAAAAAAAATTCAATGTTAGCACTGCAACTTATAAAAATTCAAAATATTAAAGAATTAAAAAATTGTAGAAACTCACCCTCTTCCATAAGGTCGGATGATTACCCTACCGTGAGACCTCATGATCAGCACTGGAGTTGGCACCACGGTGCGGAAGCTGTTGTACATCAGGCTCGGGGTCAACCTCCTCATCAATGTCAGCCTAGGGGTGGTCCTCACCCTCCGAGTCAGAAATATGTGGTAGGTCATCCTGTACCTCGGGCGCAACCTCCTGATATCCCGGAGTAGGGCTGAACCTCATCGGCTCCATGAAGGCTACAACTGATGAAGTAGGTTGGGCAACCTCTGCAGGGTTAATTGGGCACCACGTACGGTGCAAGGGCGAAAGAAGAAGACTGCTCTGTCAGTTGCTCAGGGAGAGGGAGGTTGGTCCTATACTGACGTAAGCGAGCTACCTGTGCATCAAGCTCTCCCGGAGGGATCCCTTTAATGCGTGGGACCTTCTGTCCACCTCTACCATGCATACGAGGCATATTTACCTAATTTTAATAAGGTTAAAACAAGTCGTCGCTACGTATATTTTTTTAATTTTCAGAAAAAAAATTAGTTTTTTCAATGTAACTACGGCTAGGTCGTCCCTACAATTCGAAACGTAGCGACAGCCAGGTTATCACAACGTATTAATGGGACAGTTACGCGTTGAACTACGCATTTAATGTTGTAGCGACGGTGCATGGTCGTCGCTACGTTTTCGCGTCTAAAAACGCGCATTCTTGTAGTGCCAGCGAGGTTTCTTTATATATTATTTCATAATATATAAAATAGTAGTTATTTTGGTAAAACTAGCGGATAAACTAGTTGAAAACTGAAACACTATCTGAAAGTTGAAAAACTAACTAAAAACTGAAAAATGAAGGATGAAAGGTGAAAGTTGATAAGATGGTAGATTGAATTGAAAGTGTAAAACTAGTTGATAAATGTAAAATGATAGATAATGTCAACAATAATTACTCCACTGAAACTTGAAATTTGGTAATTACGAAATATTTAAGGATAAAAATGTAAAAAGTAATTTTAGCTGGGAGCTCAAATTTGAAAATGCTATTTGGAGTAGTTTTTCAAAATATTGCTAGTACCTAATAAAGAATGCTACTTTTCTAAACAAAGTTGAATTGTTTTAACTAACTTTTCAACTACTAGTTTTAGCTTTCAAATAACTAAAATGACATGTCAAACACTCTCTAAATATAATATATATTGATTTTTATAACCTCAACTCTTTGGACTAGAGATAAGTTTAGAACCATGGGAAAACACTGGAAGGGGGTTGAATAGTGTTTTTATTAACTCTTTGCAGATTTTTAGAAAACTTTTCAAAATTGACTTTACGAAAATTTCAGATAGGTTTTCAGAGGCTATATGAAGTTTTATCCCTTATCTGATAAACTTTAGATAAGAGGTTTTTCTGAAGAATAGTTATTTTGTTTAAAATAGAAAAACATTTGTAAACTTACATTCAAATCCCCTTTAATGTTAGTACAGATAAAATATAACGAGTTTAGGGAAAGATGTGACATCCCAAATATTGTACATTGATTTCATAATTCAAATAGGGTTAGAAAGGTATTTTATAAAATGGAATTAGGAAAAGAGGGTAAAAATTAATGAAAAAGGCTTGGGATGGAAATTTGGTATTTCCATTTTCCAATAATCTCGCTCAAGCGAGAAGGCAGCTTGCTCAAGTGAGAGTACCCTCTCCTGGGCGAATCTATCACTAAAACAAGGGATTGGAGTTTTTGGTTTTTTCTCTCAAGCGATTCAGCTCGCTTGAGCGAAATTGCCCCTAATTTCAAAGTTTGCTCTCTGACTTAGTCTCACTCAAGCGAGAAGATCCTCGCTTGAGCGAGAATTCAAATTCAGGATGGCTTTAGTTTTCTCGCTCAAGCGAGAGAATCCTCGCTTGAGTGAGAGTGCGCAGAAAAGCTTTTAATGCATTTTTCAATTAGGGCTTCAACATTTATTTCTCATTTCCTTGTTTTAGAGAGAGAAGTTAGTGAGAGAGGTTGTGCAAAGCTTGGCTTGGAGGAGAAGAAGGAGCAAGAGCCTCACCACCACACCTCAACCACTTCCTTCCCTTTCTCTTGAGCTCTCTTTAGGTGAGTAAAACTCACACACTCCACTCCATCTTGTATGAGAACACCTCTATGAACCCTATTCTCTTCTATTCCCTCTCCTTTGCTTGTGATTGAGTTATTTGGCATGATTATGGTTCAATGTTGTGGTGTACCCTAGTTATTCCCTTTACCTAGGTTACTATGTTTAAAATGGCACTTGATCCTAGGGATTGGTATTATGGGAGCTTTATGTTGCATAGGTTCTCATAGTGTAAGTGCAAATTCATGATTTGTGTTAATTTCAAGCAAAGTTTCTCATGTATCATGTTATCAAGTAACTCAAGAATTAAGAATTTCATGTTAGGCTTTGGCCATCATGGGTCTAGGACCATCTGGTTAAATATTTAAGATTTGGCTTTGGCCTTCAGGTAATGGTGGCGACTATATGTTCCCAAGGGAGATATCTCTTGTAGTCTGAGCTCAGGTCTAGCTTCAGGAAAGTTATAAGGGGTTAGTGATAAATGTAAATTATATGATATTTTACTATGTTTTTATTACACTTATCAAGATTAAAATAGTAATTTATGCCCCAAAATAATCCCTTTTTGTGAAAAATTGTAATAATTGTAATTATTTGGTTTGAATTTGATGCTATTTTGATTAGAAATCTGTTAATTTGTGCAAATTTGTGGGAGATTTGAATTAGAAAAGAAAATAGCATTAAATGATATTTTACTATGTTTTTATTACACTTATCAAGATTAAAATAGTAATTTATGCCCCAAAATAATCCCTTTTTGTGAATAATTGTAATAATTTGGTTTGAATTTGATGCTATTTTGATTAGAAATCTGTTAATTTGTGCAGATTTGTGGGAGATTTGAATTAGAAAAGAAAATAGCATTAAATGAGGAGATTATTTGCAGATTTGAAGTTTAAATGAGGACAAAATAAAGATAAGATCAACAACCATTTAAACAAGGATTCTGTGGATAACTTCCCCAATTTGAATTCAAACAAATAAATCACAAGATCAAGTCAGAAAAGGGAAACAAGGAAAGCCAATCAAGCAGAGGCAATATCAGAAAGAGATCAAGTTGATAAATGAAGAATTAAAGAAAGTCTACAGCGTGTTTTATGCTCAACCTGCGCTTAGCGCATGTGGAACGCAGCTTCCAGAGAGGACACGCTTCACTTGCGCTTAGCACAGGTGAAGCGCAAGTTACGCACCAACTTTTTAAAATTCAAATACAGATTGATCTCTTCCAGATTTAGATTAGGTTTTCCATAGTCTATAAATAGGACCTTTTGTAAAGAGTAAAAAAGAGAGATTTTGGAGAGTGGGTAAGTTTAGAATAGAAGAAGATAGACGCACAAGGATTAAAGAAGGTGACAGATTCTTCATTGGTTTGTAATGGCTACCATGAGTTGCTAAGCTCTCCAATTGGATTGGATGTAGTGGATTCAATCCCCAAGTGTATGTGAATTCTCTTATTTTAATTATGAATCTCTGTTTTTATATATCTGTACTTTTATGCTGTTCTTAATGCATTACTTCCGCGCGTGCGCCGGAGTCGTAGGCTAGTGATCAGGATACGAAGAGAATGAGAATTCCAGCTTGTATTAGAGTTTAGGGGAGCTTAGACATAGGAAACCTAACCTTCGATTGCTAAAAGTACTCATTTAGTCATATGGGAATACAGGTGAGTTTTGAGAATTGAAGTGTTTAGGTGAGTGACAGCCCCTTCATAGGAGCCCTATAGGAAAATATGATTACTTGATAGTGTTAACAACAGACTAATATAACAATCAAGCCGTGGTAGTTTGTCATGGGCTACTGTCGAGTGGATTACTAACTAGGGGATCCAGGGTGAGACAATAGAGTTGGCTAAGGTTTTATAAAAAGAATTTCATAATTAAAGAAGGGATTCACATACACAAGGGGTGCGATGATACGAAGTCCAATCCTACTCCAAGTAAATCTATCTTCCCTTATTTTATTGCTTATTTCTCTTCTTGCCATTTAAATTCTGCACACCAATCATTCATACAAAAAGCTCTCACTTGAAAATTCGATCACTGAAAATTTACGAAGTGAACCGCTCCCTGTGGATACGATACTTTATACTTACTATTATACTGCTGAATTTTTGGTACGCTTGCCAGAACTTCATCAGTTAGCAGTTCATGTCAAGTTAAGCTTCAAGTTATTATTATTCATGTGATGCAATTTTCATCTTTAATGACACGTTTGTACTGTTGCGTATCATTTGCTTGTATCCTTACACATGCATGTTTAGTTGTGCTCACTGAGGCATTAGTCTCACCACATGTTTGTGGGTTTACATTTTAGATTCTAAGGATCCTGCCCAGGATGGCCGTTGAGGGCCAAGAGCTGCTGGAGCTTATTGCCACACCTGGCTTTTGGAGTTTTGTTCTATTAGCTTTATTTTGTGAACATTGTTATGTATATTCTTTTGATGGATATTTATTGCATGTGTTGCCCGTGTTGGGAGTTTCTTTTTGTTAGGATTTATGTATTGTAATATCCATAACATTGTGATGTATTTAACTACTCGAATTATGTTTAATTAAATGTTGGATTAGTTAAACCAATCTCTATTATGTTTATCGATATCTTATTGTCGCGAAAAATAATTTCTTAAATCTGGGACTTATGTCTCCAACGGGCATAAATCCTAGGTTTTCAGAATTAGGACGTTATATTATGGTATAAGAGAAGTTCAATCCAATTGGATTGTAGATAAGTGTTTTGCCTACTATTTAGTTATTATCTTATATACATTGTTATGAAAAATAGAGACTGATAACCTTCATGTTTTATAACTTATGTGTAGATGATTATGGCTAGAGGGAGGAAAGGTAGACCCCCAGTTCACTTACGACCTCTCTCGCCACCGAATGTCAGTCAGGACCCGGTGGCAACTGTCCTCCAGATGCTTACTCGCTTTATGGGGGATTAGGTGGCGTCTAATACCGCTATGCTTCAGGAGCTTCGTCACTAGCCGACGGGGACGCTTCCTCCTTAGGCGGCTAACCCATTCCTGCTTGGGCTTACGGAGTTCCGTAAGCATAGTATGTCACCATTCACCTGGCTTATATATGACCTGGAAGCTGCAGCCAATCAGATCAAGGATCTAACTCAAATCTTTGGAGTCATAAGGTGTTCGGGTGAGCTGAAGGTATCATATGCATCCTACATGCTCCGTGGAAATGCTAAAGATTGGTGGCACAGGGCCCGTGCCAATCTAGGCAAACCAGGGGTTCCTATACTTTGGGATCAGTTCGAAACAACATTCTTGGATAAGTATTTTCTGGCGAACATGAGGAAGCAGAAAAAGACTGAATTCCTGTAGTTGAAGCAGGGAGGCATGATTGTGGGCCAGTATGTGGCTCGTTTTGAGGAGCTGGCCAAATACTCCAGCTATCTCCAAGTCCACCCGAATGAGGAGTGGAGGTGCTCCCACCTGGAGCAAGGTCTAAAGCCCAAAATCAAAAAGGCAGTGGGGACCTCGGAGATCAGGAACTTTCCTACCCTAGTCAACAAGTGCCTCATTGCTGAGGATAACCTAAGGGAGCCTGAGGCACCTAAGCCTTCGGATCCCAAGGGTAAGAGAAAGCTTGAAGACCTTGTTCAGGGCAAGGGCTCCAAGCCCAAGTGGCAAGGCAACCCCAGCTTGGCTATCCGCCCCGCTCAGAAGCAGGGGGAGATACCCAAGTGCGGGAAGTACCACAAGGGAGAGTATCTCTTCGGGCAATAGAAATTCTACTAATGCAAGGAGCCAAGCCACTTAAAGAACGAGTGCACAAAGAGGAGGGATCAACCCAAGCCCCAAACCACTGGGAGAGTCTTAACCCTTGGCGGGGAAGCGGTTGTTAAGGCTGACAATCTGATGCAAGGTACATGTTTATATAATGATAAGTCCTTGATTGTATTGTATGACTCTGGGGCACTTCTCTTGTTTGTTTGAAATGCCCAATTGTTATTCAAGAGAAGGCCTTCGAGGTCGATTTAATTTGTTTACCCTTTAAGGGCATGGATTGGTTGTCACAAAACCAAGTCATGATGGATTGCTACAACAAGGTTATTATTTTTCCACCTCTTCCTCTGAGGGAGCGGCCAACCATGTTGTTTTCTTCTATTACCCAAGTTTTCGAAAGCTTGGTGATGGGAGTGACTGTTATCTTTTAATGTATTCCTCAACTGTAGATAAGATCTCTGACTTGAGTGGTATAGTTATTGTCAAGGAGTATCAGGATGTTTTCCCTAGTGAGGTAACCACCCTTCCACTTGATAGGGAGATTATGTTTTCCATAGGCTTGGTTCCAGGCACCAGACCTATATATAAGGCACCTTATAGGATGTCCCCACTAGAGCTTAGTGAACTTAAGTCTCAATTAAAGGAACTCATAGAAAAGAAATTCATTAGGCCTAGTGTGTCACCTTGGGGAGCATCTGTGCTCCTAGTTAAGAAGAAGAATGGAAGTATAAGATTATGTGTGGACTATAGTTAGTTAAACAAAGTGACCATTAAAAACAAATATCTCTTGCCTAGGATAGATGGCCTGTTAGATCAACTTAAGGGAGCGTCTGTTTTCTCTAAGATAAACTTGAGGTCAAGTTAGCATTAGATCAAGATTAAGGGTAAGGATATATCTAAGACTTCCTTTAGGACTAGGTATGGGCACTATGAGTATTTGGTGATTCTGTTTGGCTTAAGTAATGCTCCTGCGGTGTTCATGAACTACATGAACCGGATCTTCCATCCCTTTTTGGATAAGTTTGTTGTCGTATTAATCGATGACATCCTTATCTCCTCCCAAACCCTAGAGGAGCATGAGCACGATTTAAGGGTAGTGTTAGGGGTCTTGAGAGAGAAGAAACTTTTTGCCAGTCCCAAGAAATGTGAGTTTTGGATGGATAGGGTACATTTTCTGGGCCATGTGATTTCTCGAGAGGGAGTGTCAGTAAACCCTACCAAGATAGAAGCCTTCCTAGAGTGGGAAAGGCCCAAGACTATAACTGAGATTAGGAGATTTCTAGGCTTAGCAGGGTATTACTAGCAATTCATTTAAGGTTTTTCCCAGTTAGTGTTACCCCTCACTAAGCTGACCCGTAAGGGACAAGCCTTCGTGTGGGATGAGAAGTGTGAGTAGAGCTTTTCGGAGCTCAAGGAGAGGTTGACTACCACCCCAATGTTAGTGGTGCTTCTGGTCTAGGTTGTGTTTTAATGCAAGATAGAAGGGTAGTGGCTTACACCTCTAGACAACTTAGACCCCATGAGGAAAACTATCCCACCCATGACCTAGAGCTAGCTGTCGTGGTGTTTGCCCTCAAGATTTAGAGGCATCACCTATATTGAGTGAGGTTTGATGTTTTTAGCGACCATAAGAGCCTTAAGTACATTTCTTACCAGAAGAAGCTTAACATGAGGCAAAGGCGGTGGATGGAGTTCCTCAAGGACTATGACTTTCAGTTGAAGTACCACCCGAGCAAGGCCAATGTGGTGGCTGATGCCCTGAGCAGGAAATTCCTGCATGCATCCTTGATGATGGTTCATGAGGTGGAGTTGATAAAGGAGTTTAAGGATTTGAGCCTGAGTGTGAATGTCGGGGGAGACCACTTGAGTTTGCACTGACTAGAGGTATCCAACGAGTTAAGGTCCAGGATTACGGAGGATCAAAGCTCGACTTGGATCTCCAATCCAGAAAGGGTCAACCAGGGTTCTCTGAGGCAGGTGATGGGATGATACTCTTCAAAGGGAGGGTGCGTGCCCCTAAATGGGGTAGCCTTAGGCAGGATATCTTAGAGGAGGCCCATAAGAGCAAGTTCTCGGTGCATCGTGATTCCACCAAGATGTACCAAGATCTTAGGAAGATGTTTTGGTGGGAAGGCATGTAAAGAGAGGTAGTTGAGTTTGTCTCTAAATGTCTAGTGTGCCAACAAGTTAAAATATAGCATAAGAAACCATCAGGACTATTGAAGCCTCTAGAATTACCTGAGTGGAAATGGGCGGGAATAGCCATGGATTTTGTGATGGGACTACCTAGAGTCCTAACTGGACATGACATTATCTGGGTCATTGCCGATAGGTTAACCAAGTCAGCTCATTTCCTACCCATCAAAGCTACCTACCCCTTGAACAAGTTAGCAGACTGATGGGTTTCTGGCAAGCGAACCAAAAATCCAGTAGTATAATAGTAAGAAGAGTTATCGTATCCACAGGGAACGGTCAATTCGCATATAATCGTGATCTATTTATCAAGAGAAAACAATGGGTTTGTGAGAATATTTTGTGCGGAAATTGTAAATTGTAAATTAATAATCAATTGAAATAGAAAGGACGAGTTAGAGACACTTTACTTGGATTAGGATTGAATTTCATCTCATCGCATCCTTCATGTATGTCAAGACTATCTATTATTTATGGCTTTGATCTATAACACTGTAGACAAACTATATTGCTAAGACCCCGAGTTACCAGCAGCCTCACCACTCAAAGGTAATTTGTGCGGGCTCTCCCAAGCGACAAACTTACCTTCGGCTTATTTTGCTTTCATTATTCCGTTTGTAAAGGAACTCATTGATGGACCATGCCTAATCCTGTAGACGCATCTTCATTAGGATACTCACACTACCCATCAATCCCTAGATACGGCCATGTGTTGGTCACTGGAATTACTATCAACTAACCTTTGCTATCGATAAACAGGCCTAATCCTGTAAACGCCCTTCATTATGGTACTCACACTACCCATCACTCATTAGCAACGCTCATGTGTCG
Source organism: Sesbania bispinosa (assembly GCA_026901365.1). Lineage (NCBI taxonomy): Eukaryota > Viridiplantae > Streptophyta > Magnoliopsida > Fabales > Fabaceae > Sesbania > Sesbania bispinosa. The sequence goes on along the minus strand of QLOH01000473.1, from coordinate 576,026 downwards.
GTCACTTATTTACCAAGTATTCTTACTCACTCAGAGTTTGAGTTTCCTATGTCTAGGCTCCCTCATCCTCAATCCTAGTCGAAACTAGCTTATAACTTCGACGCAAGCGCGAAAGTTAGGAATTAAGCACATAGTAAGATTACCAATATCATAGATAGGGAACTCATAAATAATAAGATAGAATTAACATACACTTGGGAATAGAATCAATTACATTCAATCCTAATGGAGAGTTAGCTACTCATGGTAGCCATACAAACCACCGAAGATGTTGTCACCATCTTCAATCCTTGTGAAGCGCTCCTCCTCTCCTATTCTAAAATTAGAACTGGTGCATTATCACTGAAATATAACTGAATTACAATAATCATGCACACTTGATCTGGTGCAAGAGGGTCCTATTTATAGGCTAAGGAAAGACAAAGAAAATTGGGGAGAAATCTATCTAAAAACAACAACAGGGCAAGAATCACGTGTTCTGCGCTTCACCCTGCGCTACAGCGTAGGTTGCAGTGCAGAAAGCAGAGAGTTGCGCTTCACACTGCGCTACAACGCAGGTTGAAGCGCGCAACACGTCCTGCACAGGTTCAATCTTTCTCTTTTTAACTTGATCTCTCCCCGAGACTGGTTTTGGTTGATTTGTCTTTCCTTGTTTCCCTTTTCTTGATGAAATCTTGCATTTATTGAGCATCTTGGATTTAATTAGGAAGGTTGTCTGCAGAATCCTTATTTAATTGGCAGTGATATCTTCATTAATTGCTCTCAAATAATCTTCAAATCTTCATTAAATGTCTTCAATTAAACTTCAAATCTTGCAGATATCTCCCTTATTTAATGCTATCTTTCCCTCATATCAAATCCTTGCAATATTCTGCAAAAATCAGCAATATTTATATCAAAATAGCATCAAATTCAAATCCAAGATTAATAAATACAATTTATCTATTATTAAATAAAAAGGGATTAAATTGGGGCAAAAATACCATTTTATCCTTGATAAGTGAACTAAAAAGTGCTCTAATTTATCATATAATTTTCACTTATCACGGACCTGTACATTAAGGAAATTTTAAAGCTCCACGATGTACTTTTTAGCATAGCTCGGATAGGGACCCGAGATTAACCTCTAGGTTTTGCAGAGCCCTCCATCAGGACTTCCTAACTAAGTTGCATTTTAGCACAACTTACCATCCTTAGACTGATGGCCAATCTGAGAGGACCATTAAGACCCTAGAGGATATGCTTAGAGCTTGTGTGCTAGAGGAACAAGGGAGTTCGATTAGATACCTGCCATTGATAGCGTTCTCCTACAACAACAACTTTCATAGTAGCATAGTGATAAGTGAAAATCATATGATAAATTAGAGCACTTTTTAGTTCACTTTTCAAGGATAAAATGGTAATTTTGCCCCAGTTTAATCCCTTTTTATTAAATATTAGATAAATTGTATTTATTAATCTTAGATTTGAATTTGATGCTATTTTCATAGAAATATTGCTGATTTTTGCAGGATATTGCAAGGATTTGATTTGAAGGAAAGATAGCATTAAATGAGGGAGATATCTGCAAGATTTGAAATTTGATTGAAGACATTTAATAAAGATTTGAAGAAGATTTGAAGCAATTAATGAAGATATCACTGCCAATCAAACAAGGATCCAGCAGACAACCTTCCCAAATAAATCAAAGATGCTCAATAAATGCAAAGATTTCATCAAGAAAAGGGAAACAAGGAAAGACAAATCAGTCAAAACCAGTCTCGGGGAGAGATCAAATTAAAAAGAGAAAGTTTGGAGCTGCAGGATGCATCCTGCGCTTCAACCTGCGCTACAGCGCAGGGTGAAGCGCGGCTCTCTGGAACCTGCGCTGCAACCTGCGCTGTAGCGCGGCTTGAAGAGCAGATCACGCAGATTTGTTCCCTGTTGCCCTTTTTAGATAGATTTCTCCCCAATTTCCTTTGTATTTCCTTAGCCTATAAATAGGAACCTCTTGCACCAGATCAGGTGTGCACGGTTATTGTAATTCAGTTATATTCCAGTGATAATGCACCAGAGCTAATTTTAGAGTAGGAGAGGAGGAGCGCTTCACAAGGATTGAAGATGGTGACAGCATCTTCGGTGGTTTGTATGGCTACCATGTGTAGTTAACTCTCCATTAGGATTGAATGTAATCGATTCCATTCCCAAGTGTATGTTGAACTCTATCTATTTATTTATGTAGTTCTCTAGCTATAATATTGGTAATCTTATTCTGGGCTTAATTCCTAACTTCCGCGCTTGCGCTAGAGTTATAGGCTAGTTTGTAATTAACATTACGACTAGGATTGAGTTTGGGGGAGCCTAGACATAGGAAACTCAACCTCTGAGTGAATAAGAATACTCAGTTAACCAGTGACTGAAACATGGGTGTTGCTAATGATTGATGGATAGTGTGAGTATCCTAATGAAGGGCATCTAAAAGATAAGCATGGTCTAATGGACCGATAGCAAAGGATTAGTTGATTGTCAATCCAGGACCGACACATGGATGTATCCTGATGAGTGATGGGTGGTGTGAGTACTCTAATGAAGGTGCGTCTATAGCATTAGGCCTTGTTTATCAATTAGTTCTTTTACAAACGGAATAAAGAAAGCAAAATAAGCCGAGGGTAATTCCGTCGCTTCGGAGAGCCCGCATGAATTACCTTTGAGTGTGTGAGGCTGCTGGTAACTCGGGGTCTTAGCAATATAGTTTGTCTACAGTGTTATAGTTCAAAGCCATAAATAATAGATAGTCTCGACATACATGAGGGGTGTGATGAGATTAAGTTCAATCCTAATCCAATTAAAGTGTCTCTAACTCTTCCTTTCTAAATTCAATTGATTATTAATTTGCTATTTACGTTTTTTACACAACAATATTCTCATAAACCCATTTTGTTCTCTTGATAAATGGATCACAACTATACGCGGATTGACCGTTCCCTATGGATACGATACTTTTCTTACTATTATACTACTGGATTTTTGGTTCGCTTGCCAGAAACCCATCAAGTATTTTTGGCGCCGTTGCCGGGGAACGGTTTCCAATTCGTGTAAACCTTGGCGGTCTAGTTATCAAGTTTTTAATTATCTTAGGATTTTATTTATTTGTTTTTATTAGGATTTCTTTCTATTTATTCTTCTTATTATTTTTAGGACCTATTATTATCTTAGGAAATTTATTGTTTTTCTATTATTATTAATTCTATTCAACACTTACCTTTTTCAAAGTTTCTTGTTTATGCTTCTGAGAGGTCAGACGTCCCCCAATCAATTACAGTTCGACCCGGAAATAGAAAGGATGTCGTGAAGGAACAAAGGTAGGAAAGGGAGAAGGAGAAGAGGAAGGAGGACAATTGTTGAAGAACCCAAAAACATGGCAGGGGAAGTTCCAAGAAGGACGTTAGGAGACTACATCTCTCATCAAGGGCCACGTCACTTCTCAAGCATTTTGTTACACCAAACGCTAGAGCTTTGGAGTTGAAAATTGCACATCTTAACCTCATTAGTGCACATCAATTCGATGGATTGGATCATGAAAATCCAAATGCTCATCTCTCTAATTTTTATGAATTGATTGGTACTATGGGTTTCGATGAAGGTAGTTTAGAATCTGTGTACTTACGCTTGTTTCCTTTCTCTTTGATAGGTAAAGCTAAGGAATGGTTGCAATCACACCTAAATCAAAGTCTAATCAATTGGGGTGTGGTTGAGGAGAAATTCTTGACAAGATTCTTCCCACCAGGGAAGTAGATTGAAGCCAAAGCAGATATTTCCACATTTAGACAAGGGATTGATGAACCACTATGTGAAGCTTGGGAAAGATTCAAGTCTATGCTGCGCAATTGTCCCAATCATGGCTATGAGGATATAGCCCAACTCAACATATTCTGCAAGGGACTTCGCTCAGATTCAAAGTCATTCATAGATGCTGCAGCAGAAGGAACAATCTTATCCGTAGAAGTTGATCGAGCACTAGAGATCATTAACAACTTTGCACAGAACGATCAACAAGCTCAAAGTGGAAGGCAACTCGCACAATTACCAAAGAAAGGGATGCTAGAACTCAATCAGAATGGTGCTCTGTTAGCTGAGAACAAGCTCATTAAACTTTAACTAGAAGCACTCACTGAGACGTTAAAGGCACTCCCTCAACAACTCAAAGCTATCCACTCACAGCCCATCCAAGCCCAACCATTGATTTATGATTTCTGTGGAGGTGACCATCTAAATGGTCAATGTTCTAACCAAGGAATACAACCAGAGCAAGTCAATTACATGGGTAACCAGGGAAGGCAAGGGAATTACTCCAACAACAACAACAATCAATATTCACAAGGTTGGAGGAATAACCAAACCAAATCAGGTTGGAGTCAGAATGGAGGAGCAAGACAACCACCTTATCAGCAGCAGCCTTCAACATATGATAAATTGAATACTTTGGAAGGTAAGATTGATGACTTAGTGCAAGGATTTAGTGGATTCAAGAAAACTACTGAGGCATCAATCAAGACTCTAGAGAACCAAGTGGGCCAGTTAGCAAATGAGATGGCAGAGCACATGCAACAACACTTCTCAGCTGTGACTCAAACTAATCCAAAGGAACAATGCAACTTGGTTTCTACTGATGGCAACAAGTAAGAGGAGGAGGAACCTGATGAGGAAGAAGAGATCATCTTTGAAGAACAATTTCTTCAAGAGGAAGTTGTTCATCAAGATGAAGACAAAGCAGCACCACAAGAAGAGGAACATCATGAAGAAAAGGTCCTTGTTACAAGTAAGTCACTTGACCCAGGTAGGTTTACTATACCCATCTCTATTGGTGATCTACCCTATACTCATACTTTATTAGATCTTTGAGCGAGCATCAATTTGATGCCGCTATCGTATTTTAACAAGTTGAGTAATGTGAAGGTCAAGCCTGCAAATGTGAGATTGCTTCTTGCAAATAAATCTGCTCAATGCCTTCATGGGATATTAGAGGATATTCAAATCAAAGTGGATAAGTTTGCATATGTTGTAGATTTATACATTGAAAAGACAGAAGAGGAGGATACTGAAGTCCCCCTAATTTTAGGAAGACCCTTCATGAAAGCTGCTAAGATGCTCATTGATGTTGATCGAGGAAAATATGAATTGAGCTCAAAAGATGAAACTATTGTGTTTCATATTGACAGAGGTAAACCCAAGTTACAACAAACTAATGCTATTTCCAAAAATTCAACAAAGCTGCCAGGCTCCGAATTTCTGAGGAAGCCTAGGATGAGAGTAAAGCATCCAGAATCAACATGGGAATTCCAATATAAGAGAAGGAGGAGATCAACATCTGATACTGAGGAAGATAGTGACAGTGATGGAAGAGTCAAGAATTGGCATGGAGGATGGGAGCTCAAAGGAAGAACTGGTATGGAGTCAAACATCATCCTCCACTTGAGGCCGCCATAAAAGAGTTGAGTAACCAGGCGTCGAGCTAAAAGACTTTAAACAAGCGCTTCCTGGGAGGCAACCCAGTCTTTGTAAGTTTTAATTTTCATTTAATTTTCATTTTGTTTTAGGATTTACCTGTTTAATTAAGGAATTATTAAAATGAAGGATCTAAATTTTAAAGGAATGCATGGAACCAGTTAGGAGTAGCAGAAACAGAGAAAATACTGCAGATCTACGCTTCAACCTGCGTTGTAGCGCAGGTGAAGCGCAAAATTAAAATTAAAAAACTGATTCTCTGACTTTTGCGCTTCACCCTGCGCTGCAGCGCAGGGTGAAGCGCAGCGGCTCGCTTCGTATTCTGAAGTGGTACGCGCTCCACCCTACGCTGTAGCGCAGGGTGAAGCGCAGAAAGCGGGAGCTTAAATTCCAAATTTCGAACGAGGAAGTTCATTTCAAACTTCCTTTCGTTCTCTCCCTTTCCCTTTTCTCTGATACTCCTAACCTTTGCTTTGCCTTTTCTCACTCTTATAGCCTTCATTTTCAATTTCTGAGTTTATACCAGGTATGTTTTTATAGTTTTCTTTCTTTTTAACCGATTGAAATTTTGATTTTTTATTTTATTTGAGCATAACCTTAGGATAGGAAACTTAGGATTCTAGGAACCTTTAGGAAAGAAATAATTGTCCATAGTGCTTTAATATAGATTGCATGTTGTTAGGATTCATTGTGAGTTATTCCTATTTTCTTAGGTGGTAGTTTTTGAGTGCTCAATAATTTCTGCAAATTATTTTGTTGGTGCGTGTATGCTTAAGTAATTGCTCTGATATTTTTGCATGCCCATACATAAATAATTATGCCTTATTGCATGTTACTGATGACATGATTTTTTGAGCATGAGTTTAATTCTCACTTTTCCTGTTTAGAATTGTTTAGGACTTGCTTTAACTGATCACTTTAGCATGTCTTAATTAATTAATTGGCATTCATGGGGGAATATTTAAAATCAAAATTTTTATGCAGAATTGTTTGATTAGTTGATTGCTCTAATTATTGAAATTAATTGGCCATTTATTTCATAATTATGAGGAATTATATATTATGATGCATAAATAATTTTGATTTGCTTTTGTTTGGCAGATGGTTCGCACGAAGAACGTCAGTGGTGCCAGTTCTTCTAGGAGAGGAACAGGGGGTGCCAAGAGGAAGGCCCCCCCAGAGGGAACTTGAGTTTGACCCTCATCGCTTCAAGGACCTCAAGTCCTTTGAAGCCTACACTGACATTGCAGATTGCAAGTTCATACTTGAGTGACTAGTCTGTGAAGTCTATAAATCAGTTTAAGTATTTAAACATGATTATAAGACTTAACATCCTTTAGTTTTAATGATTAACAAATAAGATTATATAAAGAACAAATAAGATTATATAAAGAACCAATTAGATTATATAAACAGGTTCTACTGAGAAAGGTATTGGTTTGTTATTTATGTTTCAGGATGGAATACTCTTTAGAAGAAGAAGAAGATTTTGTCAACAGAATCAGAAGAACAAGAGTGCAGAATCTGAAGAAGAATAATCCTTAACAGAGTTGAAGCAACTGAAGAATATAAGTGAAGACTTGAAGACTGTCTGAAGAAGTGAAGACTAGAAGACTATCTGAAGAATTGAAGATTAGAAGACTATCTGAAGAATTGAAGACTAAGAAGACTATCTGAAGAACTGAAGGCAGAAGATATATGAAGAAGTACAGATTCAAATATACACTTGTCTGAAGAACAACAATGAACTGAAGAAATGAATACAAGATGAAGCGAACTGAAGTATTGAAGCTGTCTGAAGTACGCAACATATCCGAAGTATTGAAGCTGTTTGAAGTACGCAACATGTCTGAAGTACGTAACATGTCTGAAGCAAAAGAAGCTGTCTGAAGCAACGAAGCTGTCTGAAGAGCCAAGCCCGTCTGAAGACTCGAACCCGTCTGAAGACTAAAACCTGTCTGAAGACTGGAACCCGTCTGAAGTTTGGAAGCCGTCTGAAGCTTTAGTAATGACGTGGCATCTTTGCTGAAACCTTGCGAGAAGACTTTTCTGAGTCTCTGCTGCTCGTACGTTTTGGAACACATTTGTGGTAACAAACACAGAGGCCTTTCCTGGTGCATTTAATGTTCATACACCACTGAGGAAATCTCTGCAACGCAGCATTCGCAGCAACAACGGTGGCGGCTTTACTGCAGCACCAACGTTGTACTATGTCAGAACTTTCAAGAAGCGTGTCTCACAATGGATTAAAAGAAGACTATTTGCTATCTCTAAACGATAGTATTTCAACGAGACATTTCTTCATTTGTGTAATTTGAAAGAAAGCAGAAGAAAAGCTCAGGAGACTAAGAAAAAGCAACAAGGAAGATGTTTGAATAAAATATATTCAATTCAACATCTTTATCTAAATATCAAAAGAGGAATCTGCAAACAACGACTATTGGTCAAGACATCTCATTCAAAGAAGTAATGGTGTCTGGAGCAAATGAAAAAGGAGTATATGAAGAATAAGCAAAAAGACAAATTCAACGGATACCTACTCATATACACTCCCAAGAAAATCAGAGGAAATCTGAAGAAAGCAGATGAACGCAGAAGAAAGCAGAAGAAAATCAAGAGAGAGAATTAGCAGAAGAAAGCAAGCAGATGCAAGCCGGACAAAACAGATAAAGGCAGATGCAAGCAGATGCAAGATAATGCAAGCTGGAGCAAGCAGATGCAAGGTGGATAAAACAGATGCAAGAAAGCAAAAAGAATTCAAGAGAGAGAATACACATAATCATCATATCTCTCAAAACAGAGCTCATCAACAGAAGTGTCAGAACGGGAGTATTCTGAACACTCAATATGCTTAAGGAGAAGCAACCGTTTGAGAAGCTATTACACAACGGCTATATGAGCCACATCATCAAAAGCTCAACGGTATTATGAAACATCTTCAACGGCTATATTCAAGAAGAACATATAAATAGCCTCAAGATTGAATTTGAAGATATTGGTCGGGCCAACCTGTAGTGGGTGTGGTGTACAACCAAGCTGGTTGGCATGGTGAGCATATTAACCATGCTGCCGACCTGCAGCTGCTGTTGCAACCAAGTTGGTCAGAATGATCAACCAAGTTGGATCAATCGGGATTGTTTTTCAAGAAGGTTCTTGAAATCAATCAGGATGAAAATTGTTAACTAGGCTGAGTGTCTTACAGTTAACAAGAGTTGACTCGAGCTTAAATACATCATGAAAATGTCAACAACGATTGATCAGAGAGTGAATTCTCAATCGAGCTACTGATCAGCTGTTCAGTTAGTTAGATTGTACAGTTGGTCTGTTGATCAAGTGAGTTGGTTGTCGGGAAGGCAATCATGCTGTACAAATGACTATCAAACTGGGTACAATTTGAAGCTTTGAAGATACCTTGGTATTCCAATGATACGAGTGAGAATGTAGCCCATGGAAACCAATGGTTGGAGAATAATGCTGGAGCTTAATTTCATATCTTAGTTAGCCTACTCTCAGAGGATGTATTCCTCATAGAAAGGACAGGGATTGTACTTAAATTCAAACACTTGTATCACTGTCTATCCTTGTATTTAGTTTGTAATGACTGTATCCTGAGTATGTACTCAGTAATCTCTATGTACAAGAAGAATCTGAGTTGAGAGGTTCAAGCGAACATCTAACTTAGATTGAGTAGCAATACTCTACACTTAGTTAAGTGTCTGAGAGCCTGGAGAGGCTTGGTGGAAGAAAGAATACTTGTGGTAGAGCCTGGAGAGGCTTGATAGAAAAGAATACTTGTTGTGTTGGCCTGGAGAGGTTAACATGTGTATCTGTGGATTCAGATAGTGGGAAATCCAGTGGTGGTTTGCCTCTGGGACTGGATGTAGCTCACGGGTTGGTGGGTGAACCAGGATAAATTCTGTGCCTAAGTTTTCTCATCCCTTAATCTCTTTTATTTACAGTCTTTACATTTACGTTGGGGATTGAAAAGTACTTTTCATAACAAGCTTAACTCAAGGATTTCAATAAAACAAGTTTTCATACAAACATAACATTAAAATGTCTAGTGTAGAATGAAGTATTATAGAAGAATATATTCAGAGGGATGTCTGAAATATCTGTCTGAAGTGAGGCCAATAGGAACTCAGTTCAGACACATGGTATAGATGATCCCTGATCATCTAAAGTATTTCAGAAATGATTTTGAAGGTACTCTTAGTAATATTCTTCAGAAGACACTAAGAGAAGTTTCTTTTTAAATCAAAACAATCTTAAGTATAAGAGAAAGTTTTTTTTTAAATCTAAATCTTTCATATATTCCGCATGTATTTAAAATAACTCTGATCTTAAGATTGGTTTTGCACAAAGATCACTTACGTGATTGTTTTAATTAAAGATTTCCAAAATTGTCTTAAAATGTCTAAAACACTATTCAACCCCCCTTCTATTGTTGCCTGTGGTTCTAACAATTGGTATCAGAGCTCACCTTCGGGTTGAGCATCTAACAAATGCAGAAGGAGTAGATCCTCAGAAGATGGAAATCTCACCAAGCTGAAGCAACTCTGAAGAATGATAATGAGAATAGGAAAATCATTTTCCAATACTCATTATTCATAAGGCTAAAGCACAGGACGGAACATGAAAAGGAAAGTGAATCTATCTCTAGATCACAAACGGGTAACACCTTTCCTATCTATATTTAAGTTATAATTTTAAATATAGTTATTAATATGTTGCATGATTTGTTTTATTGAAATTATGTAAATATATGTTTGCATACTATACTTGTTTCATGAATATATGTTTTAAATTGTGAAAAATAAAATTACTACATGCTATGTGTTTTACTATGTTTACTGTGTGAAATTTATGACTCATTTTATGTATGCTTTACTTATTTAAATATATGTGTTGAAGAGTCACACATGCTTAGTGTAGTAATAACTGTGTTTTTAAATTAAGTAAATGAAGAGTCGTGTGTGTTAGTCATAACTATTTTTGAAAATATGAAACGGCACGATGAGAATCATTGAATCATAAACCGGTTTCTCTCAATTGTCACGATGCACTACTCCCAACACCGGTTCAGTACACATAACCGTCTCTCATCAATGCTTGAAGCATGCTTGGCTATCTATTTAAAAGGATTGGATGATTAACATGGAAATCACACTTTACTCAATCCTTTCCCTAAAAAGGTCAAATCTCCTCAAGTATCTTCATCTCAGAAAGATCATCTGATTCATAGAAATCAATGGCAAACGCGTCTGCATCATCAGGCAACTCAAACCCTTCCGTGTTTGATGAAAGAATCATACCCTGTAAGGCGGTTAACCTTTCAGAATTTGATGAAGCAGACTACAAGATATCTCAGTACTTCAACGCCATTGGATGGACTCCATACTTCAACAACATTTCCTCATCCTGGCATAAGAAAAGTGTAATGGATTTTTGGGACAACATCAAGATCATATCTGAACCCAACAGAACCGGGATTGAGACGAAGGTGATGGGAAAATCACTGTCTGTGGACACCAAACTTATTGCTGAAGTTATAGGTGTTCCTGACAGCGGAGAACAATACTTCCAAAGATGGGAATCTCTTCATGGTGGAACATTCGTTCTTGACCAACATCTATTTGGAAGAAGAAGGATTGCCCCTTTCAGACCTTCTCAACTTCTGAGCACACCCAGAGCCCTCCTTTCTGTATTAAACTGCTGCATTCTTCCCAGAGGAAGAAATAATTTGACTTTAAGTATGATGGAGAGGTTCGTATTGGGACTCTTGATGACAAAGAAGAAAATTAATCTCCCATGGGTACTGTTGTATCAGATGATGTTCAGAGATGAGATGGGAAATGAGGACCTCTATCTTCACAACACCTTGATTATGAAAATTCTATTGCACAAGGGATTTCCTATGGAAAGTCTCTTTGACCAACCGTCTCCTGACTTCTTCACTCCGGCTGAATATGCTGAGTTAGACCAGACTCTTACTGAAAGAGAAGAAGCTCCTGAGAATCAAGTGGTCATTCCTCCTCTTTTTGCTCCACGCATTGAAGAAGGAACTGAAGATACCAACTTGAAGTCTCATAAAAGGAAAATGATGACATTGGGTGCATATAATTTGAAGAAGGTGAATGATAAAGTAATTCAGCTGGCAAAGAAATTGAGAGCTGCAGAAAAAAAGCTTCAAAAGCTTAGGGCTGAAAAGGAAAAGGCTGATGAGAACCAATCTAATGATCAATGATATACGTGTGTCCTGTTTCGGAGTCTTTGTTTCTATGTCTTTGTGTTTATATTTTTAATGATATTGAAATTCTATTTTGTTTGAAGTCTCTCTGTTTTGATTCCTTTGTGTTAATATTTGTGCATATTTAAGTCTATCAATAACATAACTCTATCCTTAATTAATTAAACAATTGTATTAAATTTTCTAATTAGTTATACTGTACATGAATCTTTAACTCAACACACTTCCTTAATTGGTTCAACTAAAAGATAAAATTAATTAACTTAATTAAGCTATCTCATTTTAACGAATCCAAGTTATTTGACTTAACAACATCAGATGCTACTGAAAGGTATTTTTAGTTTGTGAATGTTTCAGAAAAATAGGTTTTTGAAGATAATCTCAAGAAGGCCTTCAGAATGAAATACCGTCTGAACGGATAAATCAATGTGACATCATCTAAAAGGACATAATGTGATAACATCTTTATTATCTGAACCTATTCAGGAAGGTCAAAATGAACTCTTTGAAAGTGTGGGTCATCAATATTAAAGATAGTTAACACTCTATGTTCAAACCGAACTCAATCTCTGAGTAGATTATACTAACTTAGTAATATCTCTATTCATCTAGCCCGTTCAGAAGGCTCCTTATGGACTGTCTGAAATCGTGGGTCTAAAATGTTAAGGGATAGTTACTCAAGTCATTAGAATCCAACTCAATTGTAAAGGGGTAGGTTAAGATGACTGTTTAAAGATTCTCTGGAGCAAAAGACAAAAGCAGACATGCAGACATCAAAAGGCATCAAGATGAAGGAAAAGTCTTTCAAGGCAAGAAGCAATGTTAGTTAACACCGCTTCACCCAGATAACAATAACCGGATTATGTGGTAACATCTCTCCATTACCTAATCTAAACTTTCATGATCCTATATTCAATGCATTGTCTTCTGAAAAGACGTGTTGTTTTAATAAGGGGGTCTCTTGGAACCATAACGTCTAATATCTTTAAAGGTCGCGGCGTTTCACTTGTCTATCAATCAACGCACTCTTCCCAAGAACGCGCTGTCAGTGTCATAATTAATTGCTCTTGTGTATATATTCTCAAACTTCTATTTGCTCTCTTCATCTCAACCTCCAAATCTCTCTAGGAAACCTCCAAAAGATTTCTCACTTCCATCTCTCGAAATGTCTTCCTCTATCTTTCAAACTCAAATTGTAGACTTTCAGAATCTCTCTAAGGTTGGTTATAATGTAACTGCCTTTTTCGAAGCCGCCGGATGGTTACCTTTCTTTGAAGCCATTGACAGTCAATGGCATGAAGAAAGTGTGTACCAATTCTGGAACACGCTATGTCTGGAAAACTCAGGAGAAGAGACCTGCCTCAAAGCCCAAGTAATGAATCAAAAGGTGGTTGTAACTACCAATATCCTTGAGAAAGCTCTAGGAGTAAAAGCTGAAGGAGAATTGTTCTCAACAGCTTAGAAAGATCTGTTTGAGGAACAATTTAACCATCTAATCTTCAATAGGCGAGGAATGAAAGTCATTCCCAAAGTTCTCTTCAATATTCTAAAATATTGTGTGATCCCACGTATTAAGGATAACCATAACCTTGAAATGGAGAGGTTCTGTGTTATCAATCTTTTGAAAAAGAAGAAGATTAATCTTCCGTGGATCATTCTTTTCGATATGGCAAGAAGAAAACTGGGAGATTCTACTATCCTACCTCACAATACTGTGATCATGAAGATTCTTATGGTAAACAATGTGTTCATTAGCCACCTGTACGATCATAGACATCCTGGTCTTCTTAAGGTAAATTATCGGAACACAGAGGAAACCGATGACATTCCTGAGATTCAAAGACTAAGGATGGAGAATGCTCAACTGCGTCGCAAGATAAAGAAGATAAGGAAGAATGTGCTCAAGATCTCTAATAACATCTAGTGTCTAATGAGCAATCTTATGGAAATTAGTTCCCTCTATCGTCCTTAAAACTCATCTGATGTCAGCTTAAGTGTCTCCATTATCTAATGTGTTTTCTTCTGTGAATTTAGTTGTTCTCTTTTAATTTCAAAATCTTCTCTGTTTGGTTTCTTTTATGCTTCATAACCTCTTGATAATTGCTTAACAAAATTTTAACTGTAACAAGAAATTCTTAAAAGATTGTAGGAAACTAATCAACTTAGGGGGAGAAACCTCAGTATTAAGAAGTAGATCTTTAAGTGTAACAAACTTAACAAGAGAAATATATCTGTCAAAACGATACATTATTTAACATTTGGTATAGGGTTACATTAACTTATAAAATAAACCATTTTAATTAATGACAAAAGGGGGAGAAATATAAACTAACAAAATACTAAAAAGAATGTAACAAAAAGGGAAATATATATGGAGATTATAGGAAGAAGAAATAAATAGAAAAGAAATATATATGGAGATTATAGGAAGAAGAAATAAATAGCAAAGAAATATAAAATACAGTAAGAAAGAAGATAACAAACTAAGAGTTCTAATAAGAATAACAATAAGTCATAACAATAGGTATCTGAAGTAACAATAAGTCATAACAATAGGTATCTGAAGGGTTCTAATAACAATAGGTATCTGAAATCTTAACAAGATCTTAACAAGAAAAATTTTAACAATCGTTTAACTAAAATATTAACAATAAACTTGTAACAGTTGGTTAATAAAAATTTAACAATTGAAATTGATTAATTAAAGACTTAATTGTTTCAGAAGATATCTAAAAGAATCAATGTCTGTCTCAGAGGGAGTAATATAGATAGGGGGAGTAATAAAATTTATTATCTTATTTTATCATCTCTCATTTCTTTTTATATCCATTTTGTCAGTAATATATAATTTATTTGTCATCATTAAAAAGGGAGATATTGTGAAGTCTATAAATCAGTTTAAGTATTTAAACATGATTATAAGACTTAACATCCTTTAGTTTTAATGATTAACAAATAAGATTATATAAAGAACAAATAAGATTATATAAAGAACCAATTAGATTATATAAACAGGTTCTACTGAGAAAGGTATTGGTTTGTTAATTATGTTTCAGGATGGAATACTCTTTAGAAGAAGAAGAAGATTTTGTCAACAGAATCAGAATCAGAAGATCAGAATCAGAAGAACAAGAGTGCAGAATCTGAAGAAGAATAATCCTTAACAGAGTTGAAGCAACTGAAGAATAGAAGTGAAGACTTGAAGACTGTCTGAAGAAGTGAAGACTAGAAGACTATATGAAGAATTGAAGACTAAGAAGACTATCTGAAGAACTGAAGGCAGAAGATATATGAAGAAGTACAGATTCAAATATACACCTGTCTGAAGAACAACAATGAACTGAAGAAATGAATACAAGATGAAGCGAACTGAAGTATTGAAGCTGTCTGAAGTACGCAACATGTCCGAAATATTGAAGCTGTCTGAAGTACGCAACATGTCTGAAGTACGTAACATGTCTGAAGCAAAAGAATGAAGACTCGAACCCGTCTGAAGACTAAAACCTGTCTGAAGACTGGAACCCGTCTGAAGTTTGGAAGCCGTCTGAAGCTTTAGTAATGACGTGGCATCTTTGCTAAAACCTTGCGAGAAGACTTTTCTGAGTCTCTGCTGCTCGTACGTTTTGGAACACATTTGTGGTAACAAACACAGAGGCCTTTCCTGGTGCATTTAATGTTCATACACCACTGAGGAAATCTCTGCAACGCAGCATTCGCAGAAACAACGGTGGAAGCTTTACTGCAGCACCAACGTTGTACTATGTCAGAACTTTCAAGAAGCGTGTCTCACAACGGATTAAAAGAAGACTATTTGCTATCTCTAAACGATAGTATTTCAACGAGACATTTCTTCATTTGTGTAATCTGAAAGAAAGCAGAAGAAAAGCTCACGAGACTAAGCAAAAGCAACAAGGAAGATGTTTGAATAAAATATATTCAATTCAACATCTTTATCTAAATATCAAAAGAGGAATCTGCAAACAACGACTATTGGTCAAGACATCTCATTCAAAGAAGTAATGGTGTCTGGAGCAAATGAAAAAGGAGTATATGAAGAATAAGCAAAAAGACAAATTCAACGGATACCTACTCATATACACTCCCAAGAAAATCAGAGGAAATCTGAAGAAAGCAGATGAACGCAGAAGAAAGCAGAAGAAAATCAAGAGAGAGAATTAGCAGAAGAAAGCAAGCAGATGCAAGCCGGACAAAACAGATAAAGGCAGATGCAAGCAGATGCAAGATAATGCAAGCTGGAGCAAGCAGATGCAAGCTGGATAAAACAGATGCAAGAAAGCAAAAAGAATTCAAGAGAGAGAATACACATAATCATCACATCTCTCAAAACAGAGCTCATCAACAGAAGTGTCAGAACGGGAGTATTCTGAACACTCAATATGCTTAAGGAGAAGCAACCGTTTGAGAAGCTATTACACAACGGCTAAATGAGCCACATCATCAAAAGCTCAACGGTATTATGAAACATCTTCAACGGCTATATTCAAGAAGAACATATAAATAGCCTCAAGATTGAATTTGAAGATGTTGGTCGGGCCAACCTGTAGTGGGTGTGGTGTACAACCAAGCTGGTTGGCATGGTGAGCATATTAACCATGCTGCCGACCTGCAGCTGCTGTTGCAACCAAGTTGGTCAGAATGATCAACCAAGTTGGATCAATCGGGATTATTTTTCAAGAAGGTTCTTGAAATCAATCAGGATGAAAATTGTTAACTAGGCTGAGTGTCTTACAGTTAACAAGACTTGACTCGAGCTTAAATACATCATGAAAATGTCAACAACGATTGATCAGAGAGTGAATTCTCAATCGGGCTACTGATCAGCTGTTCAGTTAGTTAGATTGTACAGTTGGTCTGTTGATCAAGTGAGTTGGTTGTCGGGAAGGCAATCATGCTGTACAAATGACTATCAAACTGGGTACAGTTTGAAGCTTTGAAGATACCTTGGTATTCCAATGATACGGGTGAGAATGTAGCCCATGGAAACCAATGGTTGGAGAATAATGCTGGAGCTTAATTTCATATCTTAGTTAGCCTACTCTCAGAGGATGTATTCCTCATAGAAAAGACAGGGATTGTACTTAAATTCAAACACTTGTATCACTGTCTATCCTTGTATTTAGTTTGTAATGACTGTATCCTGAGTATGTACTCAGTAATCTCTATGTACAAGAAGAATCTGAGTTGAGAGGTTCTAGCGAACATCTAACTTAGATTGAGTAGCAATAATCTACACTTAGTTAAGTGTCTGAGAGCCTGGAGAGGCTTGGTGGAAGAAAGAATACTTGTGGTAGAGCCTGGAGAGGCTTGATAGAAAAGAATACTTGTTGTGTTGGCCTGGAGAGGTTAACATGTGTATCTGTGGATTCAGATAGTGGGAAATCCAGTGGTGGTTTGCCTCTGGGACTGGATGTAGCTCACGGGTTGGTGGGTGAACCAGGATAAATTCTGTGCCTAAGTTTTCTCATCCCTTAATCTCTTTTATTTACAGTCTTTACATTTACGTTGGGGATTGAAAAGTACTTTTCATAACAAGCTTAACTCAAGGATTTCAATAAAACAAGTTTTCATACAAACATAACATTAAAACGTCTCTAGTGTAGAATGAAGTATTATAGAAGAATATATTCAGAGGGATGCCTGAAATATCTGTCTGAAGTGAGGCCAACAGGAACTCAGTTCAGACACATGGTATAGATGATCCCTAATCATCTAAAGTATTTCAGAAATAATTCTGAAGGTACTCTTAGTAATATTCTTCAGAAGACACTAAGAGAAGTTTCTTTTTAAATCAAAACAATCTTAAGTATAAGAGAAAGTTTTTTTTTAAATCTAAATCTTTCATATATTCCGCATGTATTTAAAATAACTCTGATCTTAAGATTGGTTTTGCACAAAGATCACTTACGTGATTGTTTTAATTAAAGATTTCCAAAATTGTCTTAAAATGTCTAAAACACTATTCAACCCCCCTTCTAGTGTTGCCTGTGGTTCTAACACAGTCATCCTCCGTGAGGATGAATTTGAGGAGTTTCCTGCTGAGATTCACAGGAGGCGATGGGACCGCCTCAGTCGCCCTGACAACTACTTTGATCCAGACATCGTCAGGGAGTTCTATGCTAACGCCATTGGAGACCACGATGTTAATCATAGGAGGGAGTCCTATGTGAGAGGACAAATCATCAGATTTGATTGCGATGCAATCAATGCACTTTTAGGACATCCCATAGAGGGGGATAGAGACCTCGTGGAGTGCCAATATCACGAGAGGATGGAGACTGTAGGGCTTCATGGAAATGATCCCCTGGATACTGAGGCGGCCCAGCTGATTTGTCTACCAGGGCGTTCCTTTGAGAAGGACATGAGGAGCATTGCACAAATGTGGATAGTACTGATACTGGCCAACATTCATCCTACCGGGCATGTTTCAGATGTAGTTATGCCCATGACCCACCTCATCTACACCATCCTCACGGATGCCGTTATCGATGTCTCACGGGTCATCACCCAGAATATATCGGACTTTGCTTCTTCTGTGCCACGTAGGACCCGTAACTCCAAGATCAGACTTGGCTTCCCTTCTCTCATCACATCACTCTGCAGATCTAGGGGTGTGGAGGTGAACCCCAGGGTTCGCATTGCACTACCTATGACTAGAGCTTATATTGAAGCCAACTGTATCCCAGCTGCGGAGTTACAGGTTGAGGAAGAGCAGCAGCAGCAGGCACCACCACCACCAGCAGACATGGATGTTCCAGATGCTCCAGTATGGGCCCGACGACTTGAGGCCCAGAACACTCACATGATGGCTCAGATGTCCACTCTCCACCGAGCAACTGTTCACTTTCGGAGTACCCATTACCAGGCTCGTGTGGACCCCATGCCCCCTGCACAGTTTCATGATTATTTACAGTGGCCTGGGGACAGGCCTATTTTCCCAGGGGGGATGGAGCAGCTGGAGCCGGAGCTGAGGATGGAGCTGCTCACATGGATTAGGACCAGGAGGACTGATTATTTCTTTTTCCTATTTGGTGCTTTTTTTTCTTTTTCTTTTTATTTTTCATTTTATTTTCTTTTCTTATTTTCTTTTCTTATTTTCTTTTGATATGTACTGTATATTATTACCCACCGATACATCATTTATGTTATGCAGTACTTATTCAGTTATTTTTTGTTTTTTTCTATTAAATTTTTAAATTTTGAGGATTTTTAGGACCTTAGGAAATTAGGATTTAAGGTAAATTTTTCAAAATTCTCTGTAATTAGGTAGTTTAACTAACCAAATTAGGAAAGATGATAGGGTTTTGTGATTAATTCCATAATCAGTTAGGATTAGGATACTTCGCAAGAGAACCTATCAGGATAGTTAATTAAAACCAGTAAGTGCTTTATCAAGGAAATTTTATCCAATAACCGGTGAGCTGAGAGCCCAAACACTGAAATTGAGAGCTTTTCACCGCTGCTTGTCAACTGTTATTGCTTGAGTTTCTGAATTTTGTCTTGCTAGTAGAAGATATGGAAGTGACAAAGGCATATTTTTTTATTCTAATATTGTGCTCAGTGCCAAATAGTCAACCCTGATTAAATGTTTCCGTTTATTGCTTGCCCATTTGAGCCTTGAATATTTCCTTTGATGCACACTAACCATATTCAATGAATGTATCCTGTCCCTTAACACTTGGGATAGAGAGCAAGGTGCACCACAACAACATGGGACAAGAGGTTGGTGAAGTGAAAGGTCAAAAAGAATCAAAGAATAGGCACAAGAAATCACAAAGAAGAATACTCCCCCACAAATAAATTCTCTATGTTATTGTTTCTGTAAAAATAAAAAATATATCTGCAGAAAAGTGTGGATATTGAATAAGTTGGGGGGATTATTTCATCAAACAATGAGGCCAAGCTGAAAAAGGATGACCATTCAAGAATGATCAGGTGAATGGAGAGAAGTCTCAAGCATAATCACAAGATGCTCTCTATTCAAAGTGTTCCTTGCTTATCCAGAAAAACCATGAATTCTTGATAGCCCAGCCTCATTACAACCTAAGAAAGACCTTTTGATCCATATTAACTGCTTGCAGGTTCAAATATTGGAAACGACTATCAATTCTAGTTGTTCAACAGTGGTGAAAAAGATTGAGGGAAACACTTACCCGTGAGAATGAGAGATTTCCTTGGTTTATCACTTACTGCTTTAATTGCTATTTTTAAGAAGTTTGATTGATGTTTGTATTTCTATTCTGATTGATGATTGGTAACATCCCTTGATCCTTAGTTTTTCTTATGTTTGGGAAGTGACTGCTACTTAACAAGGAGTTGATGAATAGTTCCTTGAATTTGTTTTTAATTATTTGAAATACATAGGGAATAGAATTGATCTTTGATTGCAAAGAGGTCTCTTGCTTGAGGACAAACAAGAAGTTAAGTTGGGGGTATTTTGATAAGTGAAAATTATATGATAAATTAGAGCACTTTTTAGTTCACTTATCAAGGATAAAATGGTAATTTTGCCCTAGTTTAATCCCTTTTTTATTAAATATTAGATAAATTGTATTTATTAATCTTAGATTTGAATTTGATTGTATTTTGATAGAAATATTATTGATTTTTGCAGGATATTGCAAGGATTTGACTTGAAGGAAAGATAGCATTAAATGAGGGAGATATCTGCAAGATTTGAAATTTGATTGAAGACATATAATAAAGATTTGAAGAAGATTTGAAGCAATTAATGAAGATATCACTGCCAATCAAACAAGGATTCTGCAGACAACCTTCCCAAATAAATCAAAGATGCTCAATAAATGCGAAGATTTCATCAAGAAAAGGGAAACAAAGAAAGACAAATCAGCCAAAACCAGTCTCGGGGAGAGATCAAATTAAAAAGAGAAATTTTGGAGCTGCAGGATGCATCCTGCGCTTCAACCTGCGCTACAACGCAGGGTGAAGCGCAGCTCTCTGGAACCTACGCTGTAGCGCAACTTGAAGCGCAGATCACGCACATTTGTTCCCTGTTGCCGTTTTTAGATAGATTTCTCCCCAATTTCCTTTGTCTTTCCTTATCCTATAAATAGGAACCTCTTGCACCAGATCAGGTGTGCACGATTATTGTAATTCAGTTATATTCCAGTGATAATGCACCAGAGCTAATTTTAGAGTAGGAGAGGAGGAGCGCTTCACAAGGATTGAAGATGGTGACAGCATCTTCGGTGGTTTGTATGGCTACCATGTGTAGTTAACTCTCCATTAGGATTGAATGTAATCGATTCCATTCCCAAGTGTATGTTGAACTCTATCTATTTATTTATGTAGTTCCCTAGCTATAATATTGGTAATCTTATTCTGGGCTTAATTCCTAACTTCCGCGCTTGCGCCGGAGTTATAGGCTAGTTTGTAATTAACGTTACGACTAGGATTGAGTTTGAGGGAGCCTAGACATAGGAAACTCAACCTCTGAGTGAATAAGAATACTCGGTTAACCAGTGACTGAAATATGGGTGTTACTAATGATTGATGGATAGTGTGAGTATCCTAATGAAGGGCATCTAAAGGATAAGCATGGTATAATGGATCGATAGCAAAGGATTAGTTGATTGTCAATCCAGGACCGACACATGGATGTATCCTGATGAGTGATGGGTAGTGTGATTACTATAATGAAGGTGCGTCTATAGCATTAGGCCTCGTTTATCAATTAGTTCTTTTACAAACGGAATAAAGAAAGCAAAATAAGCCGAGGGTAAGTCTGTCGCTTGGGAGAGCCCCCATGGATTACCTTTGAGTGTGTGAGGCTGCTGGTAACTCGAGGTCTTAGCAATATAGTTTGTCTACAATTTTATAGTTCAAAGCCATAAATAATAGATAGTCTCGACATACATGAGGGGTGTGATGAGATGAAGTTCAATCCTAATCCAAGTAAAGTGTCTCTAACTCTTCCTTTCTAAATTCAATTGATTATTAATTTGCTATTTACGTTTTTCACACAACAATATTCTCATAAACCCGTTTTGTTCTCTTGATAAATAGATCACAACTATACGCGAATTGACCGTTCCCTGTGGATACGATACTTTTCTTACTATTATACTATTGGATTTTTGGTTCGCTTGTCAGAAACCCATCACATAGGCATGGAGCCTTATCAGGCTTTGTATGGGAGGAGGTGTAGCTGATGAGAACAAGAAATGATGCAAAACCTTTTATTTCGTTTCAATTTCAAGAAAATAAAACCTTGAAGATGCAAAGCACAAGTTTGTCATTTTAAGGGTAACTTGTCTTAAATTAAACTCAAGATGGAGTGTTTTAAAGGGGCTGAATGGGGCGGTCAGAATTGAGTCACATGGTTGAGTTTTGTTATGCAAAATAAATCAATTTGTGGCCTTTACATTCTTCCTATTGTGGGCGGCCAGCTTGGTGCAAGTGTGGGCTAATTGTGTTTAATTGTTTTGGGCAATTACGTTTCTCTTTTTAGTTGACAATGATTAATTTTAATTTGATTTTTATTAGGAGTTTATTTGTAACCTTGGCTGAATGTAAAAGGCCATATAAGTTGTGCCTAGGCTGAATGTAAAAGGCTATATATAAGCTGCACATAGGCATATGGAAGTCAGATTTCTATTGTTAAGAAAAACTTAGTTTGAGAAGTGATTTCTCTTGGGTTCTTGTGAATCCAACAATTGAGATTTATCAAAGGATTTTCCACCTCTTTGTGTGTTCAATCTCATGGACATATCTTCCATCCTTGGAAGTGTGGCGTCCATCTCAATTTCCATTCCATTTCTTTCCATGATTACAAATTCTATCCCAGAATTTTCCATGTATAAGCGCTGAATTGTTAGCAACAAATTTGCATCAATCTTGATTCCATTTCATGCGCTGAAATACAAGCATTCTGCCCTTTAATTCTTTCAATTTTATTTGCAAGCTAGCTGCATATTTGGGTCCCACTTGGACGTTGATATATTATCAAAATTCTGCACCAATTATGCAATTCAATTTCACGCCCAATGTGCTCATCAATTCTGGGTCTTATTGTGAATTGAGTTTGACAAATTTTGCACCTTTTCTTTAATCATATTGCATGCTGAATTTGTTCAATTTTTCTGCACCATTTTCTTCTTGCGAATTGGACACAATTCTGCACTCAATTTTTATCTTTATAAACGCTGAAATTGAACTCAAAACTGCACCTATTTCTGGGCTAATAATTCACGCGAGTTTAGCCATCAAAACTACTTTTGTTTCTTTGATTTAATTTCTTGGTTAAATTCTGAAATTGCTTGTGCGCATAATCTTCCTTTCCTTGTCTAAATTTACCAAGGTAGCAAGCATAATTTCCTACAGGTCCTATTCAGGATCCTAAAACAACCAAGAGGATTGATATCATTTTGTCATCAGAGCTCTGGTTTCTAGGAATTGCAAAGCTGCACTCCGGGTATATTTTGTCCTTAATTTTTTATCATCCTTAATATTACCTTATTGTCATCTCTTTTAGTTTGAACCCATTGCAAAAGTGAGGCCTTGAAAACAATAGAGAATTCTAAAAAAAATTAGAACAAGAATAGTGAAAAGAAAGCTTAAATGAAATATAGGTTGAATGGTTCATTCCTTAAGGTAATATTGTGGTTGATTTAAGGAAGAAATATTGCATCT
Source organism: Sesbania bispinosa (assembly GCA_026901365.1). NCBI lineage: Eukaryota > Viridiplantae > Streptophyta > Magnoliopsida > Fabales > Fabaceae > Sesbania > Sesbania bispinosa. The sequence continues at coordinate 552,622 of QLOH01000473.1, read as the reverse complement.
TGTTAGTTTAGAATTTCTGAATTCTTGGCTGCATTTATTGATCACAATTTGCACAAATTTCATTTTGTTTGGCTGCACCAATTTTGCGCACACTTACTGTAATTTTGTTGCACCTGTTTTGCGCATAATTCTGACTTTTTTGCTGCACCTATTTGCTCAAAAAATTTTCGTTTGTGGCTGCACCTTTATTGGGTCAATTTTGTGCAAATTTTGAGTGTCTTTGTGGCTGCACATTTGAATTAATTCTTGCGCCAATTTTTAGCTTAATTTTGCTACACTTATTGGTTTCATTTTGAGTCAAAGTCCTTTCCTTGTTTTTGTCTAAAATTATGAGTTTGTTGTCCAGTTTTGTTCTTGTGTGTGTTTGTTTATTTTTCAATTCAAAAGAGTCCTTGTTGTCTTGCACAAATTCTGGTGGCTGTCCTAGTAATTGATTCTTTTCTTTTTGTCATCAATTGAGTCATTCTTGTTAGCTTTTCTTGTGTTTAATTGGCTGCACACAGATTGGTGAATTTCTTTGTGTTTTCTCTTCTTGGCTTTATAAGAATTCAATGAGAAATGGAGGGGGAAAAGGAAAGAGTGTTTATCATTAAAAAATCCGAAATTGAGTGTGCAAACAAGTGAGTGGGTAAGGTTTCTCAAACAACAACTACATGTTATCATGTTACTTTTAATTTGTTTGATTTACAATGGCAGATTCTAAAAAGAAGATCTTCCATACAAGGTGTTTAGTGGAAGGTAATGTGTGCTTAGTTGCTATTGATGGAGGGAGTTGTAGTAACATTATGAGCGCATGGGTGGTGGAGAAGTTGAATCTTTCTACTACTATGTATCCTAGACCCTACGAACTCCATTGGTTTGTTGAGTCTAAAAATATTATTAAATGGTTAATAATGTTTAAGTCTCACAACCCTGAGTTTTAATGAATAACAAATTTGGTAAACATTGTTTAATAAAGAATAGTTTTCTGCTAAAGGTATTTTCTGTGATCAGAAGGTATATGATACAACAACTCTCTGATATGGTGCAACCTGCTAAAGAAGAGGAACCTGCTGAATGATCAAGACCTGCTGCTGCAAGGGAACCTTTTGAAGACGGAAGACATCGTACTGATGCTTGTACCTTTAAGGGAAAGTGCTTCTCTGATTAATTCCCTTTGGAGACACAAAGTCTTTCGTAGCCTTTCTCAGCTGCTAATGCTTCTTCCAGAAAGTTAGATCAGTTACTTTTTGGCATATTTCAAATTTTCATTCACCAAGGAAGCAAAGTCTGTTGTGAAGTACACTGTGCTAAGAAAAAGTGGAGTCTGTACTGTTGACACCTACTACCGGCTGCACCTACTACCGGTTGCACCTGCTACTGCAAGCTACCAAAGCTATGTGTCTCAACAGGAGCATTTGCATTAAATGTTATCTCTCAACGGGAAATTTGCTGAAGCTAGACGGATCTCTTTCCGAACCCTATAAATATGAAGTCTCTTGCAGAAGAAAAAAAAAGAAGAGAACGAACACACTTGCTGAAACACTGCTAAACAATACTCTCTGTTTTTCACTCAATTGTTTCATTTGTACAACATCTTTCTTATCCTGAGTTTAACTCAGTTATTTGTACATCTTACATCGTTTAGGCTTTGAACTTCTATAGTTTAAAAGCTTAAGCATCTTTCTTTTTATACACTGGTTGTATGTGAGCCTGAAGAGGCTTGTTGTTTAAACAATACTTGGGTTTGAGCATGGAGAGGCTTGTCTATAAAACAATACTTGGGTTTTTAGCCTGAAGAGGGTGTGGATAAAACAATACTTGTAACTGTGTTCAGTTAGTGGAAATGCTTTGCTGGTTTGGCATTGCGACTGGACGTAGCTCACGGTGGATGTGAGTGAACCAGGATAAATTTCTTGGCTAAGCTTCCTTAACCCTTATCTCTTTATATTTGTTATTTGAACTAACGGAAGGGTTCTGAATAATTAGTTTTATAAGTTTGAACATAAAACAATCTCAAACTCTTTATAAAACATGTTTTTAATATTGTGATTTGGACCTGCTGAAGCATTTCAGCAAGTCTCTGAAAACACCAGTTTCAGCAAGTTACTTAAAGTTTTTGTTAAACTTGGTTTGTGAAAAGGTTTCCTATAAAATCTGTTTGAAATTATAAAACACTATTCAACCCCCTTCTAGTGTTTCCTTTGGTTTCTACAGTTGGTATCAGATTTCAACCTCGGGTTAAGCATCTAACAAGTGCTAAGGGAAGAAGATCCAGATGGAAACCTCAACCAGCAATCCCCACTACATTGCAGAAGGAGCCTCAGTCTCAAGGCCCCCAGCTTTTAATGGCATTGACTATCATTATTGGAGAGATCGTATAAAATTGTTCATTGAGAGCAGTAACATGGATCTTTGGTATGTAGTTACAGATGGTGATTACATTCCCACCGACAATGGTGTGCCCATTACCAAAGCAGAGTGGACTGGTGATCAGAAGGCGCGTGTACAACTTAATGCCAAAGCTAAACTCTATCTGGTTTGCTCTTTGAGTAAATGATGAAATTCTGGCAAGCGTACCAAAATATCAGCAGTATAATAGTAAGTATAAGATATCGTATCCACAACTTCGTATGATTTTAGTGATCGAATTAGCAAGTGAGCAACTGTTTGAGAGAGTAATTGTAGTGCATAACTTAAATAACTAAAGTAAACAGTGAGCAATAAAATTGAGAAGAGATAGAATTACTTGGACTAGGATTGGACTTCGCTTCTTCGCACCCCTCATGTATGTGAATCCCTCCTTTTAATTATAAATTTGTTAATAATTATACCTTAGCAATTACCAATTATATTATCTATAGGGCCCCTATGGTGTGGATATACCCCCAATCGTCAGGAAAAATCCCTATATTACTACAACTGGGCTATCAATTTAATCATATTTTCCTATAGAACACCTATGAAGGGGCTGTCACTCACCAAAACACTTCAGTTTTAGGAAAGAACTATATTCCCATATGATTAAACGAGTACTTTTAGCAATCGTAGATTAGGTTTCCTATGCCTAGGCTCCCCTAAACTCTAATACTAGCCGGAAATTCCACTTTTTGTATCCAGAGCACTAGCCTAGGACTCCGCACACGCACGAAAGTAATGCATTAAGAACAACATAAAAATACCGATATGATTAGAAACAAGGATTTATAATTAAAAACTAGAGAATTCACATACACTTGGGGATTGAATCCACTACATCCAATCCTACTGGAGTGCTTAGCTACTCATGGTAGCCATTACAAACCACTAAAGAATCTGTCACCTTCTTCAATCCTTGTGCCTCTATCTTCAATTCTACGCCCTCCTTTGATCTGTATAAAAGATCCTATTTATAGAATGGAAAAACCAAATCTAAATCTGGAAGAGATCGATCTGTAATTGTATTTTAAAAAGCTGGTTCGCGTGCTGAGATGCACCTGCGCTAAGCGCAGATGAAGCTTGTCATTCAATAAGTTGCGCTTCACCTGCGCTAAAGTGAAACACGCTGTAGACTTTCTTCAATTCCTCATTTATCCACTTGATCTCTTTCTGATCTTGCCTTTGCTTGATTGGTTTCCCTTGTTTCCCTTTTCTGGCTTGATTTTGTATTTATTTGAGCTTGAATTCAAATTGGGGAAAGTTATCCCCAGGATCCTTTATTTAAATGGCTGTTGATCTCATTTTTAATTTGTCCTCATTTAAACTTCAAATCTGCAAACAATCTCCCCATTTAATGCTATTTTCTTTTCTATTTCAAATCTTCCATAAATCTGCATAAATTAACAGATTTCTAATCAAAATAACATCAAATTCAAATTCAAACCAAATTATTACAATTATTCACAAAAAGGGACTATTTTGGGGCATAAATTAATATTTTAGCCTTGATAAGTGTAATAAAAACATAGGAAAATATCACATAATTTACACTTATCAGTAAATCAGAATATGAGAAGGTGCATGGATGCACTTCTGCCAAGGAAATCTGCGATACATTGGCTTCAGCTCATGAGGGGACTGACAATGTAAAACAATCCAAAATCAGCATGCTTGTTCATGATAAGTGCTAAATTTATGATAAATTCTTGTATATTTTCAGCACTTATCAAGGGCAAAAATGTTAGATTTATTCCCCAAATTACCTCTTTTTAGTAATAAATCCAGATTTTGTGATTATTTGATTCAAATTTGAATTTGATGCTATTTTGATAAGAAATCTGTTGATTTTGCAGATAAAGAGGAAAGTTTTAAATGAAGAAACAAGATAGCATTTATTTGAAGAAAGAATCTGCAGATAAGATTCTAAATGGCAGCAGATCAAGTTAAAATCAATAGTTATTTGGATAAAGATTCTGCAGATAAAATTCTCAATTCAAATTTAAGATAGAATCAGCACAAGATCAAGCTAAAAAGTGAGAAATAAGGAAAGTGCAACAGACAAAGATAAGATCAGGAAGAGATCAAGATGAAAAAGAAGAAATCAGGAAAAGCAGAAATGGTGAGCTGCACTCCACCTGCGGTGAGCGCAGGTTGAAGCGCAAGAATACATAAACAGATTTCCAATAAGATTTCCAACAAGATTCCTTCCAGATTTCAGATAGCTTTCCAACTTCTATTTGAAGGATCTTTTTGCACAGATCAAAGAGAAGACGGTGGAGCAGTGCTGGAGATAGAGAAAAGTGTGACAGTTTCTCTTTTGGTTTGTAATGGCTACCATGAGTAGCTAAACTCTCCCATAGGATTGAATGTAGTCGATTCAATCCCCAATTGTATTTGAATTCTCTTTGTTATTTATGAATTCTCTTTCTTAATGCTTAGCTTCCGCCTTTGTGCCGGAGTTATGGTTTGATTTTTATGGGGCGCACTGGAAAGTGGTTTTATAAAATCAAGATGCGAGTTCTTGGGAGCCTAGGAATAGGGATCTTGAATTCTGATTGGTGAAAACACTCAAGTTGTCACTGTGGGAACCAGGATGACTTGATAGTTTTTACAACTGTTCTTCAACCGAGGTAATTTATCACTGTGGGAACCAGGGTGAATTATTTCTGAGTATTTCATATCTGTGGGAACCTTTTATGAAATAATATTTATTTGTGCTAAGATATTATAATTGCATATTCACAAATATCATTGGGTTTCAAATACGAAAGGGGTGCGATAGACGAAGTTCAATCCTAGTTCTAGTAATTGCTCAACCATCTCAATTTACTGCCTTTTATTTACTATTGCAAATTACACAAACATCAACCATATTCTCTCACTTGATAAGTGTGACCACTAGGATTTACAATTAAACCATTCCCTATGGATACGACAACCCTTTTTACTTACTATTATACTGCTGGATTTTGGTATGCTTGCCAGAATTTCAACATTCATCAGTATGAAATGTTCAAGATGCATGAAACTGAATCTATTGATCAGATGTTTGGAAGATTTCAAACCATCACAAATGGACTCAAATCTCTTGGAAGGACCTATGATTCAGGTGATAACAATCGCAAAATCCTTAGAATTCTACCAAAGATTTGGAGGCCCAAAGTGACTGCCATTCAAGAGGCAAAGGACCTCAACAGCTTGAGAATGGAGGACCTCTTGGGATCCTTCAAAGTCCATGAGTTGGAACTTGGAGAAGATGCCCCCAAAAAGAAGTCACTTGCCCTAAATTCCAAGTCCAAACTGCAAAGGTCTGTGGCCAGAAGGCCATGAAAGCTGAGGAATCTTCAGAAGGTTCTGAATATTAAGAAGGTGACTCTGATGATGATGATGATGATTTAGCTCTTCTGAGTAGAAAGATCAAGAGGATGCTCCAAAGGAAAGGGAAGTTCAGAAAAGGTTCATCCTCTAAAACTAAAGCAAGTAAGTCAGGTAAAGATTCATTTGCTATGAATGCAAGCAGTCAGGGCACATGAAGGCAGATTGCCCAAAGCTAAAGAAACCCTCTTACAAGAAGAAGTTCTTCAAGAAGAAAAAGGGTCTGAGGCAACTTGGGCAGACTTAGATGATTCAACTTTAGAAGAGGATGATGAATCTGCTGAAGAAGCCAACCTATGCTTGATGGCAAGTCTCCCTTCATCAGACAGCTCTGAATCTGAGGTAATTCCTTCAACTCTTCAAGACATGTATGATGACTTGCTGGAAAGTTCTAAGGAGCTTTTCCAAGAGTACAAAGATTTGTCTAGAGCGTACACTGAAGTTGCAAACAAAAGTGAAGCTCTAGAAACTGAAAATCTATTGCTCAAAGAAAAACACTTAAAGAATTCTAGGACTAGTAGTTCAGAAAGCTTAATTAAAGAAAATGAATTTTTAAAGAAACAAGTTGCTGAACATACTAGAAACCTATCTAACTTTGTTAATGGAACCAAGAACCTCAACAAAATGTTGGGTGCTCAAAGGAACTCCAAAAAAAGAAGGTTTAGGCTACTCAGACAGTGAATCATCACATGATTCAAATTCTAAATCTGCTGAAAAAGCTAAGAAAGGTAAGGGATACTCTCACTGTGGAAAGCCTGGACACAGTGTGTCTCAGTGCAAACACAAGAGAAAGGGCAGACCTGTTGCTAACAAAAAAGGACCCAAAAGCTGTGGGTACCTAAATCTCTGATTATTCCTGTTGCAGATGTGTTTAATAGGACAAAGGAGACACCACAAATGGTACCTGGATAGTGGGTGCTCGTGACACATGACAGGAGAAAGGTCTTTGTTCCAAAACCTTAGACCTAAAGATGGAGGGGTGGTGACCTTTGGAGGAAACCAGAAAGGCAAAATTACTGGTATATGTTCAGTAGGTATATCCCCTCTCTCTGTCATTAAAGATGTTCTTCTTGTTGAAGGTCTTCAACACAACCTGCTGAGCATAAGTCAATTATGTGACAGTGGATATGTTGTTTCCTTCACCAAGGATGGTTGTATAGTCAAGGATAGTTATGGCCAAGTCATTTTTACTGCCCAGAGACACATTAATGTGTATAAAATTCATCTTGAGGAACTTGCTTATAAAAATGTGACTTGTTTGATTTCTGTCAATGATGAAAAACAAATTTGACATCAGAAACTTGGGCATGCCAGCTTGAGATTAATCTCAAAGCTTACAAAACATAACCTTGTAAAAGGATTACCCAAGCTCTCTTTCAAATCTGACCTTTTATGTGAAAATTGTCCAAAAGGTAAACAAACAAGAAGCTATTTCAAAAGCAAAAATGTTGTGTCTACCTCAAGACCTTTAGAACTACTTCACATGGATTTGTTTGGTCCTACAAGAACAAAAAGCTTGTCTGGTAAGAAGTATGGCTTAGTCATTGTTGATGACTACTCTAGATTTATATGGGTGATATTCCTCAGAAGTAAGGATGAGACTTTTGAGAATTTCAGAAAATTCCGTAAGAAGGTGCAAACTGAAAAAGGTTTTTGCATTTCTACAATCAGAAGTGACCATGGTGGTGAGTTATGATGAGAATGGGATCTCACATAATTTCTCAATGGCTAGAACACCTGAACAAAATGGGGTTATTTAGAGAAAGAGCAGAAGCTTATAGGAGATGGGTAGAACCATGCTCATTTCAAGCAACCTACCAAGATCCTTCTGGACAGAGGCTGTTCACACAACTTGCTACTTTCAAAACAGAATTTTGGTAAGACCAATTCTCAAAATAACTCCCTATGAATTGTGGAGAGGAAGAAAACCCAACATTTCTTATTTTCACATTTTTTGTCGTGAGTGTTTCATACTCAACACCCAAGATGATTTGGGTAAGTTTGATTCTAAATCTGATAAAGGATTCTTCATTGGTTATTCAGAAACATCCAAGGCCTATAAAGTTTACAACTCCAGAACCTTGACAGTTGAAGAATCTAATCATGTTAGATTTAATGATGCTAAAAAGACTGATAGGGAACTATCAGATCTAGAATAGGATTTTGCAGGTATGGAGCTAAGCCCTACTTCGGAGACTCCAGAGGTCAAGGATGAAGCACCTGCTGAAGGACCTTCTGAAGTACTTGCTGAAACTGAACCTTTTTACAGAATGAATGTTGAGTCTCAAAATGAGCAGGTATTCCCACGCAGGCATGGGTGGAGATACATAACTCATCATCCTCGAGAGCAAATTATTGGTGATACTTCAAAAGGAGTAAGAACAAGATCAAGACATAGGGAAGTCAATAATCTTGCCTTCCTCTCTAAAATTGAACCCAAGAATATTGAGTAAGCTCTGCATGATGAAGGGTGGATCCTAGCCATGCATGAAGAGCTGAATCAAATTGCCAGGAGTGATGTTTGGACTCTTGTTCCTAAACCCCATGGGAAAACTATAATAGGAACCAAATGGGTGTTTAGAAACAAACTTTCTGAAGATGGTCAAGTAGTTAGAAATAAAGCCAGATTAGTTGCACAAGGGTATAACCAACAAGAAGGTACTGATTTCACTGAAACTTTTGCTCTAGTAGCAAGGCTTGAAGCCATTAGGATCTTACTTTCCTATGCAGCCAACAATGGCATCAAACTATATCAAATGGATGTAAAGAGTGCCTTCCTAAATGGATTCATTGAGGAAGAGGTATTTGTTAGAAAACACCCTGGTTTTGAAAATCTGACTTTTCCTGAACATGTTTTTAAATTAAAGAAGGCTTTGTATGGTCTAAAACAAGCTCCTAGAGCTTGGTATGAAAGACTGAGCGACTTTCTACTCAAAAATGGTTTTGAAAGAGGAAAAGTTGACACACCTCTTTTCATAAAAATGACTAACAAAGACCTAATTCTAGTCCAAATATATGTTGATGACATTATCTTTGGATCAACAAATTCCTCTTTGTGCACTGAGTTTTCAAGGCTTATGCAATCTGAATTTGAAATGAGTTTAATGGGTGAACTCAAATTTTTGTTAGGACTTCAAATAAAGCAAGATTTTGATTGTATATGGATCCATCATGAGAAATATACAAAGGAAATTCTTAAAAAGTTTAATATGCATGATTGCACGCCTATGTCAACTCCCATGCACCCTTCAGCAATCCTAAGTAAGGATGAAGGAGAAGAATGTATTGACCCAACCATGTATAGAGGCATGATTGGATCCTTATTGTATCTTACAGCAAGTAGGCCTGACATCATGTTCAGTGTATGCTTGTGTGCAAGATTTCAATCAGATCCAAGAATAACTCATTGCAAGGCTGTTAAAAGAATTTTTAGATATCTCAATGGTACTACTAATCTTGGTCTGTGCTATAAGAAGAGTAAGGACTGCAGATTAATAGGATACTGTGATGTTGATTTTGCGGGAGATAGAGTTGAAAGAAAATCAACAAGTGGTGGATGTCATTTCATTGGAGAAAATATGATCAGTTGGGCCAGCAAAAGACAAAGCACAATAACTCTATCAACTGTTGAAGCTGAGTACATTGTTGTTGCATGTTGTTGTTCACAGCTGCTATGGGTAAAATATCAACTTGAAGATTTTAAAATTCCAGTTAAATCTATTCATGTATTTTGTGATAATACAAGTGCCATAAATCTTTCTAAAAATCCCATCCAGCATTCTAGAGCAAAACATATAGAAATTAAACACCATTTCATTAGAGACTATGTTTAGAAAGGTGTTTTTGATATACAGTTCATTGACATAGAGCATCAATGGGCTGATATATTCACAAAACCTCTTACTGAAGATAGATTTAAGTTCATTAGAGATAATCTGCACATCCTTGCAATATCTGAAAACTGAATATGTTGTTTTCTACCTGCTAATATTATCTGGTAGCTGCTGAAACTCTTTCAGCAACTCCTTTTGCTGAATTATGTTCTGCTCTCATGCTCATTTTATTACTTCAGTATGCTCTGAACACCTTTTGGTTGATGACAAAAGGGGGAGTAATATAAACTAACAAAATATGAAGTTTTAAGCCCTTTTCAGAGAAGATATCTCTTATTTAAGGAGAGCAATTATTCAGGGGGAGCAAAGCAAAGCAAGTTGTATTTCTCTTTTCTCTTCAAGTATCTGAGATAGGGGAGAATTTCTAAACTCATTTCCTCATTTCTTTTCAGATATTTGATAGTTTAAGCAAATTTATCATCATTAAAAAGGGGGAGAATGTTGAGTCTAAAATTATTATTAAATGGTTAATAATGTTTAAGTCTCACAACCCTGAGTTTTAATGAATAATAAATTTGGTAAACATTCTTTAATAAAGAACAGTTTTCTGCTAAAGGTATTTTTTGTGATCAAAAGGTATATTATATAGCTACTCTCTGATGTGGTGTAACCTACTAAAGAAGAGGAACCTGCTGAATGATCAAGACCTGTTGATGCAAGGGAACCTTCTGAAGACGGGAGACATCGTACTGATGCTTGTACCTTTTTGGGAAAGTGCTTCTCTGATTAATTCCCTTTGGAGACTCAAAGTCTTTCGCAGCCTTTCTCAGCTGCTAATGCTTCTTCCAGAAAGTCAGATCAGTTACTTTTTGGCATATTTCAAATTTTCATTCACCAAGGAAGCAAAGTCTACTGTGAAGTACACTGTGCTCAGAAAAAAGTGGAGTTTGTACTGCTGACACCTACTACCTACTGCACCTGCTACTGCAAGCTACCAAAGCTATGTGTCTCAATGGGAGCATTTGCATTAAATGCTATCTCTTAATGGGAAATCTGCTGAAGCTAAACGGATCTCTTTCCGAACCCTATAAATATGAAGTCTCTTGCAGAAGAAAAAAAAGAAGAGAACGAACTCACTTGCTGAAACGCTGCTAAAAAGTACTCTCTATTTTTCACTCAATTGTTTCATTTGTACATACACTGGTTGTGTGTGAGCCTGAAGAGGCTTGTTGTTTAAACAATACTTGGATTTGAGCATAGAGAGGCTTGTCTGTAAAACAATACTTGGGTTTTTAGCCTGAAGAGGCTGTGGATAAAACAATACTTGTAACTGTGTTCAGTTAGTGGAAATCCTTTGATGGTTTGGCATTGGGACTGGACGCAGCTCACGGTGGATGTGAGTGAACCAGGATAAATTTCTTGGCTAAGCTTCCTTAACCCTTATCTCTTTATATTTGTTATTTGAACTAACAGGAGGGTTCTGAATAATTAGTTTTATAAGTTTGAACATAAAACAATCTCAAACTCTTTATAAAACAAGTTTTTAATACTGTGATTTGGACCTGCTGAAGCATTTCAGCAAGTCTCTGAAAACACCAGTTTTAGCAAGTTACTTAAAGTTTTTGTTAAACTTGGTTTGTGAAAAGGTTTCCTATAAAATCTGTTTGAAATTACAAAACACTATTCAACCCCCCTTCTAGTGTTTCCTGTGGTTTCTACATGGTTTAGTGAAAAGGGGAAATTAGAGGTAAAAAGGCAAGCTAGGATCAAATTCTGTCTTGGAAGGTATGTGGATGAAGTTGTTTGTGATGTTGCTCCCATAGAGACATGTCACTTACTTTTGGGGAGGTCGTGGCAATATGAGACTAAGGCCGTCCATGATGGTGTAACCAACAAGATTTCATTCAAATACCATGATAAGAAAATTGTGTTGAAGCCTATGATGCCAAGTCAAGTATGTGAGGATCAACAAACGTTGAAGTTGAAAATAGAAAGAGAAAGAAGAGAAAAAGAAGAAAAGAGAGAAAAAGAAAGAGAAGAAAATAGGAGAGAAGAAGAAAAAAAGAAAGAGAAAAAATGAGCAAGGAAATTTTAAATTCTAATGTTACTTCTTCTCTTGTTTGCGATATTATTTTACACGGGAAAGGGGATGTAATTGTGAATGAAACACACCACAAGTTGCGAAGTTTGAGAAAGAATTGTGTTGATATCATTCCTAGTGCTCCATTGTACATCCAACCCACTATTGAAAGCCAAACTCATGAGGATATTGAAGACAAACACATGGAGTCTTTTGATTTTGGGCTGAATCATATGTGTTGGACAAAGAAATTTTGCAGGTTTGTTTGACAAGAAGAATTGCCCGTGGTATTTGGGCTTGGACACTAAAAGAGAAGGCTTCCTTAATGCATAAGGATGAAAATAAAAAAATCTGAATTTTTACAAGTTGTGTTTGATCCTGGAGGTTGGGTTTGCTCGTCTCAATTTCAAGTGAATAAAGCCTTAGATTCGAGGACGAATCTTCTCGAAGAAGGAGGGAATGGTGAGAACAAGGAATGATGCAAAACCTTTTATTTCGTTTCAATTTCAAGAAAATAAAACCTTGAAGATGCAAGGCATAAATTGATCAATTTAAGGGTAACTTGTCTTAAATTAAACTCAACATGGAGTGCTTTAAAAGGGCTAAATGGGGCGGTCAGAATTGAGTCACATGGCTGGGTTGTGTTATTCAAAATAAATCAATTTGTGGCTGTTACATTCTTCATATGGTGGATGGCTAGCTTGGTGCAAGTGTGGGCTGATTGTGTTTAATTACTTTGGGCAGTTACGTTTTTTCTTTCTAGTTGACAATGATTAGTTTTAAAATGATTTTTATTGGAAGTTTATTTGTAACCTTGGATGATTGTAAAAGGCCATATAAGCTACGTCTAGGATGAATGTAAAAGGCTATATATAAGCTGCACATAGGCATATGGAAGGAAGATTTCTATTGTTAAGAAAAACTCAGTTTAAGAAGTTGGGTTCTTGTGAATCCAACAATTGAGATTTATCAAAGTATTTTTCACCCCCTTTGTGTGTTCAATTTCCTGGTCATATCTTCCCTTTGGAAGTGTGGCGTCCATCTCAATTTCCATTCCATTTCTTTCCTTTCCATAATTAAAAATTCTGTCCCAGAATTTTCCATGTATGAGCGCTGAATTGTTAGCACCAAATTTGCATCAATCTTGATTCCATTTCATGCGCTGAAATACAAGCATTCTGCCCCTCAATTCATTCAATTTTATTTGCAAGCTAGCTGCATATTTGGGTCCCACTTGGACGGTGATATATGATCAAAATTCTGCACTAATTATGCAATTCAATTTCACGCCCAATCTGTTCATCAATTCTGGGTCTTATTGTGAATTGAGTTTGACAAATTCTGCACCTTTTCTTCAATCATATTGCACGCTGAATTTGTTCAATTTTTCTGCACCATTTTCTTCTTGCTAATTGGACATAATTATGCACCCAATTTTCATCTTTATAAGCGCCGGATTGAACTCAAAACTGCACCTATTTTTGGGCTAATAATTCACGCTGAGTTTAGCCATAAAAATTGCTTCTGTTTCTTTGATTTAATTTCTTGGTTAAATTCTGAAATTGCTTGTGCGCATAATCTTCATTTCTTTGTCTAAATTTATCAAGGCAGCAAGCATAATTTCGTTGAGGTCCTATTCAGAATCCTAAAACAACCAAAAGTAATAATTCACGCTAAGTTTAGTCATCAAAATTGCTTAAGAGTAATAATTCACGCTGAGTTTAGTCATCAAAATTGCTTATGTTTCTTTGATTTAATATCTTGGTTAAATTCTAAAATTGCTTGTGCGCATAATCGTCCTTTCTTTGTCTAAATTTACCAAGGCAACAAGCATAATTTCCTAGAGGTCCTATTTAGAATTCTAAAACAACCAAGAGGATTCATATCAGTAGCTCTCCCTTGTGGTATGAGGTGAGTGAGAGGAACCTCTTAGGGCCGGAGTTGGTCCGGGAGACCTCAGATACAATTAAGGTCATTAGGGAAAAACTTCTAGCTACTCAGAGTAGACAGAAGAGTTATGCCAATAGGAGGAAAAAGGAACTAGAGTTTGACCAAGGAGATCATGTTTTTCTCAAGGTCACCCCTGTCACAGGCATAGGAAGGGCCATCAAGGCCAAAAAGCTCAATCCCAGATATACTGGTCCATTCCAAATCCTGCAAATGATTGGTCTTGTAGCCTACAAAATAGCCCCTACCTCCTCACTTATCCAACCTCCACGATGTATTCCATGTTTCTCACCTCAGAGAGTACATTCATGATCCTTCACACATTATTAGTTCTGAGCTGGTACAATTAAGGGAGGATTTGAAGGTTCCAGCTAGGCCCTCACATATTGTCGACCGAAGCTTCAAAACCCTAAAGAATAGGTCAATCTCGTTGGTGAAGGTGTTTTGGGTTGGTCAGTCACCATAGGTGGCCACGTGGAAAAAGGAGGGTGAGGTCCGACCTCAATATCCCGAGTTAGTTTTGTGAGGTAACGCCTAATAACTTAATTTTGAGGATAAAATTAATTTAATGGGGGGTAGAGTTGGTAACATCCCAAATATTATACAATGATTTCATAATTCAAATAGGGTTAGAAAGGTATTTTATAAAATGAATTAGAAAAATAGGCTAAAAAATAATGAGAAAAAGGCTTAGGATGAAAATATGAAATTTCCATTCTGTAGCAATTAGATCAAATAAACCAAAAGCATTTTTAGAGCAAATATATAAATATTAGAGCAATTATATAACAGAGCCAATAAACACTTAAAAAGAATATATGATATATCTGAAAGTCTCATATTATTCAAAATGATGAAGTTTGAAGACAAAACATCAGATAGATTAACATTCGGCCCTTTTTTTTCTCTAAAGCGTCCTTGATCAAAGCAAATAAAGATGCCTGAGACTCGACAATTTCATATAACACTTCAGTTCCTCAATCTTGCGCTTCAGTACTACGTTCTCATTAAAAACATCACCTTCAGGCTCATGGAATACAAGGTTGATATTTTTATCTTCAATCATAAAGGATGATATTATCAAAACCAAATATATTATAGTTATAATATATATAAAATAATATAAAATCATCACAATTCATTCAATATGTATAGCTACTACCAAAGTTTTAAAAATCGGACCGGTAATTGAACCGGTGAAGACACTGGTTGACGATTCAATGCTTGAACCATGGTTGAACCGTGTTCGAACCGGTATTAATTAAATATATATTTAAATATTATATAAAAATTTTAATTAATAAAATAACACAAAATTATAATAAATTAAGATATATCAAGTTGTAAATTCGTTTAAATAACCTTATTATAAGGCGTATAAAAAAATTAATAATAATTGATAAAATAATAAATATCTATGCTTAATTCTTAAATATATGTCTTTATTTATCTTAAAATTATTTTAAATTAAATAAAAAATAAAAAAAACTATTTTTTTTAAAAAGACCGGTTCAACCGGGTTTTTATCGGATTGATCGATTTTTTACGTGACTGGTTCTGTGATTTATTTGAACCGAACACATGACCGATTCACCTGATGTTTTGGTCTGATCGGTCGGTTCAGTACGATTTTTACAACCATGGCTACAACTTTTATTAAAAGCCATACTTATTCAACATAACATATTAAATGTTATGAGAAATAATAATTACTTATTGAATGTCATTGAATGCTATATTTATTAAACATAATTCATTAAATTTTTCAATCACAATAACATTTATATATTCCTTCAAAACAAAAACCATTAAAGGCGAAGAAGAAAAATTCTAATTAATTAAAGTCCTTTTAATTTTGAGGATGCATGAAAAGAAATATAGGACGAAAATAATTGTAATGAGCTTTATCTCGGGCTAAGAATTGAGATTTAGACTTTTCTTTTTCCCTAAATTTACTCCTCCACACAAGGTAATCCTGCTCGAACAAGGAACATCCACGTCCTGACTGTAACACCCTAAATTTTATTAAATAAAATAAAATTAATAAAATAAGAGAAATAAATAAATAATAGTATTAGTAATCTTAGTAATTTATTAATAATGCTTTTCTAATTAAAGAGGATAAGTGGGTTGAGGGTGGGCCCAGCCCAATTAAGCATTAAGTAAGGAGGGGTTACCAATTCACCCTAATCCTTATTTTTCAAATCGTCAGAGAGCAAAACGATAAGGAGGGGAGAAACGACGTCTCAAGAGGAGGGTTGTTGCAGAGTGATCATCAAGAAAGAGTCCAATCTTTGCTGTTCGACCTTCACCTTCAAGGTACGGTGGGCGAAAGGGTGCTGCTTGTATGTGTATGTGGGAGTGCTTGGGTAGTGAGGGGCAAGCATAAGACCCTCTAAGATTCTAAATTCGAATTTGATATGTATATTTTGTATAGTATGATGAAAATTTGTTGTTTGATGCTTAAATGTATTAATCTTGGTGAATCTTGATTGAATTGAAGGAGGGTAGTGAGAATAACGAAAAGGGGTAATAAGGGTTTAACGATTGGGGGTTATGATGGAATAACTGTGAAAATCTGTGTAAAGATTAGTGTTCTTGTTGATTTTGTTCGGTATAAACGTGTATGAATTGACGCATTAACAATGAGGATTGATTAGATGTTGAATAAAAGGGTTTAAAAGGGGTAAAAATCGCAAGAACTGTCATCTGGTGTCGCGGGTAATCGATTACAGAAGTCTGTAATCGATTATAGGGTTTTCTGGGCAGCGTGGGGGAAGTGGCTTGCTGGTATTGATTACAGGGGGACTATAATCGATTACCAGAGGTTTGCTTGCAGGTAATCAGTTACAAAGGGGGCCTGTAATCGATTACCAGAGAGGTGATTGGCTGGTAATCGATTACAGGAGGCTTGTAATCAATTACCAGAGTGAATTTTGTGTCCCAGAGTTGTTGATAATCGATTACAGATGTGTGACAATCGATTACCAGGTCAAATTGTGTATGAGAGTGTTGTTTATATGATGATTGTGACCCTTGTGTTGTTGATGTCGTATATACAAATTGTTTTGTGGAATTGAGAGATTTAAGTGGATGTTTATAGAGTATTGATTGTGGTGTGAGTATGATGATATGAATATCTCCTGTGATGTTAGATGTTTATAATATTATGATTTATGATGATGATGTATTGATGTATTGAGCGCATGAGGTATGAGATGTGTGATGATGATATATTGATGTAATGAGCATATGAGGTATGGGATGTGTGATGATGATATATTGATTCATTGAGCATATGAGGTATGTTATGATGATGATGATATATAATGATGCATTGAGCATATGAGGTGTGGTGACTGAGATGCACGGGGCCCATTGATGGGGGTGCAACTCAGGGAGTGAACTGCACGGGCCCATTGAGGGGGTGCAGAGACCATGATGGAGACATTCGATGCACGAGCCCATTGAGGGGGTGCAACCTAGGGTTGAATGTTGTTGTGCGGGCCCATTGAGCGGGTACAACCTATCAGCCAGAGAGGGCGTGAACGGTAGAGCCATCATTGGTAACAACCAGGGAGATTGATGAGGTGCTCCCATTGTGCGGGGTTCCAAGTCATGATCCTTGGGAAGAGGTTTGGTGTGCATGATGATAGAGTGAACCTACATTGTATTTTATGATGGAATTGAAATATTATATGATGATATGAGTATTATATGTTGAGTGTAGAGAATGTATTTTCTTGATGATTTGCAAGTGTGACTTATAAACTGGTGATGAGATAATACAGTTGATAATAAGAGTGTGAGATAATATGATTATGATATGATTTGATGATGATTATGATTATGATTATATGTGGGTGAGGATAGGGTAGCCTTTTGTGTGCATGTATGAGTTGGTATTCTTTTCCTCACCGTTTTCTCTGTGGTTAATTTACAGGCGACGATGATGACACGTCAGGTGTCGAGTATTGAATTGAAGGGGTGTCGCTCTGATACTTGTGACATCAGGGCTTAGTAATAGGGTTTTATTTTTATGTTATTAAGAGGAGATTGTGAAAACTATTTGAAGTGCCTTACATGGCCAATAAGGATATTTTGATGTTGACATTTGAGATTTTGATGTTTTAATGATCCTGAAAACAGTTGACTTAAATTTCTATTTTAATTCAGTTGATTTTGAATCAATGACGTTTTATTGGAAATAAAATGTGAACCTTTTTAACCCGGTGTGGTCCGTATCTTTTCCTAAATAAAGGATGATAGGCGAAAATTGATAAGCTGGTAGATTTATATGAAAGTGTAAAACTAGTTGATAAATGTAAAGTGACAGATAATACCAACATTAATTATTTCACCAAAACTTGAAATTTGGTAATTATGAAATATTTAAGGATAAAAATGTAAAAAGTATTTTGAGCTAGAAGCTAAAATTTGGAAGCACTATTTATCTGGAGTAAATATTTCAAAAAATAGATAGTAGCTAATAAAGAACGCTACTTTGCTAAACAGAGTTGAAATGTTTTAACTAACTTTTCAACTGCTAGTTTTAGCTTTCAACTAATTGAAATGACATGTCAAACACACTCTAAATATAATATATATCGATTTTGATGACATGAACTCTTAGGACTAGAGATAAGAATATAAAAAATTAAATGTTTTTTTTCTAAAAGAAAAAATATATTTATTGCACTCATATATATTTCTAATATAATAAATACTTTTCTTTTAAGAAAAAGTTTTCATTATGAATATTCTTATCTTCAACGCTAAGGTTGATATTATCAAAACCAAATATATAATAGTTATAATATATTAAATGTTTTTAATATATACAATTCTTTCAATATGTATAGCTACTACTGTTATAAAATGTCATACTTATTCAACATAATTTATTAAATGTTATGAGAAATAATAATTAAGTATTGAATGCAATATTTATTCAATATAATTCATTAAAGTTTTCAATTACAATAACATTTATATATTCCTTTACAACAAAAAACCATTAAAGGCGGGGAGAAAAATTCTGATGAATTAAAGTCCTTTTAATTTTGAGGATGCATGAAAGGAAATAAAGGATGAAATAATTGTAATGGGTTTTATCTCCAGCTAAAAGATTGAGATTTAGACTTTTCTTTTTTCCTAAATTTTCTCCTTCACAAAAGGTAATCCTGCTCGAACAAGGAATATCATGTCCTGATGAGACTAACTTTCCTAGTGGGGTTTCTTTATATACTATTTTCTAATATATAAAATAATAGTTATTAATGTAAAACTAACGGATAAACTAGTTGAATATTGAAACACTAACTAAAAGCTGAAAAACTAATTAAAAACTGAAAAATGAAGGATGAAAGGTGTAACATCCCAAAAATAAGAGCTTTAAGAAGTATAATAGAAATCATAAGTTAAGGGCCCTGTCAAGAAAGAATGTTGGGGATTGAATGAGTTTAGGGTTTTAGAGGAAATTTAGGGGAAAGATCAAGTGTTAAGTCCGAAATATCAATTTTGATGGAACATAGGAGAAATTAAGCTAGGATATGAGAATTTCGAGTTTATAGAAATGAGGAAAATAAAAGGAAGAGGTTTTGATTAAGGGAACTTGATTAATGAGAATTTAAAAGTGTTAATAAGGGCATAATTTGTCCTTTTTTTCGCTCAAGCGAGAAATGACTCGCTTTGAGCAAAAATTCACGATTTCAGTTTAAAAAAACAAATTTTGAGCCATTAGGGCTCATTTCCCTCATTCTCTTCCTCACCCCCTTTTGTGCCCTAGGAGATCGAGAAAACGAAGAAGAGGAGAAAGGAGAGCTTGGGAGTGACGAATCAAGGAAGAAGGAGACCAGGGAGGCTTATCTCACCCCCCCAAGATCTTCATCTTCTACTCTAGAGGTGAGTTTGGTTCACTCACTTACTACCATTTTGTGTGAAATTCGTAAATGATCCCTATTCTCTTTTTTCCCTTCCCCCCTTGCTTGTGTTTTAATTGAGTGATGAGCTTACTTGTTTTCCCTTGGGTTATATGACGATTGATTTTGTATGTGTTGAGAAAATGCTATAGCCTAGGGTTTTAGTGTGAGGAAATTGTAGCAAATGCATGATTATGTCAAACTTCATGATGGAATGTTGTAACTTTATCTAATTCATCTATGCATCATGATATCCCACATGTCATGAATTTCATGTATTTACGAAAAGAGAATTTTATGGGTCTTCGGACCAAAGAGGAAAGAAGAATTTCATGAGCCTTTGGAAAATAGAAAATGAGTTTTTTTCAAACAAGAATATAATGCATTGCATCCTTGAGTTAAAATAAAATGACTCAAATATTTAACACTAGAGGTTGGCGTGTGTTTGAATGATTGCATGGTGTGATTGTAATATGCATGAATATATATATATATTAAATGATGCATTTTCATTTGCCTGTTATCCTACACTGTATGCATGATCACATTCACTGGGACGTAAGTCTCACCACATGTTTCTGGCTTTTATTTTAGATACGCAAGGTTCTTAGTCGGACGCATGACCGGATGGCTTGGGAGCTCATTAGTGGACTAGCCCACTTGACATCTTATTTTTCCTTGTTATGAGGCTTTTGGTTTTGTATACGTTTAATTGTATGTTGATTTTGACATGAACTATTAGAGTTATATTTTGGGCCACTTGTTGGCATTTAAATTGTAATTTATGAGCATGTAATTATGTCTTAAGCTTATGTAATCAATGGAATTACTTTAGTGCTTTGAATGTAACTATGAACAATATTAGTAATGTCTCGAAAAATAATTCTGTAAATTTAGGAGTATGCTTCCAACAAGCATTATTTCTAGGTTTACGGAATTAAGACGTTACATTATGGTATCAGAGCACTCTATTCGAATTGGACTATAGATAGGATAGTTGTTTGGCTTTAGTTATAGTCTTATATGTATTGTATGAAATGTACAGCCTGATTAACTCCATGTTTTGTTCAATGTATATAGAATTATGGCTAAAGGCAGACGAAGTAGACATTGGATTCTGGAGGTCCCTCGGGATGCTCCCATTGCAGCTATTGAAAGGTTTACCCAAGACCTGAATCAACAAACCACTGTTTTTATCTCCCTACTGGAGGAGAGCATACATACCACACCTGCAAGTCAAGCAACCCCCATAGCCCCGGAGCTGGGCACCAGGTGGGTGAATTCTTGGGATTCTAGACATGTCACCCACCAATCTTTGATAAGAGCCTGGACCGTATGGCGGTAGTTGCTTGGCTTAAGGAGATTAAGAAGATTCTGACTGCCAAGGGTTATGTTGATGAGTATAGGGTGACCTATGCATCCATGATGCTCAAGGGAGAGGCTTAGATCTGGTGGAGTAGCACTAGAGATCGATTGGTAGTTTTGGGTGCTCCTATCACCTGGAAGGACTTTAAGACCACCTTCTCGGAAAGGTATTTTCCCTCTAGTGTCAGAAGGCAGAAGGAAGCAAAGCTCTTACAACTAAAGCAGGGAACCTTGGCGGTAGGCCAATATGCGGCCAAGTTCGATGAACTATCCAGATTCTTTTACACCCTACAACACCACCCTAATAAAGAATGGATGTTTGCTCGGTTTGAGGAAGGCTTACGGGCGGAAGTCTGGAGCATTGTAGAAGCCTTGCATATTAGGGACTAGCCCTCCCTAGTCAACATGTGTCTCACCATAGATCAAACCTAGAGAGGTCTGAAGCCTATGAACAGGGAGGCTCCAAGAGGAAGAGGGGAGAATTACCACTTGGGGGAAACTCGGGTGGAAGTGCAAAGGGAAAACAAATTGCCCAGCAGGATAGACATCAGGCTTTGACTTGTGTTAGGTGTGGGAAGAGCCACAGATGGGAGTGTCTGCGGGGCCAAGCAAGATGCTTCTTTTGTTTCGAACCGGGACACATGGTGAAGGATTTCCCTAAGAAAAGAAGACCAAGACCCGAACCTCAAGCTCAAGGGAGGATCATCGTCCTTAGGATTGAAAGTAAGCCCGAGGCTAGAAATCGAATACAAGGTGTGTGTATACTCAAAGAATTTTGTCTATATTGTATTACTTTGGGGCGACCCACTTTTCTTTTCATAGCAATTGATTAGGTGGAATTATTGAACTAATTACGTACCCATTCATTTCTTAGTTTACATGTCAAAACCTGGCCAAGAAGGCACTCCCATTTTCCCTATTGGTTGAAAATACTCATTTGTTATATCGAGGAGGGCATTCGAGGCCGATTTGTAATGTCCACCATTGAATAATCCGAACATTTCTCTTGGCATGAATGAAGGATCTCAAACCCAATCATCGTACCTGTCCCAATTAGGTGACTTTATTCAAACTCTTTCTTTCTTGGTGAGGGAAATAACATCCTTACTATGTTTTCAGTGTGTCTCCTTCTGTGTGATTGTGGGTCCGGGTATCAAAACGGGGAATGGAGTTCACTATAGATTTTATCTTCAGAACCGAACTCGGGACTTAGGCGTCGGAGGTCGTCACCAACAAGATTAGCAAACCCTAAGGCAGGCAAGAGAGAGTTGAGGGAACCAGGGATCAGTGAACGTATTAGGATAATTAATTGAGGTAGTCAAATTAGCGAAATCTATCCACCAGGATAAAGATACTCCGATTCAACTTAGGATTCATTTTCCTGTAGGGTGACTTAGAGGATGGAGTATCGTCAGATTGAAGGTTGAGGGAAGAAATCTCATAGGACTAGAAGGTAGGGAACACTGAAAGATCTGAAGACTGCAAACCCTAATCTGGGAAATGTTGAGGGGGAGGAATCTCATAGGACGTCCTTAGAACTAGCACTGAACCCTAGAGAGTAACACTAGAACCGATAGGTGGGAAGACCAATAAGGGAAGGTTCATTGGACTGAGGACCCGAATTTGAAAAGCCTAGGACTTAGACTTAGAACCTTAAGTTGAAGGGAGAGCAACTGGGGATTTAAAGGTTGTCAAGGGACAATCCTCTTCCAAGGGAGAGTCCGAGTTCCTAAGCGGGGTAGGTAGTTGTCCAGAGGAGGGTTAGAGTAACCAACAGAACAGACCCTGGTGCATTCAAGCACTGACAAGATATACCAAGTCCAGGAATAGATTTTGGGTGGATAGTTGGGCATGATCAGGTAAGCAGGTTCATCCTTACGTGACTAGTGAACTAGCAGGCCGAGGTAGAGCACTAGAACCTTCAGGACACCTTCAACCTATAGAAATTCATGGGTAGGAGTGGAAAGAGAACGTCATGGGCTCATGGGAATATATAGTATCCATTCAAAATTCACTCTCTCACTATTTTCTCACATGCTGATAAGTGTAAATTATGTGATATTTTCCTATGTTTTTATTACACTTATCAAGGCTAAAATAGTAATTTATGCCCCAAATAATCCCTTTTGTAAACAATTGTAATGATTTGGTTTGAATTTGAATTTGATGCTATTTTAATTAGAAATCTGTTAATTTGTGCAGATTTATGATTGATTTAAAGAACGAGGCCTGGAAGAATTGAAATAAATCAAGAAGGAGATGGTTGGAAGGAGAGAAATTCAAGTCAAGTAACATCAAAAGATGCTCTTTGTTCCAAATTATCATTGTTTACCCAGAAAAACCATGAATTCTTGATAGCCCAGCCTCATTACAACCATGAAAGACCTTTTGATCCATATTGACCATGAGCATGTTTAATTAGGAACTAGAAATGACTATCAATCTTAGTTGTTCAACTGTGGTGAAAACATTGAGGGAAACAGTTACCTGTGAGCATGAGTGAAATTCCTTGGTTTATCATTTATTGCTTTAATTGCTACTTTTGAGAAAGTTTAACTGTTGATTGTGTTCTGTTCTGATTGAGGATTGGTAATATCTCTTAATTCTGATTTTTTCTGATATTTGGAAAGTGACTTCTGCCTAGTGAAGAGATGATGGAAATTTGTCCTTATAGTTGTTTATGAGAATTGTACACAAGGGTGAATTGATTTGATTGCAAAGGTATCTTGCTTGAGGACAAGCAAGAAGTTAAGTTGGGGGGTATTTGATAAGTGTAAATTATGTGATATTTTCCTATGTTTTTATTACACTTATCAAGGCTAAAATAGTAATTTATGCCCCAAAATAATCCTTTTTTTTGTAAATAATTGTAATAATTTGGTTTGAATTTGAATTTGATGCCATTTTAATTAGAAATCTGTTAATTTGTGCAGATTTATGATTGATTTGAATTTGGAAAGAAGATAGCATTAAATGGGGAGATTATTTGCAGATTTGAGGTTTAAATAAGGACAAAATAAAGATAAGATCAACAGTCATTTAAACAAAGGATCATGTGGATAACTTTCCAAAATTGAATTCAAGATCAAATAAACACAAGATCAAGTCAGAAAAGGGAAACAAGGGAAATCAATCAAGCAAAGGAAAGTTCAGAAAGAGATCAAGTGGATAAATGTGGAATTAAAGAAAGTCTGCAACGTGTTTCACGCTTCAAGCGCAGCTTCAAGAGAGACACGTTTCACCTGCGCTTAGCGCAGGTAAAGCGCAGCACGCGAACCAGCTTTTTAAAATGCAAATACAGATTGATCTCTTCCAAATTTAGATTAGGTTTTCCCAGTCTATAAATAGGACCTTTTGTACAAATCACAGGAGCAACGGGGAGAGAAAGGTATAGAATAGAAGATAGACGCACAAGGATTGAAGAAGGTGACAGATTCTTCATTGGTTTGTAATGGCTACCATGAGTAGCTAAGCTCTCCAGTTGGATTGGATGTAGTGGATTCAATCCCCGAGTGTATGTGAATTCTCTTGTTTTAATTATGAATCTCTGTTTTATATATCGGTACTTTTATGTTGTTCTTAATGCATTACTTCCGCGCGTGCACCGGAGTCGTAGGCTAGTGATCAGGATACGAAGAGAATGAGAATTTCGGCTAGTATTAGAGTTTAGGGGAGCCTAGACATAGGAAACCTAACCTCTGATTGCTAAAGGTACTCATTTAGTCATATGGGAGTATAGGGAGTTCTGAGAATGAAGTGTTTAGGTGAGTGACAGCCCCTTCATAGGTGTCCTATAGGAACATGTGATTAAATTGATAGCGTCAGTTGTAGTAATATAGGTGAGTTTCCCTGAGGATTAGGGGAAAATCCGCACCCATAGGGGCCCTATAGATAATATGATTGGCAATTGCTAAGGTATTTTATTAATAAATTCATAATTAAAGAGATTCACATACATAAGGGGTGCGATGAAACGAAGTCCAATCCTACTCCAAGTAAATCTATCTTTCCTTATTTTATTGCTTATTTCTTCTCTTTCCATTTAAATTCTGCACATCAATCATTCATATAAAAAGCTCTCAGTTGACCAATTCGATCACTGAAAATTTACGAAGTGAACCGCTCCCTGTGGATACGATACTTTATACTTACTATTATACTGCTGAATTTTGGTACGCTTGCCAGAATTTCATCACATGCTCAGTTATTCGTCACATATCAATACCATCAACAAACGACGTGTTCTACTTCCATACTCCATCCTACCCACACACCTGTATGGCAAGGCACAATACATAGACACACACAACTTGGTGTCACTGCCAAAAGTTGGAGGTTATCCAAGCTCACCAACGTCAACCTATAAACCTAGAAGTCAGACCATAGGAGTTCTTGTCCTCCCAAATCCCATAAAGGATTGACTGGTTGCGTAGCTTGTACCTGGTTACTCCGCTGACCCTACATTCAGGAGGAACCCTTTGATTCTCCAACTTGGGGTTTTGGTATGAGGAAATTGTAGCAAATGCATGATCATGCCTTAAGCTTCATGATGGAATGTTGTAACTTTATCTAATTCATCTATGCATGATGATATCCCACATATTACGAATTTCATGTACTTACAAAAGAGAATTTCATGGGTCTTCGAACCAAAGAGGAAAGAGGAATTTCATTGGCCTTTAGCCAAGAGGAAATGAGGTTTTTCAAAGAAAATATAATGCATTGCATCCATGCGTTCTAATAAAACGACTCTCAGGTCTTCATAGCTACAAGAACGACAGTTCTTGCTTCTAAGAGGATAAGTGAAAAGACACCCTGGGTGTGGGATTAACACTAGAGGTTGTCGTGTGTTTAAATGATTGCATGGTGTAATTTTGATGTGCGTGAATATATATATTAAATAATGTATTTTCATGTGCCTGTTATCCTACACTATATGCATGATATATATATATATATATTAAATGATGTATTTCATTTTCCTGTTATCCTACACTTTAAGCATGATCGCATTCACTAGGACATAAGTTTCACCACACGGTTGTGGCTTTTATTTTAGATACACAGGGTTCTCATGGACGCATGACCAGATGACTTGGGAACTCATTAGTGGACTAGCCCACTTGACATCTTATTTTTCCTTATTATGAGGCTTTTGGTTTTGTTTATGTTTAGTTGTATGTTGAATTTGACATGAACTATTAGAGTTATATTTTGGGCCACTGGTTGACATTTAAATTGTAATTATGAGCATGTAATTATGTCTTAAGGTTATATAATTGTTGAAATTACTTGAGAATTTTGGATGTGATTGTGAACGATATCGATAATGTCGCTAAATATAATTCTGTAAAATTAGGAATATGCTTCCAACGGGCATATTTGTAGGTTTACAGATGATTTTTTTTACCTTAAAATTGATCCAAACTGAACCGCGAATACCCCTAGTTTCTCCTAAGTCATGCAACATAATTAAATGCTCATAATATAACAAACAAATACCTTTTATCAAATGGTTGACCTCCTTTTCCTTTTTCCACTAAGAGTAAAGACTCTCACTTTAACTTGAGGCTTGGGATTTTTCGACACCATCTTTTTCAAGTTTGGATAATTTCTAGCAATGTGTTCAACTTTTTGACATTTGTAAGACACTCCTTGTCCCATAAGAAAAACACCCTTGTGAGATTCCCACACTTAGGGTATCCTCCAACCATAGGTCCCATCATTGGATGAACTTGCTTCCATTTTGATTTCATTATTTATTCTCTTCCAAAACCCTTGATTGGCCACTTTAGATTCTCCTATAGTCTTTTTAGAATAAGACATTTATTCACTAGTTTATTAAAGTAATCCCCAAATCCAATGCACTAATAAGTTTTTTAATCCCTAATATGAAGTCTTGCTCAAATTTAGTAACCTTCTACTCCCCATTAGAGACTCAAACTTAGTCATATATTGACCAACTGTCATGGATCCCTTCTTCAAACTAAGGAAATTTGTCCCCATGTCATTTCAAACACGAGTAGGGAAATACTTGTCTAAGAAAGTGACCTTGAAGTTCTCCCAAGTTATGGGAGTCCCTAGGGAAACCATCCTTCCCCTCCCCCAACCAACCAATATTTTTCCTCCCACCTAAGCATATATAACACAATTCACCCTCACCTCATCTGGAATCTCATAATTTTGAAAATATTCTTATATCTTTAAGCTAAGACTCTATTATAATTTCATTAAGACCTCTTTAAAAGATATTGGAGAGTTCTTCATAAATTCTGAAAATCCTAAGATATGTTGGCCTTATCCAACTACATCAGTAGGTACTGGAAGACCCTGTACACCTTGCTTACCAAGACCTTCTCGCTTGATCTCATCGATCTACTTAGTGGTGGAAGTTGTCTACTCTCTCGTGACATTAGCCATCATAACTACAACTGCCTAGGTGCAATCAACACTGTTAGGAGGTGTTGGAGGTTGTGGGTTTAGTGGAGGTCATCCTCGTTTTCCACTGACCATGTTTTTGCATACAATTCAGAAAATATTGAGTTAATTAAACTCAATAACTCATAACTGAGTAATTAGAATTATGACAAGTAACAAAAAAATCCTAATTGAACTGCTCAATTATAACATAACTACCTTTTTTCCCACCACAGTCTAATGAATTAAACTACTCTAATACTGATAATGTGACATCATATATAAGAACATATAACCATAATTTTTTTTTAAAAAAATTAAATGTAATTTCTCCCTAAAATTTTCACTTACCCACATATGGAACATATAACTTGTACTTGATTGCTCAAATAAATATTGCAACTTAAATTAATCATTATAAGGTATACCAATAAATGTATATCAACTGTCAATTTATAGTCCTAATTAAGCACTTAGTTCTAATACATGAGGAGAGTAGATGTCTTAATTATACTTGTATGCATCTATAAGAAGTCTATAGGCATGATCAAACTATCATAGTTCTACAAGTTAAACCTAAACGACGATGGGGACCGTCGTCGTTTAGTCTTTTAACATCGGGTGGAAAAGGAATCGTCATCATTTGTTCCTTTTAACGACATCCATCTGGAACACGTCATCATTTTGAACAGAGATGAAGTATTTAACAATATATGGTTACAAAGCCAATCGTCATCGTTTTACGCTTTCCATGACAAGTAACAGGCAGCCTTCATCGTATAGATGATCATATTTTCAAAATGACACCGCATCATATACAATGATAGGTGCATTTTAACCGTTGTCATTTTGGAGAGAAAAGCTTTGGAGAATCATTCCCTACAATTGGTTTGGGACTTATTTAATTCCATTGTGTGTAAACATGGAACAACATGAGAAGCATAGGCTTCATATCATCTCTATAACATTGTGGAACAATGAAATTATTTAAAGAAGCTTTAAGTATTCTCAAAAAGATTGTATTTGGAGACAAACTAAAGCACCCTATCCTAGCTTATGAAGTTATATTTTTATGAATACAACTCACCTTAGACATTGTGAAACAACTGAAGAGGTGTATAAAACTTATTCATTTCTTCTCTCTAAAATTTGTTGCACGATAATGGAGAGTAAGAGAAAGCCACACTAGGCCATTCTTTGTTCTAGTACCTATCTTTCTCTTCCACAAGCCAATGTTATCCAAAGAAAATGCAACCATACAATCCTACCAACTTTACTATAAATTTGCATTATTTTTTATCAATATTCTAACCATAGGGCATTTGTTACCTATATGCATTCATTATTAATTTTTATCAATATTCTATCCACAGGGCTTTGTTACCTATATGCATTATTATTGTTGTTGTTGTTTTATACTAATTAAGATAGTGAATTTATTGGTTGGAGGTCTAATCTATAAATGATTTAAATAATTAAATGACAAAATTTTAAAATTAACTTAATTATTTTATTGTAATATTATCACACAATTAAAGTGATGGTATCTTAAATAGATTTTATGTGGTGTTACATTTGATTAGGAGTGTAATCGGGTCGGGTCGGGTTCATGGGAAACTATAATCTAAAACTGAACAGGTTGGGTCGGTGGTTTCATCGGGTCAAAATATCTTTTTAATTCTTTTTCAAGAAATCTATTAAAAAATTATAAAAGAAAATAAAAAAAAAAGTCTAAAAAAATTTATCATTCCAAATTCCCAATCCATAACCCCTCAATCCTTGAACAATCGTGAAATACATCTTGTAACTGAACGGAACAAAACCATCCCTAAATCCCTATCATCATTGTAGCCCATCCCCACCCCAGTCGTGCTCCCTCCCCGGTGAGCCCCTCCCAAGCACGGTTTAGGGCACCTCTGCCACGCGCGAAGCCGTTTGCGGCTCTTCCGCTGCCACCATGAAGTCGCATCGCACCGCCTCTTTAACAAAACCATTACGAGCAGCCTCTCATCTCCATCATTTTCGTCGCGCAACCACCACATATCCATGAAGTCGCATCACACTGCCTCTGTCAATAGAACCACCATGAGTAGCCTCTCATCTCTATCATTTTTTTGCACAACCACCACCACAGATCTAGATCTAGATCTAGACTGCTGCCACCTGCTGTGTCACTGTGGGTGTGGGGAATTAGAAATTAGGGCAACATGAAGAAATGAGATTTAGGATTAAACCAAATTTTTTAGTACGTATGTGCGTACTTCGGTCCGGGTCGGGTATTGCGGTTCCATTATATACCAACTTGAGACCCGAACCGAATGGAGACGAGTTACCATTTTAAAACTGAACCGACCCACTTACCCAAACCACAAACCATCCAAAAGCTAGCAGCCCGGGTCGATTTGATCGGGTTCGCGGGTCAGCACGTACTCGCTTACACCCCTACATTTGACAACCTAAAAAGATCTTATTATTTGAGATGATACACTTGTCATAAAAAATTGAGTTTTAAAGATTTTATTGAATAAAAATGTCTGAGAACTCCAAACAATGCAATAAAGCTACTCAACCAAACTCATGTAATGTCTAAAAGATCCTATATAGTGAAATAAATATCAACATAAAACTAAATGATACTTTTTTAATAATATAAACTTAAATTTTAAAAGTAAATATGCATTTCAATACTAGAATGATAAAAGGATGCGTTGAGGTTGTGATGAAGAATATGATCATTGAAAAAAATATCCTTGGTATCGATCAATTCCCACCACCACCAAGAGGATTGAGCGTAAACCTCTGGAAGTAAGTTCCGTATATATACTCAAGCGAGGGGCCATGTTCTCTGTAATAGACCATGATGTGGCCATGCCACTCCCAAACTCGACACTCTTCGTTCTCTTCATCTTCCAACCCGACACAAATGCTATGATTTCAAACGGTGACAGCCTGGCCAGAATTTGGCTTAAGGAATTTTTCATTTCCGCTAACAATGATATTGATTATCTCCCTTTCCAGCTTTGATTCTTCTCTGACAAGCTCTGCGTTATTTCCGTATCTTTCCTTATAGTAGTCATCATCCTCATCATCACTAGCAGAGTTGAAGAGGATGTCCTCAAGGTTTTGGACAGGAACATTGTCTGTGTTGGAGTTAGAGTCGGAATTGTTAGGGAAGGTGCACATGGTGTTTAATGTGCGTTCCTAGTGAGTGAATGAGAAAGACAAAGTTTAGAAGTTTCAATGATTAAAAATTGTCTTTACATTTTATATATATATATATATATATATATATATATATAAACATATGATAAAGTTTATAACAATTCAGATATAACCATAAGGTTCACAATTAATTTGGTTAATAATTACGTGAGAATTGAGACATTTTTTTTTTCTGTGGCTTATTAATTTGAATTTAACTGATTTTATGATACATGTGTATTTTTGGAATATTTATTAAACTTTATTACATTTTAAATATCAAATACTATTTATTAATGCAATTATCAACATATGTTTTAGGTTAAATCAATCATTTAGTCTTATATTTTCACCATAAATTTAGTAAAGTCTTTATCATTCAAAACTATTAAATACTATCTTTTTTAATTTTAAAATTATAAATAATTATAATGAAATTTAATATAAAATACTCATTATAATATAATATTTTATTATTATATATTACAAATAAAAAATATAAGTAATTTCCTACTATTTAAAGATTATAAGGATTATTTGAATCATTTACATTATATAGGAATTGAATGAATATGGAGCAAGGTCTCGGGTTCGAGTGTTGTGGATAGGGATGGCAATGGGTAGGGTTTGGGTAGGGTAGTATAGTACCCGTCCCCATACCCGCGTCTTAAAAAAAATACCTGTACCCGGACCCATACCCGCGTGGGTAGTGATTCTAGTACCCGTACCCTTACCCGCTGGGTACTCAAGTACCCGTACCCATTACCCGCATTTTTGTTAACTATAAGAAAATAAATTGATTAGAAAATAAAAATTAATTAAAAAATAAATGAAAAATAATTCATAGATCATCCAAGTTTAACTTACAAAACAACTATCATATGTTGAAGTGGATGAGAGATTAAAACAATGGGAGGGAAATGGGAATTAGTTCATTTTTTACTATTTTTAGTGTGTAGGACAAAATTATAACATTTAAATTAATTAAATTAGTAATATATATTAATGTTTTTTTTGGTGATTATAATATATATTAACACTAATTATTATTTTTTAAAAAATATTAATTAATAATATAAGCGCGCGCACACACAGACATATATATATATATATTAAATCAATTATATGTATATAAATTACATAAATTATATATATTATATAAGTGCGGGTATAGGTAGGGTATGGTACCATAGTACCCGTACCCGCACCCATTAAAAAGTGCGGGTAATTACTCATACCCGTACCCATACCCATTTGGTGGGTAATTACCCTACCCATTGTGGGTAATTTTTGCGGGTACCCACTGGGTCTGGGTCCAATTGCCATCCCTAGTTGTGGATGGAAAAAAAATCCCTACTGGGTGATACATGTGGTTAAACCAAAAAAATATTACCCATTGACTCTCTCTCACGCGCACACACATTTTATTAATGTAATTGATATCAGTAATATTATCAAACTATTTACTAGTATTTTTTTTACTAATACTAAGTTAATAGTACATTGTACAATTTATTACTGTTATTAATATTGTACAATGTACTATAAATACATCACATTAAGTGTATATGTTTTTTAATTAATATATTATTAAAATAGTACTTAACATATTATGTAAAGCATTAGTAATATATTGTACAGTTTATTACTGCTATTAATATTGTACAATGTACTATAAATAAATCACATTAAGTGTATATGGTTTTTAATTAATATATTATTAAAATAGTACTTAACATATTATGTAAAGCATTAGTAATATATTAATAATATCAATAATTAGCAAATCATATATTTAATGCAATATAAGTATATATTATACTAATATAGAATATAAATTAAATATATTTATGATTAATATAATGTATTAATATATTAATGTATTGGTATACGTACATTAAATAACATATATAATGTATTGACTAATTTGTATACAATGTATATACTGATTTAATGTATTTAATTAGTAATAATATAAAATACAATACAATAAGAATTTAATATATATACACTGTTAGTGTAAAAAAAATTTGCACAGACATCAATCATGTGCTCCATCATTATTGCATCATTTAATAAATAAATTATAGAAATCTTTATTGCATCATTTAATGTGCTGCATCATTTTTATTCAAAAAATTCTTTTATAAAAGACCAGATGGGAAAATCGGGATATCTCGGGACTAAAGACTTAATTAAACCATTGAAATATATTATTCATGCATTAATTTGTATTAATATATAATTTATATTTGTTAAATAAATCATTAATATACATTATATATACATCTTATAAATATATGTATTGATTTTGATACGTTGTATGCATTAATAAAGATATAGTAATATAATTTACAAATATTATTTAGTAATATAATGTTAATTATTAATAGTAATCATATTAATAATATATACTATAATATGATATATATATATATACATGACCAAATTGAATTTATAGTAAAAATGTAATGCTAATTTTTAATATTAATCAGATTAATAATATATTGTTAATATGTTATATCCATTTATATTATTTATTAATATTTTATACTCAAATACATTGAACTTTATATATTTGACTGAATAATATTATTCAACTTATCATTATTCAAATTAATACATATTAATAATTTAGACTATTAATATATACTAAATTATTTAGATATACTAATTCATATTATTAATAATATGTATCAAGATAGTAATCATTCAATTATTGAAAGAGATGTTAATATTTGCTTATAAAAAACTACAATGTATATTATTAATATAGTTTTTAATATATTTAAACTATTAATTGAAATGAATGATTTACATAGTAAAAAATTAATTCATAATATATTTTACTGAAGATAATATTAAATAATATTATAATCAATATATTTAATATATTATTAAATCTAAATACATTGAACTACAATGTTTTATATAAAATAAATTTATAAAATATTTCATTATAAAGCGTATATGTATATAAAGTAAAATAATAACAATACATTATAATAATATATAAGTGAATTTATTAAGGAATTTAATATATTAATCAAATATAATAATATAATGAAAATAAATTATATTATTAATACATGAACGTATTAAAAACAAATCTAAATAATAATAAGACATCCTTATAAAATTTAGGCTTAAGTATCATTTTGGTCCCTACATTTTACGAGTTTTTGGGTTTAGTCCTTGCCAACTTTTTTTTAAATCGTCCCTACCTTTTCAAAAGTTTTTTATTTTAGTTCCTGTCACTAATGGAGCTCCGTAAGTGCTGACGTGGCTAACGGAGCTCCACGTCAGCATGATGAAAGGCAATATACGTGGCATAGAGAAATCCTAGTCAGCAAATATGATCTGGACTTGGTTAAAATTAGGGTTTATGTGAAAACATATTCTCACTACTTCATTTCATCGTTTTACCTTTGTTCCCAAAAGCTCACGCCCCTGCGAACTGTTGAAGAAGATCACGCGAGACCTTGGAGAAGACGGTTGCGGTGAAAATTGACTGAGGAAGGACTTGCGTGGCGTTAAGTGGTTGTTGGTGGTGGTTGCTGTTTGTGCGTGTGCATTCGTGCGAGTAGAAGTACTGAGGTTTGTGTGTTTTCATAAAAATTCTTGAAGAATCTTTGCTTGTCATATTATATGCATGTGGGGACCGAGCATTCCATTAGTTTATTAGGGTTTAATTAGTCATAATAGTGATTTGCAGTGATTTTGTGATTAGGGCACACATGTGTGTCTGAGTTTATGTGTATTTTATCTCAAGAAGGTAAATTAATAGGGGATTTGTTTTAATTGCAGCCATGAGTTTGACATTACAATTTCATTGCAAAGGTGTGGTCCACGAGGTTGACTTGGACCTGGATGTGTGGTCCTACTTTGAAGCCAGGGACCTTGTAAAGGAATTAGGTGTTGATGGCAATTTTAAACTGTGGTGGAACATAGATGGCAATTCTGATGTGGGTGGGTGGAAACCTTTAACTGAGGACAAGGAAGCAAGTGATTTGGCTATAGCTGTAGATGAAAATGTTGGTGAAGCTCATATTTTTGTTGAGATTGTGGATGGGATACAAGTGGTGGTACTGGCTATGGTGCTACTACAACAATGGGTGAAGCTAGTGGAATGGCTGTAAATGGAGCTAATGCAGAGGGACAGATTGATGGTAATAATGGGAGTGAGCAACCTGAAGGGTATAGTAGTGATGATAGTGTGAGGGGTGTCCATTTCGATGACAGTGAGGAGGAGAGGACAATAGGGTTAGATGATGGATTTGATGTAGGTGAAGTGGTTCAAAGAAGAATCAGGCCGAAGTCAATTGCTAAAAAAAGATCATCAGTGAAGAAGTTTAGGAAAAAACTACCTAT
Organism: Sesbania bispinosa; assembly: GCA_026901365.1. Classification (NCBI taxonomy): domain Eukaryota; kingdom Viridiplantae; phylum Streptophyta; class Magnoliopsida; order Fabales; family Fabaceae; genus Sesbania; species Sesbania bispinosa. Next base: position 517,715 of record QLOH01000473.1, on the reverse strand, counting down.
TAGGAGAAATGATAATGTGACTGGGGAAGGAAGCAGGGGACATGAAGCTGGTCAGGATGATGGAGATGTGGGTGATGGAGGAAGAAGGGGAGATGAACCTGTGCAAATTGAGCCTGGGAGTGGTGAAGGCAGCATGGATGATGATGGACCTGTGCAAAATGATAATGTGACTCGTGAAGACAGCAGAGATGATGATGGACCTGTGCAAAATGATAATGTGACTAGTGAAGGTAGCAGGGATGATGATGGACCTGTGCAAAATGATAATGTGACTGGTGAAGGTAGCAGGGATGATGATGGTCCTGTGCAAAATGCTAATTTGACTGGTGAAGGCTATATGCATGGTGAACCTATGTTTGGTGAAGGCAACAGGGATAATGGACCTGAACCTATTCATGAGTTGGAAGAAAATTATGTAAGTGAAGAACTCAACAGTGATGATCCTGATCTTGACTCTGATGAAGCAGAGAGGGTGAGGTTTCCTAAGTATCGCAAAGAAGATATGAGAAGAGAGTTTAGATTTAAATTAGGTATGGAGTTTGATTCAATAAAAGAGGCTAAAGATGCAATTCTAGAGCATGCTGTGTTGAATGGTAAGGAAGTATAATTTGTGAAAAATGATGCTGTGAGATGTAGAGTGAAATGTAAGGATCATTGTGAGTTCAAGATGCTTGTGAGTAAAGTGGGTCATAGGCATACTTTTAGAGTGAAAACTCTAGTTGACAGGCATACATGTGGGAGGGTCTTTGATAATAAAAATGCCAATTCTAAGTGGGTAGCTAAAGTTATGTTGGATAAATTGAAGTCATGCAGCAATATGAAGCTTAATGACATTATTGAAGATGTTAGGAGAACATACTCTGCTGGAATCACTGTTGGACGTGCTTGGAGGGCTAAGCAAATTTGCCAAGAAATAATTGATGGGGATGCAGCAAAGCAGTATACATTACTGTGGAGTTACAGTGAAGAGTTGAGGAGGGCTTGTAGAGGGAACACATGTAAGATCCAATTAGATATGCCTTCTCCCGATGTTCTCCCTACTTTTGGCAGCTATTACATTTGCTTAGATGGATGTAAGAAGGGATTTCTTGCTGGATGTAGACCTTTTATAGGTGTTGATGGGTGTCATTTGAAAACAAAGTATAAGGGACATCTTCTTATTGCTGTTGGAAGAGACCCGAATGACCAGTACTTTCCTTTAGCATTTGCTGTGGTGGAGAACGAAACTAAAGAAAGCTGGAGATGGTTTCTTAATTTGCTTTTAGAAGATGTTGGGGCAATCTCAACCCATAGATGGGTCTTTATGTCTGATCAACAGAAGGTAAGATGATTCTTGAATTTATTGGTTTGTTACCTTTTTAATCCTATTCTTATATAATCTTCATTTCTTTAATTTTGATAGGGTTGATGCAAGTGTTTGATGAGATTCTGGAGGGAGTGGAGCATCGTTTATGCTTGAGACATCTATATGCAAATTTCAAGAAACGATTTGGCGGTGGGACCTTAATGAGGGACCTCATGATGAGTGCAGCAAAAGCAACATATGTGGAGGCATTTCAAGAGAGAATGGATGAGTTGAAGGCAATTGATGTAAGAGCTTATGAGTGGCTATCTGCTGTGCCAACCAAGGTTTGGTGTAAACATGCATTCTCATTTTATCCACGTTGTGATGTACTAATGAACAACTTATCTGAAACATTTAATAGTACAATTTTGATAGCTAGAGATAAACCCATCTTAACAATGATTGAATGGATTAGAAGATACCTGATGAGTAGGTTTGATAAGTGTAGTGAAAAATTAGATAAATACACTAGGAATATCATGCCTAAGCCTATGAAAAGGTTGGATAAAGAGGTTGAACACAGTGGACATTGGCTGCCTACATGGTCTGGGGAGCAAAAATTTGAGCTCCAACATAGTTTCCAGCCAACTAGGTTTGTTGTTGATTTACTTAGACAGTCATGCACTTGCAACTTTTGGGAACTAGTTGGCATTCCATGTAGGCACGCAGTGGCTGCCATTTGTTACATAGGTGGGAACCCTCAAGATTATGTCCATGCATGCTATAAAAGAGATAAATATGAAGTTTGTTATGGTCAAACTATTAATCCTATAAATGGAGAGAATAGATGGCCAGCATCTGATCTTGGTGTCATCTTACCACCCAACTATAAGAGAGGCCCGGGGAGACCAAGATTGCTTCGTAGAAGAGACCCTGATGAAGAGCCTAGGACTTCAAGGCAAAGTAGGTCACATACACTGAACAGGTGTACAAGGTGCCACCAATTTGGACATAATAGGGTAACATGTGTCAATCCACCTGTTCCTAGTGATCAAAGGCAGAGAAAGGTTAGTCCCCACTTTCTATCATTTATTTGTTAAATTTAATTGTCAATTGCTTCAATTAATCACCTCATTTATGTCACTTTTTTAGAGAAAAAGAACACAAAACACATAGACTGTTGATGCACAACCTGATGAAAATGTTGTTGCTGATCCACAACCTGATGCACAACTTGGTGCTGCTGCACAATCACAGCCTGCTGCTGCTGCACAATCCCAAGCTGATGCTGGTGCACAATCCCAACCTCTTGATGTTGTTGGTGCACAATCACAGCCAATTAGGCCAGTAAGGGTAAGAACCTAATCCCCTCCACTTGACACTCATAATTCCACACAAGGATGCTAATTATGAGATGTTAAATCTGCAGAGAAGGAGAGGTGCAACCCAAACTGCTAATGCTACTAGTACACAGTCCCAAGCTGCTACTGGTGCCCAATCCCAAACTGTTGCTGGTGCACAATCCTAAGCTCCTGGTGGTGCACAATCCCAAGCTGCTGCTGGTGCACAATCACAGCCACTTAGGCCAGTAAGGGTAAGAACATAATCCCCTCCACTTGGCATAAAAAATTCCAACTATTGTCCCTAATTATTAGATGTTAAATCTGCAGAGAAGGAGAGTTGAAACTCAATCTGCAGCTGCCATTCCAACTACTCAGCCATCAACATCTAATGTTAATCATAATAGACCTCAAGTAGGAAGAAAAAATACAAGATCACAGGTACATCACTAGAATACAGTTGTAGCTAACTTTTTCTCAGAATTTTTTCACTAACTATCGTGTTTTCATCTAATAGGCATCTCAAAATGGACAGAGAGTTCAAAGGAATGCCACTGCTAGGATAAATGTAGAGCAGCCAGCAGCAGCTTCTAGCACAACTGTTGTCCCACCTACACCAACCGTTCCAACTGTTGTCCCAAATATCGAAGAAAGTCTTGCTTCATTGATGCCAACATTGACTGAGAACATGTCCAACATGGAGAAATGGCAAACACAAATCCAAGGCAATGGAAATTCTGGAGATTAAAACTAGTTTAACACCAATTTGTATGTACCTATTTTTTGGGATACTGTAATCCAATGCAGTAAAAACTGTTTCCTTTTTTGGTTGGTGTTTAAGGATTTCAATACTTTCTTACATTTTGGATGTACATCACAGATTGATGTGTAGGAACCACTATGGTTTTTAAGGATTTCGGTACTTTCTCATGTTTTTTTTATGTAATGAACCATTATGGTTTTTAAGGAACCATTATTATGTAATGAACCATTATGGTTGTTAAGGATTTCAATATTTTCTCATGTTTTTTATGTTCAAGAACTACATTGCAGTCCTTCTTCCATTATGTAATGAACCACAACATTTGATTCCACTTCAATGCAAGAAAAAAGAACATATTAAGGATAACAAAGTTGAAATAACCATTACAAAATCTTATAAACAGTGAAGTCAACCAATTCAAATTGAAATAACAAAGTTACATAAGTATACTAACTTGACACAACATTTCTTCCCTACACCTAAACCCAAAGTTTAATCATTACAATGACACTTGGTTACACAAAGATAACCACCTACTAAAATTACAGCCCATGACATTACAAGAAACAATGACAAAAACAGAGTCATCTTCTTCCTCTCCCTTGCAAGTTTGTTTTTGCAGCTTCCCCACTTTAAGCTTTGCAGCTTCGACCCCACTCTCAGCAGATCGGAAACATACACATTTGGTGACTTCACTGACATCCACAGCAGACAACTCATCTTCCACCCATTCAAAGTAATTGCCAGCCTCCATATTTCTGGAAAAAAATAACCATTGCAGAATCAACGTTCATTGCAGAATCTTGATTTGAATTAAACCATGAAGAAACGCAGAAGAAAACCTACCTTCCAATTGGGACATCTCAGAATTTTCTTCCTAGATTTTTCACAGTCTTTGATGTTAACGTTAAAACCGTTTCTCCACAACCCACATAGCCTATTACGGGATGAAGATGAAGAGGCAGAAACACCCTTGCTTCCAGCCATTAACGGAGCAGAAATGAACTTTGAGCAGAGTGATACCTTGACAATGGTGGGTGGAAAAGGAACCCTAATTTGGATATGAGAAAGAATGAAGAGGGACAGATTATTATATCAACTATTAAAATAAAAAAATTATTTAAATTATATATATATGAGTCAGGATTCGTTGACACCAGGTGTTAAACTTCAAGACTTACACTAATTAATAACTTTTTGTAGAATGTGAAATTGACTAATCCAACCGTTGAATCATTTTATATTACCTTCATGATCATGTATATCAAATTTCAGATAATTTGGACATTCGTAGGTATGTTATCTAATAGTAGACTCTTATATTTTAAAAACATATTATACGTTAAAATAAATTAATTTGATAAAGAATCAATTAGTTTTCGATTTTTATGAAATTTTATAGGCTTGATCTACTTTATAAGAACTTTCAATTCAACGGTTGGATTGGTCAAATTCACATTTTTCAAAAAGTTATTAAGAGGTGTAACTCATAAAGTTTGACACCTGATGTCAACGGATCCTCTCTATATATATAGATATATGCTTTTAAAATATCTGTAAGTCTCATGCTTTTACATAGATATATACTTATTTTATTTGCTTTTTATAATTTTAAATTTTTAAATATTTATGAATAATTTATAAATATGGTGCATCCCTATTGCCATTCCTGAACCTATATTCTCTAATGGCACAAAGATAATAAATATCACCATTATTGTGAAACGTTAGCTATTAGATCAATAATTATTAGGGGCCCCCTTTCTTCTTCAGAGTTTGAATTTAGCAAGCTAGCTAGGATTCATAATTAGATCAACTAGCGTTTTTTGGGTAGATAAAAATTTACTGTTAGATATGAGACCCTATCTTGCTCCACTCGACCAACCCCTTGGGATTAGATCAACTAGCGTTTGATGAATCTAAAAGCTACACATGATTTTTAAAGCTACATTTTAAAATAGAATTTTAAAAAAATCAAGTTCTTGTTAACAGTAGCTTGGATTAAAGAAAGCATTGAAATGATTTTTTATTGTCATTCTATATACTCTTCATCATGCCAACGTTCTTCTGCCCTTTTCTCTTTCCATGAAAAAGCTAAATTATTTTTTTCTTCTTTTTGGGTAAGTTCTATTTTTCTATATAGATTTCTTGTACCTTCTTTTGTAATTACATCATGCCAACATTCTTCTGCCTGTAATTGTGCTAGCTGCTATTAGTTAGAAGGGATTGGTTAGATAGAATACGAGAAATTAGATTAAGGGGATTTATTCAACACCTTTGATAGTTTGAACGAAGGAGGCATCCTTTGTGAAGGGGAAACCTTGGGAGAATTCTATTTTCCATTTTCTGATAGTTTTCAATGCGCTTGGGTTCTCTCCAGTACTGACATTTGCCAGGAGAGGAGTTTAAACTCGTTTTCAATTATATATTCTAAATTTGTGTTTTTTAGTGGGATATTTGAGTGTAAGAAAGAGAAGGAGGGAGAGGATATAAGAGGGACTTAGAATGGGAAAGGGGTAATTTAGAGACATAATTTCCGTTTCTAATGGAACAACTGTAGCAATCAATTTTTATATCGGTTATTTCAAGAATCGATGTAAATATTTTGACTTTCTACATCGGGTTATACGTACCGATGTAGAATCACTTAACATTCTATATCAGCCCTATACACATCGGTTGGAGAACCAATGTAAAATGTCAATTTAACCGATGTAAAAGGTGTTTTTTATAATAGTGTTAATAAAAGTAAAATATTAATGTCTGAAATCTATATTAGATTTACTTGTAAATCTATATATGAAATGTCAAATTTTAAGAAAATAATTTATTAAAAAGTTTGTTAATAAAAAATCAGCGAATAAGTATACATTTAATATATCCATCCATATATGTTTTATAATTATATATTTTTATAAAATCGACGTTCAATGTATTTGGATTATATAGTCAAAAGAAAAGGAAAATCCTAGAACTGTAACGCTAACGCAAACGCAACCTTAACGAGGTTTTATTTTAATTTTAATTTTATCAATGAGAATAGATTATGAAAGGAATGTGTAGAGAAGAGAAAGAGTGCGATACCTGACGGTGAAGGAAAGGAAAAGCAGAAAGGACCTTTTGGAATGCTTCGATTGTTGTAAATGAAATGAAAGCTTTTGTCTGAATTTTGAGATTTGCTTTGTTATGTTATGAAGAAGAGAAGGAGGAGACTGAGTTTATATACACTAGCGCACGACACCGTGCCTGTCTATCCGCAATTTTTTTTGGGTAAAAGACGTAAAATTTTATTTATATTTTTAACTTCCTCATATAATTAATTTGTATGAATAATTTTAAATTATATTTATCATTTTAAATTAAAATAATCACAATATAATATGAAAATGTAGTGTGTATACATTTAAAGCTAAATAAATACAATTTATGTTCAATACTTAAATAAATATAAAGAAATAAACTTAAAGAATGAATGATAGCTGGATTTAAGACAATCTAAAAGAGTATTGTTTATTTACAATTCTTATTTCTTTGACAACTCTATTCCTTCCTTAATTGGGAGACCAAACAGTGAATGAATTCTAGGAACATTTTTTTCCTCCCTGCATTTGGATTAAAAACTTACTATGTCAATATTGATAGGTAACCCATTAAAAATATTTCATTAAATTTAAATAGCAAATGAAATTGAATAATCGTTTACCTTGAAATGATTCTTGTTAATTCTTCATACATGACATTATCGACAAGCTCTTGGAGTTTGAAGAACTACAAAATATCTCACAATATGTTATGTGCAAATGTTAGATATTTAATATCTTACAAATATATTGTAATAGTTAATCATCAAAGAATAGATCAGAATCTACAATATGCATATGTTATGTTTTGCGTGGAATTTTCTATTCTTATAGCTATATGCTGAGGTTGCAATTTCACATTCCCTAGATAATAATTTTAGAATTAATATTCAATTGAAGTGAAAAAATAGTACAACTTATTGTATGGTACCAAAAATATTTGAAACATAAAAAAATACCTAATTTTTTATTAAATAACACGTAATAGATAAATCATCTTAAATAATCCGATTAAGTTACCTATTCATGCGTAATAGTTCTCTTTTTACCATCTTCCAAAATTGAGTCTTATCCGTTATTACAGTGCAACCCCACCCAATAGAATATACTTTTAGATGATGAACCTGAAACAAAAAAAATTATATAATAGATAACTCATAAATAAATAATATGAATATGTTAATGATAGATTGTGGTAAATTTATCTGACTTATGGTGCGCTATTATATTTTAATTGTAATTGATGTGCATGCATTATTTTGATAGAATTAAGTTCGAAGTTATTTTGGAAGAATGCATTTTGATAGAATGATTTGCCTTTAGAAATAATATTATAAGATTAAGTTCAAAGGAATAATTTTTATTTTAATGGTCCAAGTTGTTGGTTCTTGTTTTTGTTGGTTTTTTTTTGGGAGGTAAAAACTCTTTGAAATCATTAATTTCTTTGCCAATTAAAATTGACGAACCTTTTATCGATACAAATGGAGTGTAGGAGTATAAGGAAATAAGGTAAGAAAATATTAATATTTCTTCATTTATTTTTTTTATTTGAATTGATATGGAATGCAAGTCAAAAGATGCATATCAAAGTTACTATACAACGATGAATTAATATCTCATATCAAACGGACACACTTAATAGAACGGTAGTTGAAGACATTTGGTCTAAGTTTTCATTCTTGCTCTTTTTGCTTTTTAGGAAGAAAAAAAAGGTCAAGATTCTTTGGCACCATTAATTTCTTTGCCAACACTAAACCAATTTTAGGATATTAGAGCACTGTCTTTAGGGCGCTCTCGTGTTGGTTAATTAGCGTCTAAAATGATCGTTTTAAAATGAGGGCGCTCCAAAATTTGGGCGGGAGCGCCCTTACAGGTAAAATAGAGGGCGCTCCATCTGCGCGCCCTCGTTCCCAGGGTATTTTTTTTAATTTTGTAATTCCAGGGCGCTCCATGGAGCGCCCTCTTTTCTGGTGGATTTTTTTTGCCCTGCAATAGAGGGCGCTCCCTGGAGCGTCCTCCTTTATTTTTTATTTATTTTTACAGGGCGCTCGTTTCTGGTGGATATTTTTTTTTGCCCTGCAATAGAGGGCGCTCCAGGGAGCGCCCTCCTTTATTTTTTATTATTTTTACAGGGCACTCCTTTGGAGCACCCTCGTTGCTGCATAAATTAACGAGTCTGCATCCATTTTTTCACTTTTCATTTCCCGCATAGCCTTCTTCTTCCTCGTTTCTCCTCTTCCTCCTTCTTCCCCGTGAGCTTCCTCCTCCTCCACCACCTCCGTCGCGCGTCCTCACAACACCGTCAGCCTCCCAAAACGTCCCTTGTCCAAAAACGTCCATCGCCCTCCTCCTCCGTTGCTGCAAAAGTACCTCTTCCTCTCCTCCGTCGCGCATTTCTTCTCCTCCGTTGTCGTCCCTCTTCCGTCAACCGTCAAGGAGGACCTCCGCCCTCCTCCGTCGCGTTTGGTCTTCCTCTTCCTCTCCTCCGTCGCGCGTTTCGTCATCCTCTCTCCCCCCTCACTTTGGAGCGCCGCCACACAGCTAGGGTGAGGTAAGGGTTCTTCTTCCTCAATTTTTTTACTAACTGCACCCCTGTAAATTTGCTATTGCACCTATTTTCTGCTAACTGCACCCCTGTGTTGTTGTTGTTGCAACCTATTTTTCTGCTACTTGCACCCATTTTTATTTATTTTGGTCTAAGATTCATTTTAGTACGTTTTTCCTCTTGTTCTCCGAGTTCATGCATATATAATCTATGTGAAATATAACTCATAGGTGACATTGGGTTCTTCTTGCATTGAGTCTTAATGATTTTGGCAAGGTTTACTTTTTGGACTCTTTGCATAATCCCGCAAAACATTATGATCCCATGAAGAAAATGATTAATAAGTAAGTATTCCTTGGTTTACTATCACACTTACATTGTTAAGAGCTCTTATACAATTTTCTTGTTATATTGCTTTAGATATTTTAAAGAATATAGAAAGTTGAGTGGATTCCCGCAAGCACGGAGATCATTGCTCAAAACACACTCACAATACCTAAAGAGGTAATTATGACTTGTGATAGCAATTTACTTTTTTGAACCCTCATTCACTAGTTTATATACTGAAATCAATTTTTGCCTTTTACAGTACTTTGCTTAGTTCCGAAGCTCAACCTACACAACGGAGCAGCTTGATGAGGTTCGGGAAGAATGGGCAAAGCATGTATTATACCAGTTGTTTGTAATTGATTTGTACATTATGAGGGTAAGTAAACATGTACATAATGTGAAAATGCTGAATAAAGTTGTATATTAATGACTGAACTGACGGGTTCAGCAGAGTAGATACTAGAGTATATATGATCACTTTTCTTTTTGCAACTTGAAGAAGAGGCCTGTTTATAATTTGTGTACCTTTTCATATTACATTCCTGACTGGTTATAACTATTTGACTTATGAATTCTTGCTGCTGGTATGGGATTGTACAACTGTTTGATAAATTGGGAAATGTTGAATAAACAGAGTAAACTATGCCAAAAAAATTTTAGTTTAGAAAACTAGAGTTGTTAAGCATATATATGTGATGCATGTATACTTACCAATTGAGTTGAGTATTGTGAGATGTCATGTATTTTGGTTATTTCTATATAGTTGTATAGGTACTTCATACTTTCACCACACTTTATAGCATGCATAGGAAACTATTCAAATTATGACAAGTTTGAATTCTTATTTGAAGTAGATATGTGTGTTGTTTAATAAGTGTTGTTCATAGAATGACTAAGTGTTTGAATGGTAAGGAATTAATATGCATGATTTTGGATTAAGCCATTGGGATCAGACTGAAATAAATATGCAGGTTAAAGTGGATTAAAAAAACAAAAAAATGAAAATAAATAAATAAAAGGAGGGCGCTCCTTGGAGCGCCCTCCATAAGCACAAGGGGAGCGCCCTCCATAAGCATGTCTTGTGCTTATGGAGGGCGCTCTAGGGTGTGCCCTTATTGTTTAAAAAAAGGGCGCTTCCGAGGGGCGCTTCCGTGTTTTTCAGGAGCGCCCTCTTTGGCTTCTGTCAGGGCGTTTCTCTGCACGTCCTCCTTTTAATGACCAAACAAGAGCAGATTCTATTAGTGCGCACAGAAGCGCCCTTTAATGCTGCACGGGAGCGCCCTCGAAGGCCTTTTTTGGCATAGTGCAATAAAAATTGAAACCTCTTAACCGTAATAGAGTGTTGAGGTAGGAGTGCAAAGAAATAATAAGGTGCGAAAAAAGGAAAACAAAATTGCTTTTATCTTGGATTGATAAGTAGATAAATATCGTCACTGGATTGATAAGACGTTGTGCTACTCAGGTGCATCACATTTCCTAATCTTGGCAGGGTTCTAGAACTAACATTTCCCTCTTCAGCTTCAATCTTACCATAAGTGCACGGCCCAACTGAAAGGTCAATCACCACAAATCTGAACAAACAAAAAGAAGTCAGGCTAGCTAACAGATATGGGCTAATGATGGGAACTGAAATTTTAAAAAGAAATAAGTGATGAATTCAGAAAACAAACTACAATTGCAGTAACAAAATAGCAGGAATACAGAAAAGAAAGAAAAATAACAGAGAAGGTAATCTTCTCTGCCTTATGGCAACAGCCACCCCCAAACTACTTGATTGGATCGCCTGCCCCCCATTCCCCCTTTTATTTACTCTATATTCACGTCCCTCTTCATGATATCAACACATACTTCTCTAATCTCTTATTGCCACATGACCATTCTGTTAGAGACTCCATCATTATATTTTTCACATTATTTCTCAACCAACCCTTATTCCTCTTCTCTCTTCAGCAGCAGACCTCAATTGGAGGTCCACCAACTAACACAATTGCTTGTGAGATACAAAACATGCATTGAAGCCAGTAAAGAACCTCCAAGATTTGAAAACACTCTTTTTGACTGAGGAAACTAAAGTTTAACAGAAAAGTAAAATCAAAAGTAAAATGTTTCATACCTGCCAGAACCCAGCCAAACTTGAGTTGCTCCTCCACCATCATAGCATAATGATAAATGTAATCTCCTTCTTGTTTTTTCAAATCTTCCTCAGTTAGCTCAGGAAGTTTGCCATACATTAAACTATCAAGATTCAAGATCAATCTCCTTATTTCTAGGATCTATTCTAACCTGCAAAATATTTAAATTAGTAGTAAAAATTAAAAACAAATAAACTGCCACAATAGTCATGGAGGATGATACTAAACATGCAACCTGAATGAAGAACATGAGCACTCAGTCGGTCTTATTTCCTCCCTTAGTAGTTAGTTAAAACTAACTTTACCAATTATTTTGTGTTACAACTCACAGGCAGTTAATACTAAATTTGTAGAATATAATGCAAGGTATTTTACATTTCGCAACTAAACGTTTCAAATATTGGTTATACCTTATCAAAGTTTACAATAAATATTGCACTTGACACGGGTCTATCCATCTCCGTGACAGAAGATTGTTAAAACTTAGACACTCTCAATTGAAAAGTAATGCAGATCTGAGTGATAATACTTTTATTGTATTAATCAGTAAGTTTATTTATACAAGTAGAAGAGCAACTAACTAGCAACTAACTGTCATGATTCTTAACAAACAAACTGAATTAACTAACTCTCAACATTCCCCCTTATTTCAGTTTCACTCAAAGATACAACAGATAATTTCTCTCTCAAATCATTGAATCTATCACCCTTCAATGGCTTGGTAAAAATGTCTGCAATCTGTAATTCTGATCTGCAGTATTCCAACTTCAATCTTCCTTTGTTCACCTGGTCTCTTATGAAGTGAAACTTGGTTTCTATGTGCTTACTTCTTCCGTGAACTACTGGATTTTTTGCCAAGTTTATTGCTTACTTGTTGTCCATCAAGAGCTTCAGATTCCCTGGTTCTTTCACCTTCAGTTCTTGAAGTAAGGTATCAATCCACAAAGCTTGACAGGCACACATTGATGCTGCTACATACTCTGCTTCACATAAGGATAGCGCCACAATTGATTCCTTCTTTGAACACCAGGAGAATGGTGCTTTCCCAAGCATGAAAACATATCCATCTGTGCTTTTTCTTTCATCTTTATCACCACACCAATCAGAGCCAGTGTATCCCCAAACTTCATCAATTAATTCACCCTTATCACTGGGAAACAAAATTCCATAGTCAAGTGTGCCCTTTACATATCTGAGGATCCTTTTCGCAGCCTGCAAATGTGGCACCCGGGGCTCATTCATGAATCTGCTGATCAGTCCCACACTATAGGCAATGTCAGGTCTTGTGTTGCACAAATATCTGAGAGCTCCAACAATTTGTCTAAACTGAGTAGCCTCAACGTATTTTTCAGGACCATCTTTTCTAAGGATCAAACCAATTTCAGCTGGTGTGGCACAGGAGTTACAATCAAACAGACTAAACCTTTTCAACAAGTCTGTGGCATACTTGTATTGGTGCATCACAACTCCCTTTTTTGTTTTCTTGAATTCTATTCCCAGAAAATAGGACAAGTGACCCAAATCAGTCATCTCAAACTCCTCCATCATGTTCCTTTTGAAGTCATTAATGTTGTCTTCATTGCTGCCTATAACGAGCAAGTCATCAACATAAAGACAAGCTATTATTAAATCTGATTTGGTCTCAGATTTAACATAGACTCCATGTTCAGAACTGCACTTGATGAACTTATTTGATGCAGAAAGTTATCAATGCTTTTATTCCAAGCTCGAGGGGCCTGCTTTAGGCCATAAAGGGCTTTTCTCAATTTGTACACCTTTTCTTCTTGTCCCTTTATTTCAAAACCTGGTGGTTGAGATACATAGACTTCCTCCTCTATTTCTCCATTTAAAAATGCAAACTTTACATCTAACTGATACATGGACCACCCTCTCAAGCTTGCAAGTGCAACCACAAGTCTCACTGTCTCAATCCTTGCAACTGGTGCAAATACATCATCATAATCAATTCCAGCTTTCTGCAAAAATCCCTTGGCCACCAATCTGGCCTTGTATTTTGCCACTTCTCCATTTGGTTTTTCCTTCACTTTAAACACCCACTTCACATTAATTGATCTTTTCTGGAATGGTAGGGACACTAACTCCCAGGTTTTGTTCCTTTCAATTGATTTCAGCTCATCCTTCATAGCCTGAGTCCACTTAGGATCGCTCATAGCTTCTTCAAAGCTTACTGGTTCTGTCTTTGAGAACAAAGCAATGTGTACCAAATCACCTTCTGAATTCACTGCTGATTTGTTAAAAATGTCATAGTCATGCAACCTTTGGGGAATCTGCCTGGTTCTTTGTGATCTCCTTGGCTCAATAGTAGCTGTTGGATGTAGGTTTGGTGCTTCATTTCCAAAATCAACAAGCATCCTGGCTGTTTTCTCTTGTGATTCAGTTTCATTTCTCCAAATGTTGGCTTCATCCACTATCACATCCCTGCTGATTACAATCTGCCTATTCTTTGGATCAAATAGCTTGTAGCCCCTAGTAGCATGATAGCCAACAAGTATCATCTGCTGGCCTTTGTCATCCAATTTTCTTCTCAACTGATCTGGAACATGTCTATAACATAGTGATCCAAAAATTTTCAGGTGGCTGATGTCTGGCTTGTGTCCTGACCAGTTTTCTTCAGGAGTTACTCCTTGCAGTCTCTTGGTTAGGCTTCTATTTAAAATATAGGCAGCTGTAGAGATTGCTTCTCCCCACAAATACTTTGGTAATTCTTTGCTTTTCAGCATGCTTCTCACCATATTCATAAGGGTTCTGTTCTTCCTTTCAGCAGTTACATTGTGTTGGGGTGTGTAAGGTGGAGTTACCTCATGTATTATGCCCTCATCTTCAAAGAAACTAGTAAATTCAGCTGAGACATACTCACCACCCCCATCAGTCCTTAGGGTTTTAATGGAACAACCACATTGTTTTTCAGCCAGACACTTAAATCTTTTGAAGACATTGAACACATCTCCTTTGTTTTTAATCAAATAAACCCAAACCTTTCTACTAAAGTCATCAATGAAAGTCAAAAAATATCTGTTACCTTCAAGTGATTCAGTTTGAAGAGGGCCACATACATCAGAATATACCACCTCCAACTTGCATTTTGATCTAAGAGGAACATGTCCTTTGAAAGTATTCCTTGGCTGCTTGCACTCCACACATTCCTTGCACATTTCCTTTGGATGATGAATTTGAGGGAGACCAGTCACCATGTTGTGTCTGCTCAAGAGATTCAGATCTCTGAAATTTAGATGCCCAAACCTGTAGTGCCATATCCATTCTTCACTATTCACAGCTGATGCCAAGCACTGATGCTCCAAGAATCAACCTATTTTTGTTATCATATACTATCATCCCATTATTCTCCATCACCATCTTGAAACCTTTTTCCAATAGTTGTCCAAGGCTGAGAAGATCACTCTTCATTTCAGGCACATACAACACATTTGAAATCAAAGACTATTGTCCATCCTTGCTCCTTATTGCTACTTCTCCAATTCCATTAGCATTAAGGGTTCTGTGATCATCAAATTTTACTTTGCTTTTCACGGATTCATCAAGCTTTGCAAACCAATCCTTTCTACCAGTCATGTGGGATGAACATCCAGTGTCAAGATACCACAAATTTTCACCATCTTCAGCCGATTTGGTTTTTACCATTAATAAGACTTGATCTGAGTCTGAATCTTCTTCCTTAGCTAGTCGTGCTTCGTTATTGTATTCTTTCTTGCTGTAGCATTCATCTGCATAGTGACCCGATCCTTGACAATTGAAGCACTGAATGTGTCTCTTGTTTCCCTTCTTCTTGCCACCACCTCTTCCTCTAAGGCTTGAGTTTCCACCTCTCTTTGGTTCATTTCTGTTAGGCCTTTGGTCAAGTTGATCTTTGACTCCAGCATGATTGTGATTGCCTCTTCCTCTATTGTTCTTCCATCTGCCTCGGCCTCTCTTGTTTCTGCTCAAATCACCTTCATGCTTCACATTCTGGACTTGTAAGGCTTGCTCGACAGTCTTTTCAGAATTTCTTTCAGCCATTCTTTGTTTATGAGCCTGCAAAGAGCCTTGTAGCTCTTCTACTTTTAAGACTTCAAGGTTCTTGGATTCTTTGATTGCGACAGCGATGTGATCGAACCTTGGTGTGAATGACCTCAACACCTTCTCAACAATCATTTGATCGGAGATTCTTTCACCATAACTTTTCATCAAGTTTGTTAAGGACAGCACCCTGGTGAAATAAGCTCCTATCCCTTCATTTTCTTCCATCTGTAGAAGTTCATACTGTCTCCTCAAGGTCTGCAGTCGAACCTTCTTTACTTTGTCATTTCCTGCATGTACCCTTTCGAGAATCTCCCACGCCTCCTTTGCTGTGGTAGTATTTGAAATTTTTTCAAAATTTCCCATGTCCACGCATTGGTGGATGATGAACAAAGCTCTGCACTCCTTCTTCTTAGCCTCCTTGTATGCAGCCTTCTGAGCCTCTGTTGCACCACTGCCAACTTCTTGGACTCCTTCTTTGACAATATCAAGCACATCTTTAAAGCTAAAAGATTACTCTCATCTTGGCACACCACTGATCGAAGTTCTTGCCACCTTCAAGAACCGGAAGAGAGGTTGGGAAATTTCCATTGGAGGAAGTCATTGTGCGCATCAAAATCACAATGCAGGTCCTGGATTGTACAAGCTCTGATACCACTGTTAAAACTTGGACACTCTCAATTGAAAAGTAATGCAGATCTGAGTGATAATACTTTTATTGTATTAATCAGTAAGTCTATTTATACAAGTAGAAGATCAACTAACTAGCAACTAATTGTCATGATTCTTAACAAACAAACTGAATTAACTAACTCTGAACAAAGATCCCATCACAACCATATGCAAGACATCTAATGTTACAACATATTGCATGTTCTCGATGGATGCAAGAAGAACATTACTACCAGTCTCCAGTCTTTTCCCATCCAAACCAACCATGACCTGCAAAAATTATAAATGGATATAAAAAAAATCATTCATCATGGCAAATGCTTGGCAGAAGGCACACAGCTAACCTATGTGCATGAAGTTAACATTAAAGTTAAAACATGCAATTTGAATGCTTCAAATGAACAAATGACCAAGCAACATGAGATGTTATATTTTAGTCAAAACTCAAAAGGTTACCTATCCACTTCCCTCCACATCTGATTGAGCAACAGGAAGATAAGAATTAGTATAGTCTCTAGAGCGAGATAAATATCCCCAATCAGAAAAGAGAAATATAAAACTGAGTGAGGGAGAACTGAAAAATATAGAAAATTCAGAACACATAACCACCACACAGCAAAACTACCTTGTGGTGCTCTTCTAACCCAACTCATGGTGCATAAATATTGATTACATTCAAAGTTGTCCTGGTCCACTATAAGCTCTAAAGCTATGATTCTATCTTCTAACCTATTTTGGACACTTAAGTAGGAAAAAGTATACCTCATTCTCTACATGGAACTCTTCCAAGCAGATGAGACATTCACTGTAATCAGTAGGAACATCATTTAAACTGAACTTGGGGAGTTCCTGAATTAAAGACTGAATTGGTTCTCTCTGCACCCAACTGAGGCAAGAAACCCAACTATCAGCAATGAAACTAATAATAAATAAAGAAAAGGATATTGGAAATGAGATAAATGTATTGCAGAAATAATCCTAACCAACAGCCGAACACATTGTTCAAAATGAGATTCCAAAATGTGACAAAGACAAATAAGTGTGCTTCATTATCTATTGATGGTAAAAGATAAGAGAGTGCGAAAATGCTTACTTCCCCAGATGTATTATGATTCGGGAGAGTATTGGAAAATGTATTTGTCATCAGAACCAAGAATTTGGGCTCCACGGAATACATCAAGCAAAAGCTCTGGCTCCGTTTCATAATGGACATTTTGAATATACCTTCCAACTCAATCTCAAGAGTGTCATTTCTTCCAACTATTTCCCCTTACTCTACCCACCTTTACCAACAATAATTTTCCCTATACAACTCTATCAACAATGTATGAAGAAATTCATAGCAAACATTAACAGGAATTAAACAATCCGATTAGTTACCTTAGGACCCGCATTCCCTTTGACAGCATCAGCAAGCTCTTCAACACCCTTAAGCATCAGAGCCCGAGCCTCCACCCCAAATCTAATGTCTTTGGCCGCATAGTTTCTGCTCCAACTCCAACTACTTCCAATCTACAGTATGCAACAAACAAAGCAAAGATGAAACAGATAATACTGATCTACCCTTATTTAGAACAGTGCTAATGAGATGTTTTAAGCATTTAGAATTAGCAATGAGAATTACTATATCTCTAGATCAAACTATAAACAGGTACAGAATCAAACCCTTTATTTTTGCTATCTCAATCTGCAGAAACAAAAACACATACTGGTATGAATGAAAAACACTTAAAAAGGTACTCATTCTCATATTTATTTTCTTAAACAAATAGCATGTTTTCATAAATTTCAGACATGGCAAGGAAGAATACCTGTAGTTTCATTTCCATTATTTTCATACCCTTCATATAAAATGAATCTGAGAACCCAGACATCACACGACATACACTTTGATACTCCTCATTTTCAGGATTGAAACATGCCATAAGAAATGGACTGTACCTGCAACAATAAAAGACCCAGATCAACAACAGTGCAGTAATTGACTATTTTGTCCAAACAAATTCATTCTGAAGCCACTGAAGAACGCATATTCCTTTTTCTTCCATTTCCTTTTCCATTTGATGCATGTTAACAAAGTTCTTAATTAATCACTTAAGGTGCATTTCCTAGAAGGCAAAGCGGCACATGGAGCAAAAACAGGACCCTGATAACCTTTATCCTCTCTCTTTTAAAAAAGCGTATATTCAAAAATTTCTATTTTCCAAACCAGAAATGCTTATCCTCTCTCTTTTTCCTGGTCGCTCATAACTGGCTGTGACCGTTCGGTGCTCATCCCCAATCCAGTGGTGGTTGTAGCCGCCTTGACCCTCTCCCCCCAAACGGCCACCGCCTCCAATTCCGTCGTGACCAAGTCCATCTCGCTGTTGTGCGCTCATCGCCTCTAAAAGACTAAAAGATGAAGAGAAAAAAAATGAAAAGGTGTGAAGATCTGAAAGAACCCTAAAATTTGGAAATCAGAAATTAATTAAAGAAGAAGAAGAAGAAAGTGTAATAATAAGAGAGGGTGACGAAGGAAGCCGACCTTGATGAAGAAAGTTGTTTGCTTGTAAGGTCTTTCTTCACTTTTTCCCCGGATCCTCCATGTTGTGTCTGCAACAGTTGGTTTTTTTAAGACCAGAGCATTATTTGAGTGTTGGGTAACTCCTTTTTCAAATAGGAGTAACTTGAGCGGTTATTGTTGTTGTCTCCGTAACTGCTGTCTAACCTTTGTTTTTAAAGTGAGGGGCTTAATTGGAAAGTGAAATGTGGACACCAGACCAGACCATCCCCTTTATTAATAAGTATAGATGTGTCGCCAGTGTTTTCTAGAGTCAGTTGGAGGAGCGAAAAAGGGAAAATAAAATGAAATGAAAAAATGAAAAATGAAAAATGAAAATCCAAATTTTTATTGGTTTTGATGTTTTGGAAATTTAAGTCCCGGTCCGGTGAAACCGACCCGGAATTGATAGAACTGGCGAATTTGTTTCTATTTGGTCTGAAAAAGGGAAAATGAAATGAAAAATGAAAATCCAAATTTTTATTGGTTTTGTTGTTTTGGAAATTTGAGTTCCGGTCCGGTGAAACCGATCCGGAATTGAAGGAAGTGGCGAATTTGTTTCTATTTGGTCTTTCTTTATAACTTTATTTCTTGAAAATACAAGGAAACTTCATGAATGACCATTTTTATAAACTCATTTTTTAACACCGCATTGATAGCTGTTTAGTTCCGCGTTTAAGCCGTGCGAAACCATGATTTCATATAATTGATTTTAAATTACTTATATTTAACTTGTTTTGAAATATATTTATCACTCATCTTAGCCATTGATTATTAAAATTAATTATACTCAATTGTAAATTAAACGGACACTGAATTGATTGTGAATTGTTTGTTTGAGTTTATAAGATCATAATTTCATGACACAATTTTGGTAAAAAAAATCTAGGAGTTGTGTTTTAATTAATAAGACAATATTAAAATAACTTTAATTTTATATCTTGTTGTTTTTAAAAGTTATAATATATCAGTTATTTTTTTAATCATATGCCATAATAAGAAAGTCTTTTAATAATATAATTTCCTATATTATCTTAAAATATTTTGGTGTGAACTACGGGTATCCTTCATCATTGACAATTCTGCTCGAATCAGAAACATCTATCTCTTAGCAAGGTTAGCTATTTAAGGGTTATATATAATGTTATAATGTATAAAATAATAGTTATTAACTAGAACTATTAAGAGTGTGTTAGTAAAAGAAAAATTAATGGATAAACTAGCTAAAAACTGAAGTATTAAAAATGAAAGCTGAAAATTGATAAACTGATAGATTAAAGTAAAAATGTAAAACTAATTGATAATTATAAAATAATAGATAATGTCAACATTAATTACATGCCAAAACTTGAAATAATAGTTGAATGATTAGATGTTAAGTTTACAGTAATCCGCTGAAATAATTGAGGAATTCACTGAGTTTAATCGGTAAAAACAAGTCTAATCAAGTTAGGAACTTAAAGAATTGAGTAGGGATTGAAGAAGAGGGTTAAAACGGGGCAAAAACGCACTTGCAGTCGCGTACTGGGTTGCTGGTAATCGATTACACCAGTTTGTAATCGATTACCAGGTGTTTTCTGGGCAAAACGTGAAACTTAGCCCCTGGTAATCGATTACAATGATGTTGTAATCGATTACAAGGATGTTGTAATTGATTACCAGGCTACCAGTCCTCTGGTAATCGATTACAGACACCCTGTAATCGAGATTAGTGATGAGTGTAAAATTAGCGTTAATTTCATATAGTTTTTATTACACTTATCAAGGATTAAATAGTAATTTATGCCCCAAAATATCCCTTTTTGTTAATAATTATAATAATTGTATTTATCAAGCGCACATGAAGCGCGTGTCCTGATTAATGAAACCGCGCGCATGTGACGTCAATTAATGAAAGGGAAGCTCCTGATTGGTCAATCTTCACAACAGTGACGTCAATTAATGAAAAGGCAGCCTCTGATTGGATAAGCTACACATAAGTGACATCACAGCCTGATCTCTTCAAGGTTTCCCAAACTCTATAAATAGAGCCCTTTGCATAGGTCACAGGAGGTCCTCGGGACCCAAAACACTGATACAGAGAGAAAGTAATATAGGATTGAGAAAGGTGACAGATTTCTCAGTAGTTTGTAATGGCTACCATGAGTAGCTAAGCTCTCTAGTAGGATTTGATGTAGTAGATTCAATCCCCTTGTGTATAAGAATTCTCTTTTCTATTTTATTTATGATTCTATGCTTGTAATTTATCGGTATCTTTATACTGTGTGTAATGCATCAACTCCGCGCGTGCGCCGGGATGGTAGGCTAGTGCTCTGGATACAAAAAGTGGAACTCCGGCTAGTATCAGAGGTAGGTGAACATGGAGCTGTTCATGAAGCTTATTCTCGGATTGCTAAAGGTACTCGGGTTAATCATATTGTAGCATAAGGATTGTATTCTAACGATCGGAGGTTCAGTGAGTGACACACCCCTCCGTAGGTGCCTTATGTGAAAGTATGGTTAATTCGATAGCGCTGATTGCAAAATACGGGGAATGTTCGAGGTCGCCAAATGCCACTTTGAATGCCCGTAGAGAATAGCTTTTGGCGTTTATTTATGATGTTATAGGGGAATTTGCAGGTACGATAATTACCAGGCATGCCTTATAATTATTGTAATTAAACAATGCTAAGGTGATTATAAGTACGATCATAAATAAGGGAAAAGGGATTCGAATGCACAAGGGGGGAGATGAAACGAAATCAAATCCTAGTCCTAAATACTATTATCTCGTGTTATCTTTGCTTATTTTATCATTCCGTAAAACCAACCTTTTTGCGAAAACGTTTTATTGAAAATACAATTACTCTAACTTTACAAGTTAAAATCGCTCCATGTGGATACGATACTCTACTTACTCTAAAACTACTGGACTACTGGTAAACTTGCCAGGAAACCCATCAATTACCAAGCCCAATAATTGGGTATTTGCTTCTGGTAATCGATTACAGATTTACAGGCTTCTGGTAATAGATTACCAGGTCCAAACTTGATATTTGAGTGTTGTCTCAATGTATTATGGTGATCATTTACTTACATGATGGATGTCTATCTAATATATGAGTTGTGTTGTGAAATTGATAAGATTAATTGAATGTACAATATGTATTGACTGTGGCACGAAGTTAATTGTGAGACTATCATCACATCCGTTCACATTCACAATAAAGAAACCAATAAAGAAGTATGGTTTTGCTCACGAAGCATGGCAAAACCAATAAAAAATTGGATTTGATGTGTTGGAAATTTGAGTTCCGGTCTGGTGAAACCGACCCGGAATTGAAGGAACTGGCGAATTTGTTTCTATTTGCTCTTGTTTATAACTTGATTCCTTGAAAATACAAGGAAATTAAACTTCATGAATGACCATTTTTATAAGCTCATTTTTTAACACCGGACTGAGTTGATTGTGAATTGTTCGTTTTAGTTTAAAAGATAATAATTTCATGACACAATTTTGGTAAAAAAATTCTAGGAGATGTGTTTTAATTAATAAGACAATATTAAAATAACTTTAATTTTATACCTTTTGTTTTTAAAAATTATATTATATCAGTTATTTTAATGATATTTCATAACAAGAAAGTGTTTTAATAATATAGGAAACTATATTATCTTGTAATATTTTGGTGTGAGACACTACAAGAAAAAACTGATTTACCAAGGGTTAATTTTGGATTTACCGGGGGTTTAAATCCCCGTTAAATGTGTTACCAGCGGTTGTTCAAACCGTAGGTAAAGCCAGCGTGGGGAACGTGTTACCTGCGGTTTTGGACAACCGCTGGAGAATGCGAGATTTACCGGGGCTTTAAAACTCCTGGTAATTACTCGCGCTTAAAATCCCCAGTAATTACATGGGGTTTAAAACCGCGGTAATTACCCGGGGTAATTACATGGCGCCATTGCCGGGGAGCGGTGTATCAATTTTAAAGTTTTAGAAAATTGAATTTTCAATTATTCCAAAACTTTTAAAAATATATATATATATATATTTAAATCTTTCTTTTTTCTTTTCAAAATTTTAATTTCCTTTTTCTTTCCTTTTTATTTCTTTCTTTTCTTAATTTTCACTTATTTTATTAATTTTATTTTTCTATTTCTTTCCGTATTTTTTTTCTCTTTTATTTTCTTATTTTGAATTTCCTTTTTATTTGATTATTCTTAATTTTCTTTTCTTTTAATTTTTCTTTTTTATTTTTTTTATTTTCGTATTCTATTTATTAAAAAAAATGTTATTCGTCTGTTATCTTACCCTATTTCTAGCTTCTCTATTTATGCTTTTAAGAAGCCAGGTGTTTCCAGATCAATTAATCTTTGATCCAGAAATCAAGAGGACAACCCGGAAGAAAAGAAGCCAAAGAAGAAGGAGGAGGATAATAACAGACGAACCTCAAGATATGGAAGGAACACAAGCAAGAAGGATTTTGGGGGATTATATCATGCCTAAGGGGATATTTCATCATCCAAGAACTGCTCACCCAATTTATACAAAAGCTGTGGAAATAGAAGGAGCACATCTTCAACTTGTTAAAGCTCAACAGTTCACAGGATTGGCACACGAGGATCCAAATAATCATCTTTTTACATTCCTGGAACTAGTTGAAACTATGGGTTTTGAAGAGAATGATAAAGAAGTTGCATGCTTACGTCTATTTTCCTTTTCTCTTGTAGGAAAAGCCAAGGATTGGTTAATGTCACACCCCAGCCGAAGTCTGAACAATTGGAACGTGGTAGCAGAAAAATTTGCAAGAAGATTTTGTTGCGAGCCATGTTACATTCAAACCAAGGCACACACTTCTTCATTCAAGCAAGAATCAAAATATTTCTCTCATGCACCGATTCAAGATGATGCTTCACCCCATAAGCAGATCTTTGAAGATGGACTCAGGAAGTTGGAGCAGTCATTAGAAGCACTCAATAAGAAGATAACAAACCTTTCTCAGCCACCGCAAACAGTTCACGCTTATCCTATCCAGTCACCACAATTAATTTGTGACTTTTGCGGAGGTAATCATCTCAACGGTGACTGCTCTTTTCCAGACATTCAAGAAGAGGAAGCTGAAGAAGAGGAAACTGAAGAAGCATAAAAAGAGGAAGCTGAAGAAATAGAATCAGAAGAAGCTGATAAAGAAGATGAAGAAGAAGAATGTGAAGCAGAAAAAGAAGAGTTCACACATTCAGACAAAGACTATTTTCAGCTATATTGTGAAAGAGAAGGACTATCAGTTGACCTCGTGCTAGAAGAAATACAAAATATATATTGGAAGTTTTCAGCAAATGCACCACTCAACTCTGAAGAGCAGTGCGATGATATCAACGATAACCTAGCTGAAGAAAAGGAGGAAAAAGAAGGTGCAATAGAGGTAGAAGAGGTAGAAGGAGAGGATGAAAAACAAAAGATGGTGCTTGAAGAAGAATCTGACTGTGAAAGGGAAAAATAGAAAGGTGAACCTGAAACAGAGGAAAAAGGTGAACAGAGGGAAGATGAATCAAAGCCCGAGGAAGGAAGGGAAGATATATCAAGACCAAAGACCGTGCCTTATCCAACCAGTCCTGCAAAGGAAGATCAAGAAAGGTATGGTACAAGTAATAATCCTTCCAGACCTCCCAAAAGAAAGGCATGCAAGCACACTGACCAGAATAAGACAAAGAGAAGGAAAGTCATGCTAGAATCAAACTCGGAGCCTAGAGCCAGATTGAAGATCAAGTGGTCAGGAGTGTTTCATATCAAGGACCCCTGCAAGGCAAATAATTTGAGAGAAACCAATGGTGAATCATCAAGGCTTCAAGAGAAAAAGACTCATGCACCTGAGAGCAAGAAAATAAAGAAACGAAGAGTCAAGCCAAGGGAGTCAGAGGCATGGTCTAATTCCAAAAAGAAGCCCAAATGCTTAAAGAAATTTCACACTACAGGTTGCTCCAAGGCAATGTTATGGGGAGGCTTATATGCCAAAGAAAGGAAGGGTGCAACTCACAAGCTCACCAAAAGATTTCAATATCAGCCACCGTAACAAAGCAGGCGTTGAGCTATAAGACGTTAAACAAGCGCTTTCTGGGAGGCAACCCAGAGATTTTTAAGTTTTTAGTTTGTTTCCTTTTGTTTTTGTTTGTTAATTAGGACTTTTTTTTAGGGTTTAGGAAAGTTTCAAAATTGATTGGAATAAGTTTGTGGAAAACAAAATATTTTTTTTTAAAACAGGAAGTAGCAGAAAACGTGGCTAAAATTTGCAAAAATCTCATTCTGTTTTCTACGCTTCACCTAGGTAAAGCGCAAAATTTCAATTTTAGTCACTGTTTTCTGCGCTTCACCGGCGCCAAGTGCAGGTGAAGCGTAGCAGTACAAATTTTTTTAAAATCTTCTATTTTCTCATGTACTGCTTCTCTACTTTCTTTTCACTTTTTCCACTCACAAACTTCAATCAATTTCGAAACTTTCAAAATTCATATTTTTCTTTTATTTTTACCAATTAAAATCTTCATCTATTCTGTTTTCATGATTTGCACTTTAGGATAGCAACTTTAAGATTGTTAATATTATTATATGCTATCTTAAATGTATTTCTGGCTGTGTGGAGCATGAAGAACAATGTGCTTGAATGTAATACTCTTTGTTTTGTGAGTTATTAAATTTGAAAGTGTTATGCTCTATCTTTTTCAAAAAAATTTAAACTCTCACTTTCTATGGATTGATTGATCCCTTTCAAAACAAATGAGTATATTCTGTTTTTAGGAAGGCATTACCAAGTGCAGTAAAATTTTTGTTGAAAATAATTCTTTATGCATGCATTTGGTTAATGATAGGCTTCCATGTTCTTCATGAATTGGTATTTGCAATAAGGCATCATTAAAATAAATGTGTTTAGCAACTAATTGTTGTTATTTGACTTTTCAGATGCCTAGGAATAAATTGTCAGTCTTTCCTGTGGCTTTAGCTCACGAGGAAAAGACATGAAGAAAAGGATCATAGAATATGATCCCATGAGATTCAAGAGTACGCAGGCTGCTGCAAGCGCATAACCAGGCACGCTGTTTGAAGAGTTCCGGATATTCTAGCAGTGGCCTGGGGATAGGCCTATTCTTCCAGGAGGGAGGTGAAGCAGCAGCAGCTGGAGAATATAATAAGGACCCACAAGATACAGAGGATGAAGATTGACATTGGTATTTTTCTTTCTTTTCGTCTTTTATTTTCTATTTTCTTTTATTTTATAGGATTAATTATTTTTTTTATTAATTAGGATATTTGTTTATTTTTCATTTTTTTAGGATTTTTAAATTTTTTAGGACCTAGGAATGGGAAATTTTTTTCAAAATTTCTGAAATTGGGCAGTTTAACTAACCAGATTAGGAAAGAAAAGAGGTCTTGTGATTAATCCCATAATCAATTAAGATCAGGATACTTCACATGAGAATCTATCAGGGTAGTTAATTAAAACAAATAAATATTTTATCAAGGAATTTAGCCAAGTAACCGGTGAGTTGAGAGCCCAAACAGTAAATTGAGAGTTTTTCACCGTTGTCTGTCAATTTTTATTGGTTGAGTTTTTAAATCTTTGCTATTTTTGGAAAATATAGAAATGACAAAGGCAAAAATTTGTTTTCAATATATCTGCCCAGAGCCAAAAAGCCAACCTTGGTACAATTTTTTCAAATTTTTTGATAACCCATTTTGAGCCTTAATTAATTATTCTTGTTCACCCAAGCCAACATAAATATTTATATCCTGTCCCTCACACATTTGGGATAAAGAGCAAGGTGGCAAGCGAACAATAATGGGAGAAAAAGGTTGAAACTCCAAGGAGCAGGTACAGAAAAACAAAAAGAAAAAGAAGATTACTCCCCCTAAAAATCAAAAAGAAAAAGTGAATAAATTGAATAAGTTGGGGGGAGTGCATCTTCAAACAAGGAAAGAGGCCTGCAAAGAAATAAAACAAATCAAGAAAGAGATGGTGGAATGAGAGAAAGCCAAGAAGCAACATCCAAAGATACTCTTTATTCTAGATGTTCATTGTTTATCCAGAAAAACCATAATTTCTTGATAACTCAGCCTCATTACAACCCTAAAAAGACCTTTTGATCCATATCAACCATAAACATGTTTAGAAACTAGAAACGACTATGAATTTTAGTTCTTCAGCTGTGGTGAAAATATTGAGGGAAACAGTACCCGTGAGCATGAGTGAAATTCCTAGGTATTTTGTTTATTGCTTTAATTACTACTCCCGAAAAAATTCAAATTGCTGATTATGTTCTAATTTTGGTTGAATCATGGTAATATCTCTTGATCTTAATTTTTCTTAATTTAAAAAGTGACTTCTACCTAATAAAGAGATAATGAAAATTTTTCCTTGTTGTTATTTTTTGAATTTTTATCAAGGGTGTTTTGAAATTTTGACTGCAAGGGTGTCTTGCTTGAGGACAAGCAAAAAATTAAGTTGGGGGGTATTTGATAAGTGTAAAATTAGCGTTAATTTCATATAGTTTTTATTACACTTATCAAGGATTAAAGAGTAATTTATGCCCCAAAATATCCCTTTTTGTTAATAATTATAATAATTGTATTTATTTGATGTAAATTTGAATATGATGCTATTTTAAATAGAAATATGTGGTTTTATGCAGATTTACAGCAGATTTGGGACAAGAGTAAAAATAGCATCAGAATGGAGGAGGTTGCACATTCAAATTCAAATAAATAAAGGATAATCAGAGAATCCTGCAAAGAATCGCTCCAATTCAAATACAAAGTAGATAAATACCAAATAATTTGGATAAAGGGATAAAGGGAAGACCAGATAAGATCAGAAGGAGATCAAGAGGTTAGATTCACAAATCAAGGAAAACAGCAGTGCATTCCACGCTCCACACGCGCTAAGCGCACGTGGAGCGCGTAACCAGAGTGGCCAGGCTTCATGTGCGCTAAGCGCACATGAAGCGCGTGTCCTGATTAATGAAGTCGCGCGCATGTGACGTCAATTAATGAAAGGGAAGCTCCTGATTGGTCAATCTTCACAACAGTGACGTCAACTAATGAAAAGGCAGCCTCTGATTGGATAAGCTACACACAAGTGACATCACAACCTGATCTCTTCAAGGTTTCCCAAACTCTATAAATAGAGCCCTTTGCATAGGTCACAGGAGGTCCTCGGGACCCAAAACACTGATACAGAGAGAAAGTAATATAGGATTGAGAAAGGTGACCGATTTCTCAGTAGTTTGTAATGGCTACCATGAGAAGCTAAGCTCTCTAGTAGGATTTGATGTAGTAGATTCAATCCCTTTGTGTATAAGAATTCTCTTTTTCATTTTATTTATGATTCTATGCTTGTAATTTATCGGTATCTTTATGCTGTGTGTAATGCATCAACTCCGCGCGTGCGCCGGGATGGTAGGCTAGTGCTCTGGATACAAAAAGTGGAACTCCGGCTAGTATCAAAGGTAGGTGAGCATGAAGCTGTTCATGAAGCTTATTCTCGGATTGCTAAAGGTACTCGGGTTAATCTATCGTAGCATAAGGATTGTATTCTAACGATCGGAGGTTCAGTGAGTGACACACCTCTCCGTAGGTGCCTTATGTGAAAGTATGGTTAATTCGATAGCGCTGATTGCAAAATGTTGGCTTTAATTGTCAGCGTCACCCTTAGGATTCGATGGGCTGTGCCCGTTAGAGGCGCCATGGGTTGGGATGTTAAGTCCATCGAATCCTAAGGGTGACGCTGACAATTAAAGCCAACAATCTCCCCCCGAGTGTCAGCCGGGGGATTCGAACCCATGACCTTGCTCTGATACCACTTTATGGATCAAGCGCTTACCATCAGGCCAAAAGCTATAGCTGATAGCAAGGGCGCAACTTTATTTCCTTAAGGGATAGAGCCATATTTAGCTTAAGGGGCTGCGCCCGTTAGAGGCGCCATGGGTTGGGATGTTAAGCCCATCGAATCCTAAGGGTGACGCTGACAATTAAAGCCAACAATGACTGTAGGAACATAGGGAAACACTAGAAGGGGGGGTTGAATAGTGTTTCTAAATATTTTAAGAAGCTTTTCTGAAACAGATTTACAAAACAGACTTTTAGACAGGTTGCTAGTGGGTTGTCTGAAGTTTTTAGATAGCTGTCTGAAGTTGGTTTCAGACTGCTTTAAAATGGTTCTAAAAGAAGTTTCTTCTTTTTAAAATATTAAATAAAATATCCAGTCCCCTTAATTAGTTTAAAACTGAAATGACAAAGATAAGGGAAGAGAAACTTAGCCACAGAATTTATCCTGGTTCACTCACTACCACTTGTGAGCTACGTCCAGTCCCAATGCCAACTAGCACTTGGATTTTCTCTTAATCTTGCAAGATTACAAGTATTCTTTTCTAACAAGCCTCTTCAAGCTCTACAAGCAAGTATTCTTTTTCAGATAAGCCTCTTCAGGCTCAACAACACAAGTATTCTTTTTCAGACAAGCCTCTCCAGGCTCAAAAGCAAATACAAATGAGACAAATGCTTAAGCTCACAAACTATATCAGTTTTGAGACTTAAACAGCTACAGATTGTACAGAAATTACTGAGGTATGCTCAGAATAAAAATTTGTGTGTACAAAGATGAAAAAATTTATCAGAGTGTTACAGCGAAAAACTTGCAGAGTTTCTGTTCTTTTGCTATGCTTCTCTCTCTCTTCTGGTCTTCAAATGAGGGGATATTTATAACCAAATGATTGAATCATTGAAGACTCTCAGGTTTGTGAAATCCATGCTAGCCGTTGTGAGACAGCTGCTGCAGTACAGAATATTCTCTGACATATTCTGATATTCCCTGACAATTTCTGACATTTTTACAAGGTTTGCTCCTGCCAAAAAGGTGCTCTTTGTTGCTGCTGCAATTGCTGCGTAGCAGAGGACACGTTGTGGCAGAGCGCGTGCTTGAATTGCATTGCACAGGTGCCAGCTGTTTGTAATAGAGAACATGCGTGAAAAACGTGCAGAGGTACATGGATTATCACAGCTTCAGACAAGAGATGCCATGTCATCAAAAGCTTTCAGACGGCTTTGATGCTTCAGACGGATTGATCATCTTCAGACAGCATCAGCTTCTTCAGACGGGTACAACACTTAGTCTTATAAAGTAGGCTTCCTGCTGAAAATCATAGATAAACATTTAGACAATTGTATCTTATGAGAAACAGCTTAAGTTGAATTTGTTGATCATTAAAACTTAGAGAAATTTCAGTCTTTAAAACATCATAAACTTCTTTATGATATTTTTGAGACTCAACACAAAATACGGGGAATGTTCGGGGTCGCCAAATGCCACTTTGAATGCCGTAGAGAATAGCTTTTGGCGTTTATTTATGATGTTATAGGGGAATTTGCGGGTACGATAATTACCAGACATGCCTTATAATTATTGTAATTAAACAATGCTAAGGTGATTACAAGTACGATCATAAATAAGGAAAAAGGGATTCAAATGCACAAGGGGGGAGATGAAACGAAATCAAATCCTAGTCCTAAATACTATTATCTCGTGTTATCTTTGCTTATTTTATCATTCCGTAAAACCAACCTTTGCGAAAACGTTTTATTGAAAATACAATTACTCTAACTTTACAAGTTAAAATCGCTCCTTGTGGAACGATACTCTACTTACTCTAAAACTACTGGACTTCTGGTAAACTTGCCAGGAAACCCATCAATTACCAAGCCCAATAATTGGGTATTTGCTTCTGGTAATCGATTACAGATTTACAGGCTTCTGGTAATAGATTACCAGGTCCAAACTTGATATTTGAGTGTTGTCTCGATGTATTATGGTGATCATTTACTTACATGATGGATGTCTATCTAATATATGAATTGTGTTGTGAAATTGATAAGATTAATTGAATGTACAATATGTATTGACTGTGGCACAAAGTTAATTGTGAGACTATCATCACATCCGTTCACATTCACAATAAAGAAACCAATAAAGAAGTATGGTTTTGCTCACGAAGTATGGCAAAACCAATAAAAAATTGGATTTGATGTGTTGGAAATTTGAGTTCCGGTCTGGTGAAACCGACCCGGAATTGAAGGAACTGGCGAATTGTTTCTATTTGCTCTTGTTTATAACTTGATTCCTTGAAAATACAAGGAAATTAAACTTCATGAATGACCATTTTTATAAGCTCATTTTTTAACACCGGACTGAGTTGATTGTGAATTGTTCGTTTTAGTTTAAAAGATAATAATTTCATGACACAATTTTGGTAAAAAAATTCTAGGAGAAGTGTTTTAATTAATAAGACAATATTAAAAATTATATTATATCAGTTATTTTAATGATATTTCATAACAAGAAAGTGTTTTAATAATATAGGAAACTATATTATCTTGAATTATTTTGGTGTGAGACACTACAAGAAAAAACTGATTTACCTGGGGTTAATTTTGGATTTACCGGAGGTTTAAATTCCCGTTAAATATGTTACCAGCGGTTGTTCAAACCGTAGGTAAAGCTAGCGTGGGGAACGTGTTACCTGCGGTTTTGGACAACCGTTGGAGAATGCGAGATTTACCAGGGCTTTAAAACTCCTGGTAATTACTCGTGATTAAAACCCCCAGTAATTACATATATGGGATTTAAAACCGGGGTAATTACCAGGAGTTTCGAAACCCCAAGTAATTTCTTTTTTTTTGCAGTCCATTAAGAAGCAAAGCTTGCATACAACCCAACAAATAAATTGAAGCCATCAATACAAAAGAAATCTTATATAGATGAAATAGAGACAAATAGTTTAATTGTTTAAGAGAACTTATCTCTTTGCATTTTCCTTGTTCCAAAGGATCTAATAATCATAAAGACTAAGTACACCTCATTAATTAGTATAGTATAAGTGTTTGACTGTTTGATTTATTTAACATGCTTGCCAATAATATACTAAATTCTTTGGAGGATGTTAAAAATTACATACCTCAATATCTTTAAGTATTTTAAAAATTACTAAATTCTTTGGAGGATGTTAAAAATTACATACCCCAATAATATGTTAAATTCTTTGGAGGACACTGTCTGAAGTAGTTTACCCTTCTTCTTTTTCCTCTGAGGTGCACTTGACCTCTTTCTTTTCTTTGAGGCTTCAACAATGGCTGCTTGCTTGTCATCCTCAGCATAAGCAAGTTGTGAGGCTATTGCAAGAGCTCTGTCAGTTCTCTCTTGCTCTTCTTTCAGTTCTAACTCTTCTTGTTCAATGGCAGTAGCCAAAGCAGCAACCTGAATCAGTTCAGGGTCAGAGGAGCATGCAGCAAGAGGTTGAGCAGCAACTGCATCAATATCCACAGCTTCTTCAGCCTGTCCTTCCATTATAGAAGTAGGCTTTGAAGATTGTGCAGGTTCAGACACCTAACCCACAATTTCAGACAACCTTTGAGAAGGTTTCTGAACAGGTTCAGATGCTTGAATCTGTACAGATGCAGAAGCTATCTTAGCTGAGCTTCTCACAGGTAGCTTCTTCAGCTTAGATTGAGGTGACGCCTTTGAGGGCTTGAACTCATGTCTTCTGATATCTCCTTTTAGTTCATTTTCCAGAATCTGCACAGTGGAACTTCTCCTCTGAGCTTTCTCCATCAGCAAACTTTCTTTCATGGTTGGAGAGGGAGGCCTTGGAGTCAGCTTAATCTTCATGCTCTTCAGATTTGATTCACCAAACATAGGAATTGAGTGGTGATCAAAGAACTGGTGAACTGGAACTTTAAAATGCAACAACACCTTGGTGATGATGGTGTTGTGAGGAAAACTTCCAGCAGAGTCTCTCAGCCTCTTCTGAAGGTGGTACATGATGATATTTGGAAGATTTATCTTCTGCTTCTTCAGAAGGTGGATGAGGCAGAATCTCTCCAGTTCAGACACATGGTTTCTGCTGCCACTTTTAGGGATTACAGAGTTCCCTAAGATAGCATGCAGAACCCTAGCCTTATCTGACATATTCTTAGCGTCCAGACTAGCAGGAGAGGGAGTTCCATACAAAAACTCAGTAAAATGCTTCTGACCTCCATTTCTTGATTCCCAGCCAGGAGAGAAGACAACACCTTCAGTCTTGACACCACAGACAATGGCCAAGATGTCTTCATCAATAAAGATAGACGTACCAAGCACATTAGCCTTGATGGTAGTGTAGATGCCTTGAGGGTTAGGGATTCCTCTGGCTGTGGCCTAGAAATCAAGTATACTCTGCTCATGCCAATGTGAACGATTTTTGTTGAAGTATTCAATCCACCCAACTGCTTGAAATTCTGCATGAAGATCTATTCCTAGTGCTTCAAGCTCTTCCAGAAAGACACCCTTGGTCTTCACAATATTATCAACTCCAGACTTCTTTGGTGCCATTGTTGAAGGATGGAAAGAACTTGAGAGAGAAAATGCTTTCTTGAAGATGAAGAATAACAAAGGTTCTGAGAGGGTAGTGAGTTGTAACGTACCAAGGACTCACTGCCTTACAGTACTTATAGACCTCTGAGACAATGATGGCAGAAACTGGCTGCGCAGACATAGGGTAACGTGCAAAGTGGATTTAAACCGTCCCTTTATTGCCACGTCATTTGTTCATTTCAGACAAGTGCAAGATTTCAGACATCCAGTTAATTTCAGACGACCAAAACTTCAGACAGGTCACATGTTTCAGACAGGCTGAAGTTTCAGACACATCATTTTTCATACACACTCACAATGCATGAATGTTCAGTTTATCTCTGATGAACTTAAACCTATCTTCAGTTAGAGGTTTTGTGAATATATCAGCCCATTGATGCTCTGTATCAATGAACTGAATATCAAAAACACCTTTCTGAACATAGTCTCTAATGAAATGATGTTTGATTTCTATATGTTTAGCCCTAGAATGTTGAATGGGATTTTTAGATAGATTAATGGCACTGGTATTATCACATAACACAGGTATAACAGATATTGCAATATTAAAATCTTCAAGTTGATACTTCACCCATAATAGTTGTGAGCAACAGCTGGCTGCTGAGATGTATTCTGCTTCAGCTGTTGATAATGCAATTGTGCTTTGCCTTTTGCTTGACCAGTTGATCATATTTTCTCCAAAGAAGTGACATCCACCACTGGTGCTTTTTCTTTCAACTCTGTCTCCAGCAAAATCAGCATCACAGTATCCTACTAACCTGCAATCCTTACTTTTCTTATAGCACAGACCAAGATTAGTAGTACCTTTAAGATATCTAAAAATCCTCTTAACAGCCTTGTAATGAGTAATTCTTGGATCTGATTGAAATCTAGCACAAAGACACACACTGAACATAATGTCAGGTCTGCTTGCTGTTAGATACAATAAAGAACCAATCATTCCTCTATACAAAGTCTGATTTACTGGTTCTTCATTCTCATCTTTGCTTAAATATGCAGAAGGATGCATAGGAGTTGACATGGGCTTGCAATCATTTAAATACTTCTTAAGCATTTCTTTTGTATATTTCTCTTGATGAATCCATATACAATTAGAATCTTGCTTAATTTTAAGTCCTAAGAAAAATTTTAATTCACCCATTAGGCTCATTTCAAATTCAGATTGCATTAACTCAGAAAACTCCTTGAAAAGAGAAGAATCAGTGGAACCAAATATAATGTCATCAACATATATCTGGACTAGCATGAGACCTTTGTTAGACTGTTTTCTAAAAAGAGTTGTGTCAACTTTTCCTCTTTCAAAACCATTTTTGATAAGAAAATTGCTCAATCTGTCATACCAAGCTCTTGGGGCTTGTTTTAGACCATAGAGAGCCTTTTTCAATTTGAAAACATAATCTGGGAAAGTGACATCCTCAAAACCAGGGGGTTGTCTAACAAAGACTTCTTCTTCAATGAAACCATTGAGAAAAGCACTTTTAACGTCCATTTGATATAGCTTGATGCCATTATTTATAGCATAAGACAATAAAATTCTAATTGCTTCTAACCTGGCCACTGGGGCAAAGGTTTCTGTGAAATCAATTCCTTCTTGCTGATTGTATCCTTGAGCCACAAGCCTTGCCTTGTTTCTGACTACTTTGCCTTCTTCAGACAGCTTGTTTCTGAACACCCATTTGGTTCCAATAATAGTTTTCCCATGGGGTTTAGGAACAAGGGTCCAGACATCACTCCTAGCAAATTGATTTAACTCTTCTTGCATGGCTAGGATCCACCCTTCATCATGAAGAGCTTCATCAATATCTTTGGGTTCAACTTCAGACAGGAGAGCCAGTGAATTCAGATTCCTAAACTTTGATCTTGTCTTCACTCCTTCTGAAGTGCTCCCAATAATTTGCTCTTTAGGGTGATGTGACTTGTATCTCCAATCAGTTCTGTGAATGGGTACAGCATCTGTCTGAAGAGGTTCAGTAACAGTAGGCACTTCAGACAACTGCTCATCTTTCAAGTTGCTGTTGTCATTTAGCTCCATTCCTGCAAAATCATCCTCTAGATCTGATAGTTCCCTATCAGTCTCTTTCTTGTAATTGAATTTAACATGGATTGATTCTTCTACAACTAGTGTTCTAGAGTTATAAACTCTGTAAGCCTTAGATGTTTCAGAATAACCTATGAAAAATCCTTTGTCAGATTTTGCATCAAACTTTCCAAGATCATCCTTTGTGTTAAGTATAAAACACTCACAGCCAAAGGGATGAAAGTAAGATATGTTGGGTTTTCTTCCTTTCCACAATTCATAAGGAGTTCTTTTAAGAATTGGTCTTACCAATATTCTGTTTTGAAGGTAGCAAGCTGTGTTAATAGCTTCTGCCCAGAAGGATCTTGGTAGATTGCATGAGTTGAGCATGGTTCTTCCCATCTCTTGCAGACTTCTGTTCTTTCTCTCAACAACCCCATTTTGTTGAGGTGTTCTAGCCACAGAGAAATTGTGTGAGATCCCATTCTCATCACAGAACATTTCAAAGTTTGCATTTTCAAACTCTCCACCATGATCACTTCTGATGACAGATATACATAATCCTTTTTCATTATGTACCTTCTTACAGAATATTGTGAAATTCTTAAAAGTTTCATCCTTGCTTCTAAGGAATATAACCCATGT
The DNA here is from genome assembly GCA_026901365.1 of Sesbania bispinosa. Classification (NCBI taxonomy): domain Eukaryota; kingdom Viridiplantae; phylum Streptophyta; class Magnoliopsida; order Fabales; family Fabaceae; genus Sesbania; species Sesbania bispinosa. The sequence continues at coordinate 481,903 of QLOH01000473.1, read as the reverse complement.
GTATCTTGAATAGTCATCAACAATGACCAAACCATATTTCTTAAGACTATTGCTTTCTGTTCTAATAGGACCAAACAAGTCAATATGCAATAGTTCTAGAGGTCTGCTAGTAGAAACAACATCTTTACTCTTAAATGAGTGTCTTGTTTGTTTCCCTTTCAGACAGCTTTCACATAAAATGTCAGATTTGTATGAAAGCTTGGGTAAGCCTTTAACCATATTGTATTTTGCTAATCTTGAGATTAATCTCAAGCTGGCATGCCCAAGTTTTTGATGCCAAATCTGTTTTTCATCTTCAACAGAAATAAAACATTTAACATTTTGACTTGCTAGTTCCTCTAGATCAATTTTGTACACATTGTTGTGCCTTTTAGCAGTAAAAAGGATTTGATCAGAAGAGTCTTTGACTATACAACCTTCCTTACTGAAAGAGACCACATATCCACTGTCACATAATTGACTTATGCTCAGTAGGTTGTGTTGAAGTCCTTCCACTAGGAGAACATTTTTAATAAGGGATAAAGGTGACATACCTATAGTCCCTATGCCAGTGATCTTCCCTTGCTGATTTCCACCAAAGGTGACCACTCCTCCTTCCTTAGGTCTAAGGTTTTGGAACAAAGACCTTTCTCCTGTCATGTGTCGCGAGCACCCACTGTCTAGGTACCATTTGTGGGGTCTCCTTTGTCCTGTTAATTACATCTGCAACAGGAATGATCAAGTTTTTAGGTACCCAAGTTCTTTTGGGTCCTGTTTTGTTAGCTTTGGGTCTTGTTTTTCTCTTGTGCTTGCACTGAATCACATTGTGTCCAGGCTTACCACAGTGAGAACACCTAGTGACCTTCTTTTTGCTTTTAGAAAAATTTAAGACAGTAGGAGGTTCAGACATGTTGTGATCAAAAAAACCTAGTCCACTTTTGTCAGAGGAATGTCTTTGATTTCCAAGCATTATGTTTAAATTTTTTGTTCCTTTGACAAACTTAGCTAGATCATTTGTCAGTTCTACAATTTGTTTCTAAAGTTTTTTATTTTCTTCAGACACAGCTTGTTAACTATGGTTTTCAGTCTCAAAGACCTTTTCCTTGAGCATAATATGTTCTATTTCCAGAGACTCATATTTGTTACACATTTTTGTGTGAGCCTTGGATAGATTCTTATACTCTAGGAATAGTTCCTTGGAACTTTCCACCAAATCATCATACATTTCTTGCAAGGTAAGAGAGAATACCTCAGCTTTAGAGCTGTCTGAAGATGGTAGGCTTGCCATGAGACACAGATTTGCCTCTTCTGAGGTGTCTTCCTCCTCTTCTGAAGTTGATTCATCCTGATCCTCCCATGTTGCCATGAGACCTTTCTTTTTCTTGAAAAACTTCTTCTTCTTGAAGTTGTTTTTCTTCAGTTTTGGACACTCAGCCTTCATGTGCCCTGGTTGCTTACATTCAAAACAAATAATTTTGTCAGTTTGTATGTCTTTACCTGACTTACCTCCTTTTGAGGTTGAGGGTTGATTCTTTCTGAATCTTCCTCTGTTCTGTAGCATTCTCTTGATCTTCCTACTTAGAAGAGCAAGATCATCATCATCTTCTGAGCTATCTTCAGAGTCTTCATCTCCCTCTGAAGCTGCCTCAGCTTGCATAGCCTTGATGTTGCCATGCCTAGACTGTCTGGTCTTGGAGTTTAGGGCTAGAGATTTTCTCTTGTTGTCATCTTCTCCAAGCTCAAGCTCATGGACCTTAAGAGATCCCAACAGTTCTTCCACTCTAAGAGAGTTCAAATCTCTTGCCTCTTGAATGGCAGTAACTTTGGGTCTCCAGGATTTAGGCAAACTCCTTAGGATTTTTCTGTTATTATCTCCAGAGTTGTATGTTCTGCCTAAGGACCTGAGTCCATTTGTTATGGTCTGAAACCTTCCAAACATTTGGTCAATGGTTTCAGACTCCTCCATCTTGAACATCTCATACTGATGTATGAGCATGCTTATCTTGGATTGCTTGACAGTCTCAGTTCCTTCATGGGCTGCTGCAAGAGTATCCGAAATCTCCTTGGCAGAGGTGCATCCATAAACCTTCTCATATTCGGATTTGTTCAAGGAACATATCAGATAGAGTTTGGCCTTAGCATTCATCTGGACTCTAGCCTTTTGCTCCAAAGTCCATTCAGTCTTAGGTATAGGCACATCATTTAGCATAGGCACATAGTCTCCATCAGTGACCACATCCCAAACATCAATGTTTGTGCTTTCAATGAACAACTTCATTTTATCTCTCCAGTAGTGATAATCTTCTCCATTGAAAGCTGGAGGTCTTATGATAGAGGCTCCTTCTGTGATGTATTGCCTGTTACTGTTTGAAGCTTCCATGTGGATCTTTCAGTCCTCAGACACTTGTTAGGTGTATCAACCCTGAGTAGAGCTCTGGTACCAACTGTAGGAACACAGGGAAACACTAGAAGGGGGGTTGAATAGTGTTTCTAAATATTTTAAGAAGCTTTTCTGAAACAGATTTACAAAATAGACTTTCAGACAGGTTGCTAGTGGGCTGTCTGAAGTTTTTAGATAGCTGTCTGAAGTTGGTTTCAGACTGCTTTAAAATGGTTCTAAAAGAAGTTTCTTCTTTTTAAAATATTAAATAAAATATTCAGTCCCCTTAATTAGTTTAAAATTGAAATGACAAAGATAAGGGAAGAGAAACTTAGCCACAGAATTTATCCTGGTTCACTCACTACCACTTGTGAGCTACGTCCAGTCCCAATGCCAACTAGCACTTGGATTTTCTCTTAATCTTGCAAGATTACAAGTATTCTTTTCTAACAAGCCTCTTCAAGCTCTACAAGCAAGTATTCTTTTTCAGATAAGCCTCTTCAGGCTCAACAACACAAGTATTCTTTTTCAGACAAGCCTCTCCAGGCTCAAAAGAAAATACAAATGAGACAAATGCTTAAGCTCACAAACTATATCAGTTTTGAGACTTAAACAGCTACAGATTGTACAGAAATTACTGAGGTATGCTCAGAATAAAAATTTGTGTGTACAAAGATGAAAAAATTTATCAGAGTGTTACAGCGAAAAACTTGCAGAGTTTCTGTTCTTTTGCTATGCTTCTCTCTCTCTTCTGGTCTTCAAATGAGGGGGTATTTATAACCAAATGATTGAATCATTGAAGACTCTCAGGTTTGTGAAATCCATGCTAGCCGTTGTGAGACAGCTGCTGCAGTACAGAATATTCTCTGACATATTCTGATATTCCCTGACAATTTCTGACATTTTTACAAGGTTTGCTCCTGCCAAAAAGGTGCTCTTTGTTGCTGCTGCAATTGCTGCGTAGCAGAGGACACGTTGTGGCAGAGCGCGTGCTTGAATTGCATTGCACAGGTGCCAGCTGTTTGTAACAGAGAACATGCGTGAAAAACGTGCAGAGGTACATGGATTATCACAGCTTCAGACAAGAGATGCCATGTCATCAAAAGCTTTCAGACGGCTTTGATGCTTCAGACGGATTGATCATCTTCAGACAGCATCAGCTTCTTCAGACGGGTACAACACTTAGTCTTATAAAGTAGGCTTCTTGCTGAAAATCATAGATAAACATTTAGACAATTGTATCTTATGAGAAACAGCTTAAGTTGAATTTGTTGATCATTAAAACTTAGGGAAATTTCAGTCTTTAAAACATCATAAACTTCTTTATGATATTTTTGAGACTCGACACAAAATACGAGGAATGTTCGGGGTCGCCAAATGCAACTTTGAATGCCGTAGAGAATAGCTTTTGGCGTTTATTTATGATGTTATAGGGGAATTTGCGGGTACGATAATTACCAGGCATGCCTTATAATTATTGTAATTAAACAATGCTAAGGTGATTACAAGTACGATCATAAATAAGGGAAAAGGGATTCAAATGCACAAGGGGGGAGATGAAACGAAATCAAATCCTAGTCCTAAATACTATGATCTCGTGTTATCTTTGCTTATTTTATCATTCCGTAAAACCAACCTTTTTGCGAAAACGTTTTATTGAAAATACAATTACTCTAACTTTACAAGTTAAAATCGCTCCTTGTGGAACGATACTCTACTTACTCTAAAACTACTGGACTTCTGGTAAACTTGCCAGGAAACCCATCAATTACCAAGCCCAATAATTGGGTATTTGCTTCTGGTAATCGATTACAGATTTACAGGCTTCTGGTAATAGATTACCAGGTCCAAACTTGATATTTGAGTGTTGTCTCGATGTATTATGGTGATCATTTACTTACATGATGGATGTCTATCTAATATATGAATTGTGTTGTGAAATTGATAAGATTAATTGAATGTACAATATGTATTGACTGTGGCACAAAGTTAATTGTGAGACTATCATCACATCCATTCACATTCACAATAAAGAAACCAATAAAGAAGTATGGTTTTGCTCACGAAGTATGGCAAAACCAATAAAAAATTGGATTTGATGTGTTGGAAATTTGAGTTCCGGTCTGGTGAAACCGACCCGGAATTGAAGGAACTGGCGAATTTGTTTCTATTTGCTCTTGTTTATAACTTGATTCCTTGAAAATACAAGGAAATTAAACTTCATGAATGACCATTTTTATAAGCTCATTTTTTAACACTGGACTGAGTTGATTGTGAATTGTTCGTTTTAGTTTAAAAGATAATAATTTCATGACACAATTTTGGTAGAAAAATTCTAGGAGAAGTGTTTTAATTAATAAGACAATATTAAAATAACTTTAATTTTATACCTTTTGTTTTTAAAAATTATATTATATCAGTTATTTTAATGATATTTCATAACAAGAAAGTGTTTTAATAATATAGGAAACTATATTATCTTGTAATATTTTGGTCTGAGACACTACAAGAAAAAACTGATTTACCGGGGGTTAATTTTGGATTTACCGAAGGTTTAAATTCCCGTTAAATATGTTACCAGCGGTTGTTCAAACCGTAGGTAAAGCCAGCGTGGGGAACGTGTTACCTGCGGTTTTGGACAACCGTTGGAGAATGCGAGATTTACCAGGGCTTTAAAACTCCTGGTAATTACTCGCGATTAAAACCCCCAGTAATTACATATATGGGATTTAAAATCAGGGTAATTACCAGGAGTTTCGAAACCCCAAGTAATTTCTTTTTTTTTTTGCAGTCCATTAAGAAGCAAAGCTTGCATACAACCCAACAAATAAATTGAAGCCATCAATACAAAAGAAATCTTATATAGATGAAATAGAGACAAATAGTTTAATTGTTTAAGAGAACTTATCTCTTTGCATTTTCCTTGTTCCAAAGGATCTACTAATCATAAAGACTAAGTACACCTCATTAATTAGTATAGTATAAGTGTTTGACTGTTTGATTTATTTAACATGCTTGCCAATAATATACTAAATTCTTTGGAGGATGTTAAAAATTACATACCTCAATATCTTTAATTTTGGCAACTTTTGTTGCTACTCATTTTGCTGGATTTCATTGAACCAAATCTCATTGCCTCATACTGCCCAAAGCTAGTTCCTGGAACTAACAAGGAAATGAAAAGTGCACTTTTCAATAAGATCACATTAGGCAATAAATTTGTAGTATCCCTGATAAAAAAAAAGTTAGGCCATAAAAATAAATCTGGATGGTACACAGACAGAAGGTATTTAAGGCTTCAAAACCTAAATAAAGTATACATGTCAATGCTCAAATATTAAATAACAAATGATAAATGTTACAAGTGACCACCTTCTTGCATAACAATCTCTTCATGATGTCTAAGATGCATGATAAGGGCCCTCATAAATTTCTTCCCTTGGGGTTAGATCATAAATTTCTTCCCTTGGGGTTAGATCCATCTGCTGGATTTTCTGCAAGATAATTAAACTAATGCATAATTAGGCTTCTTTGTCAAGATAGAATATTTTAAGGTAAAATGGGTTAGAGACACCTCACCATCAGTTCCAGCAGCTTGTGGAGTTGTAGATTTTCCTACTTGACTGCATACTTATTAGATTCACATCGCCTTTCTTCCTTTCTGTCGTCGTTTCTCTTTCCACGGGGATCATCTCGTCTCGATTGAAAGTCGGCGTCCTTCTTAAACCTTCCGAGTTTTCCGCGTTGGATGAGCTCTTCGATGGAATCTTTAAGATTGAGGCACTGATTCGTGTCGTGTCCATGAGACTTATGGAATCTGCAATATTTGGTCTTGTCAGTGTTTGGTCCTGCCCTTTGAGGTCGAGGTCTTCTCATCCCGGCTTCGTACATCTCGACGTGAAGGATTTCATTCACGATCTTCTCCCGAGGTTGATTCAACGGTGTATATGACGTATATCAACCGAAAGGCTCTTTACTACTTTTATTTTCTTTATTCTTGTTTTTCTGCCCTTGCTCTTTCTGTGGTTGATCCAATGAGATTGTGTCTTTTAACTTCAAGGCCATTTCTTCGTCTTCTAAGCTGATGTAACTTTCTGCATGATTCAATAATTCCTCCATGTTACTTGGTTTTCTTTTAGACAAGTCTATCCAGAAAGGAGAGTGTCGTATAAGTCCATCCTTTGCCAGCATAAGTTGTACCCTAGGTTGAAGACCTTGAACTAACAACGCTTCTTTTGTAAACTTGCTGATGTAATCACGCAGAGATTCTGAAGGTCCTTGACGGATTTGCTTTAACGACGCCTCCGTCTTTGGCTGAACTTTGCTAATGGTAAAACTCGTAATGAAGAGAACCTCGCGCTAAGTAAGCAAGTCGAAGTCTTAATTACCGAGAAGGAGAATGCTGTGAAGAAGGCAGAATCGACTTCCGCTGAGCTTACTTCAGCTCGTAGTGACGCGACATCTGCTTCTGAGGCGGCATCTCTTTCCCAAAAAGAGAACATTGAGCAAAAAGAAAAGATAAGAGAATTGGAAGTCAGGTTAGCTGAAGAGACTGCTGAGAGGGTGCAAGCTGAGAAGTTATGGATTGACGCTTCTGCTTTGTATTTTTATGAGGCCATAAAACAGATGAAATTTCTTAATCCTGAAGTGAGCTTAAATACTAAGGGGATGTCGACCGTCTGTACCGTCAAAGATGGAAAATGGTACGATGTCCTTCCGACTGGTGATGTCGAGGGAGCCCCTGGGGATGAGATTCCGAGTACCCCAAAGCTTCGAGCAGATGAGGAAACTGAGCGGGATGATGAAGAGGGTATCCCCTCGAAGGGTATCGACGCATGAAGGTCCAGAAAGCCAGCACTCTTTTGTGTTTTAACTTTGACTATGTTCATTTATGACAGTGTGATGTTTTATAAATGATTGCTTTAAGTACTTCCTGTTATGAACAAATTTTATTAACAATATCAAGAGTAACTTATCAGTATATACCTGAGTATTTCAAGGAGCTTATCCTTGAATTTGGTAAAGTTTAAATTTTTTCTTCGAGATATATTTTCAAAGTCGAGGGACGAAGCCCGACGTTGCCCGAGGAGCGTATCCTCGACGCGAGATTTTCAAAGTTGAGGGACAAGGCCCGACGTTGCCCGAGGAGCGTATCCTCGACACGAGATTTTCGTAGTCGAGGGACAAAGCCCGACATTGCCCGAGGAGCGTATCCTCGACGCGAGATTTTCAAAGTCGAAGGATAAAGCCTGATATAGCTGGAAAATTTTGAACTTCAATCATTCAAGAACATTTACAATCAACTAAAGTATTTCCGGAGTTCGTTGACATTCCAAGTTCGTGGCACGGCTATTCCGGGTAGAGTTTCTAGTCGATACGCGCCAGTGTAAGTCTTAGAGGTGAACCGATATGGTCCTTCCCAATTTTCGGCTAACTTTCCTTGAGCTACATTTTTATTGCCGATGTCGGCCCTTCTTAAGACTAAGTCTCCAATCTCAAAAGTGCGTGGAACAACGATCTTCTGTCGACGTCTTGCTGACTGTAACTTGATTGCCGCTTCTCGAATTGAGGCTCTTTCACGGATTTCTTCTATTAAATCTAATTCCTCACGCATCCTTTCTTCGTTGTAATTTTGATCGTAGGCGTGAAGTCAAAAGTTTTCTTCACCGATCTCTACGGGGATCACAGCATCAACTCCATAGGCCAATCTGAATGGTGTTTCTCCAGTTGTTGAATGTGGTGTTGTGTGATAGGCCCAGAGAACATTGGGCAACTGTTCAGCCCAGAGCCCTTTTGCAGATTCAAGTCTTTTCTTAAGGCCTTTAAGGATTACTTTTTTGGCAGCCTCTGCTTGTCCATTTGTTTGGGGATGTTCTACTGAAGAGAATTTGTGGGTTATATGGAAATCCGACATCAAACCTCGAAATCCTTTATCGGTGAACTGAGTACCGTTGTCGGATATCACTGTGCTTGGGATTCCAAACCTGCAGATGATGAATCGGTAAAAGAATTTGGATAAGTTCTTTGCTGTGATTTTAGCTAAGGGTTGAGCCTCAATCCATTTAGTAAAATAATCAACTGCCACAGCAAGGTATTTAAGTTGCCCCGGTGCCATAGGAAATGGACCTAGTATGTCGATACCCCACCACGAAAACGGCCAAGCAGCTGAAATGGACCATAAAGCTTCGGCAGGCTCTCTGTGGATGTCGGCGTGTTTCTGACAAGATGAGCATTTTTTAACGTATTGTATACAGTCGACTTCCATGGTTGGCCAGTAATATCCAGCCCTCAGGATTTTCTGAGATAATGAGTGGCCTCCGGGGTGGTGTCCGCAAATACCTTCATGGACCTCGGCCATCACATATTCGACGATATTTCCCGAGATGCATTTCATGAGTGGCTGCGCTAAACCTTGCCGATACAGGATTTCGTCTATTAAGCAATACCTGGCCGCTTGCTTCAGAGTGCATTTTGATTGATCGGGATCGTTGGGTAAAGTTCCATCTTGTAGGTATTTCTGAATGTCAGCGTACCAGTATCTTTCATCGACCGTCATGATAACAGTCGGGGTTGAAACTACCTCTTGGATTACAGATTTATTATTTCCCGATGATCTTGTACTGGCGAGTTTTGAAAGTATGTCAGCTCTTGCATTTCTTTCTCTGGGGATATGATTTATCTCGACCTCAACGAAGTTACTGCACAAATTTTTGACGACTTATAAATATTTCTCCAACAAAGGATCTTTTACCTGGTAGCTCCCGTTGATCTGCGAAACCACCAGCTGTGAATCACTGTTGACTCGCACCCGTCTCGCGCCGACTTCGATTGCCATTCTCAATCCAGCTATCATTGCTTCGTATTCGGCTTGATTATTGGATGTCGGGAACGATAGACTCAGAGAATGTTCCAGAACTACACCATCTGAGTTTTCTAAGAGTATCCCAGCTCCGCTTCCTTTCTGATTCGAAGATCCATCGACGTGTATGTCCCACCAATTGTCAGAAGAGTCATGTGTCGGGGTTAATTCTGCTATGAAGTCAGATAAAACCTGGGCTTTGATTGCTTGTCGGGGTTCGTAGGTCACTCCAAACTCGGATAATTCGACCGCCCAAGAAACCATCCTCCCAGCTAGATCTGGTCTATGAAGGACTTGCCTAATTGGCTGGTCAGTCCTTACAATGATTGGATGAGCTTGGAAATAATGACGGAGTCGACGAGCTGCTATGATCAATGTTAATGCCATTTTTTCCACTCTTGGGTACCTCAACTCTGGTCCCTGTAAGGCTTTGTTGATAAAGAATACTGGGAGTTGAAGATTCTGCTCTTCTCGAATCAGGCGACTGCTTCTTCTCCAACTGAAAGATATAAATACAGTGTTTCTCCCACATTTGGTCTCGACAGGACGAGTGGGGATGATAATATCGTCTTAATTTTCTGAAAAGCTTCTTCGCATTCATCATTCCAAACAAAAGACTTTCCTTTCTTTAAAAGACAAAAGAATGGGAGCGCTCGAGATGCAGACTTCGAGATGAATCTTGTTAAGGCGGCAATCCTTCCCGTCAACTGTTGAACTTCTTTTACTGAGGTCAGGCTTTTCATTTTGAGGATGGCGCGGCATTTGTCCGGATTGGCCTCGACTCCACGTTCGGTAAGCATGAAGCCAAGAAATTTCCCAGCTCGAACCCCAAAAGTGCATTTCTTGGGATTAAGTCTCATATTATATCGACGGAGCTGGTTAAAGATCTCCCCGAGGTCTTGGGTGTGAGTCTCATCTGTTAGACTTTTTGCTATCATGTCGTCTACATAGACCTCAACTACTCGGCCGATTTGGTCTCGGAATACCCTGTTCATCGTCCTTTGATAGGTTGCTCCTGCGTTCTTAAGCCCGAAAGGCATCATCGATAGCAATAGTTTGCTCCTTCGGTCATGAACGTTGTTTTTTCTTGATCGGGAGGATACATTGGGATTTGGTTATACCCGGAATAGGCATCCATAAAAGATAAGAGTCGAAAACCAGAAGACTTGTCGACCAATCGGTCGATGTTAGGCAAGGGGTAAGAATCTTTAGGACAAGCTTTATTTAAGTTGGTATAGTCTACACACATTCTCCATTTTCCATTTGATTTTCTGACTAGTACTACATTAGATAGCCATGTCGTGTACTTGACCTCTCGGATGAACGCAACATCTAGTAGTTCCATTACTTGTTGCTTTACCGCCTCTGCCCTATCTTCCGACATATTTCTTCGTCGCTGCTCGACTGGCTTGACTTTCGGGTCCACGGAGAGTCGGTGGCAAATGATGTCGGGATCTAATCCCGGCATATCGGCAGCAGTCCAGGCAAACAGGTCGGCGTTTTGACGGATGAGAGTACACAATTCTTCCTCGACCTTTTCTGACAACTCGCAACCGATTTGCACTGTTTGATCAGGCGTGGGACCAATCTGAAGTGTTTTGAATTCCCCGTCGGGAATAGGACGGGTTTCTTTAAAATCTTCTCTGACGTCCAAATCTGTCAACATCACCCTAACTGATGAGGGGTGTTCTTCGTGCTTCTCCGGTGGAATAGGCTTTTCTGGTTTTGAGATTTTCAAAGACTCTTTCTAACAGGAACGTGCCATTACTTGATCACCTCGCACACTGATCACTTTCCCATCATCGCTCCAGAATTTCATCATCAGGTGATTTGTACAAATAATAGCTCCAATTGTATTGAGGGTCGGCCTTCCCAAAATCGCATTGTAAGTTGCAGGGCAATCGACTACCAAAAATCGTACTTTCGTGGTTTTGGTCAGGGGAATTTGACCAAACGTTACGAGGAGCTCTACATACCCTGTAGGTTGAACTTTATCTCCTGTGAATCCAATTAGATCTGCCCCTTTATAAGGTACCATGTCCGTCTCAGGAATACTAAGAAGATGGAACGTCTTCAAAAATAGGACGTCTGCCGAACTTCCCTGATCAATGAACACCCTCCTGACTTCGTGATTTGCCATCATGAATTTTATAAGCATTGGGTCATCGAGTCCTGGAATAACCGGGCCATAATCGTCTTCTGAAAAGGTCAGTGGCGGAAGTTTCTGTCTAGGACCACCTCGCTGGTGATGGGTGGAGGTGGATGCTGACATGATCTCCTTCAAGTGACTCTTTTTTGAATTATTCGATTCTCCTCCTCCTGCAAATCCTCCTGCAATGACGTAAATCACTGGATGCTTTGAAGACGAAGGTTCTTCTCGGGATGGAGTATGGTGTCGAGATGTGCTTCTATGTTCTCGGTGAGAATTGCGAAGTGGAGATCTGTCAGAAGACGGCCTCTTTGAGCTTGACCTTTCAGGACGAGGTGATCCAGTTCGCGATCTGCTTCTTTCATGGCGACTAGATTCACGTCACCTTTCTTCCCTTCTGTCGTCGTTTCTCTTTCCACGGGGATCATCTCGTCTCGATTGAAAGTCGGCGTCCTTCTTAAACCTTCCGAGTTTTCCGCGTTGGATGAGCTCTTCGATGGAATCTTTAAGATTGAGGCACTGATCCGTGTCGTGTCCATGAGACTTATGGAATCTGCAATATTTGGTCTTGTCAGTGTTTGGTCCTGCCCTTTGAGGTCGAGGTCTTCTCATCCCGGCTTCATACATCTCGACGTGAAGGATTTCATTCATGATCTTCTCCCGAGGTTGATTCAACGGTGTATATGACGTATATCGACCGAAAGGCTCTTTACTAATTTTATTTTCTTTATTCTTGTTTTTCTGCCCTTGCTCTTTCTGTGGTTGATCCAATGAGACTGTGTCTTTTAACTTCAAGGCCATTTCTTCGTCTTCTAAGCTGATGTAACTTTCTGCACGATTCAAGAATTCCTCCATGTTACTTGGTTTTCTTTTAGACAAGTCTATCCAGAAAGGAGAGTGTGGTATAAGTCCATCCTTTGCCAGCATAAGTTGTACCCTAGGTTGAAGACCTTGAACTAACAACGCTTCTTTTGTAAACTTGCTGATGTAATCACGCAGAGATTCTGAAGGTCCTTGACGGATTTGCTTTAACGACGCCTCCGTCTTTGGCTGAACTTTGCTAGTGGTAAAACTCGTAATGAATTTACCCCGCAACTCGGCCCAGGTATTGATAGATCTTGGAGGAAGAGTTTGAAACCACCTCAAAGCGGTCTTCTTCAAGGACAAAGGGAACACTCTACACATGATTGGACCCAACGCACTTCTTACAGACATAGCGGATTCATAAACGTCCAAATGCTCCAAAGGATCACCTGTTCCATCATACAATTCTGGTACTGGAACCTTCTCAAATCTCTTATCGATAGGGAAAAGCATAATACGTTCAGAGAATGGAAGGACGACTTGAATTACTTCCTCATCATGTATGTCTAGACTCGTCATTCACCGGGATGACTCTCCGTGGTGGTGGTGAATTGGAATGCACCGACTGAGTTGATATTCTTGGTGAACGCTGAGTCGGTACAGGAGTTGGAATTTTTTCTTGTCTTGAAGGATGCTCATTCCTTAAAGAGGACTTTCGTTGAGTGGCCTAAGATTCTCTATTTCTCGTTCATGTTCCCATTGGTCAAGGCGTCGAGCGTATTGGCCTAGCATTTCTTCTTGTCTCCTGATGAAGTCCAATAACTCTTCACGAGACGGTTGATTTGGAGTTGGCGACGGCACTCGGTTTTCATGAGTTGGTGGTGGAACATTTCTCGTTCGAGATGAACCAGCACGAGGAATCGGAATCGGAATTCCGGCCAGAGTTGAGACCATTCCGGCTACTGCTGAAGTCATGGCAGGGGTGGTGTTCGAAGTGACATGAGGAACGGTTCCCTCACCAGCAACTTGAGACTGTCCGCTTCTCGTAGTAACCATTATTCGAAGGTTGGAATAAAAGGTTGGGTCCAGAGATCACAAAAGAACTAAAGAAGTTGAGAATCAGATGTTCCCACAGACGGCGCCAATGAACTTTCCAGAAAGTTCAACCAGTGAATCCTCTTCACTGCGAGTGATGATCTCTGGATCTTGAGGTTGAAGACGATGGTGCAGGGGTACCTGCAAGGGACTCCGATGCTTAACGTAAGTGAAGGTTTTGGAGAGAAAAGAGATCTCAGAATTATGATAGATGTGTGTACCTTTCAAGCTTCTGAATGTCTGTATTTATAGAGTGGTTTAGGCGGGAAAGGTAGTTACGTTTGTAACCGTCCCCGTAAATCGCGGGTCCACGCGCTGCGAACAGGATGAATACTAACGCGCCAGGGTAGACCTCGGGTGTGAGATGACTTCCGTCATTACTGTCGACAGGCTTCCTCGACGTGTCATCTCGTAATATGTCTTGATGGCAGTCTCGTCGAGGTATGAGAGTACCCCGATCCTCTTGCCGAGTACGAATTATGCCAAATACGTTGGCGTCGCCGTTGCTCAGTTCGTTACTCGGATTATTGAATTATGTCGAATTTGGAGTATTATATTACTCCAGAACAGTTGCCCCCAAATTCGACTAATTATTAATGAATTAATCGGCTTTAAGCTTCGACTTAAAATTTAAACTTCCGATTTTCCCGCGCGCTCCTTGATTCCTTTAAGATAGCGTCGTTTGGTTTTCGGGAAGATTCGAGTTATTGCCCTTTTGCCAGGTGTCCCTATCTTACGTATGTGGGCCTTATGGGCCTTGTTAAACCATGATATCTGAACCGTTCAATTGGTTATAAACTAGTAACGGTAGCCTTAACTTTTCATTTTCAAGAATACCTTGAATTCTAGAGGTTTCTCAAATTTTCCTCAATCGTTTCTGCCTTTTAAGTTGTTGTTTTTCACTCTACATACCGTTGGTTCGGGTCTTGCATGAGCTTTGGAGTTGTTGATCTTCTCGAAGATTTCAGAGACTTAACACAGAGAATCGTTCCAGGTAATTTCATCCTCCTTTGTATTTTAAAGTATGGTGCTTACTAGGGCTAAGTCTAGGACTCTCCGGTTGGAGAATAAACGTCACTGTATTAGCGTGTTTGACGACCCAGAGGATCCTAACATCCCTAACCTCATAACCAAAAGGAAAAGGGATCAAAAGGTTTCAACCCTTTACAATTCTCGTGAGTCAGTTGTTGGAACCACTCACATTTTGAAGAAGTATGACTTCCTTGGGATTTCCGAGGGATCGTCTGTGATTAGCCTTGCTGATCTTGGAATTGATTCATTCCGAAATGACTTTAAATTGGGGATTTTGGGCAGGTACGAGATGGGTAAACGGAAGATTTATACTTCCCCTGCTACGAACTACCCAGTGCCGTCAGCATTGTCGAGTTTGACTTGGGTAGATACCGAGGCGATTGGAACCTCCGGCATATATACTTCTGTGAGTTCTTTGGAGTCGGGGTTCCAAGACGTGGAATGGGTGGAAACGGGCAATGAGAAAAATTGGATTTTAGTGCCTCCGAGGGAAGACGATCGAATATGTTCTCAGGGCGACTTGAAGGATAACCTTTTTGTACCGATGTACAAAACCATGTTCGAGGATCTCGGCTTCTGGTTGCCTTTCCATGGGTTCGAGTTGGAAGTTCTTCATCATCTCAAAGTTGCGTCTTCTCAACTTCATCTGAACGCATGGGCTTTTGTTCGAAGTTTTATGATTTTGTGCCACGGGTTGGGTCTCAAACTTAATTCGAACATCTTTTTTCATTTCTTTCGTCCTTTGATAGTGAAAGATGGTCCGAGTAGGTATTCTTGGTTGTCCCTTCGTGCGGGTAATGGTGGAAAAATCTTTGAGCTTTTCCAAGAATCTTACAGGAACATCAAAGACAAGTTTGTGTTTTGTAAACCAATTGGTAAGGGTCGACAGAATATCCTTGGGAAGGATGGTCGAGGAATGATATATCCTTACTGGAGTGAAGCTCACTTCGAAAAATCCTCCTCGGAATATACTGTCGCCTACAAGGAGTTGTCCGACGATGAATAGGGTGTTGTTGATAAGATAAAAGGGTTTTGTGAAAGATTTCGGAACCTTGCCGAGTAGCGAGGTCATCGAGTTGGACGGCGATGCAACCCGACAATCTTTGGGTAAATCATTTATATAACCTGTACTTATTCCGAAAGTTTGTGTTGATACTAATCGTTTATTTTATTTTGCAGAAACTATGGCGGCGGCACAGTGGGTGAAACTTGCTGAGAAACTACTAAAAAGAAGGAGCAGGAAGCCCAAAGGAAAATTGCTAATGTCGAGATTATCGATCCGACAATAGTAAAGAAGCCGAAGTTAGGGGCCTCGATCAGTTCCAAAATGGATGGTGTTTCTATTTTTAAGTCACCCGAGAGGAAGAAGAGCAACGAAGAAGCAAAAAGGACTTCTTCTTGGTATTATGAGGATGCCTCGAAGGAAGGGGAAGGGCCATCCTACAGCAGCTTGCCTCCCTCAAACATGACTAAAGAGGAAGTTCGGCGTTACTTAGCAGTTCATGCTCAAAATTTATTTGTCAACAAGTCTGAGGCAGAGATAACCGAGTTCATGAATCATGCGTCGAGTTGGGCAATGAGGTTTGCGATGATGTCGCAATACTTTTCCTGCTCGGTTCATGACTTAAATGCGCTCTTACCTTTGAAGGAAGAGTTAGAAAAGTCAGGGGAAAGCTTGAGGCTGATGAGCTTCGGATGCAGCAAGCCATTAACGAGGTTCATCTCATGAGGGTGGAAAAGGATAAACTCTATGAAGAGAACCTCGCGCTAAGTAAGACAGTCGAAGTCTTAACTACCGAGAAGGAGAATGCTGTGAAGAAGGCAGAATCGACTTCCGCTGAGCTTACTTCAGCTCGTAGTGACGCGACATCTGCTTCTGAGGCGGCATCTCTTGCCCAAAAAGAGAACATTGAGCTAAAAGAAAAGATAAGAGAATTGGAAGTCAAGTTAGCTGAAGAGACTGCTAAGAGGGTGCAAGCTGAGAAGTTATGGATTGACGCTTCTGCTTTGTATTTTTATGAGGCCATAAAACAGATGAAATTTCTTAATCCTGAAGTGAGCTTAAATACTAAGGGGATGTCGACCGTCTGTACCGTCAAAGATGGAAAATGGTACGATGTCCTTCCGACTGGTGATGTCGAGGGAGCCCCTGGGGATGAGATTCCGAGTACCCCAAAGCTTCGAGCAGATGAGGAAACTGAGCAGGAAGATGAAGAGGGTATCCCCTCGAAGGGTATCGACGCATGAAGGGCCAGAAAGCCAGCACTCTTTTGTGTTTTATCTTTGATTATGTTCATTTATGACAGTGTGATGTTTTATGAATGATTGCTTTAAGTACTTCCTGTTATGAACAAATTTTATTAACAATATCAAGAGTAACTTATCAGTATATACCTGAGTATTTCAAGGAGCTTATCCTTGAATTTGGTAAAGTTTAAATTTTTTCTTCGAGATATATTTTCAAAGTCGAGGGACGAAGCCCGACGTTTCCCGAGGAGCGTATCCGCGACGCGAGATTTTCAAAGTCAAGGGACAAGGCCCGACGTTGCCCGAGGAGCGTATCCTCAACGCGAGATTTTCAAAGTCGAAGGATAAAGCCTGATATAGCTGAAAAATTTTGAACTTCATTCATTCAAGAACATTTACAATCAACTAAAGTATTTCCGGAGTTTGTCGACATTCCAAGTTCGTGGCACGACTATTCCGGGTAGAGTTTCTAGTCGATATGCGCCAGTGTAAGTCTTAGAGGTGACCCGATATGGTCCTTCCCAATTTTCGGCTAACTTTCCTTGAGCTACATTTTTATTGCCGATGTCGGCCCTTCTTAAGACTAAGTCTCCAATCTCAAAAGTGCGTGGAACAACGATCTTCTGTCGACGTCTTGCTGACTGTAACTTGATTGCCGCTTCTCGAATTGAGGCTCTTTCACGGATTTCTTCTATTAAATCTATTTCCTCACGCATCCTTTCTTCGTTGTAATTTTGATCGTAGGCGTGAAGTCAAAAGTTTTCTTCACCGATCTCTACGGGGATCACGACATCAACTCCATAGGCCAATCTGAATGGTGTTTCTCCAGTTGTTGAATGTGGTGTTGTGTGATAGGCCCAGAGAACATTGGGCAACTGTTCAGCCCAGAGCCCTTTTGCAGATTCAAGTCTTTTCTTAAGGCCTTTAAGGATTACTTTGTTGGCAGCCTCTGCTTATCCATTTGTTTGGGGATGTTCTACTGAAGAGAATTTGTGGGTTATATGGAAATCCGACATCAAACCTCGAAATCCTTTATCGGTGAACTGAGTACCGTTGTCGGATATCACTGTGCTTGGGATTCCAAACCTGCAGATGATGAATCGGTAAAAGAATTTGGATAAGTTCTTTGCTGTGATTTTAGCTAAGGGTTGAGCCTCAATCCATTTAGTAAAATAATCAACTGCCACAGCAAGATATTTAAGTTGCCCCGGTGCCATAGGAAATGGACCTAGTATGTCGATACCCCACCACGAAAACGGCCAAGGAGATGAAATGGACCATAAAGCTTCGGCAGGCGCTCTGTGGATGTCGGCGTGTTTCTGACAAGATGAACATTTTTTAACGTATTGTATACAGTCGGCTTCCATGGTTGGCCAGTAATATCCAGCCCTCAGGATTTTCCGAGATAATGAGTGGCCTCCGGGGTGGTGTCGAGCGTATTGGCCTAGCATTTCTTCTTGTCTCCTGATGAAGTCCAATAACTCTTCACGAGACGGTTGATTTGGAGTTGGCGACGGCACTCGGTTTTCATGAGTTGGTAGTGGAACATTTCTCGTTCGAGATGAACCAGCACGAGGAATCGGAATCGGAATTCCGGCCAGAGTTGAGACCATTCCGGCTACTGCTGAAGTCATGGCAGGGGTGGTGTTCGAAGTGACATGAGGAACGGTTCCCTCACCAGCAACTTGAGACTGTCCGCTTCTCGTAGTCACCATTATTCGAAGGTTGGAATAAAAGGTTGGGTCCAGAGATCACAAAAGAACTAAAGAAGTTGAGAATCAGATGTTCCCACAGACGGCGCCAATGAACTTTCCAGAAAGTTCAACGAGTGAATCCTCTTCACTGCGAGTGATGATCTCCGGATCTTGAGGTTGAAGACGATGGTGCAGGGGTACCTGCAAGGGACTCCGATGCTTAACGTAAGTGAAGGTTTTGGAGAGAAAAGAGATCTCAGAATTGTGATAGATGTGTGTACCTTTCAAGCTTCTGAATGTCTGTATTTATAGAGTGGTTTAGGCGGGAAAGGTAGTTACGTTTGTAACTATCCCCGTAAATCGCGGGTCCACGCGCTGCGAACAGGATGAATACTCACGCGCCAGGGTAGACCTCGGGTGTGAGATGACTTCCGTCATAGGCTTCCTCGACGTGTCATCTCGTAATATGTCTTGATGACAGTCTCGTCAAGGTATGAGAGTACCCCGATCCTCTTGCCGAGTACGAATTATGCCAGATACGTTGGCGTCGCCGTTGCTCTTTTCGTTACTCGGATTATTGAATTATGTCGAATTTGGAGTATTATATTACTCCAGAACAGGAATTATAAATAAGCTAAAATCAAAGCAATTCTCATCCATATAAAGTGCACACAAAGTAGTCCTTTCCATATCACTCGCGCGCACAGGGAACCACGTCTGGATACATAAATATCCTAAAAAAAAAATACTGATAGCAGTTGATATATTTGTTAAATCAAATATATTTGTCTTTTAAGAAAGGTATTTAAAGAATTTTTTTCCTTTTGTCTTGCAGTAAGTTGATTGGTCAAGCAAATAAATAGTCATGAGAAACCACACCAGAAGTGACACAAACTCATTTATCTCCATGCATTGAATTGTAGAGTAAGCTAACTCATACAAATTAAGGGTATCTTATTGTTTAATTGAATGATTTTGATTAAACAAGTTGATGTCGGAACAATAGAAAAACAAATTAGTACCTTCAGGTTCACAGCAACCTCTGCTAATAACCATAAGCCGTACTTAACAAATAATGGGTACTCAACTTTACATACTTCTGAAAGGTGTTTGCCTGCCAAATTTAAATAACAAACAATCAATATATAATATTCTCACAAAGTACTATATGATAAAAAAACAACACATACAATATTTTATACTAACTATCCACTTCTCCCTGTTTTTTTGTTTCCTCTCTCTGTCTCTCATTTTCTTCCTCACATTAATCAATGGCTCCCAACTCCTTTTGTAGGGTTTTGCTTTGTGTGCAACTGCTTTAGATAGAAGCGGTTACTTATTACTATTAAAACACAATCTCAATTATTAGATGAAACTAATTGCTTGCATATACATACAGAGAGAGAGAATTTAATTATTAGTGCGTTGGTCATATTGCACACAATTACGAATGCATGTTGTGATGTTTTGGATCTTACCAGTGGTTACGCCAAGATTTGCAGCCAATGACTGAATTATAAGCGCAAATACTATTCTTTTTGGATACTATTCTTTTTGCTCCTTTCAAGCCAAATTTCCCATACAAGGTGACCAATGCATTACCTATGACCAAATTGTGATGTAGTCCAAAAAGAATCACAAAGGCATGAACAATCCTTAATTTTTCTAAATTGTAACAGGCAGATAATGCAATTGTGGAAGTTACATAGTTCATTGCCTATAACGAAGTGTTCCTTCCACGAGCATCTATCCAACGGTGCTAACAAGCAATTCATATATCTTATTCAATGAAACCCTATAACGAAGGCAAAATCCTATATATAGGGTCTTACTATTATCTAGTTTTACCCCAATCATAAAAGCAAGGCCGACTTATTGTTGAAATACAACTAAGATTAATCTAACTGGCACATTTAATTATGAATCAAAATTGAATTCAGTTTCACAAAATTGTATGACTTTAAGTAATTAATGACGTTCTACTTCTGAACAATGTAAAGGTTACGAGCCTGTTTGGGTGAAACTTCTGTAGAAGTACTTGTAGGTGAAAAAAATAGCATGAATCAAGAGGTCAAATGCATTTAACTTCTCTATAAGTTAAAATTTAGTTTTTTTTAGAGAAGTTAAATGAGAGAGCTTTTGGAGGAGGTGATCTACAAAGACTAATTTTAACTTATACAGAAGTTAAATCCATTTGACCTCTTCGACTCATGCTATGAGCCTGTTTGGGTGGAACTTCTACAGAAGTACTTCTAGGTGAAAAAAGTAGCATGAATCCAAGAGGTCAAATGCATTTAACTTCTCCATAAGTTAAAATTAATTTTTGTAGACCACCTCCTCCAAAAGCTCTCCCATTTAACTTCTCTAAAAGTAACTAATTTTAACTTATGGAGAAGTTAAATGCATTTGACATCTTTGATTCATGTTATTTTTTTCACCTAGAAGTACTTCTGCAGAAGTTTCACCCAAACAGGCTGAATGCTAAAGATCTATTCAGGAAGATGCTGACACAGGATCCAAAGAAGTGGATTACTTTTCCTCAAGTCCATGGTATTATACTGTTGTTTCTATTTTGGCTCAAATGACTTTAATCACAGAATTGCTTCTTTAGTCAAATAAAAGCATTTTTAATTTTTTCCCAGTATTAGTTTAGCAATTAAATGCAACTCATTTCAAGCTTCATATATGAAAATTAAAAATGCTATTAATTTTCATTGGTCACCACCACTGCTTTCCTTTAATTGATATGAAATTGTCTCTTAATTAGTAAATGAAATTGAAGTTCTTTTAATGACTTTAAGACATAATTCTATGTTATAATCCCTTTTAGTGCTTCGATTTCAAGACCTAATGGAATATCAGTGGCTATATTATCAAAATGAGTGTAGATTTAAACATCATAACTTCACTTGCCTGTGAACGAATAACCTTTTTTTGTCCTGCAATTAAAACAAATTGAGAAGGAGGTGGAGATTTCAGAAACTCAGTCCTTTTGTTTTCTCAAAAGTGTTGGAATATTTTTAATTTAATATTGATGTATTCAGCATAATCAAAACGAGTGGAAAAAATAACAAGACAAAATAAAACGAGTTGGACCATGAGCCTTGGGAATTTGGATTCTTGTTTGTCTTCACTTATTTTGTGTTATAGTTTTTTTTGGTATTTTTTCAGGGGTTAATGCTGGAGCTAGGGAGGCATTATTATGTGGTATATATACCATCATTATCAACATCATTACATTGGTAATTTGATGATTTCATTCTCCTAGTTTTAACTGTATTTTTATGCTAGAGATTATGAAGTGGTATTATATCCTGTTAGAGTTAGGTAGAAAATTTAAATTTAACATATATATAAAAAGTAAGAGTTAGGTACCTCTACCAATTAAATATATATATTTGTTTTGATTAAAATCTATATAGTAAAATTCAATTGGATTAGTTTTATAAAATAAATAAATGAATTGTTGTAAACAACTAACTATAAATTACCTGCCTAATAGCTTGGAAAAGTATTCTATTATATTTTGTGGAGTTGCTACCATTTAGCTAGGAAATAGCTATGAACATGGTTCACGTAAGTTACCTACAGATCAACTATGGAATAACTATGACAGTATCCTAGCTAAATTGCTAGCATATTAAAAATTTGACCGACAATTGCTACATATTTCATGCAGTTTTGCTAAGAAATTTTTAAATGCTGCGAAATAGCTACCAATACATTTGGTAGGCAAATTGGCTACATATTTTATGCTACCATCGATATTGTAGTAAACCTGTAGTTATTTCGTAGTTAAAGTATTTTGTGGCAACTAGCGGATTTCTTTGTAGCAAATCTTGTTTTTCTTGTAGTGTTACTATATTATTTTGTTTTCAGGAATTTTGTTTTAGTGAATATGTATTACTATATTAATATACCTGAATTAACATATATAATGTAGTTAACAATTTAATTATGCTAATACTATTAATAAATTACTAAATAATTATTTATGTTAATAGTATTAATATATTAATTATTATAATGTATTTACTAATTTATATACATAGTTATACATAGTATATTAATTAATATATTCATTGTATATTAATATATGTATATAATTTTTATGCTAACGTATAAACTGATATACAATGTATGTTTTAATTGATATACTATGTACGCAATGTATATATTAATATATACATTGTGTACATTGTATATTATCTTATACGTTAGCATAAAAATTGTATACATCTATTAATATACAATGTATATATTAATTAATTATACTATGTATATATACAATGTATATAACTTTTTGGTAAAGACACAATGTATATATTAATATAGATAGTATATTAATATATATATGGCATACATAGTATATTAATATTTTGAATCTTATCTTATTAATTGCTATATTGCTTCTATCATATTAATGAAGGTTTGTCGAAACTTAATCTTGCATTTTTTTTTTAATTCTTTACTTCTAGTTCTACTCTTTTTCTTTTATTTTTAAAAGCTTCTATGGTTTGTGGGGGTAAAGTGTTGATTCTCTAAATAGGTTTTCTAATTTTTTCCTTTTCAATCCTTCCTAATTGTTTTGTTATTACTCCTAAAATAATATTTGAATAATTTAATTATTGATGGATTTTATTAATATCATTCTTTTATTATTTTTTCTTTTCTTGTGGATTTATTCCTTTGTATGGTGAAACTTCTACTTCTACGTTTTCTCAAATTGGTATCTTTATTGCTTATTATGGAGGGTATTCTATTTTTCCATTTGTGGTTTTCCATGTTTGTTATCTTCTTTAAGGGATTAATTTCCCTATCAAAAGGATATTCTATTTTATTTTCTTTAAAGTATTGTTCTATATCTAGTCAAAGAAATACATATTTAATTCTATTTCTTCTAAATATTTGTAAAATTTTTATATTTCTAAATTCTATTGTTTTCTGGTATATGTCTTGAAAAACCAATCTCTTTTTCTTTATTGTATTCTGCTTCTATATCTTTTCTAATCCAACTTTTATCAATTTAATTTTAAATGGCTCTTCTTTTGTTAGTGTATTTAATACTTGTGACACTGTTGGTGAATAGTTTTTGGTTTTTTCATAGACTGGTATTGAAAATATTCCTGGTCTAGCCATATTATCTAATCCTCTTCAATCTAAATCTATAGTAGAGTTATCTACCGAGTGTATAGATGGTTTTGGTTTTTTAAGAACTTGTGGTTCTCTAATTTTATGTGATGTAGATCTACTAAATCTTAACCTAACATTTTACCCGTCTTCAATGATATCATATTATTAAATAATAATGTAAATTAGATTTAATAGTAAAATGTAATATATTTTTAGAATTTAGAAATGAAAAATTATTCAAAACTATTTTATTTTTATTTTTTTAATTTTCAAAATATTAATTTATTTTAATTCAATTTTAATTAAATACAAATATACATTTATCCGTGTATTACGCTGGTTAATATACTAATTATATATTAATTAAGTTCTACATCTTCAAAGGAGTAGCATGTATCTAAAAAAATTTAAATAATTTAATAACAATATTTAATATATAGCCTTATATATAAATTAGAATTAGAATAGATTTCACATTTTAAGAAAAAATTATTTAATAAGTTAATAATTTAATTATAATTATTGAATCATAATAATTATAATCATTTAATCATAGTAATTAATTTTCTTATTTTATAATCAAGTAATTTATAAATTAGGAAAAATAAATTTTTTCTTAATAATTTAAATTAAATTAAATTACTAACTTATTAAAAAATTAGTTATAAGGCTATATATTAAATAATTATAATTAACATATAAATAATATACAATGTATACAATGTATATATTAATTAATACTATTTACACAATGTGCATATATATGCATTATATACATAGTAATAATATATACATTGTAATAGTATAATAATTAATATATACATTGTATACATTGTAATAATATATGTATACATTTTTTATGCTAACGGATAAAATATTATACAATGTATTAAATTAGTATATAAATTACAATAATTAATGATATGTTAATATGATATCTTTTATCAAATAATAATGTAAATTAGATTTTAATAACAAAATATAATATATTATTAGAATATAAAACTTAAATTATTAAAAATTATTTTTTGTATTTTTAATAATGGAAATATAAATTTATTTTAATTCAATTTTAATTAAATACAAATATACATTTATCCGTGTATTACGCTGGTTAAATACTAATTGTATATTAATTAAGTTCTACCTATTCAAAGGAGTAGCATGTAATAAATTTTTTAAATAATTTAATAATAATTATTTAATATATAGCCTTATATATTATAAATTTGAATTAGAATAGATTTCACATTTAAGAAAAACTTATTTTAATAAGTTAATAATTAATTATAATTATTGAATCATAATAATTATAATCATTTAATCATAATAATTATTTTTCTTATTTTATAATCAGTAATTTATAAATTAGAAAAAATAACTTTTTTCTTAATAAATTAAATAAATTATTAACTTATTAAAAATTAATTATAAGGTTATATATAAAATAATTATAATTAACATATAAAAATAATATACAATGTATACAATGTATATATTAATTAATATATTATGTATACAATGTGCATATTAATATATGCATATACATAGTATTAATATCTACAATGTATAATAGTATATATTAGTTAATATATACATTGTATACATTGTATATTAAATATTTATATGATTTTTATGGTAAAGTGTAAAATAATATAAATTTTATATAAATTAGTATTAAATATAATAATTAATAATATGTTAATATGTTATCTTATTATCAAACAATAATGTAAATTAGATTTTAAAGTAAAATATAATATATTGTTAAAATTTAAATTGAAAATTATTCAATTTTTTTGTTTTATAATTTTATAAATATTAATTTATTTTAATTCAATTTTAATTAAATACAAATATACATTTATCCGTGTATTACACTGATTAATATACTAATTATATATTAATTAAGTTCTACATCTTGAAAGGAGTAGTAACATGTATATATATATTTAAATAATTTAATAACAACTATTTAACATATAGCCTATATATTATAATTAGAATAGCTTCACATTTTAAGAAAAAAGTTATTTTAATAAGTTAATAATTTAATTGTAATTATTTAATCATAATATTTATAATCATTAATCAAATATTTTTTTTAATTTGATAATCAAGTAATTTATAAAATAGAAAAAATAATTTTTTTCCTAATAAATTAAATTAAATTATTAATTTATTAAAAAAATTAATTATAAGGCTATATATTAAATATAATTAACATATAAATAAATATACAATGTATATATTAATTAAATACTATGTATACAATGTGCATATTAATATATGCATTATATACATAGTATTAATATGTACATTGTATAATAGTATATTAATTAATATATACATTGTATATTAATATATGTATATAATTTTTATGCTAACGTGTAAATAATATAAATTAGTATATAAATTATAATAATTATAATATGTTAATATGTTATCTTATTATAAATAATAATGTAGATTAGATTTTAATAGTAAAATATAATATCCTTAGAATTTAAAATTGAAAATTATTCAAAATTATTTAATTTTTGTCATACATACATATTTATGTGGGTGTTAATCACTACAATCTTAATTATTATAACATAATCTTAATTATTATAACATTACATATACAAAGCACCATTCTATTACCATTTTATTTGTTAAACTTAACATTTCATTTTCTGAGGGCATCCTCACATAATATTGTTAAATTAGTTGGTAGTACCGCAATATTTAATAGAAAAGTGTGGCCATAAAATAATGATAGAGGCTACAAATCTAAACTCTTTAAAAAGGTGTCATTGCTTCCGTATTCTAAATCTTGCCTTTCCATTCTACACTCTACATTTCTCATTTGTTCACTCAGAACATCAAACACCATGTGCACCTTCCCTAAGAACTCTGATCCTAACTCCAACATGGACAATATTCCATTCCAAACCTCGAGGACTTCCTCTTCAACTCTACCAGTGATGATGAGGATGACGAATACTATGTGGAAAGATACGGAATCAATGCAGAGCTTGTCAAAGAAGAATCGAAGTTAGAAAGCAAGATCATTAACATCATCGTCAGCGGAAATGGAGATTCCTTAATGCCGAACTCTGGCCAAGCTGTCATAGTTTCCAACCATAGTGTTTGCGTCGGGTTCAAAGATGAAGAGAATGGATATTGTCAAGTGTGGGAGTGGCATTGTCACATCATGATCTACGACATAGAACATGGCTCCTCGCTTGGGTATATATACGGAACTTACTTCCAAAGGTTTATGCCCAATCCTCCTGTTGCTGCCCAAGAAAATTGATTGATACCAATGATTTCTTCAAGATTGAATATTTCATCATAACATCGACACACCCCCTGTTATCATATTGAAATGCATATTTAGTTTTAAAATTTAAGTTTGATGTGAAGTTTTTTTTTTACGTCAAGTTTGATGTGAAGTTAGTAAAAGATATGTTATCATCTAGTTTTATGTTGATATTTTATTTTATTAGGTGAGTTTGATTATATTAATTATTACATGGGATCTTTAAGACATTACAAGATTTTTTGGACATTTATAATCATTAAAATCTTTAAAAGCCATTTTTTGTCAAAATTATTTCATCAAAATAATAAGATCCTTTTAAATATTAACTGTAACACCCACATAAAATATATTTATGATTCTAGTAGTGTAATCATGTGATACTTCATAATCAAATAATTAACTAATTAATTCTAAAATTGTATTCATTTAGCTAGTTATTCAAAGGATTAAAAAGTGAACCTCTAGCGAACAAATTTACTATCTTAAAACAAAACATGTTAACAAAAACAAAAACAATAATAATAAGCAAATAACTAAATGCATGTAGCGTGAAGGCCCCACGACTAAAATATTCAAAACATTTTATAGAGAATTGGATTATGCTTTTAGTTTTTTTTTTTTTTTTTGTGGATACAATCTGCTTGGGAAATACTGAAAGCTTTTTTGAAAAATTTTAATGTCCCATGGTGGTTATAAAGATGTTATGTATCTTATGCTTCTCACATTGCCCCACGTTTAATTCCCATGTAGATAGGTAGTTTATATATATACATATGATGGAACAAGCCCCAAACTAGTTACATGGAATGGTTTTACAGAGATCCTCTTTCTTGCAAATTAATGGCGTTTCTAAAGTTGCTTTATGGGACTAAAGTTCTTATTATGATTTTAGAATGTAAATTGTAACATCCAAAAATTAGTACCTAGAAAAGATAGTGGAAGCCTTAGGGGTTGAATCCCACAAAGAGAAGGAAGTTAAGCATAGAAGGAGGATCTAGGAGTTTGATGACAGATTAAGAGAAAAGATAGGGAATTCATGGAGAGTTTATGAGTTTTAAGGAGAAATTAGAAGTAAAACTAGGTATTAAACCCAACACAACTGTATGAGGAATTTAGGAGGGATCACACCCTGAGATAAAGAAACTAGCAAGGTGTAGGGATGAGGAGGAAAATATGGGTTTTAAGGATGGAATTGGATTGTAATTGAGGGAATTAAGTTAGAGAGTTGGTGAAATTAGAAGAAGAGGGTTTTTATAAAAATTAATTTGGGGAAGGAAAAAGTAACTAAGAGTGAAAATTGGAAGTTCAGGGTTCAGATACTCTCACTCAAGCGAGGAGATCTCGCTTGAGCAAACATATCAGTAGAAAGGGGAAATTTTTATTCTTTCACCTCGCTCAAACAAGAAGGTCTTACTTGAGCGAGCATACTAGTAAAAATGGGGAAGTTTGTGTTCTGTCATCCTTGCTAAAGTGAGGAGGGCTCGCTTAAGTGAGGGACAGCTGCCATTTTGGGAGGCTATATGTTGATGGGAATTGCGCTCAAGCGCATGTGGAGCGCAGATTCTCCGAATCTTGCTTTTCCTGATTTTCCTCTTTTTGAGCTTATCTTGTGTTGTTCCTATCATTATCCGCTGCTATCTTGATGTGTATTAGAATTTTAAGCCTTTTATCTGCAAAAATCAACAAAATCTTTATCAAAATAGCATCAAATTCAAATTTGATTTAAATAATTACAAGAATCACACTTAAAGCCAAAAAGGGATAAATTGATGTGTAAATTCACCATTCTGCCCTTAGTAAGTGTTGTAATTAAATTATGATTTTTACATTAATTTAACACTTATCATTTCCCTAGCAAGGTTAGTGTTAACCACCTTTTAGGAAGGAAGGATAACACAAACTTGTCTCCTAGAACCGGACTCCTAGCCTAGGCACTGAGAGTGTGACACCTTTGGAGCCTAGTAACATAAGAATCATTTAGAGGAAACCGATCTAAGTGAATTGCCTAGTGAAAGATTAGGAAATGTATTGGTTTGCATAAAATGTAGGAGGATTTGAATTCTATGGAAGGCTAGAGGAGATCTAGCTATCTTTGAGTGGGGAGTGGCCTTAACTCCCTACTGTTGTTGTTTGTGTTTGAATGGGTGTAATCTAGTTACAACCCGAAAATTCTTGAGTTGTGGCCTTGAATCCCATTCCTTCATTTCATTTCTCTCTCTAATTCGTACTTATTACAGAATTACTATTTTCCTACTACTTTAAAATACTATAATGATTTTGAACATTGTTGGAAAATTTGTTGTTGACACGTCTCTCCTATCCTAATGAAATGATTTAAACAGTTAAGGAAAGATTCAATTTTTATTTATGGCCTTTTCATCTTGTTTTGAGATTTGGTTTGGCATTTTTAAGCACTAAGTTTGTAGCCTTTTGGCGGGCTTAATTTGGCTAGATGATTACTTTCTAAACTTTACCTATGTTCCTCTACCAATTTAGTTTCTCAAGTTTATTACCATATCTATGTTAAAATAACTATTTAATCCTTCCTTTAAACAATACCTTGCTTTAAACTCTCTAATAGGATTGAATATAGTCAATTCAATCCCCGTTTGTATTTTGAATTCTCTTTAATATTTATGAATCCCTGTTTTTATGATATCTATGTTTTTATTTTGTGCTTAATGCTTAGCTTCCGCCTTTGTGCCAGAGTTATAGGTTGGTTTTATGGGGCGCACTGGAAAGTGGTTTTGTGAAATCAATAGCGAGTTTTGGGGAGCCTAGGAATAAGAAACTTGAACTCTGATTGGGTAAAAATGCTCATAGTAGTCGCTGTGGAAACCAGGATGAATTGATAGCGTAAAACAAATAGATCTTTAATCCAGGGTAATTTATCACTGTGGGAACCAGGGTAGATTATTTCTGAGTATTTCATAGTCCAGGGAACCTATGTGGAATAATTTTAATTTGTGCTAAGGTATCATAATTACATATTCATAAATATTATTGGGGTTCAAATACGAAAGGGGTGCGATAGAAGAATTTCCATCCTAGTTCAAGTAACCTGCTCAACCTATCTCAATTTATTTCCATTTTTATTTACTATTGCAACTCTTACCAATCAACAATCATATTCCGTTACTTGGTAGTTGTGACCACCAGTTTTTATAAATTGAACCGTTCCTGTGGATACGATACACTTACTTATTATTATACTGCTGACTTTTGGTTCACTTTCCAGAATTCCAACACACCAATGCGGTGCGAAAATCACGCAAATCGATTCTGTTTGCCGTTATCTTTTCCGGTGGTGGTTTTCCAACCCTGCGACAATCCTTGCACGCGCAGATTCAACCACAGGCAGCATATTGGAGAGCAGAGTGAGAGTTCGGGTTCTTGTCCCTTCAGTCTCCTAGTGGCTTGGCAAGGACAGTGACCCTTCCAAAGGACCATTTTAGATAACAATAAGATAGAAACCTTGAGTGTTGCCGTTAGGGGTACCGTTTTGGGTTTCGGATGTTACTCTAAAACCTTGGTAGAGGTTGGTGTTTATTAAAAGGGTAGAAGCTTGGGATAGGCCCGCTATGTTCCTAGCAGTGTGAGGGATTCTCAATAACATGTTATGTAAAGATATATGTTTCTATCATAACATGTTGATGTAAGGATTGTTGAATCATATGTCCTCCAAGCTATATTTGTTTGAATGCATGAGTCCAGTTTGTATATTGACAGATTCCTTCCTCTCTGTGGGTAAACTTTAGCTGTCTTGGTTTTTCTCTGCTATGTTGCTATTGTACTTTAATCACATTTACACTCTGACTGAAACAACTAAGTTCATTTGCAGAGACAGAAAAATTAGATACTAAGCTTGGTAGAGTATGAATACATGATATATCATTATCTAATCAAGTAACTGCATATATTACTGTTATTTATCTTAATTTGTTTTAAGAGTGTTACTATCACTCTATTCACTTGTGTTTACTAGTCCCTTTACCTTTCTCCTATTGTATGTTTAGAACTAGATGAAGCAATTTTGGGCCTCCTAGAAAAGGCTCCTGAATAATCTTTGCATCAATCATGCTTCAGTTTTATTGCATCTTTGCATCTTGAACAATGTGGTTTCATTAAAACCTGCTTAGCTACCTCCAATTCGTCTGTCGGTGATGACTCAAGAGAAATGAGAGCATTGATACTCAGGATGGTATGTGTAACTTATGGATAAGGAAACAATGGTGTACACAGTGGCCTGTTGAGCTAAACTTATGAGTTAAGACATATATTTTATTGGCTCATACTTATTAAAAACGACCTCTAATTTGTTTCCTTAGTCTGTAACTTGATTGATTGGTGATTATTTTGTTAAGCCTTGAGAACTAATTAAAAGGTTATTTGTTTACTGAATATAAGCGTTTACATTTTTTTTGCGACTGAACTTTATACTGTTCATTGTGAGGGTGCTCGGGTTGTCTTGCTTAGTTGTGGGTATGTTTGCTGGGGGAGGTTACTTTGGGCTAGAAATGTGGGCTTTTTCATTCTGAAATTGGTCCTTAACCAACAAGCTGGAAAGCTGTGGCCTAAAGCAAGAGTTGTATTTTTTAAGTGTTCGTGTTTATCTTGTATTGCCACTGGTAAACCATATGTTGTCTGAAAAGTTCCAAGTTGTTGTGCCTAATACTCTCAGTACTCGTTGTTTTAAATTCTAGTCAAACAAAACCATGGTTTGAAAATTGATTTTAAATCACTCCGTCCAACATGTTTCGTAAAGTGTATATCATTCATCTCAACCATTCATTTCTAGAATCAATTTTACTCCACCGTAAACCAAACGGACCCCAGTCTCAGTGCAGCGCCTTTCAAAAATCGATACCATGATGTCATCAATATTTAAATTCAAATTCTTGGAGCCAAAATTCAATTAGGGGTAGAACATTTTAGTGGAAAATGGCTATGTCTATAAATACGGGGTGCTTGTGATGAGACGGGGTGCTTGCCTGGGATGTTTTCTATACATATGGTTAAGGAGCGGCCCCCGGGCATTGCATGTCCACAGTGCAGTGTTTTGGCTTTTGACTTGTAATTCAAGTACTAAGCTCTATTCTTCTATTTACTCACATGTCTGTCCTGAAGGCAGAATTGGAGGCTTAAGATTCATTTAATAAATGATTCATTTTTGGCTTCATTGGAAGTATAGGCGAAGTTTGCTTCCAATCACACATGTTAAAACCTTGATGAATATACAATGATCTTGACATGTTTGGTGATGGTGAGTATATGTGAACAATATGTGTAACATCCGAAAAATTAGGAGCTTTAAATCACTCATTAGGCTAAAAATAAGATAATCATGTATTGGTAAGTTAAGGGAAAGTGAGTTGAGGAATTAAAAGTTGAAAGAGGATCATAGAAACTAAGTTAAAATTCCATTCAAGTAAAATGTAGAGTTTTTGGTTGCTGGTAATCGATTACAGAGGGTCTGTAATCGATTACCTGAGAGCAAGTTTTTAGGTAATCGATTACTTACAGGGTTGTGTAATCGATTACATGAGGGCTGGGTTTTTTGTCATCGATTACCAAGGGTTGTAATCGATTACCAGATTCCCAGAAACGCTTTTTAGTGTAATTTTTACCTCTGGTAATCGATTACAGAACTACTGTAAGCTATTACCAGCTGTCCAGTATAAATAATAGGACATGCAAAAATCAGATTTCACCATTTTTCTTTCTTTTCCTTCTTCGCCTAGAGAGAGAGAGAGGGTTTTAGAGAGAGAGAGTTCGATTTTGTGGCTTGGGAAGGGATTTTGAAGCAAGGAATCTCTAGTGGATCACTCCTACTTCTTACTTCTTCTCTTGATCTTCAAGATTGTGTGTGCAGGGAAATCACAGGTTAAGGTGAAGGAATGGATGGAACCTTGGATAGGAACTCTACTCTTAACGAGAAGAAATGCTTAGTAGGAGTAGTTTCTTTTGTTAATGATAGTTAACTATGTTGCATTGTATTTGAATTATGTTTAGCCATGGAGGCTTTGTTCTAATATAAATTGTATTGGAGATATTCATGTATGTAATTAGTACCAGCTTAAGCAACTCGTTGGATAGCCTAAGCGATTGTTTGACGATATCGAGATCGAAACGAATTAATTTCATAGATCATGATAGTGTCTCCAACGGGCATTATTTCTGAGTCTAGAAATTAGGGCGTTACAATATGAACTAGGGAAAGCCCCTTAGTCTTCTTCCTCTTATTGATGATTTTATTTATTAAACTCTTTTTGTTATTTTATATTCCTTTTCTTTTTATTTTTTCATCTTGGGATTTTTTCTGAATAGATGATAAACCAAGGTGATTCATTTTGGAAATCATTCAAAGGATACTCTAAATGACACTTTGATCTGTCTTTCATACATTTTTAGTTGTCCTTTTTTTGCCCGGTGAAAAATCAGTGTTTACGGCAATAGACCTTAAATCTTATGAATAATATTTGGAATATCTTAACTAATTTTCCTGGTGTTTTGGTGCTATTTATGTATTCACTCATAAAGAAAGTCCACCATGCTCTATAAGAAAGTATATATTCTTTGCATTCTCCTGTACTGAATAAACGAGTATAAATGCTCTGTTTCCATTTAATTAGAATATAAATGGTTAATATTTACTATAAATATTAAAAGGTATTTTTTTATTATGTATTAAGCCATACATTTTACTGGTCAATTAGCACAAATAAGCAACAAGTTAAAGGGAAAGAAAAAGTAGTTTTTTTTTTTGTTGCAGAGCAAATTTGAATTGAAGTTACTGAATAAAATGGCATGAATGAGACAAGCTATTGGAAAAGGTAAACGGAGAGTAGCGCCAACTAAATTCACAGACAATACTATAACATGTTTGGAACAGGGGCTAAAAAAACAACAAAAGTTTGATTGCAGCTGTTGAAGTTTGTTAGGAAAAGAAAGGAAAGATAGACCTTGCTCAAAAAGAATTTTTAAGAAGATATTATTAAGAAAACCAAGGATGAAGCAACATGTTATCTTCAGATCCTCACTTTCACATTTCACATGTTGTAATGCTTTGAATCGATTGTTAGATTGCTAGACCTAAATCTACCAAAAACGTTCTTTTCCTTTTGTCTTCTGGTATGGCAAGTGGGACTTGAATTGAAGGTAAATAAAAACCACTTTGGTTTAAATGCAAATAGGTGATCCACCAATTTAAGTAAATATGACATTGGTTGGGATGGAAAAACTGAATACTGGTATATTTTACATTTATATTTAATAATATGTTACCGCATTACTAACATAGAATAATGAAGTGTTGATATAAAACTAAATGACAATATAAAAACACTTTTGGCTAAAAATGCTTTAAAGTTAAACTTCACATAACAAAATTAGTTTATATTGTTTAATTTAATTTTTTCATGTAAAAAGATTATAATTCCTACTCTAATTATAATTTCTCATTTACTCAAATGTGAGAAATGTTTTGGGATATATACATAATATATTAAGTTACGCCTTGCATGAGCCCAAATCATATGATTTAATGGAGGTCATATTGATTCTCTTTTTTTTTTTTTTTTCAAATCATGTTACCATAGTATTTTATTTACTAATAGATCATAATTATATATGTTCTAATTTATTTTTAGAAGAATGTAAACCATGTAATTGTCCACAACTAATTAGTTCTTTAGGAAATTTCCCTTTTTTATTTTTGGAGAGGGATGGGTGCAAGCAAGATATGGATATTCGATTCATTGTTCGAACTTTATCAGAACAGAGATACCTTTAAGGATTTAATTGATATACATGGTCAGTGTAAATAAGTTTTACACAGACATCCAATGGTGTGCCGCCACATCATTTAATGAATATGACATCTCATGTCTTATTAAATTCAAGAAATGATGTGGCGGCATATCATTGGATGTCTGTGTAAAATTTCTTTACCCTGACAGTGTGTATATATTAAACTGATCTATTGTAAATGAATAGCTAAATTAAAGAAGAAAATATTTATTTGAGTTTACATGAAAAGTTAGATGACACATGTTAATAAAAAATGAAGACATGTGATTTCTTAAATATGATAGAAAAACATCTCCTTTGTTATTTGAGTTTCTTTTGATATCAAAGGTAAGAATAATTGTTAAAAATAATCTACTGTAGTCTAAAAATTAATAACTTTAATTTATGTAAACTATCAATTCAAAAAATTATATAATATATATATTACCATATAATAGTGTATTATTAAATTTTTAATAAATATATAACATTTCATGTTAGAAACATATTCTAAAAGGTTAGTTAAATTATTAAAATATTATTTTTATGGAAATAAAATATTAAAATATAGAAAGAAAACTATGTTTAAAAATTTTTAAAATAATTTAATTAATAAAAATGTCTTAATATATAATTCAAGTCCATTATTGTCATCTTTATACATTATATTTATACTTTTTTTCTAAGCAAAAGGAATGAAGGATATTCCAATACATTACAAAGTAATCAATACATCATACCAAAACTGAACTGTGAAAAACCATCACTAATAGTAATCATTAATCAATATCAATATGGGAATTGAACCCAGGTTTTTAAGATTCTAAATATTAAATTACTAGCTAATTAATACCACTACTTAGGATAAGTCAATTAAATAAGATAAAATATGTAACTTTTATAATTATTAAATTGATTATATGTTTTTTAAAATATAAATTTTGCATGAACTATTAAATTAAATGATAAAAAAGATAATTTCATGCATAGCATGAGTATCTTACTAGTTAATTACATGCCAAACTTGAAATTTAATAATTATAAAAAAAATAGAATAAAAATGTAATTAAATAGTAATTTCAGTTAAGAGCTAAAACATAGAAACGCAACCCGGTGTAGCATTTCAAAAAATGTTAGTAGTTACTGTAACATCCCAAATATTATAAAATGATTTCATAATTCAAATAGGGTTAGAAAGGTATTTTTATTAAAAGGAATTAGGAAAAGGGGGTATAAAGTAATGAAAAAGGCTTAGGATGGAAATTTGGAATTTCCATTTTGCAGCAATCTCGCTCAAGCAAGAGTAGTCTCGCTCAAGCGAGAAGGCAGCTCGCCCAAGCGAAAGTACCCTCGCTTGAGCGAATCTATCAGTAAACTAGGGGTTTGGAGTTCTTGTTTTTTTTGCTCAAGTGAAAAGTCACTCGCTTGAGCGAAATTGAGGGGAATTCTAGGGTTTCTCTCTAGACAATCCTCGCTCATGCAAAATTCAGCTCGCTGAGCGAAATTGCCCCTAATTTCAAAGGTTGCTCTTTGACTTTGTCTCTCTCACGCGAGTAAGGAGCGAGCAGGTCCTCGCTTGAGCGAGAATGCGAGTTCAGGAAGGGTTCAGTTTTCTCACTCATGCAAGAGAATCCTCGCTTGAGCGAGAGCGTGCAAAAAAGAATTTAATGCGTTTTTTCAGTTAGTGCTTCAATATTGATTTCCCTTTCCTTTGTTTTAGAGAGAGAGGTTAGAGAGAGAGTGCGGTGTGCAAGCTTGGATTGGAGGGGAAGAAGGAGCAAGAGCCTCACCACCATACCTCAAGCACTTCCCTTCCCTTTCTCTTGAGCTCTCTTTAGGTGAGTATAGCTCACACACTCCACCCCATCTTGTATGAAAACTTCCCTATGAAACCATATTATCTTCTATTTCATCTTCTTTGCTTGTGTTTGAGTTAGTTGGCATGACTATTGTAAAATGTTTATCGTGAGCCCTAGTTATTCCCTTTACCTAGGCTTTTATGTTGAAAATGGTATTTTAAATTAGGGCTTGGTACTATGGGGTTTGAGGGGCCATGGGAACTTCATGTTATATAGGTTCACACAATGCAAATGTATTTTTATGATTTATGTTAGTTTCAAGCAAAACCACTCATGTATCACGTTGTCAAGTAATTCAAGAATCAAGAGTTTCATGTTAGGCTTCGGCTATCACGGGGCTAGGACCACCGGGTTAAATGTTTAAGATGTGGCTTCATCCTTCAGGTAATGGCGGTGACTATATGTCCCCAAGGGAGATATCCCCTGTAGTCTATGCTCAGGTCTAGCTTCAGGAAAGTGATAAGACCCCTATTGTTGGGTTAACAGCTCATGTCAAGTTAATATTCATGTGATGCATTTATATCTTCAGTTACATATTTGTATTGTTGCACATCATTCGCTTGTATTCCTACACATGCATGCTTAGCTCACCTCACTAATTAAGGCATTAGTCTCATCACATGTTATGGCTTTACATTTTAGACTCCCAGGATCCTGCCCAGACTAGCCATTGAGGGCCAAGGAGCTGTTGGAGCTTATTGCCACACCTGGGTCATGGAGCATTATTCCTTTAGTTTTATTTTGTGAACATTGTTATATATATTATTTTGATGGATATTTAGTACATATGTTGCCCGTGTTGGGAGTTTTTCTTGTTAGTGCACATGTATTGTAATATCTATACCATTGTGATGTATTTAGCTACTCAGATTATGTTTATCGATATCATTAATATCGCAAAAATAATTCCCTAAATTTGGGACCTATGTCTCCAACGAGCATATAACTCCTAGGTTTTCGAAATTAGGACGTTACAATTACTAACAATGGTACTTTGTTGTATAAATATTTATAGCACTTTTATATTTTCATGTAATAAGTATTTTTCTTTTAATGAAAATTTTCCATTTTGAATATTCTTTTCTTCAACCCTAAGCTTGATGTTACCAAAACCGAATATATAATAGTTATAATATATAAAATAATATTAAATCATCACAATTCATGCAATAAAGCTGCTACTACTATTATTATTAACTTCATACTTATTCAACATAATATATTAAATGTTATGAGAAATAATAATTACGTGTTGAATGTCATTAAATGCCATATTTATTCAATATAATTCATTAAATCTTTCAATTACAATAACATTTATATATTTGGGTAAAATATGTTTTTGATCTCGGTAAAATAAGTGAGTTTTGTTTTTAGTCCCTATAAATTTTTTTATAAAAATGTTCTTTCAAAAAAATTTACAATTAGTTCCTTCCTTCAATTGATGTGTGTCAGGTGCCGATGTGTTACGTTTTTCTCTATCCCATGTGTCAGTTTTGTATTTCTGGTGATCTAAAACCGCCAGAAACTTACCCATTATTTCCCAATTATCGACACCGCCCTGCTTCCCCTCCTCCAACCTCAACCACTCCACCACCATCTCCCCTGCTCTGCTACTCTAACCCTGTATCTCCTCCATTTTCCCCACCCCCCAACCCCGCCTCATTCCACTCCAAAATTGGATATATGTGCTTTCTTTTCTTTTCTCTGTTTTTCTTTTAATGTTTTTGTTTCCTTATTTGCTAGCTTTCTGTTATACGTAGCAATTGGTGCTTAATGAAATTCCAATATCCTTCATCTAATTAACAATTCCAATTTCTGTGATTCATACAATGATACGCATCTCCAGCATTCCCCACCAATGGACTTCAACTCCAGCTTTTGGTGACACACATTAGGAAGTCAAAAACAAGTATTTCCAGTTTCTTATGGTTGAAGATCTATAAATTCTCATTGAGAAAGGAGTGACATATTGTCAGTCTAGGGGGAAGTTTCGCTGTAGAATACATACCATTGTCTTTGCTATTTTTTGTGGCCATTACCACTGATTTAGAGTTTTTCATTTCTTAGTGTTTGTCATGGTTTAATTATTACTGATTTCTGATAAAACAATCATTAATTTCTAATTTTCCACTGGTATAGCTTCAATCGGGTACTTTATTTCTTTTCTTGTCTATGTGAATTTGATCCCTCTATTACATTCTATACACACTGTGAAATTCAATTTATTTGAATATTTTAATCTACACCATAACCAGAGTAAAAAGCATGCTTATGAGTGGGACTGGGTGGACAATGTATAATTCACATCAGTTTTTCACTAAGCCCAGTGAAGTGACACAGCAATCTAAATGATCAAATTTTTATTAGAAAGAAAAGCTATATAAATAGG
This sequence comes from Sesbania bispinosa, assembly GCA_026901365.1. Classification (NCBI taxonomy): domain Eukaryota; kingdom Viridiplantae; phylum Streptophyta; class Magnoliopsida; order Fabales; family Fabaceae; genus Sesbania; species Sesbania bispinosa. The sequence continues at coordinate 443,182 of QLOH01000473.1, read as the reverse complement.
CACTGCACGAAATCCTTTGTTTGTATTTACTTTTAGTAATGACAAACTCTTTGATGTGTAGCTGGTGCTTTTAGTAACAATCTATGTGTAAAAATATTTGTGATATTTCAAGTTCCTAGAAAATAAATACTGGTCCAGATACCTTGCATATTGGGCGTAAAGGATCTTTCAAGTTCACAAGCAAATTGTCACATTTTAAGTCAAAATGCACACTATTTTTTGAGTGCAAATATTCCATTCCAAAAGCTGCATCCATTGCAATTATCAGCCTCTTGCGACGATCAAGATACCTAAAATGAAAATCATGTTAGATTCTTAAGCCAAACTCATCAGAAAGTCGGGCATGATATTCACCACTTGAACACATTGCTGACACAATAAGCTTTAGTGTAGAGATATCCATCCTACAGTTCATATTATATAACCAAGACTTTTCTAAACCTGATTGGCCAAATGCATCTTAAATATAGAAGGTAAAATTCTATTAATAACGAGAGATGCAATTCCAAATTACAGGGATTTAAACTAATCTAGCCTATTATACTTCATCGTGTTACAAAAGTGAAAGGAAATAAAATAAGAAAACACCAGCTCAAATTAGAGAGTTCTTAAAACATTTTATAGAAGTGTTCTTTAGCAAAGAAAAAAAATGAACAGAGCAACAAGACAATAGAGAGATCAGAGGAGGCATAAGTTTGGTTAGAGATTGAGACCGACGAGAACTCCAATTAAAAATATGAGAATGATATATAAGAGCCCTTCCTTTGGAATTGGAAGTGTCATCATCCACATGCCTGTTGTTCTAAATTCATCTGATTCGAATGCCTCCTGTAATACAAAATCATATATTATTAATTACAAGAAAGGTGTAAATGTTAAAGCACAACGGTTCTAATAACTTCAACACCTTTGATCGAAAAGATTCGTCCTTAAACTCAGCACCAACTGCAGCCAACTCAAGCATGGTATATGTGATCTCATTAACTCTGGTTTTTAGTTCTATAATTTATTTCTCCACATCAATATTCTTATCTCCTAGCCTATTGATGGTCAGTCCTTGATTTGTGAATGCCTATCAAATAGAAAAAAACTTCACTTGACAAATCAGTGGAAGAACAAAACTAGATTGTATTCTAAGTTTCACTAACAGCACTATAAACCCGTTGTCAGCTTCACATCCCATAATTCCAAATTGATATAAGAAAGAGACATCGGTGATAAAAAAAACAACTAAACATGGTGGTGTTCAAACTACAGAATATGTTATTTTTAATGTTATTCCATTTCCATAGAGAATCACTCACAACCTTCTCCTATTTCCAAATCTCTTAACTAGCTGCAGAGCTTAACGGTACATGCAACAACCTGTGCCCAAAACTTGAGCCTTGCTTTAAAATCTTTAGGATGGTCACCTGTACACATAGACACAATTTGTATATATATTAGAATCACTTCTCAGTTCTCAGAGAATGCTATTATAGACAATTAAGCAACAAATAGATCATAATTCTATTTCTTATAAAAAGGAATTGTAATAAGTTTAGATGCAAAGCAATTGAATAAAATTGTAGTTCAGCGTTAATTAATCCTTCCCTAACCCTAAGTTATCAGAGCAAACAATCTCAATTACTTTCATACCAAATACGAATCCTCTGTAAGTTAAAACAAAAAAGGCAAAACAGTTTGAATCTAGCAAGAAATGAATAATGTGGTTTAGACAACACTATGAACATCCATTTAGAGTTGTGCAACGTAGGCATCACATAATCGTGCGTGAAAGCAAAGGTAAAATTACAAAACCCTAAAATTACAGAATTACAAACCTAAAATGTACAAATTAGGGGAAGATTGTATAAATAGAAGGCACTGTTATCGGTGAGTTATAGAGTCCGCGAAGATTCAGTTGATGAAATTAACGGAGGTTGCGTTGATGAAACAGAGGCCACGGAGCTTTGGGAGCCAGCGAAGATGAACAACAACTTTAGAGCTTAGGGAGCCGGCGGAGATGAATAGAGATGGTTGGGGAGCGTCAAGGTTGAACAGATTTTTAGGAGCCGCTGTGGAATTTAGGAAGCGTGACAAGGATGGCTGGGGAGCTTTTGGATGAACAGAGCTTGGGGATTAAAGGCTAGGGCTCATGCGCAAGGAAAAAATAAAGAAACCGCGAAATGAAAAGCGTTTCCATTGTGGGAAATTTTACTGTTAAAATAATTTTTTAAACAATTAAAACCCCAACTAAACACAACAAACCGTGGGGAATATTACCTATTTGCCATCGTTAACAACCCACACCAAATACATGACACTAAATGCAAATCACTCCATTTTACTGCGTTGATACAACCCCGTTAAATAACTGTAGCTAAAATCTATTTTTCTTGTAGTGACCACTCATCCATTTTGTTTTCATCTCATAATTTCACATGAAGTAAATGATGGTTCTCCTGTAGTGTTTGAACCATAAATATAAATGCATAGATCCTCATTTTATGATAAGACACTAGTTAGCTATTAGCTATTCTAATACACTTCAATAATAAGGGACCATTTACATTCTAAAATCATATAGTCAAAACTTTAATCAAATGAAGTAACTCTAGAATGCCATTTGCAAGGAAGTACTTTGGCGATCAATCATTCCCTACAACTGGTTTTGGGTTCATTCAATTTCCTTTGTGGGTAGGTATATAAACTATCTATCTATATGTGGGAATTGAACTTGGAACAACATGAGAGCATGAGCTGCATATAATCTCTATAATACCACTATGGGACAATAAAATTAATTATTCAAAGAAGCTTTAAGTATTTCCCAAATAGATTGTACGTGGAGACAAACTAAAAGCACCATATCCTGAGTCATGGAGTTTTACTTTTGTGAATACAAGTTATACTCTCCTTGGACTTTGTGAAAAGCAACTGAAGAGGGGTGCAAACCCTTATTCCTTTCTTTTCTCTAAAATATGTTGCAGGTACGATAATGGAGAGTAAGAGAAAACCTCACTAGGTATTTTCTTTGTTCTAGTACATATCCTTCTTTTCCACAAGCCAATTTTAAATAAAAAGTGATCAAACAATCCTACTAACTCTCTCTATATATTTGTATTATTATTTATCAATATTCTAACCATAGGGCCTATATTACTTATATGCATTTATTTGTTTAATTATTATTATTATATACTAATTAAGATAGTGAATTTATTGGTTGGAGGTTTACTCTATAAATACATTAAATAATGAAATGAATAAATTTTTAGAATTAAATTAATTAGTTGATTATATTATTATCACACAATTAAATTGCTAGATCTTAAAAAGATTTTTTACGGGTGTTAATTAGATTTGATAATTTAAGAAGGTCTTATTATTTGAGATGAAACACCTGTGACAAAAAACATTGAATTTTAAAGATTTTATTGAATACAAAAAACACCAAACAACACAATAAAGCTACTCAAGCAAACTCATGTAATGTCTAAAAGATTTTATGTAATGAATTACATAGCCAAACTCATCAAATAAAATACCAACATAAAACTATATGATAATTTTTACTAATATTACATTAAACTTAAATTTTAAAGTAAATATGCATTTCAATATTACTAAAATGATAGTAGGATGCGCTGATGTTGTGATGAAGATTTTGTTCGTTGAAAAAAATCCTCGGTATCAATCAATTCCCACTAGCAGCAATAGGAGGATTGGGCATAAACCTTTGGAAGTAAGTTCCGTAAATATACTCAAGCGAGAAGCCATGTTCGTTATCGTAGACCATGATGTAGTCATGCCACTCTCAGACCCGACACTCTTCATTCTCTTCATCTTCAAACCCGACACAAATGTTGTGATTGCAAATGGTGACAGCCTGGCCAGAATTTGGCTTAAGGGAATCTCCGTTTCCAGCTTTGATTCTTCTATGACAAGTTTCTGTGTCACTTCTGTATCTTTTCAAGTAGCAATCATCATCCTCATCATCAATGGCATAGTTGAAGAGGAAGTCCTCAAGGGTTTGGATTGGACCATTTTCCATGTTGGAGTCAGAATTGTTAGGGAAGGTGCACATGGTATTTGATATGGAATCCTAGTGAGCAAATGAGAGATAAGGTCAGGAAGAGAAAGACACAATTTAGAAGATGGAAGTAGTGGCTCTTATTTAATGGGCTTAAGTTTATAGCCTTTGTCATTATTTTATACCCACACTCGACATCGCCAAATATTTTTGTTACTACTAATTAGATTGACTTACCTGGATTTTAATGATTTATGGGAAGGGTACTCTATGAAAATAAAATATAAAGTTTCAATGATTAACATACAATAAGGTTATAATAATACCACCGAGCATGTCTCGAGTTCGAGCCCTGGATATGCAGCTGTGTTAAATGCTCGGAGGGAGAGCTTTGCCGCCCATAGAGGTCCTACCCGGCTCGAACAGGATTGTCTCCCATTGTGGAAGATACCGGTGGTATTGCAACAAAATAAGGTTATAATAATTAAGTTATTACGACAAGGATCACAATTAATTTGGTTAATAATTACGTTAAAATGGAGAGATTTTTTTGTCTAGCTTATTTGAATTTAGTTGCTTTTACGAAACATGTGTATTTTTAAAATATTTATTACACTTTATTACATTATAGATTGAATGAATATGAAGTAAACAAAACTCATTGACTCTCTCTCCCACACACATTTTATTAATGTAATTGATATTAGTAATATTATCAAACTATTTACTAGTATATTGTACAATTTATTACTGCTATGAATATTAGGATATAAATCAATGTATTTTAAATCAATCACAATAAGATGATATGATATATTCAATAAATTATGTCAATTAATTTACTGTGTATATAGTATTTTAATATTAATATATATTATAATAAAATGAATTAGGTGAGTAATTATATAGATTAGATATTAATTATTTAATATATTATGTATACAATGCATACAAAAAATGTTACTAATAAATATTATTTATTAATTTAGAATTGCTAATACACATAATATATACATTGTATATTCAAAAAATTGTAATGTTCCCTAATAAAATTTATATTTATTAAATATATATATGTTTTTTTATTGTTGACTAAATATATACAATGAATCAAATATATTATAAATAGTACCTAATATATTATATAAAGTATTAATTATCTTCAAATATATTATTGTATAATAATTTAATTTAATTACTTATGCAGAATTCTTAACAAAGTAAACTACAGAATTAATATATTAAATTGTACAATGTAATATATTAATATATTAAATATACATATTTGGAGGAAAATATATATATATATATATATATATATACATGAACTATTTATTGTATTAATATGCACCAATACATTGTAAAAGTAATATATTAATATTATTATGTACATATAGTATATATTGTTTGTATATGCTATAACATTAATTAAATAGTATATTCCTTGTATTTGTTTATACGATATTCAATATATATTTAATGTATACTTATATTTATAAATACATTAAATATCTAAGGTATATTATTTATTAAATTCAATGTATATTGTTATTTGTAAATACATTGAATATTTTAATGTATATTATTCATTACAGTTTCTTGTACCTTCAAATATATTAATTATTTTATAATAAATTAATTACTTAAGCAGAACTCTTAACAAAGTAAACTACAGAACTAATATATTGAATTGTACAATGTATTATATTAGTATTAGTATATTAAATATACATATTTTGAGGAAAAATATTAATATGCACCACGTATCAATACATTGTAAAAGTAATATATTAATATTATTATATATTTATTGTATATACTATAAAATTATATATAATTTAACTATTAGTATTATTTATCATGTATACAATTGTCTTGTATCCTCTGTTCACGGTGAATATATATCAATTGGTATACTATAAAAGTTTGGTATGGGTTTAATTACCTCTTATACTCCCTCTTAATATAATTCTCTTAATATAATTCTCTTTGCTTAGTAAAAAGAATTTATCATGTACACAAATTATAATTCTAGTATCATAGTATATAATATATAGATTATTTTATTAATAGATAGTATAATTTTAATTGTTAATAAATTATTATGATGAACATACATTATAAACTAATATTTAAATATATAAATTTCTAATCATTATATATATTATATATAAATTTTTAACCATAACAAAAATAATAAATTATTGGCCTGAGGCATGTTATTAAAGTGGTGCACTGCTGTTGTAACAATTTGGTGCATTGTTTGGCAAATATTTATTGTATTTTAATGCCACAAATTATCTTGGCTTAGCGTTTGGGTTATGGGTTGTCATCATCATTTTTTAGCATTGTTAAAATAATACATTGCATGTAAGGGGTAGTGATTTATGTTTGAATTGGTTTTGGTTTAGTTGATTTTTTGTAAGTTCCCTAGTTTTTTGTGTTTTGTATGAGTTGGAGTATCCTTTATACTCCCTATTAATATAATTATTTTTGTTTAACAAAAAAAATTAATAAATTATTATCATAAATTAAGTATAATAAATTAATAAGTAATATTATTATTAATTTTTTTATATATTTATTATTAGTAAATTATTTCAGAAATAAGTACTTATAATTAATAATAATTTTAAATGCATTTATTAAATAATTTATTAAAAATTCAAAAATAAAAGCTCTATAAATATAATATAATAGTTTTATATAATATAATATTTTTAAATAAATTATTATATAATTAAATAAATTTTTAATAATTCAAGAATATATACTAATTTTATTTAATATATTTTTATCAAAAATAAAGGTCAACTACATGTATTATATATAAATAATGACCATAATAATAAAAAATATTAAAGTATTGTTATTTTAAATTAATTTAAATAACTTGATAAGGAACATTATTGTTAATTTAATTTATAAATTTATTATTGTTACATTATTTCAGGATCAACTCTTAATTAGCAATAATGTGAAATGTATTTATTAAAAAAATTATTAATAATTCAAGAATATATCATAATTACACTAAAGTAGAAAAAAGAAAATTAATACTATTAGACATTATTAAATATTTTTTAGTATTAAATATATTTAATGTTATATGTGATGCTATTTAATACTTACTACATTTATACATAATTTTTTTGTTAATACAATGCTAGTTTTAATACGTTGTAAGTAATATAATTAATAATATAAATATATTTTTAATAAATATTAAGTGTATTAATTTTTTAATATAATTAAGTCAATTATGCAGTCATATGTAATTAATAATATAGATTTACTTTTACTGACCCTAAATATACCAGCTATCAATTAATCTTCGGTAAATATTTTTGTGTCTATTTTTATAGCCATTAAATGAAAAAATTATTGTCGTTAAAAATGATTTTTGTTGTAGTATTTGTTTATCTGGGCACAACTAGTTTGTATAATGGATTCGATATGGAACCAAACAATTACGTAAAATTTTTTTGGTAACATGGGCGAAAGAAAAGCAAAACAAAGAAGGAAACAGAAGCAGAAAAAAACTAAGAACTACACACGAGGGTACTAAGAAACACCCAATGCATCCGCATCAAGCAGCCTAGAAAGCTCAATAGGGGGTCTTGGAGATAGAAAAATGTTCATAGAACTACCAGCTCCTTTCTTAGCCAGCCAATCCGTATATTGATTCCCTTCACAGAGAGTATGCTTGAGAGTAATCCTCCAATCTCTACCAATTAAAATCTGGATTTCCTTTAGAAGTGTAGCATACTTGTGAAAAACCTTAACTCCATGATTAATAAGAATACAAGCTAAAGTTGAGTCAGTCAAGCATAAGATATTTCAAAAACCAAGCTCCCAACAGAGCTTTAAACCTTCCAGAAAAGCACATAATTCAGCTAAAAGAATATCCCCATGCTGCAAGTGACCAGTGAAGCCTTTGATCGAAGAGCCATCATGTTGCTTGATAAGGCCTCCTATGCCTGAGTGATGAGAATTCGAGGGGGTTGGATTCGTTTTACGGATCTATCTAGGCTGGAATGATCATAACTAAGAAATTTGGGAAATGGTTTAAACGAAAAAAAATGGGAAATAGGTAAGAAGATGGAATAGGATATGATAGACGTCACACTTTCAAGGATGAAAGATAAGTCCTTGAGATTACACACACAAAGGTGATGAACCTTTGATAAACCTCACTCTTGACAAGTCAAGAAAATAAGAGAAACACTCCCTTTGATTGATAATTTTTAGAAAAAACATTCTTAGTGTCTTGCATGCATTACACGCCCCTTTAATAGTGTCATGTGAGCCATGCAATGACCTAATACAACCAACTTGTAACTCCTAGAAATTCATGAAACAATAAAATAAAAATAATTAAAACTATAGTCTAGAATTAACCTATGTAGCCGCCCATTTGTACCCCTTTGTGGCTATTCATCTTTCTCTTAATTATGGAAATATAATTCAGCTATTGGAACCCTATGATAGCCGCCTCATGTGACTAAACAACTCAACCAAAATATGTTACAAATTGAATGAAAATGATCTAGCATTAACATGTGTTGGCCGCCCACAATGAATGGTCTTTACTCTCCAATTTCATCACATGTTGGCATCTACTTTATGAGCATAACTCAGCCCTTTATTGCACATGTTTGGCCGCCCCATTTAGGTCAATGAATCAGCCATTTGATGCATTGGTTGGCCGCATTTGATAGCCTAGAAGAAACCTCCAACAAGAGCTTCAATTTGTAACCCTTGTGCCATTGATGCTTGTCTCCTTGTAACCGTTGCAGCTTCAATTCCTTTCAATTCCTTCTTGTAACAACCAGCCACTTCATGATTCATTTGTAACAACTACAATGTTTATTGAAAACAATAAAAATAAGAAAATCAACCAGCCACAACTCCCCTTGGCCGCTCACCTTTTGGAATTAAAATAACTGGGATTTAATTAAAACCATGTCACCATTTGTTTTTAATTTTACCCGGTTGGATTCACATCATACCCTCCTTCTTCGAGAAGATTCGTCCCGAATCTTAAGGATTTATTTGTTGGATAATTTATTTAATTCACTAACTACTGCAGGAAATCAGTTACTCCCTCCTGGGTCGAAGACATGTTGCTTGTATGCATCTTTAGCTTCACATGTTGGTAAGCTATTGATCATCAACGAAACAAACAAAACCTCTTCAAACTCATAACCACGCACATACCTAATGAATTGGAATTGAATCTCATTCAAGTGGTGACTATGAAAATCGGTAACTTCAAACAACAAATGAACCCCACTCTCCAAGTGCAGGGTCTCTTGAATTTGATTCTGAAAGGTGGGTTGAGTGTGTAAAGGTACGCTAGGAATGATGTCGACTTGCTTCTTCAAACAAGAAAACTTTTCCTCCTGTTCTTGTAAATTTAAAACATCAAAAGAAAGAAATGTAACGTTAGAGTTGTCATCTTCTTCTCTATGTTTGTTTTCCTTTTCACGCCTCGCTCTCATCTTCTCTTCTCTTTCTTTTTCTATTTCTTCTCCTCTCTTCTCTTCTTTTTCTTTTTCTTCTTTTTCTCTCATTTTTTCTTCACTCTCTCTTGCTTCTTTTTCTCTTCTTTCTTTTTCTATTTTTATTTTCAATGTCAACTGATCAGCACGTACAACGTCAGATGATAGACATACCAACTTAATCCTTCGTCCACCATGCATAAAAGAAATAGAAGGCCTCTCAGGATTTATACTTTTATTATTCAACCATGGCCTCCCTAATAGCATATGGCATGTCTCCATGGGTGCAATATCACAAAGAACCTCATCTTCATATTTCCCAATAGAGAATTTAATCTTCACTTGTCCATTTGCAATGGGCAGACATAACTTCTCAACCACCCTGTTACTCACGACATTTCTGAAATCGAGTTCATCTACTGCAACCAAGAAAATATGGCCATCAAAAGAACATCTTGTATAGTAAATTCCCTTCGCCATTCCAGACCCAGAGCCAAAGCTTTGATACCAAATGATGAGAATTCGAGGGGGTTGGATTCGTTTTACGGATCTATCTAGGCTGGAATGATCATAACTAAGAAATTTGGGAAATGGTTTAAACGAAAAAAAATGGGAAATAGGTAAGAAGATGGAATAGGATATGATAGACGTCACACTTTCAAGGATGAAAGATAAGTCCTTGAGATTACACACACAAAGGTGATGAACCTTTGATAAACCTCACTCTTGACAAGTCAAAAAAATAAGAGAAACACTCCCTTTGATTGATAATTTTTAGCAAAAACATTCTTAGTGTCTTGCATGCATTACACGCCCCTTTAATAGTGTCATGTGAGCCATGCAATGACCTAATACAACCAACTTGTAACTCCTAGAAATTCATGAAACAATAAAATAAAAATAATTAAAACTATAGTCTAGAATTAACCTATGTAGCCGCCCATTTGTACCCCTTTGTGGCTATTCATCTTTCTCTTAATTATGGAAATATAATTCAGCTATTGGAACCCTATGATAGCCGCCTCATGTGACTAAACAACTCAACCAAAATATGTTACAAATTGAATGAAAATGATCTAGCATTAACATGTGTTGGCCGCCCACAATGAATGGTCTTTACTCTTCAATTTCATCACATGTTGGCATCTACTTTATGAGCATAACTCAGCCCTTTATTGCACATGTTTGGCCGCCCCATTTAGGTCAATGAATCAGCCATTTGATGCATTGGTTGGCCGCATTTGATAGCCTAGAAGAAACCTCCAACAAGTGCTTCAATTTGTAACCCTTGTGCCATTGATGCTTGTCTCCTTGTAACCGTTGCAGCTTCAATTCCTTTCAATTCCTTCTTGTAACAACCAGCCACTTCATGATTCATTTGTAACAACTACAATGTTTATTGAAAACAATAAAAATAAGAAAATCAACCAGCCACAACTCCCTTTGGCCGCTCACCTTTTGGAATTAAAATAACTGGGATTTAATTAAAACCATGTCACCATTTGTTTTTAATTTTACCCGGTTGGATTCACATCACTGAGGTAGCATCATTCACACTGCCATCATTCACACTACAATGGAAAGTATCTTATGGTTCCAAGCCGCATCTGGGACAAGTGGCATCTAGAGGAATGCCACGGTGGGAAATAGTTGCTCGAGTAGGAAAGGAATTCTGACACATAAGCCAAATCATAAATTTAATATTCTCTGGTGCGTAAAGCTTCAATATCCAATTCCAATTCTGAGAAGTTGTAACTGTCAATCTAGATGCAAGCCAATGGTAACCACTCCTGGCTGAATATTCACTAGAAATTGAACCTGTCCACACAAATAAGTCCGGAATCCCATCACAGAGGTTGGGGGTAATTTGCATAATCATGTTTAGCGCATCATTTGGAAGTCGAGTCCACAAGCTGTCTAAGTGCCACTAGTTGTGATGCCAAAACACCTCTAACGGAGATATTGATATCATGAGAGTCCACATAAGGAACTAACTCACATAAAGGGGCCTTTCCGAGCCAGAAGTCAAACCAGAAATTAGTTTTCCCATCCCCTACTTTAAAAGAAAAACCCGGAGCCAACTCACCCCTGGCCTTGAGAATAGAATGCCAAATTAATGTATGACCCTCTACAGTCTGGAACCTCCAGAATGTGTTTTCCCTTCAAATACTTGCTATAAAAAATCTGGGCCCACAATTTATTTGAATGCATGGTGCTCCAAATAAGCTTGCCAAGCAATGCAATATTCTGAATTCGAGCAACTTTCAATCCTAGTCCTCCACAATTCTTAGACACCGTTACTTTTTTCCAGCTGACAAGATTAAGGCCCCTATTAAAAGCACCTTTCCAAAGAAAATTTCGAGACATCATATCAAGCTTATCATAAACATATTAAGGGAACTAATAGGCTTGCATGTTGTATATAAGAATAGCATTCATGACAGATTTGACTAGAGTTAATCTACGGCCTTATTCAGCAAGTTCTACTTCCAAGAGGCTAGTCTTGAGCTAACTCTATCCAGGACAGGGTGAAAATGTTCTCTTGAGGTTTGACCCACATCAAATTCATGTCTATTCAACACTAATTCAACTATATTTGCTATATTCTGTTCTCCCCCAATATTGTTTTGCCTTATTCTTTCTAAAACCTCATCAGCATTTTGATTTCTATTCAAAACAAATGGTTGGACATTTACATTTTGAACTGGCTCTCGAAAGACATGTTCATTATTCTCCCTTGGACCATTATTATTTCCAGGATTCTGATTTTGGTTTTGGTTTTGATCAAGGCCAATATTACCATGTTGCTGGTTTTCAGGATCTGGGGGGTGCACCAAATACATCAACAATTCTAGCCATTTGCCTGACCAATGTATTATAATTTTGATTAGTGTTTTCAATAAGTGGATTTATCACTGTTGTCAATTGAGTGGACAACATATTAACCATTTCATGGTTACTCTCATCAACTTGTTGCCTAATCGAATTCAAAGCAGTATTTGTTAATGAATTTGAAATTTGCCCAGAATTCAATCCAGAAAAACTAGTTCCAAAAACACCTAAGTTTGAAGAACCAGCCTGATTGAATGCAAGTGTCATTGTATGTAAATTCTATATTATTATTTATGAGCTCCCTATCTATAATATTGGTAATCTTATTCTGTACTTAATTCCTAATTCCCATGCTTGCGTCTGGAGTTATAGGTTAGTCTTAACTTAGTTAGTTTTGACTAGGAGCAAGAGTGGGGGAGCGGATTCTGAAGAAACTGACTCTCTGATTGGATAAGAGGTCTCGATATCAGAAAACCGACACATGAGCGTTACTAATGAGCGATGGGTAGTGTGAGTACTCTAGCGAAGGGCGTTCACAAGAATAGGCCTGTGTATCGATAGCAAGGGGTAGTTGATTGTAATTCCAGGATTCGAACATAGACGTGTCCTAATGAGTAAGGGTAGTGACAGTACTTGAGCGAAGGTGCGTCTACAGCGTTGGCCTCGTTTATCAACTAAGTTCCTTTACAAACTGACTAAAAAAGAGCAAAATTAGCCGAGGGTAAGTCTGTCGCTTGGGAGAGCCCGCATGGATTATCTTTGAGTGTGTGAGATCGCTGGTAACTCGGGGTCTTAGCAATAAAGTTTGTCTACAGTATTATAGAGTAAACCTAAAATAATAGATAGTCTTTACATGCACAAGGGGAGAGATGAGATGAAGTCCAATCCTAATCCAAGTAAAGTGTCTCTAACTCTTCCTTTCTAATTCCAATTAATATTTACTTTCTATTTACAATTCTGCAACCATACTCTCTAAACCGTGCTTTTCTTGATAAATAGATCACAGTCTGCATAAATTAATCGTTCCCTGTGGATACGATACTCTTTCTTACTATTATACTGCTAGAGTTTTGGTTCGCTTTCCAGAAACCCATCAAGTATTTTTTGCGCTGTTGTCGGGGAACGATTTTCAATTTGTGTAAACCTTGGCGGTCTAATTATCAAGTTTTCAATTTGTGTAGACTTTGGAGTTGAAGACTGCACATCTTAATCTAATCAGCGCCCATCAATTCGCTGGATTGGATCATGAAAATCCAAATTCTCATCTTTCTAACTTTTATGAATTGATTGGTACTATGGGTTTTGATGAAGGTAGTTTGGAATGTGTTTACTTATGCTTGTTTCCTTTCTCTTTGATAGGTAAAGCTAAGGAATGGCTACAATCACACCCAAATCAAAGTCTAACCAGTTGGGGTGTGGTTGAGGAGATGTTCTTGTTAAGATTCTTCCCACCAGGGAAGCAGATTGAAGCCAAAGTAGATATTTCCACCTTCAGACAAGGGGATAATGAACCACTTTGTGAGGCTTGGGAAAGATTCAAATCCTTGCTGCGCAAGTGTCCCAACCATGGCTTTGAAGACATAGCCCAGCTTAATATGTTTTGCAAGGGACTGCGTTCAGATTCCAAATCATTCATAGACGCTGCAGCAGGAGGAACAATCTTATTCGCAGATGTTGATCAAGCACTTCAAATCATAAACAACTTCGCTCAGAATGATCAACAAGCTCGAAGTGGAAGACAGCCGGTACAATTGCAAAAAGGGATGCTCGAACTCAATCAAAGTGATGCTCTATTAGCAGGGAATAAGCTCATCAAACGTCAAATAGAAGCACTCACCGAGACATTGAAGGCACTCCCTCAACAACTCAAAGCTGTCTACTCACAACCCATCCAAGCCCAACCATTGATTTGCGATTTCTGTGGAGGAGACCATCAGAATGGTCAGTGTGCTGTCCAAGAAATATAGCAAGAGCAAGTCAACTACATGGGTAACCAGGGGAGGCAAGGGAATTTCTCCAACAACACCAACAACCAATACTCTCAAGGTTGGAGAAATAACCAAACCAACTCTGGTTGGAATCAGAATGGAGGAAGGCAACCACCCTACCAACCGCAGCCCTCAACATATGATAGACTGAATTCTATGGAGGGAAAGATTGATGAATTAGTGCAAGGATTTAGTGGATTCAATAAAACCACTGAGGCATCAATCAAATCTCTAGAGAATCAAGTGGGTCAATTAGCAACTGAGATGGCAGAGCACAGGCAGCAACACTTCTCAGCTGTGACCCAAACAAATCCAAAGGAACAATGCAACTTGATTGCTACTGATGGCAACAAGTTAGAGGAGGAGGAACCTGATGAGGAAGATGAGATCATCTTTGAAGAACAACTGCCTCAAGAGAAAGCTGTTCATCAAGATGTAGAAGAAGCAGCCCAACAAGAGGAACCTCTGTTGAGTCTAAAAAATATCATAAGGTAAATTATGATGTTTTAAGATAGCTCACTTCCCAAGTTTTAATGCTTAACAAATTTGGGTTAAAATACTTATCATAGATACATAAATGTTTAATGACTTATCTATGATTTCAGCAAGCCATGCTAAACTTATATAAAGACTGTCTGAAGTGCTTCCAACCTATCTGAAGTATTAAGCCTTCTGAAGGTTCAACCTGTCTAAAGTGTTGAAGCCATCTGAAGTGCGCAACCCGTCTGAAGTATTGAAGCCGTCTGAAGTCTCATTTATGATGTGGCACTCTTTGCTGAAGTGTGTGAAGACATCTCTGAAATTCTGCTGAGTCAAGCGTTCTCTGCTACACGAACCTTTTCAAGAATATTTATGGTAAGGGACACATAGACCTTTCCTGGTATATTTGAATTTCATACACCACTGAGGAAATCCCTGCAACGCAGTCTTTGCAGCAACAACAATGGCAGCTTTTTTTTGTCAGCAACAACCTTGTACTGTGTCAGAAATATCAGATCTCTCAGAAGCATGTCTCATAACGGATTAAATAGCAATTAATGCTATCTCTAAACGGTGGTATTTCAACGGATTGAAGATTGATTATAAATACCCTCTCATGAAGACCATCAAAAGTGAGTGATTCCGTATACAAGAAAGTCTAAGAGAAAAATCACGCTGCAAGTGAGTGATTCCATATACAAGAAAGTCTAAGAGAAAAATCACGCTGCAAGTTTTTATTCTGTAAAAACACTCTGTTATTATTTTCATTGTACATCATTTGTATATCCTGAGCATACCTCAGTTTATTGTACATTGTCTCTGTTTAAGCTTCAAACTTGTGTAGTTTAAAAGCTTAGACATATTTCTTTGAAAATCTTGGTTGTTGAGCCTGAAGAGGCTTGTCTGTAAAAGAATACTTGGTTGTAGAGCCTGAAGAGGCTTGACTGTAAAAGAATACTTGTAATCTTGGTTAAGATTAAGAGAAAATCCAAGTGCTAGTTGGCATTGGGACTGGACGTAGCTCACAGTGGTAGTGAGTGAACCAGGATAATTTCCTTGGCTAAGTTTTCCTTCCCTAATCTCTTGTCAATTTATTTATACTAATCTAAGGGTGTTGAAAAGTGTTCTGATAATTTTAAAAGCAAGAAACCTTTTAAAAGATCTTTTCAGAAGCCTTCTTAAGAAACTTCAGACAACCTCTTAAACCTGTCTGAAACGTTTCTAAACTTAGCCGTTTGCAAAAAGCTTCCATAAATTATTAAGAAACATTATTCAACCCCCCTTTTAGTGTTTCCCTGTGTTTCTACAACCTCATGAAGAGAAGGTCTTGGTAACAAGTAAGTCACTTGACCCAGGTAGGTTTACTATACCCATTTCTATTGGTAATCTACCCTCTACTCGTGCTTTATTGGATCTTGGAGCGAGCATCAATTTGATGCCGCTATCTTATTTTAACAAGTTGAGTAATGTGAAGGTCAAGCCTGCTAATGTGAGATTGCTTCTTGCAAATAATTAAATCTGCTCAAAGCCTATATGGAATAATAGAGGATATTGAAATAAGAGTAAACAAATTTGCATATGTGGTAGATTTCTACATTGCAGAGACAGAGGAGGAGGATACTGAAGTCCCCCTGATTTTAGGAAGACCATTCATGAAGGCTGCTAAAATGATAATTGATGTTGATAGAGGGAAATATGCATTGAGCTCAAAGGATGAAACCATTGTGTTTCATATTGATAGGGGTATACCCAAATTAGATCAAACTGATGCTATTTCCAAAAACTCTCCAAAACTGCCAGGCTCTGGATTTCTGAGGAAGCCTAGAATGAGGGTAAAGCACCCTGAGTCAACTTGGGAGTTCAAGCTCAAAGGGAGAAAAAGATCAACATCTGATACTGAGGAGGAAAGTGACAATGAAGGAAGAGTCACAGATTGACATGGAGGATGGGAACTCAAAGGAAGAACTGGTATGGAGTCCAACATCATCCTCCACTTGAGGCCACCATAAAAGAGGTTGCATAACCAGGCGTCGAGCTAAAGACGTTAAACAAGCGCTTCCTGGGAGGCAACCCAGTGTTTGTGAGTTTTTATTTTCCTTTTTTATTTTATTTTTGTTTTAGGAACTACCTGTGTAATTAGGAAATTGCTAAATTGGGGATATAAATTTAAAAAGAATGCATGAAATCAGGTAGGAGTAGCAGAAGCAGAGAGCATACTGCACATCTGCGCTTCAGCCTGCGCTATAGCGCAGGATGAAGCGTAGAATTTACTGGAACTAATTGGCTCTCTGGATTCTGCGCTTCACCCTGCGCTATAGCGCAGTGGTGAAGCGCAGCGGCACGCTTCATATTCTGAAGTGGTGCGCGCTACACCCTGCGCTATAGCGCAGGTGAAGCGCAGGGGACGTTTATAAATTTCGAATTTTTGAAACGAGGGAGTTCATTCGAACTTCCCTCCGTTTCCTTTCCCCTCGTTTTCTCCGATACTCTCAGCCCTTTCTTTGCCTGTTTCTCACTCATATCGCCTCATTTTCAGTTTCCGACTTCACAACAGGTATGTATTTATAGTTTTATTCCTTTCTAACCGATTGGAATTTTGATTTTTTATTTTATTTGAGCATAGCCTTAGGATAGGAATATTAGGAAAGAAGTAATTGTTTATAAATGTTTAAAAATAGTTTGCATGTGGTTAGGATCCTTTGTGAGATATTCCTGTTTGCTTTGGTGGTAGTTTTCAAAGTGATCAATAATTTCTGCAAATTGTTTTTGTTTATGCATGTATGATTGATTACTCTGATATATTTTTGCATGCCCTTACAAAAATAATTATGCCCTATTGCATGTTGCTGATGACATGATTTTTGAGCATGAGTTCAATTCTCACTTTTGCCAGTTTAGGACTGTTTAGGACTTGCTTTAATTGATCACTTTAGCATGTCTTAATTAATTAATTGGCATTTATTAGGTAAGAATTAAAATCAATTTTTTAGGCACAATTGTTTGATTAATTGCTCTGATTTTTGAAATTAAACTGGCCATTTATTTCATAATTATGAGTAGTTAAATATTATGATGCATAAATAATTTTGATTTATCTCTCTTTTGCAGATGGCTCGCACAAAGAATGTTAATGCTCCTAGCTCCTCTAGGAAAAGCACAGGGGGTGCCAAGAGGAAGGCCCCCCAGAGGGGACATGAGTTCGAGCCTCTCCGCTTCAAGGACCTCCAGTCCTTCGAAGCCTACACTGATATTGCGGCCTACAAATTTATTAAGGAGAGACCAATAATCCTCGAGGAGGGTGAGTATGAGGAGTTCTCTGCTGAGATTCAGAGGAGGCGTTGGGGTCGCCTCAGCTGCCCTGATAGTTATTTCGACCCGGAGATCGTCAGGGAGTTCTATGCTAACGCCATTGGAGACCAAGGCGTTAACATTAGGATGGAGTCCTATGTGCGAGGGCAGGTAATCAGATTTGATTGCGATGCAATCAATGCACTCCTTGGGCACCCCATAGAGGAGGACAGAGACCTGGTAGACTGCCAGTACCAGGACAAGATGGAGGTCGTTGGTGTCAACGACAATGATCCCCTCGACATAGAGACTGCTCAACTCCTCTGCTTACCAGGGCATTCCTTTGAGAGGAACGCTTACAGACATGCTGCTAGGATTTACAGGAAGGATATGAGGAGCATCACTCAGATGTGGACAGTTCTGATACTGGCCAACATCCATCCCATTGGGCATGTTTCAGATGTAGTTATGCCCATGGCCCACCTCATTTATTCCATCCTCACCAGAGCTGTCTTCGACGTCTCCCAGATCATCACAAAGAAGATAGGAGAGTATGTTACTGCTTTGGAGCGTCGGACACCCAACTCCAGGATCAGGCTTGGCTTCCCTTCTCTTATCACATCACTCTGTAGATCTAGGGGTGTTGAGGGGAACCCCACGGTTCGCATCTTACCACCTATGAACAGAGCATATATTGAAGACAACTGTATCACAGCTGAGGAGTTGGGGGCTGAGGATGAGCAACAGCAGCAGCAGCCACCACCACCACCACCAGCAGACATGGATGCTCCAGCATGGGCTCAGGACCTTAGGACCCAACATGCTCACATGATGGCTCAGATGTCCACACTACACCGAGCTGCTTGACATTTTCAGAGCAGTCACTATCAGACTGGTGTGGACCCCACTCTCCCCGCTTTCTTTCGGGATTATTTGCAGTGGCCTGGGGACAGGCCTACTTTCCCAGGGGGGATGGAGCAGCCGGAGCTGAGGATGGAGCAGCTCATATGGATCAGGACCACGAGGACTGATTTTTTCTTTCATATTTGGTGCTTTTCCTTCTTTTTCTTTTTATTTTTCTTATTTTATTTTATTTTCTTTTGATTTGTACTCTATCTAAATCCACTGATATTATATTATGCAGTACTTATCCTGTTATTTGTGTTTTTCTGTTAATTTTTTTAAATTTTTAGGACCCTAGGATTAGGAATCAAGGTAACTTTTCCCATATTCTCTGTAAATAAGTAGTTTAACTAACCAATCTAGGAAAGATGATAGAGTCTTGTGATTAAGTCCATAATCAGTTAGGATTAGGGTACTTCTCAAGAGAACCTATCAAGGTAGTTAATTAAACCCATTAAGTGCTTTATCAAGGAAATTTTAGCCATAACCGGTGAGATGAGAGCCTAAACACTTATACTGAGAGCTTTTCGCCACTGCTTGTCAACTGTTATTGCTTGAGTTTCTGAATTTTGTCTTGCTTGTATAAGATATGGATGTGATAAAGGCATATTTTGTGATTATAATATTTTGCTCGGTGCCAAACAACCAACCCTGATTAAATGTTTCCATTTATTGATTGCCCATTTGAGCTTGAAGATTTCCTTTGATGCACCCCAGCAATGATTAATGATCATATCATGTCCCTTAACACTTGGGATAGAGAGCAAGGTGCACCACAACAAAATGGGACAAGAGATTGGTCACAAGAAACTCAAGAGAAGGCACAAGAAATTACAAAAGAAGGATCCTCCCCTACAAAAATATTTCTATGTTATATTTCTATATTAAAAAAAATCTGTACAAAAGTGTGGAATTGAATAAGTTGGGGGGAGAGAATTTCTTCAAACAATGAGGCCAAGCTAAAACTGGGTGACCATTCAAGAATGACCAGGTGAATTGAGAGATGTCCCAAGCACAATCACAAGATTCTCTCTATTCAAAGTGTTCCTTGAATATCCAGAAAAACCATGATTTCTTGATAGCCCTGCTTCATTACAACCTAATAAAGACCTTTTGATCCATATTAACTGCTTGCAGGTTCAAATCTTGGAAACGACTATCAATTCTAGTTGTTCAACAGTGGTGAAAATGATTGAGGGAAAGACTTACCCGTGAGAATGAGAGATTTCCTTGGTTTATCACTTACTGCTTTAATTTCTATTATTGAGAAAGTTTAATTGATGTTTGTATTTCTATTCTGATTGATTTATGGTAACATCCCTTGATCCTTAGTTTTTCTTATGGTTGGAAAGTGACTTCTACTTAGGAAAGAGTTTGAGGAATAGTTCCTTGAATTTGTTTTTAGTTATTAGGAATACACTGGGAATAGAATTGATTCATGATTGCAAAGAGGTCTCTTGCTTGAGGACAAGCAAGAAGTTAAGTTGGGGGGATTTTGATAAGTGAAAATTAGTTGATAAATTAGAGCTTTTTTTATTTCACTTATCAAGGATAAAATGATAATTTTGCCCCAATTTAATCCCTTTTTTTTAATATTAGATAAATTGTATTTATTAATCCTAGATTTGAATTTGATGCTATTTTGATAGAAATATTGCTGATTTTTGCAGGATATTGCAAAGATTTAATTTGAAGGATAGATAGCATCAAATGAGGAAGATATCTGCAAGATTTGAGATTAATTGAAGATATTTAATGAAGATTTGAAGAAGATTTGAGATCATTAATGAGGAGATCATTGTCAATCAATCAAGGATTCTGCAGACATGCTTCCCAAATGAACCAAGGATTGCTCAATAAATGCAAGGATATCATCAAATAAAGGGTAACAAGGGAAGATAAATATGCGAAAACCAGTCTCGGGGAGAGATCAAGATTAAAAGAGAAAGTTGCGCTTCACCAGCGCTTTTCACCTGCGCTATAGCGCAGGGTGAAGCGCATACTCTCTGGAAGTTGCGCTCACTCTTGCGCTATAGCGCACCCTGGAGCGCAGGTTACGCTGATTTCGTCCTTGTTGCCGTTTCTAGATAGATCTCGTCCCAATTAGCGTTGTCTTCCATAGTCTATAAAAAGGAACCTTTTGCACCCTTTCAAAGGGCGTCAATCATTGTAATCTAGTCTATAGTTCAGTGATTATGTAGCAGAGCTAAGTTTAGAGTAGGAGAGGAGGAGCGCTTCATAAGGATTGAAGATGGTGACAGCATCTTCGGTGGTTTGTATGGCTACCTCGAGTAGTTAACTCTCCAGTAGGATTGGATGTAATCGATTCTATCCCTAAGTGTATGTAAATTCTATATTATTATTTATGAGCTCCCTATCTATAATATTGGTAATCTTATTCTGTACTTAATTCCTAATTCCCACGCTTGCATCTGGAGTTATAGGTTAGTCTTAACTTAGTTAGTTTTGACTAGGAGCGAGAGTGGGAGAGCGGATTCTGAAGAAACTGACTCTCTGATTGGATAAGAGGACTCGATATCAGAAAACCGACACATGAGCGTTACTAATGAGCGATGGGTAGTGTGAGTACTCTAGCGAAGGGCGTTCACAGGATTAGGCTTGTGTATCGATAGCAAGGGGTAGTTGATTGTAATTCCAGGATTCGAACATAGACGTGTCCTAATGAGTAAGGGTAGTGACAGTACTTGAGAGAAGGTGCGTCTACAGCGTTGGCCTCGTTTATCAACTAAGTTCCTTTACAAACTGACTAAAAAAGAGCAAAATTAGCCGAGGGTAAGTCTGTCGCTTGGGAGAGCCCGCATGGATTATCTTTGAGTGTGTGAGATCGCTGGTAACTCGGGGTCTTAGCAATAAAGTTTGTCTAAAGTATTATAGAGTAAACCTAAAATAATAGATAGTCTTTACATGCACAAGGGGAGAGATGAGATGAAGTCCAATCCTAATCCATGTAAAGTGTCTCTAACTCTTCCTTTCTAATTCCAATTAATATTTACTTTCTATTTACAATTCTGCAACCATACTCTCTAAACCGTGCTTTTCTTGATAAATAGATCACAGTCTGCATAAATTAACCGTTCCCTGTGGATACGATACTCTTTCTTACTATTATACTGCTGGAGTTTTGGTTCGCTTGGCAGAAACCCATCAGTAATTATTTGCCATTGAATTAGAAATGGTTTTACCACTTCTCAAGATCATGCAATTTCTAAAACTGATTTAGCACTTAGTCCCACTGGGCGTGCCAATTTGTTTGTTGTGAAAATTCTCAATTGAAATCGAAAATCTTCTTGATTCTGAAAGTACAATCTGGGACTAGAATCTGAATCCTCTAAAGGTTCTTTTTATAATCAGGTTTATTCAGAAAACACATTCAAATCACATCAGAATTTTGAATCACTAATTTCTTCAAGAAAATGGTTAACTTCGAAAATCAGTTTTGAAAGATAAACAGAATTTCTAAGAAATGAAAGTTTAAAGGACAAAGTGCAAGAATTGAAATTGCAAAATTTAAATAAAAGAAAGAAAAAATTTTAAAAATTAAACAAAGAAAGAAAAATTATGAAAAAGTAAAATGCAGAATTTAAACAAATCAAAGAAGAATATGCAGAAATGTAAAGAACAAAATGTAAATGACATTAATTGAAAGTTGGTATGGATACACATACTGGGCACTCTCCTTAGTAAACCACTGAGTCATTTTCGATATTAGACGTTTGGGTGTTTCAGAGAAGTTTCAGTAAAATGAAATCCAACCCTTGTTACATCGTATTTTGACCTATTTATAGACTTCTACTCTAACAGACACTTTACCATATTTTGACACGTTTACAAGCCTAAATTACGTGTCAAATTTCTAAGTATGCCACGCGTTCAAATCAACAACCATCTTCAATCTCTCAATAACTGACTGCTTGAGATTTTGACACCTGTCTTCAAACAACAACGTTCACTAACTGCTCATTTGAAATTTGAACGCTCTCTGAACAATCTTCCAATAACCGCTCCATTTGAAATTTGAATATCTTTTGATTCACTTTCTAGTAACTGTCTTATTTGAAATTCAAATTTCCTTCGAAGTGACTTTCAGTACGTAACTGCTTCTGTCTTCATGAATTCTTCTAAGTTATTGGACTCCTTTCAAAATCAAACCAGCTTTCGATTTTGATTAACTTTCAACCCATATTAGGAAACTTAACCGAATATTAACTGATTAATTTCCCTTAAGTTTCACGTGCTGTAAATCCTGATTGGTCAATTCAATGTTGAACTTGACCACCGACCACACGTGGGTTTGACCTTGAAACTGATTGGACCATTCCATAGGCACATTAATGGCACCGTCCAATCTGATTAATATAAATAGTCATTAGCTTTAACGTTCCTCTGCATTCAGCTCTCTTCTTCATCCTTTTTTCTATTCAAAATGAAGAAGTTTCTTCCTTTGGCTATTACGATCAACCTGATCTTTCTTGATTTCATCTTTGATGAAGTTGTCGGAATAGCCAAAGCTATAAGCTTTTTCAATCCTTATTAAGGATTTTCTTGGGTTGAACGTAATAGCCAATTAGAATTTCAATTCGTCTTCACCCCATCCTTCTTACTTTTAAATTAATTCTTCTTTGTTACTTTCCTAGGCTTTCTTTGTTTCCGCCCCATGCATCAGAGGTTGCGCAACTAGAAAAGCTTAATGCTTTTGCCTTGGATCAATCAAAGCCTGTGGAAGAAGTGAAGTTGAAGGTTGAATCACAAAAAGGGGGTTGAATTGTGATTGCTTTTAAAATTCTGCAATTAACTTCTAATACTTTTCTGCTCAAAAATTACTTGGCTCAGTATTAGAAGATAGACTACCAGAAGATGTATTGTTAGTGTTATATGTTGTATGTAGAAGATATGATTCCTTCTTAGGAATCTTGATTTAACACTTACTTAGGTATTAGATAGTTTTCAAAATACTTTTATGCACATGAAATAAAGAAGAGTAGGGAAGAGAGGAAGGCACACAGTCTTTTATACCGGTTCACCTCTTCTAACCTGAGGCTACGTCCAGTCACTACTCCAAGTAGGATTTCTTACTCAAACAACCAAATTACAATCTTCTTGGGTACACACTAGCACTAGTATTCTTTCCACAGCCTCTTCAGGCTTTAGCAACACTTAACAAACTCACACCTCAAGTTTTTCTTACTGCAGCACCTTCTGCAGAAGAAACAACTTGACAGCAAACTGCAGAGCACCTTCTGCAGAAACTGGAATCACTTTAGCTCACACCTGAGCTACCAGACCTCTCAAATCACCTTCTCACAAATCTGTCTCAAGAGGTTCTTAACACAACACCTCCTTGAGAAGTTACAACAAGTGGAGAAGAATATGAATTAATACAAGGCTCAAAAATGAAAGTATTTGGGCACAACAGAAGCAAAGAAATGAGCCTTCTCTCTTGAATACTCTTAGAACCAGAAACTGAATTATCTGAAGAGAGAGAAAAAGTTCCAGAAGATATGAACTGTATAGCAGATTGGTATAGCTTCTTCTGGAGAGAGGTGTGTCCCAAAATGTGGGAGAGCACCTCTTTTTATAGGAGAGGGAAACAACTAGTCGTTGGAGGAGTTGCTTGAACTTTCAGCAACCTCTGTGTGTGTTGTCCTTTTCAGGTTGCAGCTGTCCCTTTCACATACAGCTGTCACAGCTGTCTGTCTGCATCTTCTGGAGCCTTTCTTCTACAGAATATATTTTTAGTTCTTTCTGCAGTAGATTGTCTTGTGGATGTTCTAGGATCTCTTCCACCATATTTTATATTGCCTTAATTGATTATACATTAGCTGAGGTTCTTGAAATGTATGGAACCCTATTCTTATGACACTGCTTCTTCTGCAGGAAATCCTGACAGTGTTCTTCTTCTGTTTTGTTATTCTGCTTCTTCTGTAGAATGATCAACTTGATTTCTTTCTTCCTGTTAAAGTGAATCTTCCTTCTAATACATCTCTGCACTTTATTAGCTTCTTCTTGACAGCTTTCTTTCTTTCTTTTTGATGTATATAGTTGTTTCTCAGTTTTCGTAAGTGATGTCCTTCTTCTGGAGCTTCCCCGTTTCTTCTTTATCAAGCACTTAAGTGAAATGATGAGTTCTTCTTTGAATCAGAATTATAGAAAGTGAATTTTGGTGAGTTGTCATTATTAAAACCATTTGGGAGGATTCTTAGACCTTACAATCTCCCCCTTTTTGATGATGACAACTTCTCAGAATTTAGCTTGTATGATTTTGATTTTTGTTATAAAAACAGAAAGGCTCCCCCTTGATTTTAGCTGTTATAAAATGAGATAAGGCTCCCCCCTCAATTTTAACTAGTTTCTATTTTGATTAGCTGCAATAATTATAAACCTCATAACTCTAATTAGCATATAATGATCAAGAAGATAATTTGCATTCAACAACAATCAAAATATATCATCAATACATGATCAAAGATGAAATTCAAGTACTATAGAAGGTACATTACTGCAACATATGTAAACATCCTTAGCCTAAGCCTAAATTTTTCTCTAAGCCTAAATTTTGCTACTTCTCCCCCTTTGTCATCAATCAAAAAACATAGGAAAGCCCAAACTACTTAAGAGAAGAGAAGAAGCAACATCACCATCCTCTATTTGGAAGGAGAGGAATGGTCCGAAGATGATGAAGTGGTTGGCTGCAGGATGTTTTGAGGTGGTTAAAAGGGAGTGAATGGCATCTGAGGAGCAATGATAGGGAGCACAAAGTTGTTAAACCAAAACTGATGTTGTGTAAATTTCTCTATCATCTCATTGACAGAATTTTGCAAGGTATTGGCATTTGAGAAGAGCTTCTTGATGTCAGCTTTGATTTTCCTCACTTGTCTTTCAGTGGAGGAGGAAGAAGGAATCTCAGATGGTTCTGCAGACTCTTTTGTATCTTCATTAACCTTCTCAGAATTTGGAGGAGAAGGAATGTGTTCCTTTCCAGTGCTAAGCTGCTGGAGATAAGTCTCCATAGAAGAAAGAGTTGTAGAAATATTAGGTAGAGTATCCCTAATAGGTGCAGAAGGAGGAAGATCAGTGTCTAGAATAGGAGAAGCAAGAAATTGATTAACCATTTCTGTGCCAAGAGTTCCTACAGAAGGAACAGATTGTGCTTCACCTTTTGGTGCTTCTTCTTCATCTGTCAGATGAAGTTCTTCTGTCCTAGCAGGGGAGGAGAAGGATATGTTTCTTCTGCAAAAGCTTCATCCATAGGTACAGTGTGTGAAGAAGATTGGGCTTGAGGTAGGGATATGTCATGAGATGATCTATCAGGGTAGCTGGTAGCAAGCATTGCCAATGTGTTTGCAGCCATACCTTCTGTAGAGTCACTACCTGCATCTTTTCCAGATGGTAACATTGGCTTCAATCATAGAGGTGTCTCTATCTTCTTCAGTATCTTTGGGAGGTGAAATTGGAGTAGGATCAGCTTCAGAAGGAACAACCTTTTCCTCTTTAGAAGGAGCCTGCAGCTGAGAAGCTGCTTCTTCTTCACCACCTACAGAAGACAGTGGCTCAACTTATTCAATGATAAAAGGACTGGGAGGGGATAATTCAGGAGATGCAGTTCTTTGAGCCTTGCTGGCCTCACCCTCTTCCTTATGAAACACCTTTCTCTTTCTGGAGAAAGTTTGCAATATCTCTTTCTTCTTCAATTTAGTCCTTGATCCACTGGGGGCTTCACTTGGTACATCATCTTCATTATCACTTGAGAAAAACTGAGAAGGATCTATCTTCCCAATTTTCATTTTCCTTATATTGCTCCTGTCAAACTGTGTGCAAGTATCAAGACTTTCTTCATTCTCAAGAGGGGACTTGATGGTATCTACAAATTCTTGTAAGGATCACACTATAAGGGAGGCTTGCATAGCTCCTTTGAGGATTGGCAGAGCAGATCATACTTCTTAACAGAAGGCAGGAAAGGGATAAGGGTTTGTACCAGTCAGAAGATGATACAGAACCAGAAGATCCTGGTCAGTGACTCTCTCAATGTTCCAGCTCTTGGGAGGATGGAATAGCAGCAGACTTTGTGAAACAGTCTGCATATGGGAATCAAATTGCTTGATTGGAAAGAGGAATCTGGTTGGCTAAGAATTTTCCTGATGACGTCTTGCTTGGTTACGCCTGCAGTGGCATACCGGTTGTCATCATACAACTAATTATCAAAGTGAGGGATGCCAAGGATTTCTTCTAGTATACTAAGGGTTAGAACTATTGTTGATCCTTTTAGCTCAACCACTAGTGGATCTCCATCACCTCTATAGTTGCTTGCTAAGGCATAAAAGGCTTTGATGAGCCTTGGATAGATCGGTTCTCTTATCAAAAGAAATCTTCCCCAACCCTGCTTCTGGAGGAAGTGGCCAACATCCCATCCTTCCCTTCTGATTTCTCTCAGCAGAAATATTCTTCCAGGAATGATGTTTTTTCCTTCCCACTTCTCATTAAACGTTTCCAACATTCCTTCTTCAGGGAATAAATCCTTGTTGGCATCTTCTGTAGTTTCAAAAGGATCACTTTCTTCTGAGCTTTCTTCTTGTATGACATTGAAACACTCTTTTTTGCTACTTGTAGCTTGAGAGCTTTGGTTTGGCTTAAAAGGATGTGAGGATGGAGGAGAATCAACTCCAATAGGATCATTTGGGTCATTTCTAATAGTTGGAATGTTAGCTTTATTCCTTTCAGACCTTCTGACCCTTAAAATAGGAATGGTGGAGTCACTGCTCTTTGATGAGGAGGATGGTTGTTTTGGATTAGTGGCTACTGGTTTGGGTGGAAGTTCAGTGGACAAGGGCTAAACTTCAAGGGGTTCTTCAAAGGGAATGATTTCTCTGTGAGCTATTTCAGAAGCTAATTGTATGCTAGGGGAACCTTCAGAGACATTTTGAGAGGAGGGACCCTTCTTGGTGGCAACAACTTTAATCCTCATTTGTCTCTGAAAAGAATGGGTTGGAGTAGGAGAGAGACGCGCGCAGTTTTTAAGGAATGACAGTTTTGCTTCCAACGGTCAGAATTTTAATTGCAGTTTTTGTGCAATTATGAATTCAGTTTATGATAAGAGACAAAAGCTTACTTTTTACATTCTTTTTGTATCTAGTAAGTTGGCTCATGATGCTTCCCCCAAGAGTTTGACCTTTCTCTAATGACAATATTTTAATCAATTTTTATTAGGACAATGTGTTAGAATAAGGACCTTTCCTAGTACCTTGGATGGATACAGCTTAGCTGACAGATAGGGACAAAATTGCTTTTCTGTTTTTCTTTAAAAGTTTGCAGCAAAAGCATTCTTCTTATATTAGAAGAGAAGTTTTTTTATTCTGCAGATTTTCTGCCAGAAGATGTATCCTTCATTTCTTGCTCTAAAATAGAAGATGACAAGTAATTGTCATCATTTTACAAATTAGAGAACCCTTCTCTTATTTAAGAGGAAAAGATTTGATGGAATGCAGTTTTCTGCAGAAGATATTTTCCCCTTTTTAAATAGGTGTGACTAAGATGTCTTCTGACTGCAGAAGATGAATATTTGAAATGACAGACAAGCAGATGTTTTCTTCTATAGCATAATTACTCATTTAGTTTGCACATATTTCCTCATATTCCTAATAAATGTAAATCTATCTTCTACAAGTGGCTTTGTAAGGATATCAACAATTTGGAATTTTGTTTCAATGAATTTCAACTCAATTTCATTCTTCTGGACATGATCCCTTATAAAATGATGTTTTTATGTCATGTGCTTAGATCTAGAATGCTGAATTGGATTCTTGGACAAGTTAATGGCACTAGTATTATCACAGAAGATGGGGATTTTTTAGTACCTTAAACAATAGTCTTCCATTTGATGTTTGATCCACAACATTTGTGAGCAGCAACTAGCAGCTGACACATATCAGCTTCTGTTGTGGATAATGCTATAGTAGGTTTCTTCTTGCAAGACCAAGAGATTAGGGATTCCCCAAGAAATTGACAACTTCCAGTTGTACTTTTTCTATCCATTTTATTCCCAGCATAATCAGCATCACAGTAACCTGTAGGCTCAAAATGTGTGCCTTTCTTGTACCAAAGTCCAAGGTTAGTTGTTCCAACAAGATATCTAAGTATCCTTTTTACAGCAGCAACATGAGACTCTTTTGGAGAAGATTGAAATCTAGCACAAAGACCTACTGAGTATAAAATGTCAGGTCTACTGGCAGTTAAATATAGTAGAGAACCTATCATCCCCTCCTTAATCTTTTCAGAAACAGCTTTTCCATCTTCTTCTAAGTTTAAAGCTTTGTAGAAGGAATGCCATAGGGGTTCCCATAGGTTTTGACCCTTCCATTTTATTATCTCTTAAGAAGATATCTAGTGTATTTTTCTTGATTAATGAAAATTCCAGAATTTTCTTGTTTAATTTGAAGACCAAGAAAGAATTTCAATTCTCCCATGAGACTCATCTCAAATTCCCCTTGCATTAGTTCAGAAAATTCTTCACACATTTTCAAATTTGTTGAGCCAAATATGATATTATCAACATAAATTTGCACAATGAGCAGATCTTTCTTGAAAGTTTTTCTAAACAAAGTGGTGTCAATTTGGCCCTCTTGAAAATTCATTTTGAAGAAGGAATTACTTAATCTCTCATACCAAGCTCTTGGAGCTTGCTTTAAACCATATAAGGCTTTAGTCAACTTGAAAATATGATTGGGATGTTTTTTATTTTCAAAACCAGGAGGTTGATGTACATAAACCTCCTCATTTATGAAACCATTTAGAAAAGCACTTTTCACATCCATTTGATACAGTTTGAAATTTTTGAATGCAGCAAATGCAAGTAGGATTCTAATAGCTTCTAGTCTAGCTACTGGTGCAAGGTTTCATCAAATCAATACCTTCTTGTTGGTTGTACCCTTGGGCTACTAACCTGCTTTGTTTCTGATTACATTACCTTCTTCATCCATTTTATTTCTGAAGACCCATTTTGTGCCAATTACTGAGTGATCTTCTGGATGAGGAACTAGGGTCCAAACTTCATTCTTCTTCAAATTGATCAAGCTTCTCTTCATAGCTTTGATCCATGATTCTTCTTCAAGAGCTTCATTCACATTCTTTGGCTTAATTTGAGATAGGAAGGCTGAGCTATTTTCATTTCTTAATTGCCCTCTGGTTTTCACTCCTTCTGCAGTATTTCTATGATCTGATCATGTGGATGATCAGTGATGAGCTTCCAGCTTCTGAGAAGATCTTGTTTATGGACACCAGCATCTTCTGCAAAATGTTCTGCAGGATTTTTAAACCACTGGAGTATCTTCTGGAGAGCTATTGTTCTCAGAAAAACCTTTTGTACTGGTTCAATCTCATCATCTGAATCCTTTTTATTACTTTCTTGAGAAGGAGGGTTTAGCATCATTAAAAATAACATGCATACTTTCTTCTATAGTTTGATTTTTAATATTATAGACTCTATAAGCTTTTGAAAGTGGTTGAGTAGCCAAGGAATATACCCTTTTCTGATTGGCATCAAATTTCTCAAGATTTTCTTTGTTGTTAATATGTAACATTCACATCCAAATACATGAAAATATGCAATGTTAGGTTTTCTTCCTTTCCATATTTCATATGGAGTTTATTGAGAATGCTTCTGATGGAAACCTTGTTAAGTATATAGCATGAAGTGGATACAGCCTCAGCCCAAAATATTTTTTAATACAACTACCACTTAACATGGTTCTAGCCGTTTCTTGGAGGGTTTTTATTTTTTCTTCCTATAACTCCATTTTGTTGTGGAGTTCTAGGACAAGAAAAGTTTGTGAAATTCCATTTTCATTAAGAAATTCTTGAAAGCATGATTTTCAAATTCACCTCCATGATCACTTCTCACAGAAGAAGCAATCCTTTGGCCACTTTCATTTTGAATCTTCTTGAAGAAGATCTTGAAAGCATCAAAAGATTTCATCCTTGGTAGTAAGGAATAAAACCCATGTGTATCTAGAGTAATCATCTACTATAACAAGGCCATATTTTTTACTTCCTAGGCTAGGAGTTTTAGTAGGCCCAAATAGGTCAATATGTAGTAGTTCTAAAATTCTTTTTGTGGGTGATTACATTCTTGGGTGAATGAAAAGCTTGATTTAGTATGTTTTCCTTTAATACATGCTTCACATACTTTATCTTTTTTCAATTTCAGTTTTGGTAAACCTCTAACTAAATCCAATTTAGATAGTTTAGAGATGGCTTTCATATTTAGATGACCAATCTTTCTATGCCAAGTCCATTTGTCATTTTCAAAGAAGCAAAACATGTTTGATCATATAATTCTTCTAAATAGATACTATATAGGTTTTTTGCTTCTTATTCCTGAGAATAAGACCTTTTTAGTAGATGATTCTCTAATTTCACAAAATTGTAGGTTGGAACATAACTTCATAGCCATTGTCACATAGTTGACTTATGCTAAGAAGATTATGTGTTAACCCTTTAACTTAATATACATTATTGATTGAGTAAGAATTTTTCATACCTATCTTTCAATACCTTTGATCTTGAGCTTCATTGTTTGTCTCCCAAAGGTTATTGTTCCACCTTTCATTTTTGTTTGTAGCTGAATGAATTTGCTTCTGTCTCCAGTCATATGTATTGAGCAACCACTGTCCAAGATCCATAGCTCTTTCTTCTTGGAGTTTTTTTACTAGTTCCTACAACAGAAGATAGTAAAGCTTTAGGTACCCAAATCTTCTTGGGTCCTAAGTGGTTAGATACCTTTCTTCTAAAGCTCCTTTTTCTTTTGTAACAGTTTTGGTGATTATGTCCAAATCTGTTACACCAAGAACAATTTGGAGGTTTCCTTTTGGCAGGAATGAATATAGTTTTGCGATTTTTTTTGTAAATTGATTCTGGTTATATCCTAATCCTCTTTTATCAGAAAACTTCTCTTCCATTTCCTATTAGTTTATTCAAAGTGTGTGTGTTATTTACAAATTTACTCAGATCATTTTGTAGTTCATCAATTTTCTTTTGCAGAAGATGATTTTCCTTTTGTAGTGTTGCAGATTTTTATCTTCTGCAGATCTGTTACTATTTATTTTAATTTGTTCTGATAATTTGAAGTGAGGACTATTGGAGATACTGATTTGTTTTAATTAACCTATTGTTGTCTTCTTTAAGTTTTTCGTTCTCTTCTTTAGTTTTTAACTAGTTGTTCTTTAAGAAGTGTGCATTTTTGTGCAAGAGTGTGTGAGTCGGATAATAGGTTTTCAAAAGCATCTCCTAATTCTTTATATGCAAGTAGGATTATAGGTTATTACCTCATCATCTTCCTCATCTTCTCCGGCCATGAAACACAAATCTGCTGTTTCACTTTCTGATTTCTTCTTCTGATGAGCTTTCTGAGTCATCCCAGGTTGTCATCATTGCTTTCTTCTTCTAGAATCCTTTTGATTCTTTTAGCTGAGGACATTCTGCTTTGATATGTCCAAGTTTGTTACATTCATAGCAGATGATTGATCCTTTGAAGTTCTCCCCTTTTGGTCCATCCTTCTTGAAATGAGGAATTACTTTCCTCTTCCTTTTCTTCTTATTAATCTTTGGATTCTTTTGGATATGAAAGCTAGCTCATCATCATTTCTGATGATGAATTTTCTTCAGTTACCTTACCTTCTGTAGAGACAGAGTTTCCCTTCTTTGTACTTGCTTAAGGGCAATAGATTTGTTTTTTTCTTGGTAGTTCATCCATGAGCTCTTGCTCATGAACTTTCAGAGAGCCAAGAAGTTCATCTAGCTTGAGTACAACAAGGTCTTTTGCTTCATGTGTGGCTGTTACCTTTGGTCTCCATATTTTGGAAGACTTTTGAGAATTTTTTCTAACTTGTTCTTGATTAGAAAACTCTTACCAAGAGATTTAAGATCATTGATGATGATGTAAATCTGCTAAAAATTTCATCTATGGTTTCATGTTCAATCATGTTAAACATTTCATATTGGTGAATCAATATGTTTATTTTTTATTCCTTAACTTCATCAGTTCCTTCATGGGCAATTTTTAATGTGTCCCATATTTCTTAGCAGTGGAACACCCAGCTACTTTATCATATTCTCCTCTACTTAATGCGCAAAGAAGAAAGAATTAGCTTTAGAGTTCAGAAGATACCTTTGCTTATCTTCTGGTGACCATTTCTTCTCTAGGTTTTAGGTTTTGGATCTTCTTCCAAACTTCAGATGCTCCTTCTCTTGAAGGAGTTAGGATTCTGGTTCTTTTTATCATAGGAACATAGTTTCCATTTTCTATGATATCCCAAAGAACAATGTCTTAGAATTCTAGAAATAACTTCATCCTGTTTTTCCAATAGTAATAGTCTTTTCATTGAAAGCTAGGTGGTTATTTGTAGAAGATCCTTCTGGAATGAACATTGCAGCTCCATGGTTGGCCATTTCCCTTGATCGTTTCCTCTATCACTGTTAAGTGAGTTCAACCCTAAAGGCAAGCTCTGATACCACTTGATGTTGAAGGTTGAATCACAAAAAGGGGGGTTGAATTGTGATTGCTTTTAAAATTCTGCAATTAACTTCTAATACTTTTTCTGTCCAAAATTACTTGGCTTAGTATTAGAAGATAGACTACCAGAAGATGATTGTTAGTGTTATATGTTGTATGCAGAAGATATGATTCCTTCTTTGGACTCTTGATTTAACACTTACTTAGGTATTAGATAGTTTTCAAATACTTTTATGCACATGAAATAAAGAAGAGTAGGAAGAGAGGAAGGCACACAATATTTTATACAGATTCACCTCTTCCAACCTGAGGCTACGTCCAGTCCCTCACCAAGTAGGATTTCTTACTCAAACAACCAAATTACAATCTTCTTGGGTACACACTACCACTAGTATTCTTTCCCCAGCCTCTTCAGGCTTTAGCAACACTCAACAAACTCACACCTCAAGTTTTTCTTACTGCAGCACCTTCTGCAGAAGAAACAACTTGATAGCAAACTGTAGAGCACCTTCTGCAGAAACTTGAATCACTTCAGCTCACACCTAAGCTACCAGACCTCTCAAATCACCTTCTCACAAATTTTGTCTCAAGAGGTTCTTAACACAGCACCCTCCTTGAGAAGTTACAACAAGTGGAGAAGAATGTGAATTAATACAAGGCTAAAATGAAAGTATTTGGGCACAGCAGAAGAAGCAAAGAAATGAGCCTTCTCTCTCTTGAATACTCTTAGAACCATAAACTGAATTATCTGAAAGGATGAGAAAAAGTTCCAGAAGATATGAATTGTATAGCATATTGGTATAGCTTCTTCTGGAGAGAGGTGGTCCCAAAATGTGGGAGAGCACCTCTTTTTATAGGAGAGGGAAGCAACTAGCCGTTGGAGGAGTTGCTTGAACTTTCAGCAACCTCTGTGTGTGCTGTCCTTTCAGGTTGCAGTTGTCCCTTTAACATACAGTTTGTCCACAGCTGTCTGTCTGCATCTTCTGGAGCCTTTCTTCTGCAGAATATATTTTTAGTTCTTTCTACAGCAGATTGTCTTGTGGATGTTCTGGGATCTCTTCCACCATATTTTATATTGCCCTTAATTGATTATACATTAGCTGGGTTCTTGAAATGTATGGAACCCTATTCTTATGACACTGCTTCTTCTGCAGGAAATCCTACAGTGTTCTTCTCTTGTTTTGTTATTCTGCTTCTTTTGCAGAATGATCAACTTGATTTCTTTCTTCCTGTTAAAGTGAATCTTCCTTTAATACTTCTCTGCACTTTATTAGCTTCTTCTTGACAGCTTTCTTTCTTTCTTTTTTTATGTATATAGTTGTTTCTCAGTTTTCATAAGTGATGTCCTTCTTCTGGAGCTTCCCTGTTTCTTCTCTATCAAGCACTTAAGTGAAATGATTAGTTCTTCTTTGAATCAGAATTATAGCAAGTGAATTTTGTGTGAGTTGTCATTATTAAAACCATTTGGGAGGATTCTTGGACCTTACAAGAAGAAGAAGAAGGACGAGGAGGGTCAGATGAAGAACAGGAAAACATGAGTCAAGTTCTTTGAAGACCCAAGAAGACGGGAGTCAAGTTCTCTGAAGATTTAGAATAGCTTTTATTTTCATGTATTCTCTATGTCTTTTCATTCGAAATATGTAATTCGAATCTTGTTTATACATGAATAAAGACTTTGTATCTCTTAATCTCTTTATTCCTCAGATCTTTTGATATCAAATCCTTTTTTCTCTCTTTCGCATTCAATAATACTTTTCGAATTCAAATAGACACTTAATCAGAAACTTATATCCTTTCTGAATACATATAACAGAATGCCTACATCTCGAATTCAAAAATTACCAAATTCCAAACTTCACTAAGTTATAGTCTTTCGATTCCCAATAAACTTTTTGAATCTTTCATTGTATGCATCAAATCGAAGACATCATTATTGTAATAACTTAGTAAAATTGGTAACCTTCACCCCAACACTAATTAAACAAGGATCTCTGCAGACAACCTTCCCATTTAAATTCAAGATGCTCAATAAATGCAAGATTTCATCAAGAAAAGGGAAACAAGGAAAGACAATCAACCAAAACCAGTCTCGGGAGGACATCAAGTGAAAAAGAGAAAGATTGAAGCTGTGCAACTCGTGTTGCTCGCTTCACCCTGCGCTGCCAGCGCAGGGTTGTGAAGCGCAGCAATCTGACATTTGCGCTGCAACCTGCGTTGTAGCGCGGGGTGAAGCGCAGAACCTCGTAACCTTGCCTTATTTCGTTTTAGATAGATTTCTTCCCAATTCCTTTGTCTTTCCTTAGCCTATAAATAGGAGACTCTTGCCACCAGATCAAGGTGTGCAGGGATAGTAGTAGTACAAGATTAGTACAATTCCATGCACCATATTTACTTTTAGATTAGGAGAGGCGAAGCGCTGCACGAGGATTGAAGAAGGTGACAGATTCTTGATGGCTTGTATGGCTACCATGAGTAGCTAACTCTCCAGTAGGATTGAATGTAGTTGATTTTATCTCCTGAGTATATGTAATTTCTATTCTATTGTTTATGATTCCCTATCTTGTAATTTCGGTATCTTTATTTTTGTGCTTAATTCCTAACTTCCACGCGCGCGCCGGAGTTATAGGCTAGCGTTTGTGACATAACGTGGATAGAGACTTCTGACTAGGAGTGAGGATGAGGGGGCCTAGAAATAGGGAACTCAAACTCTTATTGTGTAAAGGTACTCGGTAGTCATATTGAAATATATTCGGAGTCTCGGGATTGACGGGGTAGTGACAACCCTTGATTGAAGAGCGTCTATAGGGAAGGTATGGTTATCGATAGTAACATAATTTAAAGTTAGTTGTATGCGAGGGATAAACGGGGTCTTGTGATTGAGGGGGTAGTGACAACTCCTGATTGAAGAGAGTTTATAGGGAAGTACAATTAATGGACGATTTAAACAAACAGAACAATAATTAATTAATTACGAGCTTAATGAGTCGAGGGTAATTTGTCGCTTGGGAGAGCCCGCATGGATTATCTCTTGAGTGGTAGGCTGCCTGGTAACTCGGGGTTGTATCAATTCAGTTTGGCTAAGTCATTACAAGAATATAGTCATAAACAATAGGCAGTCACTACATTATACAAGGAGTGAAGTGAGATGATACGAAGTTCAATCCTAATCCAAGTAAGTAAGTGCTTTTCATACTCTTTCTTTTCATTGCTTTTGTTTATTATTCTGCAATTTATATTTTCCGCACCAATTATTCTCATAAATCCGCTATTTCTCCTTGATAAATAGATCACGAGTACACGCGAATTGACCGTTCCCTGTGGACACGATATCTTACTTACTATTATACTGCTGGATTTTTGGTACACTTGCCAGAATTTGATCACACCGCTTCTTGAAAATGAGGGGAAAATAGATTTTGTTACTATTTCCTTTCTTAATGAAGGCACAAGATATTTAGACAATTCTCTAGTTGTTAATAAATGGTCTTTGCCTTTGTTGAGACTTCTCGACGTTCAAGATTTGTCCACGTAGTCAGAGAGTTGAGAGTCTTCATATCTTCAGAGTGTTATACGATATGGTTGGCTTCTTCTTTTTTCAGATAGATTGGAATGCCACGTCATTTCAGAGAGTTGATTTATTTTAGCACTTTTCTTCTTCAGATTGCTTCTTCCAGATTTGCTTTCTTTATTCTTCATATTATTGCTTCGTCATTCTTCCTTGTACTTGATGATCTTCCATGAGCTTGATTCTGATCTTTATTGATTGATTTAGCATGATGACTGCTTCAGTGTGATTGCTTCAACATGTTCGACTTTCCTTAGTCTTTCTTGATGACATTTAAGTATTTTGATCTTTCAGATAGTTGCTTATGATTGAAGGCTTCCTTCTTACTTAATTTCTTTCTTCAGCATTTCCACTTAGGAGTGATTGAATTCATCTTTTGCATTCTTTCTGATTTGCAGTCTTCTTGAGAAAAGTTTCATTACCTCTTGTAAATGTGTTTCTTTTCTTCAGTCCATAAGCTTTCAGCAGGTTGATTGACTCCTCAGATAGGTTGCTTGTGTTGTTCTTCTTTTTATCTGCTGCTTCTTTCTTCTTTGAAGCTCATTTCTTCTTTCTTCTTAGCTGTTGCTTCTTTCTTCTATTGCTTCTGCTGCTTCTTTCTTCTTGTTGCTTGCTGCTTCTTTCTTCTTGTTCTTCTTTCCGGTCCTAGTTCATTTCTTCTAGTATTGGTTTGTCATCTTCAGAGAGTTGCCTCCAATGTTTTCTTCTCTTCATGTTGTTCTGTTCTCCTTCAGCAGATTGCTTCAACTAAGTTCCTGAAATACACAGACAATACCTTTTTTAGTGCACCTGTTTTCTTATGGTTTAGTCTAATTTGTTACTCATTAAACCACGGATAATAAGTCTGAATCTAATTTAAATACTTAAATTGATCTGAGACTCAACATTCCATTCTCCTTTTTAATGATGACAAATTAGATATGACTAAACAAACATAGAGAAAGATTTAAATTAAAGAAAGGTTTATATATTCTTTCAAAGAAGTTTTATTAAGAGTGAACACTTGTGAAAAACTCCCCCTAAGCTAGACAGTTTTTCTCTGAGACAGGTTATGTTTCTCCCTCTTTTTATCATCTTTTTATCTTTTAGTAGATAACTTTCTGGAAGCATTTTCCTTTCTTTCTTCTTTTTAATACTTTATAACTAACTGTGAATTTTATACCATCTGACCACTGTAGAGATATGTTTCTTATTTCAAGAAAATTTTATACAAACTGTTATTTAAGCACTTAAGTGCACTTGAGTTTAGGTTTAGATCAGATTCAGATTTTTGTTAGTTGTTTAGTCATATATCTTTCTCCCCCTTTGTCATTATTAAAAGGGTGGACTAAAACTGACTCTTTTATTTTTTATCAGCTATATTAAACACATTGAAACAAGATCACAATAAGATTTTTAACTAAATAAAGCTTTAATGAAAGTGATCAGATTTTAAGAGAAAAGAAGTTTCAAATAGGCAAGAACAAAGATGAATAAGATGAAGATTAAGAAAAGGAATTTCTTTAAGGAAAATAACTTATTCACAAAGAATAAAAACAGAAGAAGTTTTTATTAATAATTTGAAAATATATCCTAGATACAATTATCAACAGAAAAATAGAGGTTTTATCAGAAAAATTTTTGAAAGAAAACAAAATTTTACAAATATACAAAAACTTGCTTCTGGTTTCCTCTGGCTTCCTTCCTTGACATGTCCTTCCCAACAGCTTCCTCTGTAGCCTTAGCCAGGCTTCTCAAGCCCTGTAACTATTCCTTTTATGTGCCATCGCACGCAATCTTCTCTTGACAGCTGGAACAGTGGAGGTGCATCATGCTGTATATCGACCACCTCCCCTAACATTAATCTTCGAGGCACAAATCGGTGGAACCCTTCATGAGATTGGATATTCTGGAGTTACCAGTGGTCGTTCAGTACGCTTGTGATGCGACCAGATCTCCATGTCTGGAACGTTTGTAGGGCAAGTATCGAGATGAAACTTGTACCCTTCTTCTCATTCCATACATCATCCATGAGAGATCGATCTTCTCCAAACGTCATTGATATCAATGAGTTCTTGTTCCAGTGCAGTTTTCTTTCATTTTCTTCGGCCTCTTCATTGGCATCCTAAGAAATTCTCATCCAGAACTCATACCAAAAGAGAATTTGAAGGTGATGAGTTTTGCCCTGAGGGCTTTGGAGAATTTATAGGGCTTTGAGGCTTTGAGGAGGAATTAGAGAGAAGCAGGAAGATTGAGTCTTTTGGACGGTTTCATACGAAACAGAAATAGGCTAAGATTACATTAAAGGCGTAGACTACTGTTATTGGGAGTGTTGTAACGTCCATCAAGGACTGGACAAATGAAGCGCCAATGGTCTTGGGAAACGTGCATTGAGAAGAAGACATATGATAAGCCATCTCCTTTTAATTAATCTGATTATTAGAGTCTACAGATTTAAAAAAACGTTTGAAGTTGTAACTTTTGAAGTGCCAGTTAAAGAAAAATTAAGAATCCCAAATAAAATGCACACATATAATTAATTAACACAGATAATATCGAAATAAGTAACTAATGTCATTAAATGAGATAACTAGAGAGTTTAGGTTGACAAGACATATCTGTTAAGATTTGACTTATCTCTAAAGACAGTTTTGTTTCTTGCATTTTCTGAGATTGTTTGTAGTCCATCAGTGACGTACTTTTGTTCAACGTGCTCTATGGCTTTTCTGCTTACTTTTCCATCAGGAATATTTATCATCATATCTAGTCTCTCAAAAGTAGAGATTGGCTCAATGACTTAAGCCACACCACCTCAGCAGTTCTGACCCACAATTTCAGCAAGTTGATTTTGAACTTTCTGAACAGGTTCAGAAGCTAGAAGTGATGCCACATCAGCTACTTTGTGGATAGCCTTGCTTTCTGATGATCACCTTTTAAGATCTATTTGCTGAAACAGACAAAGAAAATACCTTTCTCAACCCAATTTGTTAATCATTAAACTAATAATTATTGAGTATCTTTTTATTAAATTATCTCCTTTGAAACTTTTATTATCTTAAACAGGGGCTCCCCTCAATTTGATATTTCTTTGCAAAATCACTATACTTTAGAATTTTTGATTAGGAGAATATTTTCTTTCTTCTGATATTAGTTTTAAAAAGTTAGAGTATTCAGATAATTAACTTTGGTAGATTAAAGATTTGTCTTATTAACAGCTTATTCTATTTTAAGGGTTATATAAGATAAGACATAGACACATAATGTTAACATCACAATTATGCATTCACAAGTTAAACTAGGTAATAAAGTCAGACACATATAACGGAAAATTAAGATATAGATTAGGAAGAACAAAATGAACAAAGAGAATTCAAGTCAAAATGGAAAATGACACGGCTCTTCTAATCATCTAAGGTCTATCAACAGAAAGGGTCTCAGCAGCACTGGCATTCTTTCTTCTCGCCTTCAGCTTCAGTAACTCCTTTTGAGTTTCTTTTAGCTTCTTGGTCAGTCGATTTACGCAAGCATGCAGTCTTTTCATATGTATGCAGCGAATACCATCTGAACTCTTCCATGAACACCCAAATAAGCAGAGGCTCCTGTCCTTTTTCTTTTAACATTGGATGTCAAAGGAGAAACTTCAGTTTCCCTGTTTTCTAAGGCTATACTCTATTGGATAGAGCTTGGTCTAACTGTTCGTACATAGCCGGGGTGAAAAGGGGAGGAGGTACTTGATCTAAGAGATTGT
The DNA here is from genome assembly GCA_026901365.1 of Sesbania bispinosa. Classification (NCBI taxonomy): domain Eukaryota; kingdom Viridiplantae; phylum Streptophyta; class Magnoliopsida; order Fabales; family Fabaceae; genus Sesbania; species Sesbania bispinosa. Next base: position 402,359 of record QLOH01000473.1, on the reverse strand, counting down.
TCATTGGATAGCCTTTGTGAATCAAGATTTTCATGATTAAGGTGTTGTGGGGGAAATGGTCCTTAATATCCAACTCTTCTCTAAACATCATCTGATACAACAGAATCCATGGAAGGTTTATTTTCTTTTTGTTAACAAGTGACCCAACACAAACCTTTCTAGTCCGTTGATGTAAAGAACATCTTTTCCTTTTGGAAGGATGTAGCAATTTAGCACGGCAAGAAGAGCTCTGGGAACATCCAATAGATGAGAGTCCTTAGAGGGACCTCGACGCCTTTCACCGAACAAACAGATTATCATATTCCAATTCTTTTCCACAATAGGCTTCCAGTTTCGGCATAATTTATCTCCTTTTGAAGAAACACCAATCACATTAGCCAGCGTATTGCAGTCCACAAACAATGATTTCCCAAAACCATAGTTTTAATTCCAGAATGTCCTGGCGTGGAAACAACTCTTGAGTTGTTCCAAAATTCCAGAACACTTTCCTCGTGCCATGGAGAGGAAATATTATTAAAGAATGGGTCCAACCAACTGCATCAAAATATTCAGAAATATGGTTGTCCCGCTTCTTCAACTCAGAGAGATAGACCATCTTAGAGGGAATGAGTTTCTCATTGATCCTAGATGACTCATAATCACGTGAAGTGACAGACACAACTGCCATTTAATTTGAGTTTGAACGGAGAGATCTAAGGTTAATGAAAAATTTAGCTCAAAGAAATGATGTGAGGTTCTTATGATGACTCCTAGTCTCTATAAATAGGCATGCTTGAAGCATTGATAAGGTGGTTACATGAACTGAACGGTTAGGAGATACGTGCATCGTGCCGCTTGAGGAGACGGTTGATATTCCATTAATTCATAAAGAGCCAGATCATAAGGAAACTATTTTAATTTTAACATTCAGTAATAAAAAAATGATAAACAATTTTTTCAGCTAGTAAACACACAACATATACAAGAGAATTTAGTTTCAAACATCATAGATTACATGCAATTATCAAAGAATTCACATCTATATATGATGCATATAGGTTGAGATAGGAAGGATGTTACTGTGAGGAAATTTTAATTTGAACATGCTATCCTTCTTCTTTCTATGCCCTTCTGAGTAATGCTTTGACAACTTGAATAATGAGTTTAAGAGAGTGTTATATTTTCTCATAATTGGTTCATTTGATCACAGAATTGCTTCAGCTTGATGTGGTCTCCATCTTCTAAGGATCTACTCCTTCAGCATTGTAGATGCTAAACCCGAAGGTGAGCTCTAATACCAACTGTAATAACCACAGGAAACACTAGAAGGGGGGTTTGAATAGTGTTTTAAAATTTTAAGCCAATTTTATGAAAACCTTTTCACAAGAAGATATCAAATGAACTGTAACAAGTTATTGTGAAATACTTAGTTAGGTGATACAAATTATCAGAGTTATGCGGAAGTTAAAAACATTTGTTTTCATAAACTTGCTGACCTTGATAGAACAGATGAGCATTCTTGCAACAGTTCAGATAGTTGAATAAAATGTTTCTCAGTACTTAGTTTAAATACCTATGTAAAACAAATCAGACAGGTTGTTCGGAAATGTTTCTAATTGGTGTTCAAATGATTTGTTTATTGTTGAACAATTAGTTCACAGAGAACTTGCTGAACCATATCAAAGGGTTCAGTAAATACTCCTTTTTCAAAACACTTTAGCTTAGCTAAATTAAGTTCTGTTGTGTAAAGTATAAATTCACTTTTCAGACCCTCCCTTAGTAGTAATAAATAACTAATAACATAAAGTAAAGAGTTAAGGGTAGAGAGAAAATTTACACAGAATTTATCCTGGTTCACCCACTAACTTAGTGAGCTACATCCAGTCCCAGGGCAAACCACCACTGGATTTTCCATTATCTGAACACAGATACAAGTATTCTTTTATCTCAGCCTCTTCAAGCTTACCAAGCATTCTTTGTTACAACTGCCTCTCCAGGCAACTATGCAGTATTATTCTTCTCAACCTCTCTAGGATGAACAAGTATTCTTTGTTATCAACTGCCTCTCCAGGCAACTCATGCAGTATTATTCTTCTCAACCTCTCTAGGCTGAACAAGTATTCTTTTCTATCAAGCCTCTCCAGGCTCTACCAGAGTATTCTTTTCTCAACCTCTCCACGCCAGCCTACTACACGTCCCAACCTCTCGGCTCTACCCGATTATTCTTTTCTCCCAGGCTCTCCAAGCTCCCAATTAGTCTTTGTTTTTCAAACTGCACTCCAGGCAACTCATGCATATTCTTTCTTCTCCAAGCTCTCCATTTCAGAGTATTCTTTCTTCACCAAGCCTCTCCAGGCTCTCCAGAGTATTATTTCTTTCACCAAGCCTCTCCAGGCTCTACTACACATAAAGTGTTTACAATAAGCATTGAATTTAAGTTTCAGCGAAACTTAAATTTCAGTTTTCTTGTACCTAGGGATTACTGAGTGAAACTCAGAATACAAGATTAAATGCTAAGTACAAAGATGACAGAGATACAATGTAAAATCTAAGCTCTAATTCATCTCTGTAGATTCAGAAGGTTGGCTGTATATGATCTGTATTGAGCTTGGCCAATTTCTTCTGTGCTTGATTGTGTCACGATTTAAGGATAGATAACTTTATATCCATGGCTGCCTCCTTTTGTCAATGCCTTATGAATATATCATTTTCATGTTAAGGCTGACTCCTTCTTTCTTCCTCTCTGGAATCTCTCCCAGCTCTTATCTGTCCTCTCTCTTTTTTAGAGGTCAGAGGATTGAGGCTTCAAGCTCTAAGGCTTCAAAAAGCTTCTTCGAAAGCCTTCTTCTCTCTTCTCAATTTCACATTTGAGGCTAGTTGTAACATCCCAAAATTTAGAAAATTAGAAATACAATTTAAATACGTATAATTATATTTCGATAACGTTAGCAGTAAAAATAGAAGTTACATAATAATAATAACAATATTAATATACATGTATCTATGAGATAATGATAATAATATAATTTATAAATATTAGGAGAGACGTCAGATTATTAGGATCTTAATCAGATATGTTATATTGAATATAATAATATTTTTAAGGGATAATCATAAGATTGCAAATAACATTAATTGTTATAAATATAGTAATTGTTATATTAATAAAATAATATCAGGATTAATAAAGACAATCTTAGGATAGAGATATAGTTTAGTATTTTAAATTAAGATCAGATTTTAAAATAGGGATAATGAGATCACAAGGATGGGTAAGAATCATACAAATCTAGGATAAGATTTAATTATATAATTTGAATTTAAATTTGAATGTAGACGGATAAGGACTCCGTAATATACTAATAATTTCTAATATAAATGAATAAAAAATAAAAGAAAAGGAAGAAATATAGTATTATTATTTTTAATAATATTAATTGATTAAATAAGAGGAATAAATATATTGTAATTTAATATTTTTATGAATAATTTATTAATAAAATAAGGATGAGTGGGTTGAGAGTGGGCCCAACCCAGTTAAGTATTTAAGTAAGGGAGGGTTACCAATTTGCCCTAATCCTTATTTTTCAAAACGTTAGAGAGTGAAACCTTAAGGGGGAGGAACGACTCCACAAGGAGAAGGTACCGCAGAGTAGATTAGCAAGGGAGTTCTATCTTTTCGTTTATGATCGTCAACTCTAAGGTACGGTGGGGAGAGGTGTTGCTTGTATATGCATGTAGGGGTGCTTGGGTAGTAATTTAAGATTAAGAAATTCGTATTGATGTATGCTATAATTGAGAATGTTGATATAACTATGATTTATGATTGTTTGGAATGATTCTTGATGAATCTTGAGTGGTTGGAATGATAATAATGAGAAGAGTGAAAAGGGTTAATAAGGGTTTGATGATTTGGGGTTTTGATGGGAAATCCATGTAAAACTGTTAAAGATTGATGATTTTGATGAGTTTAATGAATGTTTATGATTATGAATGATGTTTGATCGAAAGGGGTCGATTAGAGATTGATTGGAAGGGTTTATAGGTGTTTGAAATCGTGAAATCTGCGATCTGCGTCGCGGGTAATCGATTACCAAGTGTGGTAATCGATTACCAGGGTGTTCTGGGCAACCCAGAAGTGCTGTTTGCTGCTGGTAATCGATTACAGGTTTGTGGTAATCGATTATCAGAGAGTTTGTTTGTGGGTAATCGATTACAAGGGTGCTGTAATCGATTACCAGAGTGTTTGCTTGCAGGTAATCGATTACAAGGTGGTTGTAATCGATTACCAGAGACTTTGTTTGTGGGTAATCGATTACTAGAGGTTGGTAATCGATTACCGGAGTGGATTTTGAGAGCCTAAGTGCTTAATGATGCTTAATATACTTGATGTTATTTGGAATGCATATGTTTGGTAATTATGATATATATTTGATGTTTTGGAATGCATATGTTTGGTAATTATGCTATTATTTGATGTTATTTGGAATGCATATGTTGGTGGATATGATTATATATTTGATGTTATTTGGAATGCATATAGTTGGTGATTATGCAATGTAATTGATGAAATTTGGTATGCATATAGTTGGTGATTATGCAATGTAATGTATGATATTTTGGAATGCATATAGTTGGTGATTATGCAATGTGATGTATGATAGTTTGGAATGCATATAGTTGGTGATTATGCAATGTGATGTATGATATTTTGGAATGCATATGGTTGGTTTATATGCTATGTAATTGATGTTAATTGGAATGCATGTGGTTGGTGAACATGCGATATAATTGATGTTATTTGGAATGCATGTGGTTGGTGAACATGCGATATAATTGATGATGATGTCACTTGAGTTGTGCGGGCCCATAGAGGGGGTACAACTTAAGAGAGATGCCTTGAGCATATGTGATGAGACCTGGATTGTGCGGGCCCATAGAGGGGGTACAATTCGGGAGGTGAACTGGATTGTGCGGGCCCATAGAGGGGGTGCAACCTAGGAGTGATTGTAAGTGATTGACGAGGTGAACCCATTGTGCGGAGTTCCAAGTCTTGACCTTTGGGTAGATGATGAGATGAGTTCTGGTGCATGTGAAAATTGGAATACTCAACGATGGAATTGAGTTTTTGATAATGTTAATGATTTTGGTGCATGTATTGATGAGTGATATATATGATGATATTCGAGTTATATTATGATGATGATGAGTTTGGTGAATACATGATGGATGTATTATGTGTAAAAATGTGAATGATGGTATGAAATATATATGTTGATATAGATGAATAGCTATATGCTGAGTTTTGGGATAATTGTTATATGATGGTTTATCTGATGTATTGGTAGTATGATATATGATGATGTTGTTTATCTGTGGGTGAGGATATGGCATTTCCTATGTGTGTATGTGAGTAGTATCTTTTTCCTCACCGTATTCTGTGGATATTTTTTACAGGTGTTGATGAGGACACGATGGGTGTCGAGTATGATTAAGGGATGTGCTCTGATAGATGTGACATCAGGGTGTACTTGGGAGTCTTTATTATGTTTCTAGTTAGGAGTATTTTATGAACTATTTGGATACCTTGTTCGGCAAGTAGGTCGTTTTAATTGTTTTATTTCTTTAGAGATTCCGTTGCATAATTGTTGGATTATATTTGAAGTTTACTTTCATTTAATTAAATGTTTTTGAACTCATGAGGTTTTTAATAAGAGCGTTTGTGAACCTTTTCACCCATTGTGGGACATTACCTTTTCTAAACTTCGATTTATTAAACATCTAAGAGTATGGGGTAGAAGGGTGTCACACTATTTATATTCTTGATAAAATATAGCCGTTGAGAAGTATTTTGACTTTACCGTTGAGAAAGTATGAGTGAGGTTCTTCAGACCGTTGTGAAAGTAGCTTTCTCATGCTGTAGCTTCTGAGTTTAAGCAGATTAGGTGTGTAGATATATTAGTTCTGACACACTACAGATGATATAATAATCTTTGTTTTATCTGAGAGATTTTCCTTGTTCTTGATCTTCAGTAAGTTGATGTTTCGCTCTCTTGGTCTTTCTTCTATTCTCTCTTCTTTATCTTTTTCTCCGAGAGTGAAGTTTCCACTTCAGCAAGTTTTCTTAGACTCTCTCTCTTTCCTTTTCATTGTGAAGTCTGTGGATAAAATAGAGATGATTTTTACCCGTTGTGCTTCTTCTTTATCCATAGTGAAGTTGGCTTTTCTTCGAAAAGACTTCCGACTTCTGATGCCGTGTTGCATAGTTTGTACAGAAGTAGGTGTACAGCAGCGCTGACCTATCCTTGATCACTATTTGATTTTCTACCTTTTCTCCTTTTTCTTCTTCGAACACCGCTTCTTGAAAATGAGGAAAATAGCTTTTGTTACTATTTCCTTTCTGAATGAAGGCACGGGATATTTGAAAATTCTCTTGTTGTTAATAAAATGGTCTTTGCCTTTGTTGAGACTTCTCGACGTTCAAGATTTGTCCACGTAGTCAGAGAGTTGAGAGTCTTCATATCTTTAGAGTGTTATACGGATATGGTTGGCTTCTTCTTCTTCAGATAGATGAAATGCCACGTCATTTCAGAGAGTTGATTTATTTCAGCACTTTTCTTCTTCAGATTGCTTCTTCCAGATTTGCTTTCTTTATTCTTCATATTGTTGCTTCATCATTCTTCCTTGTACTTGATGATCTTCCATGAGCTTGATTCCGATCTTTATTGATTGATTTAGCATGATGACTGCTTCAGTGTGATTGCTTCAGCATGTTCGACTTTCCTTAGTCTTTCTTGATGACATTTAAGTATTTTGATCTTTCAGATAGTTGGTTATGATTGAAGGTTGCTTTCCTTCTTACTAATTTCTTTCTTCAGCATTTCTACTTAGGAGTGTTTGAATTCATCTTTTGCATTCTTCTTGAGAAAAGTCTTCATTAATCTTGTAGATGTGTTCTTTTCTTCACTCCATAAGCTTCAGCAGCTTGGGACAATCAGCCTTCATGTGACCATGGCTGTTTACATTCATAGCAAATTTTTTTTATTAGTACTAGAAGCTTCCTTACCTGATTACCATCTTGCTTCTGAAGGATTGGTCCTTTTTTAACCGTCCCTTCTTATGAAGCATCCTTTTGATCTTCCTACTCAGTAAGGCAAGATCATCATTTTCATAACTTTCTTCAGATTCTTTATCAGCTTCTGAAGTTTCTTCAGCTTTCATGCTTTCATGGCTCCATGCCTTATCTGTTTGGCCTTGGTGTTCAGTGCCAGTGACTTTTTCTTGGATACATACTCACCAAGTTATAACTCATGGAACTTAAGAGATCCCGATAGGATAGCAGACAAGTTGTGGATCTAGAATTGAGCAAATTCAACGGTTAGAATTGAAAAACAAGCAATTATAGTGGATGTGCAACAAGCATATATGCATAAGAAATTAAGGAAAATGAGAGCAAATGAAAAGAAATGGAAGAGATAGAGGTAGAATGGCTCCACTGAGGAAGGAAACACCTTCAACAGATAAGCCAACAGTCTAGATTCACCACCAGTTCGTGGAATCGGATAAGAATCACAATGGTTTAAGCAAGAACCATCAAGCCTCTCAACCTCACAAAGGAGAATACAAGCATAGCTCAATATGAATGCAGATTAAGAGTTACAAGAAGGAGGAGAGCTCCTTATATAGCCATATGGCGGCCAAGTCATGAAAGGAAAAGAAAATGAAATTAATTCCTACCCTAGTGAGGACTTGAACCATGTCCTAAGGCTTTTAGCCAAGCTAAGTCTTAGCCAATAATTAAAAAACACCCATTCATCCAAAATAAAGGGAAATTACAAAATAAAAAGAAAAACAAGAGTCCTAATTAAGGGTGGTACATAGGACTAGGGTCCTATCCTGGGTCATGGGTGTCCTCTGTAGGTAATGCCCTTAAATTTGTAGGACACTAATTTCTTCAATCTCTTCCTTGTTTGAAGATAGTTCATATTCCTTAGTTTTGATCTTGCAGCCAAGCAGTCTTGTACCCTTCTAGCAATATGCCATCAGATAGTTCCTCTATTCTCAGGGTATTGAGGTTTTTACCCTCCTTAATAGCAGTAACCTTGGGTCTTCAAGCCTTGGGTAAGCTTCTTAGAATCTTTATATTATTATCTCCAGATTCATAAGTTCATCACAGAGACTTCAGTCCATTTGTTATTGTCTGAATCTACCAAACATCTGGTCAGTGGTTTCTGACTCATGCTCTTGAACATCTCATTTGATGAACAAGTATGCTAATCGTGGATTGTTTGACATTTTCAATACCCTCATGGGATGAAGCAAATGTGTCCTAGATTTTCTTGGCAGTGTTGCATCCATGAACTTTCTCATACTTAGGTTTATTCAAAAAACAACCAAGCAGAGTTTAGCCTTGGCATTAAGTGGTACACAAGTTTTCTGTTCACCTATCTATTCAAACTTTGGTAATGCACTCCACCATGCATGGGAACATAATCACCATTGGTGACTATATCCCATAGATCTATGTTGCTGCTCTTAACGAACAGTTTCATACGATCTCTCCAGTAATGGTAGTCAACACCATTGAAGCTAGAGGCCTTGTCACAGAGGCTTCTTCTGTGATATAATGGCTTGTTCTTTGTAGATGTTTCCATTTGGATCTTTTCCTCAACACTATCAAGTGCTAACCCGCGGCTGAGCTCTAATACCAACTATAGCAACACACAAGAACACATTAGAATGACGGTTGAATAGTATTTTTATAAAACTTTGCAGTTTTTTCAGAAACCTTTTCACACACTGAGTTTATAAACTTTCAAATAGGTTTTAGAGGCTGTTTGAAATTTTGCTTTGTCTGAAAAACTTCAGAAAGTGGATCTAAAAATATTTTCTTAAAAGATTTTCACAAGTGTTTATAACAACTCAGATTCAGAACCCTTTCTCGTCAGATAAAATTGAATTTCAGGATAGATGAGAGTTAGAGAAGCACCCACCAAGATTTATCCTGGTTCACTCACTACCATTGTGAGCTACGTCCAGTCCTAGAGCCAACTAGCTTATGGATTTTCTCCACTAATCTAAAAAGATTACAAGTATTATTTTCAACCAAGCCTCTTCGGCTCTAAACAACAAGTATTGTTTTCATACCTAGCCTCTCTTGGGTATGAAAGTGAACTTAGAACACAAAGTTCTTTGTTCAAGAGTGTTTACAAAGAACACGGTGAACACTGGGTATGAAAGTTTTGTATAAATTAGTTTATCAGAGTAAAATCTACAAAGATTTTTGCAGCGTTTTCTTTCAAATAGTTTGCGCGTAGGTTGCTTCTTTTTGCTTCACGAAGACCACTGGTATTTATAGGTTTTGATGAGCTTGAAAACGTCGTTGAGAAATTTTAATGAAAAAGAGGGAAATTTGGAGTAACCAAAAACAATTGGAAATCTTGCGTAGCACATCTTCAATTTATTAGAGATTATTTTTTCTTTTGATAAATTTTTTGCTTTTAATATTTGTTTAATATATATTATATATTTTTAATCATAGGGTTATAATTCAATTGATAACACATACTCCTCTGACATGGTATCATAAAAAAATTGTTTTTAAAATTAAAAAGGGAGATTAGAGACCGAATTATTTCGTTTCAAACATACAATAATTCTATTTTCTAAATATTAAATTTATCAGTTAGAGACTGAGTTAGACATGGATATTGCTTAATAGACAAAATTCTGCTCTAAATTTTATCTTTAAAATTATTATTACTTTTGATATTATTATTTATATTTAAAAACAGAATTTATTTTTGACAAAAAAACAGAATTTATCAGTCATGGATTATTTTCGTCTCTAAAATAGTTTTTATTATAAAAGACAAATTTAGAGACAGAATATAACGAAGACGAAAAATTTCGTCTCTAACAAATAATTTTAATTTAATCTCAACTTGATATAATCCATCTCTGATATTGTCTCTATTAGAGGCAGAAAAAATATCGTCTCAAAATTCCATCGTTAAATAATATTTTTCTGGTAATGTAAATTATATCTACAATGTATATATTTAATAATTAAAAATAACAAAATATAATGATGAGTTACTATATTTAATGAATTAAATACAATAATATATAATGATTGAATTACTATATTCAATGAATTCATACAATTAATAATTTTTAATATATATATAAGTATTATTATTATTATTATATTTCATATTATATCTTAATAATATTATTTTTTAAAATAAATGATAATTTAATTACATAATAATTTTAAGTGAAATGATTCCTTAAATAATTGTTATTTTTAAATAACATTTATAATTAATGAATTACTGTATATACTCAATGATTGAATACAATTAACATTTGTTTTAAGATATATTACTATTATTGTTATATCTATATTATATCCAAATAATAATATATTTTCATTTTATAATAATTATTATTTACTTTAAACAATGGATACTATAATTAATTATGAAAGTGATCATTAATTAATATTAATATATAAATATTATAGTATCTATATGTGTATATATATATATATATTATAATATAATATTATAATACGGTATACCATATATAGAGAATGACATGTTATATCACGTACTAATATATGTATTATATATATATATATATACTTTAAATATTTATGTTTATAATTAATATGGTCGAAATTATATTGATAGGGTAATATTATTTTATACTATTAATGATATTAAAAATAATAATGTAATATGTTTATAATGTATTAATTGGGTATAATACAACATATCCTTAGTACATATCTTTAATTAAAAAGTATAATATTAAAATAGTAATATATTAAGTTAGGTAAAATAATAAGAAAAATTAATTAAAATAGTCATTAATATACAAATTAGGAATATACAATGTTTATTATTAATTAGTATTAATATTATTAATATAATGAAGAAATAATTATGCAAATATATTAACTAGTTATTATGAAAATTTTCATGTAGGAATTATTAACTAGTTATAGTATTTATTAAGATAATTAATCACATATATATATATATCCATATTATATAGAGATATAAATTTAATAAAAATATAATTAAATTTTAACCTCTTATATATTAAGAGTTATTAATATATTGTATACATTGTATACTACTACCTCTGTTCCTATTTAACTGTCCAATTTGATTAAAAACACACATATTAAGGAATGCAATTATTACTTCTCGTTTTCATGGAAAAAATTTTAAACTTTCTATTTTACCCTTTTATCTCTCTTACTACTATTGGCTCTCATTAGTTTTTTAATAGTGGGTCATTTATTAACATAGGGGTAAAATGGAGAAAATGTATTATTAATGCATTGGGTTTGTAAGTGGACAGTTAAATAGGAACAATTTTTTTCTTTGAAAGTGAACAGTTAAATAGCAACGGAGGTAGTCCTAATTAGTATACGTTGTATACTATTTATTATTATAATTAATAATAAGTAAACATTTACTTACATATGCAATACAATCCAATAAGGTTGAAGGATATATATATATATATATATATATATATATATATATAATAAGTAAACATTAATTTACTTATTTATACCAATTAAAAGCAATAAGCTGAAGGGTTTAACAAGGGTATTTTGGTATAGATGGATTATGAATGTGTTATGAACTAGTACCACTAGATTTCGGGGTTGAGATGGTAGTAAGAGTTTGTTTTGAACAACTTGAGCTAAAGTTAAAGTGTCATATTTTTCAATATTGATAATTTATTCTTGGACGTATTTACAAAATAAATTAGGCAATATGTAAATACAAATTATATATAATATCAAATATATAACATACAATGTGTATATCATCAATATCAATATATTATATAAAAGACAGTTTCTGCCAGATCTATTGATGTGACGTGTCACCTTCTTGTGCTGTCATTTTCCCTCCAAAAACATCGTTATTAGAAGCAACCAATGAAAGATTTTTTCTTTTCATATATTTTAATTCCATTTTTATTAAACATATCAACCATGTCCAACCATCACATTAATATGCAGATTTCAAATTTAAAATTTCAAAATCCAATATCATTTACACCTCCTTGAAATCTCAATTAATTACTTTCTTTCTATATTTTTATTATTAATTCTTTAAATAATTATTGTTATTTTTAAAAGATTTTTATTTCATTGTTTTAACTACCATCATACACAACAAATCAAATTGAATTTGGTGGTGGATTGAGATTTTTAAAATTTAAAATTTTAATTTTTTAATTTTTATCTTTATTTTTTTTATTATTATTTTTCTAATAAAGAAAGGAATTCTGGAACTCCTTATTTCTGGCCAAAATAAGGGTAAAATTGCCACTAATTTTACTCCATAATTATCACATATTTTTTAAAATTTGAATTCAAATTTCAATAATTAATAACGCTCTCTCTTCTTTTTCGTCTCTTCGTTTTCTTGCTCTCCGCTCATCAATTCTGAAACAATTAATAGGGGTGCATGTTTTCAACGCGGGTGTATAATGATCGTCTCTTCCTAAGTCTCATTCATTTTGTCATCAGAGAGTTATTTTTACCAATTCCTTCTTCTTCTCACCTCTGCTCTTCAGTTGTTCTTCTTTCCATTTTTCTTCACGCTATTTTCCCTGGTGCTCTCTATCTCTCCTTCTCGGGTTTTTCTTTTTGCTTGACAATGTTTCCCCCTACTGCAGCCTTTCACCATAATCTTCGTTACTTCCTTTATATACGGCTGAAGGTATTTATGGAAAATTTGTTATGATTATACTTATCATGTTTATTATCATGCCCTAATATCTTCCGTTTTTAATGCATGTGTTCTATAATGGAAATGGGAATAGAAGCTAGCTACTGAAGATCAGATATTTAAGGGCGGTGATGGTTTTGTGTTCGTTATTTTTTATTCTTTTCATCATGTTTTCGTTTCTACCTTAAGTTGTGTTTTTTTTTCTTTGCTAATTTAGTCCTATTTTTCACCAGTGTTGTATTGTGCATTTTGGGATAGGACATTATTAACAACTAAAATAATGTTCCGTTTCGGTAATGTTGTTTTTTTTTGTAATATGTTTAATGTTTCTGGATATGATGTTCACCATTTTTCTTCTTGATTTGCATGTGTTTCACTTCACAATACTGGTAGATTATTCAATAAAGGTATGGTAGAATTTTGTGTTCATTTTTTCCCAATATTTAGTAACTCCTAAGAGAGAACATAAATAGCAAATAGATATATTTCTCACTCTTTAATGTGTTTTAAGTTAAATACAAATATTCATGAACATTAATCCTTTAAGTCAAATAAATCTGAAACATATCAACCTACCATATGACTCTTCATTTCCTCTTTTTCTTGGAAAAAAGATTTCGCCCTTATCCCTTTCAAAAAAAAAAAGATTTTGTCCTTATCTGTTAATGTGTCCTTCACATTTTTCCACTGAGTGGTTCGCGACTTCGCGTAAATGTTCTTTGTTGGAAATTGTTTGTTTTATTTTCCTTTTTTTCAAGAAAAAAATTAACGGTACACCTTTTAAATTCTCATCAGACTTTTGAAATTGGGATATCATTTGGGGATGTATCCATTGTCTACAAGTTCGGATGGATGGTATTGGTTATTCTTTAAAATCTTTTTATAGATGATTTACAATCGAATATGTTCCTGAAAAGGTAAAGGTGTACTTTTTTTATTTTTTGTCTTCTAATCATATCTTGAAGTTTAACTCTTTTTAGGGTGATTGCAGGATCTTGGGGAATTTCCTGTTCTGTTTTGTAGGAATCACTTTCATCATGTTAGGAAACATGTTTTTGTTTCGAGACTGTCAAATATGATACATGTTAACGTTCATAAAGAATATGAACTTATGTTTTTTACTCATGGTTGGAATTTGTTGAAAGATATATACAACTTGCATAATGGTGCTTGGATGAAGCTTTATTTGTGAATGAAAATGAATTTTATGTAAGGCTCTATGACAGATACATGATCAAGATTCAATATGACTCTTCATAATTTCCCTCTACTGTATATCATCATGGACTCCAAGATTTTCCAGATATAAGTCTTGATCCCGGTAGGCATGTGGGTAAATTTCATCAAATCGTGTAGATAAGGTTATCTCATATAGACATACCTCTTCTTATGCTGTGGTAAGTGCTTATCATTTTATTATGATTTTTTTTTACTATTTCGTATTTTGTTCAATTTGAATATTTTCTTCCAGATCCTTCATACTGTAATATGTCAAACAATTCTTATGCTCAACCAACTATACTCTTAAGAGGGGATGAATTTTTGAATGACTATCAATGTAACATTCATTGGTCAGGAAGAAGACGAAATGAAGGCTATCTGGCAAAGGGATGGAGAAAGTTTTTGCAAAGCTAGAGGGGGGCTAAGTGAGGGTTGTTTAACTTCTGCAATATTTTTATCATATCAATATATTATTTCTCAGTTATCAGTCATTGATTGTTCGCTATTGATATATAATTTTTATGAACATTTATAGTTATCATATATTGAGTTGGTGTATTCACTATGGATCGAAAATCATGACCCATATTTATTTAAATTGGGAAATGTATGTAAAATTGACTCAAATTGGAAACAATATCCCCATATACAATGCAATTTTGTTTTTATTATCATACAAATTGAGATTTTTACTATTGGGAAAAGTTTTTTATTATTTAATAAAATTCTGGATTGTCATTTTTCCAATGGGTATTTAAATTACTTTGTGATTGAATTTATTTAATTAATTATATATAATAATACAAGTATTGATATAATTATACTGAATTATTAAATTATTCTATTTTAATTAATTAAATTATTAAATTATAAAAGATGTTTTAGAATTATTTAATATAATTATCATTTGTTTATTAAATCTAAATTAATGGTTTGCCAAATATGTAAATATGAACGATCATGATTGGAAGTATTCTTATCCCTATAAACAATAGTTGGTGTGACTATTGGGAAAACGCATCCACTTAGTGTTTCTGAGAATTGCACAATTAAGATTATCTATAGAGAAGTATTCCAGAAACTTTCATGAATAGGTATCTATTTAAATACATCTGATCATTTTAAACCACATTTATTAAATCAATATATCTTTTCTTCCAAATTTAATGATTAAACTAATCATGCTTCAGATCATTTTGGCAATACAATGTTTTTTTTTTCATTTGTGCAAAGGAACAAATGACCATGGATATACTTCATATTCAACCGTATGAACAATCAAGTACTTAATTATGCAACACTTTTTTCTATACTTCATGCAAGTCTTGATTTTTTCATTTACATTTAACTCCATTTATTTAATTATTTATTTCTATTTATTTATTTGCAGGATTTCTGTCATAAATCTCTTATTATGGATGTTTGAAGATTACCTTTCTTAATTTTTTTATTTATAACCATGTTATTATTCATTTTTAATATTTTCAATTATTCTAATTGTTCTTCTTAAATATTTCGTGCAACGCACGGGTACTACACTAGATTAAATTTAAAATATATTAATTGTTTCTCATTGTTATTTTGTTGACCCTTTTCAATTTTAGCATAGATTAATTGTTTCTTATTATTATTTCATTTACATTAAATTAATACAATATTTAATGAAAAGTCTTTATTTTAACCATTTGATAAAGAATACCATTTAAATTTTAAAATATATTAATTGTTTCTCATTGTTATTTCGTTGACCCTTTTCAATTTTAGCGTAGATTAATTGTTTTTTATTATTATTTCAATTACAACGATTATAAATAAAAATTAGGGGCAATCGGTTACCTTACATGTTAAAAATACATGAAAAGACTTGATGATAATTAATTTATGGGAGTAAAACCAAATAATACGAAAATGAAAATTTTACAAAAAAAACTTATTAATAATTATATTATGGTCTATGACATAGAAAAAGGATCCTCACTTGAGTATATATACATAACTTACTTTCAAAGGTTTATGCCAAATCCTCCTATTGCTATAGGTGGGAACTGATTGATACTAAGGATTTCATCCATGACCGAATTCTCCATCACAGTATCAATCAACCTATATTACCCTTCTAGTATTGAAATGCATATTTACTCTTTTAAATTTAAGTTTCATGTAACATTAGTAAAATCGTATATCATTTAATTTTATGTTAGTATTTTATTTATGAGTTTGGCTATGTTAATCATTACATCGGATCTTTTTATATTATACGCGTTTGCTTGAGTAGATTTATTATTGCGTTGTTTGGAGTTTTTTTATGTTTATAATTAATAATTTTTTAAGGATGATTGTAACGCCCTAAATTCTAAATTCAAGACTTAGTCCGTTGGAGACTAAATCCTAAATTTCCGAAATTTAAATCGCGTCATTTCGAATATCATACATTACAATTCGATAAGAAACCAACGATAACTTATGCAATTTGTGAAGAACTCAAACTTATATACATATACATATTCTGTAAAAGTGCACAGAAGGCCCGAAGGCTACAAACTAAGCATTTCCAACATTAAACAAAATATACATAAGTACTCCTACACACTCTAAGAGATGCTAAATTCCAACATGTATCAAACTTCTGCCTTCAAATCACTGATCCCTGCCACGAGTTACCTGCACACCTAGATTGTGTCCACAAAACGCGTGGTGAGACTAATGTCTCAGTGAAGTATAACCATGCAACATGTCATGTGGGAGAAATAAAAATGAAATGCATCAGTCATTATCAAGTAAAATATACATACTAACTAAATATCTTAAACATAAAGGCACATAATTGGCATAACCCAGCCGACGGGCTGTGGCGCACACGCCCTCAACTGAACTTGGCGCACACGCCCTCAACTGATCTTGGCGCACACACCTCAACTGAACTTGATTCTTAACTCACAACACAAGGCCGGCTTAATTAACTCATAATCGAACTAGCACACATGAATCGATACCAATAACTGAGATTTCAAACATTTCGAAAGCTTCGTAACTATCGTAAGTTCGTAACTTCGACATTCAAAGACTTTCCAAGCAACCCTAACACCAATTACTAACTAAAGCATAAACATCATAAATCCAATCAATTTAACCAAATAGAAAGGGAATCGAAGAGGTAGGGTTCATACATTGAGCATTTCGTCAATTTTGTAATCTCGCTACCCTATGGTTTTCAATGAAAATACTAACTAAACTACTCAATCTCATGCATACATTACTAATCTAACCACAATAATCATATAGAAGACGAATTAGAGAGTGGGGTTCATACATTAGGGAGAAATCAAAATCTAAGGAGGAAGTGGGTGTGTGAGTTATACTCACCAATCTTGAAGATCAAGAGAAGAAGTGAGGAGTAGGAGTGATCCACTAGAGATTTCTTGCTTCAAATCCCTTCCCAAGCCACAAAATCAAACTCTCTCTTTCTAAAACCCACTCTCTCTCTCTATAGACGACGAAGGAAAGGAAAGAAAAATGGTGCCATCTGATTTTGCATGTCCGTGTATTTATACAGGACAGCTGGTAATCGATTACAGTAATGCTGTAATCGATTACCAGAGGTAAAAATTACACTAAAAAGAGTTTCTGGGAATCTGGTAATCGATTACAACCCTTGGTAATCGATTACCAAAAACCCAGCCCTTAGGTAATCGATTACAACCCTGTGAGTAATCAACTACCTAAAAACTTGCTCTCAGGTAATCGATTACAGACCCTCTGTAATCGATTACCAGTAACCAAAAACTCTACATTTTGACTTGAATGAAATTTTAACTTAGCTTCTATAATCCTCTTTCAACTTTTAATTCCTCAACTCACTTTCCCTTAACTACCAATACATGATTATCTTATTTTTAGCCTAATGAGTTATTTAAAGCTCCTAATTTTACGGGATGTTACAATGATTCTAGCATGGACCAAAACTTTTTGGTCCATGTGGTGCATTCTTAATTTTACCGGCACTTTAGGTGAGTGGATGCTTTTCTTTTTTATTTAATGGTCCTTGTAAGTCCACCCAAAAAGGTTATAGAAATTACTTTAATAGTCAAACTAAATGTGATATTGAACCAGTAGAAGTCGTCACCTGAAATATTGAAACAGTAGAATAAAGTCCTTGAATCCTTTAACCTCTTTTCCTCGTGCTTGTATTCCACTGTAACAATTTGAAGGTGAAACAACAAAAGTTGCTAACCTATCATCCTCGTCTGCTAAAGGCCTAGACTTCAATTTCTATAGACAATTGAAGCCCTTCCATTGGTGGAATAGTCGTTGTAACAAGCAGAGATTCATCACAACACACCTATTGGGAAAAAGCATCCACTTAGTGTTTCTGAGAATTGCACAATTAAGATTATCTACACAGAAGTATTCCAGAAAATTTCATGAATAGGTATCTATTTAAATACATCTGATCATTTTAAACCATATTTGTTAAATCAATATACCTTTTCTTCCAAATTTAATGATTAAACTAATCATGCTTCAGATCATTTTGGCAATACAATGTTTTTTTTTCATTTTTGCAAAGGAACAAATGACCATGGATATACTTTCATATTCAACCGTATGAACAATCAGGTACTTAATTATGCAACACTTTTTTCTATACTTCATGCAAGTATTGATTTTTTCATTTACATTTAACTCCATTTATTTAATTATTTATTTCTATTTATTTATTTGCAGGATTTCTGTCATAAATCTCCTATTATGGATGTTTGAAGATTACCTTTCTTAATTTTTTTATTTATAACCATGTTATTATTCGTTTTTAATATTTTCAGTTATTCTAATTGTTCTTCTTAAATATTTCGTGCATCGCACGGGTACTACAGTAGATTAAATTTTAAAATATATTAATTGTTTCTCATTGTTATTTTGTTGACCCTTTTCAATTTTAGCATAAATTAATTGTTTCTTATTATTATTTCAATTACATTAAATTAATACAATATTTAATGAAAAGTCTTTATTTTAAGACTATCACTAATTCCATTTGATAAAAGAATACCATTTAAATTTTAAAATATATTAATTGTTTCTCATTGTTATTTCGTTGACCCTTTTCAATTTTAGCGTAGATTAATTGTTTTTTATTATTATTTCAATTACAACGATTATAAATAAAAATTAGGGGCAATCAGTTACCTTACATGTTAAAAATACATGAAAAGACTTGATGATATTTAGTTTATGGGAGTAAAACCAAATAATACGGAAATGAAAATTTTACAAAAAAACTTATTAATAAATATATTATAAGATAAAAGTAAATCATACATGAAAACTTTTCATAAAAAAACCATTAATATTATTTTAAATTATATAATTTTTACTCACTAATTCCGTCGTGCATCGCACGGGTACATCACTAGTTGAATATATAACATACACTTTATGTTAGCGCATTCTTTTTTCTTTTTTGTATAAGGAAGAGTGAAAGACAAATAAAATTTGAACATAGAATCTCAGTCTAAACTACTCATGAAATATTCCCCTATTAGGTCAATCCTAGCGTGTCAGTACATGGGTGTGCATGTGTGTGACCGTGAGTAATATTAAATTTATCTAACTTTTAGTTTTACACCAAAATCATTAGACCTATATAATGTAAATGATTCAAAATAATCCATATACTCTTTAAATAGTATAAAATTACTTATATCTTTTCATTTACGGTATAATAATAAAATATTATAATGAATACTTTATATTAAAAATTATAAGAATTATATATTTTTAAAACTGGTTTTTTAACATGTACAACATATCCTCGAAATTAGTGAAATTTAGGTAAGCTAAACTAGTTGGTAATGATACAAATATTTGGTGATAAGTGTGGAGATAAAATAATTATAAAAGGTCATAATTTTAAATCCTTTAAATAGGAGCTATTGCATTCATATTCTAAACCTTGCATTTCTCTTCTAAATCTTGCATTTCTCATTCACACACCAAGAACCCACATCAAACACCATGTGCTCTTTCACTAACAACTCTAACTCCGACTACAGTATGGAAAATGTTCCATTCCAAATCCCTGAGGACTTCCTCTTCAGCTCTGCAAGTGATGATGAGAATGACGACTACTACATGGAAAGATATGGAAGCAATGCAGAACTTGTCAAAGAAGAATTGAAGTTGGAAAGGGAGATCATCAACATTATTGTCAGCGGAAACGGAGATTCCCTTAAGCCAAATTCTGGCCAAGCTGTCATTGTTTGCAATCACAGTGTCTGTGTCGGATTTGAAGACGAAGAGAATGAAGAATGTCGGGTGTGGGAGTGGCATGGCCACATCATGGTCTATGACATAGAACAAGGATCCTCACTTGAGTATATATACGGAACTTACTTTCAAAGGTTTATGCCAAATCCTCCTATTGCTATAGGTGGGAACTGATTGATACTAAGGATTTCATCAACGACCGAATTCTCCATCACAGTATCAATCCACCTATATTACCCTTCTAGTATTGACATGCATATTTACTCTTTTAAATTTAAGTTTCAAGTAATATTAGTAAAATCGCATATCATTTAATTTTATGTTAGTATTTTATTTATGAGTTTGGCTATGTTAATCATTACATCGGATCTTTTTATATTATACGTGTTTGCTTGAGTAGATTTATTAATTGCGTTGTTTGGAGTTTTTTATGTTTATAATTAATAATTTTTTTAAGGATGCTTCTAGCATGGACCAAAACTTTTTGGTCCATGTGGTCCATTCTTAATTTTACCGGCACTTTAGGTGAGTGGATGCTTTTCTTTTATATTTAATGGTCCTTGTAAGTCCACCCAAAAAGGTTATAGAAATTACTTTAATAGTCAAACTAAATGTGATATTGAACCAGTAGAAGTCGTCACCTGAAATATTGAAACAGTAGAATAAAGTCCTTGAATCCTTTAACCTCTTTTCCTCGTGCTTGTATTCAACTGTAACAATTTGAAGGTGAAACAACAAAAGTTGCTAACCTATCATCCTCGTCTGCTAAAGGCCTAGACTTCAATTTCTATAGTCAATTGAAGCCCTTCCATTGGTGGAATAGTCGTTGTAACAAGCAGAGATTCATCACAACACACCTATTGGGAAAACGCATCCACTTAGTGTTTCTGAGAATTGCACAATTAAGATTATCTATAGAGAAGTATTCCAGAAACTTTCATGAATAGGTATCTATTTAAATACATCTGATCATTTTAAACCATATTTGTTAAATCAATATACCTTTTCTTCCAAATTTAATGATTAAACCAATCATGCTTCAGATCATTTTGGCAATACAGTTTTTTTTTTCATTTTTGCAAATGAACAAATGACCATGGATATACTTTCATATTCAACCGTATGAACAATCAGGTACTTAATTATGCAACACTTTTTTCTATACTTCATGCAAGTATTGATTTTTTCATTTACATTTAACTCCATTTATTTAGTTATTTATTTCTATTTATTTATTTGCAGGATTTCTGTCATAAATCTCCTATTATGGATGTTTGAAGATTACCTTTCTTAATTTTTTTATTTATAACCATGTTATTTGTTACACCTTTCTACCCCATACTCTTATATGTTTAAGAAATCGAAGCTTAGAAAAGGGGAAAGCCCCACGATAGGTAAAAAGGTTCACAATCGTTCTTATTAAATCTCATAGTTCGAAAACGACTTCATTAAAAGAAATTAAACTCTCAGATATAAGTCAAACATAAAGCAGCAGAATCACCAATACATAAAACCATTAATAACCTACTGCCATACAAGGCATCCCAAAAGGTTCATAAACATACTCCTAGTCTAGAAACATGATAAACTCCCAAATACACCCTGATGTCACATCTATCAGAGCATACCCTTTTAATCATCATCGACACCAGTCGTGTCCTCATCAACACCTGTAAAATATATCCACAGAATACGGTGAGGAAAAGGAATACTACATATACATACACATAGAGAATACCCGTCCTCACCCACAACATCATTACATCATGCCATCAATACATCAATCACCAATAATAACATTCATCTAAAACTCAACATATAATTGATCATCTATATCGACATGTAGATATGTCACACCTTAGCCCAAACTCATCATCATAGCATCTTTCATATATCATCATATTCACTAACATTATAACATCATTTATATAACATCACACTCATTATCATCATGCATCATTCATCTATCATCATACTCATTCTCATCATTACATCATGCATATAGCATCATACTCATTATCATCATACATCATGCATCTATCATCATATTCATTATCATCATTACATCATTCATCTATCATCATATTCATTATCATCATTACATCATTCATCTATCATCGTCTGCCCAAAGATCCTGACTTGGAACTCCACACAATGGGTGCACCTCGTCAGTCACTCTAGTTAGTACCAAGATAGTCTATTGGTGTTACCATACACTATCCGATAGGTTGTACCCCCTCTATGGGCCCGCACAACGACATTCGACCCTAGGTTGTACCCCCTCTATGGGCCCGTACAATCACTCCTAGGTTGCACCCCCTCTATGGGCCCGTGCATCGAACGCCCCATCTTGATCCCCTGAGTTGTACCCCCTCTATGGGCCTGCACAACTCAGTTCACCTCTCGAATTGTACCCCCTCTATGGGCCCGTACAATTCAAGTCTCATCACATGTGCTCATGGCACTTCTCCCAAGTTGTACCCCCTCTATGGGCCTGCACAACTTAGGTAACATCGCCATAAAAAAGGTGATATACACCATCATCAATATCATCAACATCATCGTCAAAAAGGTGATATACACCAACATCGTTATCATCAACATCATCATACATCAATATACTCATCATTAAACATCATCATAATAAGGTGATATACACCGACATCATTATCATCATCATCATCATGCATCAATACACTCATCATCAAACATCATTATAAGTGATAAACACTTGTCACCATCATCATGCATCAATATGCTCATCATCAAACATCATTATAAGTGATAAACACTGTTAACATCAATCATCATCATTATACATCGTCATAATCATCACAAACATCATTAAACATCATTAATCATCAATATCAAACACTCAGGATCTCAAAATCCACTCTGGTAATCGATTACCAACCTCTGGTAATCGATTACCCATAGAAAAGCTCTCTGGTAATCGATTACAGCCCTGTAATCGATTACCCACAGACAGACTCTGGTAATCGATTACAGCACCCCTGTAATCGATTACCAGCCATCAAAAGGTAGTTCTAGGTTGCCCAGACACTCTGGTAATCGATTACCCGCGACGCAGATCGCATATTTCACGATTTCAAACATCTCTAATCTCATCCAATCAATCCCTAATCAATCTTTTTCGTCTAAACATCATCCATACTCATTAATATCATCCAATACACAGTAAATCATCAATCAATTACAGATTTTACCATCAATTCATCAAAACCCCCAATTTCTCAATCCCTAATCATCCCTCTTTCATTATTCTCAATAACATCATTAATCTCATCCAATACTCATCAATTTACATACAATCAATCATCAATCAACAGATTATATCATTCATTCCTATTTACACATACATCCATACGAATTTAGAGTCTTTAGAGGGTCTTATGGTTGCCCTCACTACCCAATATCCCTACATGCATATACAGGAAATACCCTCTCCCCCACCGTACCTTAAGCGAAGCTTTGATCACAGCGATGAAGTCCTTTCTTGGATCTTGACTTTCACTCCTCAGCAGCTCTCTCTTGAGACTCAGGTTCTCCACTCCTTAGCCTTTCGCTTACTGACGAATGATACGAATAAGGATTAGGGTGCTACGTTACCCCTCCTTACAGAATAACTAATTGGGCTTGGGCCCATTCTCACTCCCTTTATTTTATTTTCAAATAAAACTATCTTTACGAAATAAAACTAATAATAATAATAACCCTATTATTTATTTCCCATTAAATTAATTATTTAATTAATTAATCTATTTAATTCAATTAATATTTATCCTAATAAAATCTAGGATGTTACGACTCTCCCCTCCTAAAAAGAAAATTCATCCTCGAATTTTAGCTGAAGCGAATAGCTCTGGATAAGACTCCTTCATCTTCTCTTCAAGTTCCCAAGTGGCACTCTCGGGTGTAGGTCCTCCCTAGATCACCTTAACCAAAGGAATCTCTTTACCTCGAAGTTGTTTCACCTTCCGATCCTCAACTCTCACCGGCATGGTTTCCACTGTTAGGTTTTCCTTAACCTCAAGATGATCCGACTCAATCACATGCGAAGGATCGTGAACATATTTCTGGAGTTGAGAAACGTGGAAAACATTATGAAGATTAGATAGATGTGGAGGCAAAGCGATTTGGTAGGCAACATTGCCGACTCTTTTAAGGATTTGGTAAGGGCCAATGAATCGAGGTGTAAGCTTTCTAGACTTTAATGCCCTACCAACCCCAGTCCACGGAGTGACTCTCAGGAATACATGATCCCCTTCTTTGAATTCTAATTCCTTCCGCCTCTTATCAGCATAGCTCCTCTGCCTACTCTGGGCTGAAGCAATCCTGAAGGTTTTTGATGTTCTACCTTAGCCTTTTGGAACACTAAACATGTACTCACGAACTCCTCTATGTCTCTTTTCATCCTAGGCCACAAAAACACTTTCTTCAAATCCTGGTACATCTTAGTCGATCCTGGGTGGAAACTACGCTTACTTCTATGACCTTCTTCTAGTACTAATCTCTTAAGGCTAGGTTCACTAGGCGCACACACTCGATCTCCAAATCTCACTACCCCATTGATACCAATCACAAACTCTGCACCACTACCCCCTTCTATAGCCTCTCGCCTACTAACCAAAAATGGATCCTCTAACTGGGCCTTACTAATATCCTTCAGCAATTCATTACTTACTCTGGTCATTCCTAACTTCACACTAGAGGATGTTACTTCACAAGCCAATCTTAGATCTCTAAACTGGGTTAAAAGATCCATCTCTCTAATTATCAAGGAACTAACATGGATAGACTTCCTACTCAAGGCATCAACCACTACATTGGCCTTATTGGGATGGTAACTTAACTCAAAATCATAATCCTTAAGACACTCTAACCACCTCCTCTGCCTCATGTTCAACTCTTTCTGGTCAAACATGTTCTAAGGCTCTTATGGTCACTAAAAACCTCAAACCGGGAACCATACAGGTAATGTCTCCAAATCTTCAACACGAACACTACGGCTGCTAACTCTAGGTCATGGGTAGGGTAGTTTCTCTCATGAATTTTCAATTGCCTAGAAGCATAGGCTACTACTTTACCCTCTTGCATCAACACCCCACCTAAACCCATCTTAGAAGCATCACAGTATACTACGAAAGGTTTACTAAGATCAGGCAACACTAACACTGGTGCACTAGTCAACTTCTCCTTAAGGGTTTGGAAACTAGTCTCGCACTTACTGTTCCACACATAGGCAACTCCTTTCCTAGTCAACTCGGTCAAAGGCAAAGCTAACTTAGAAAACCCTTCTAAGAACCTCCTATAGTACCCGACTAACCCAAGGAAACTCCTAATCTCACTCACTGACTTATGGGATTCCCACTTAAGCACGACTTCTACCTTAGAGGGATCTACACCTATACCTCCCTTAGAAATCACATGGCCTAAGAAGCTTACTTGCTCTAACCAGAACTCACACTTGGACATCTTAGCATACAGCTGTTTATCCTTAAGAACCTGAAGCACTACCTTTAGATGTTCCTCATGCTCCTCCTTAGTCTTGGAATAAATTAGTATGTCATCTATGAAGACAACTACGAATTTATCCAAATAAGGGTTAAAAATCCTGTTCATATAATCCATAAAAATGGCAGGAGCATTCGTCACACCGAAAGGCATTACCAGATACTCGTAATGTCCATACCTTGTCCTAAAAGCGGTATTAGGTATATCCTCCTCCTTAACTCTAATCTGATGATATCCTGATCTAAGATCTATCTTGCTAAACACACATGCCCCTACTAATGGATCCATCAAGTCATCTATCCTAGGCAAAGTATATCTATTCTTAATGGTTACCTTATTTAGCTGGCGGTAATCTGTACACAACCTCATGCTACCATCCTTCTTCTTAACGAACAACACATGCGCTCCCCAGGGTGACACACTAGGCCTCATGAACTTTTTCTCTAACAGGTCTTCAAGTTGTTTCTTAAGTTCTGCTAGCTCTATGGGTGACATCCTATAAGGTGTGGCTGAAATCGGTCCTGTACCTGGCACTAAGTCTATAGCGAACTCTATCTCTCTCTCGGGTGGTAAGCTAGACACATTATCAGCAAATACTTCAGGGTACTTGCACACTACAGGTATGTCACTCACCACAGCGCTACTATCAGATTTTAAAGAAGCTAAGAGCATGTAAACCTGGGCATCTTCCCTTAAAGACGCCTTTACCTGATTGGCAGTCATAAAATCCTTACTCTTACTCTCGACAGGGTGACCAAAAACAACAGACTTATCAGCACAGTTTAGAAGGACATGGTTGGACGATAACCAGTCCATACCAAGAATGACATCTAGTTGACTCAAAGGCAAACAAATCAAATCAACTAGAAAGTTTCTATCATTAACAGATATGGAACAGTTTAAGCACACATCAGAAGTAGAAACTGACCCACTAGCTGGCGTTTCCACACTCAATACAAAAGGCAAGGAAGAAATAGGCAATTTAAGTTTAAACACACAGGCATGTGATATGAAAGAATGAGTCGCACCAGAATCCGACATCCCTTGATAACATACACGGAGCCAACGTAACCTTTTGCACCCACGGGCAGTCCGTCGCTCTAACTATCTTCTCAATCCCAAAGATCCAGTCGGCAACATCGTCAGGGTCGTAACCCCCATGGAACATAGGTGGATGGTTCCTCTGGAACCGTGCAAGCCAATCCGTCTCGTGATGTTCCTACCCCTAACCATTACTCTTTCTTATCAAAGAAAGGGTAAGCAGACATACTAGGTAAAGGAGAAAAGCAAGGAAATCAAACAAACAACAATCAACCAAGCAGACAATTCACTTGAGCAACCAATCCATAACTCAACCAATCAATTAGAATAGCACATCAAAAGCATAATAAACTCATAACTCAAGGCCGGTGAACCGACCTGCTCTGATACCAACTAATGTGACACCCTTCTACCCCATACTCTTATATGTTTAAGAAATCGGAGCTTAGAAAAGGGGAAAGCCCCACGATAGGTAAAAGGTTCACAATCGTTCTTATTAAATCTCATAGTTCGAAAACGACTTCATTAAAAGAAATTAAACTCTCATATATAAGTCAAACATAAAGCAGCGGAATCACCAATACATAAAACCATTAATAACCTACTGCCATACAAGGCATCCCAAAAGGTTCATAAACATACTCCTAGTCTAGAAACATGATAAACTCCCAAATACACCCTGATGTCACATCTATCAGAGCATACCCTTTTAATCATAATCGACACAAGTCGTGTCCTCATCAACACCTGTAAAATATATCCACAGAATACGGTGAGGAAAAGGAATACTACATATACATACACATAGAGAATACCCGTCCTCACCCACAACATCATTACATCATGCCATTAATACATCAATCACCAATAATAACATTCATCTAAAACTCAACATATAATTGATCATCTATATCGACATGTAGATATGTCACACCTTAGCCCAAACTCATCATCATAGCATCTTTCATATATCATCATATTCACTAACATTATAACATCATTTATATAACATCACACTCATTATCATCATGCATCATTCATTTATCATCATACTCATTCTCATCATTACATCATGCATATAGCATCATACTCATTATCATCATACATCATGCATCTATCATCATATTCATTATCATCATTACATCATTCATCTATCATCATATTCATTATCATCATTACATCATTCATCTATCATCGTCTGCCCAAAGATCCTGACTTGGAACTCCACACAATGGGTGCACCTCGTCAGTCACTCTAGTTAGTACCAAGACAGTCTATCGGTGTTACCATACACTATCCGATAGGTTGTACCCCCTCTATGGGCCCGCACAACGACATTCGACCCTAGGTTGTACCCCCTCTATGGGCCCGTACAATCACTCCTAGGTTGCACCCCCTCTATGGGCCCGTGCATCGAACGCCCCATCTTGATCCCCTGAGTTGTACCCCCTCTATGGGCCAGCACAACTCAGTTCACCTCTCGAATTGTACCCCCTCTATGGGCCCGTACAATTCAGGTCTCATCACATGTGCTCATGGCACCTCTCCCAAGTTGTACCCCCTCTATGGGCCCGCACAACTTAGGTAACATCGCCATCAAAAAGGTGATATACACCATCATCAATATCATCAACATCATCGTCAAAAAGGTGATATACACCAACATCGTTATCATCAACATCATCGTCAAAAAGGTGATATACACCAACATCGTTATCATCAACATCATCATACATCAATATACTCATCATTAAACATCATCATAATAAGGTGATAAACACCGACATCATTATCATCATCATCATCATGCATCAATACACTCATCATCAAACATCATTATAAGTGATAAACACTTGTCACCATCATCATGCATCAATATGCTCATCATCAAACATCATTATAAGTGATAAACACTATTAACATCAATCATCATCATTATACATCGTCATAATCATCACAAACATCATTAAACATCATTAATCATCAATATCAAACACTCAAGATCTCAAAATCCACTCTGGTAATCGATTACCAACCTCTGGTAATCGATTACCCACAGAAAAGCTCTCTGGTAATCGATAACAGCACCCCTGTAATCGATTACCCACAGACAAACTCTGGTAATCGATTACAGCACCCCTGTAATCGATTACCAGCCATCAAAAGGTAGTTCTGGGTTGCCCAGACACTCTGGTAATCGATTACCCGCGACGCAGATCGCAGATTTCACGATTTCAAACATCTCTAATCCCATCCAATCAATCCCTAATCAATCTTTTTCGTCTAAACATCATCCATACTCATTAATATCATCCAATACATAGTAAATCATCAATCAATTACAGATTTTACCCTCAATTCATCAAAACCCCCAATTTCTCAATCCCTAATCATCCCTCTTTCATTATTCTCAATAACATCATTAATCTCATCCAATACTCATCAATTTACATACAATCAATCATCAATCAACAGATTATATCATTCATTCCTATTTACACATACATCCATACGAATTTAGAGTCTTTAGAGGGTCTTATGGTTGCCCTCACTACCCAATATCCCTACATGCATATACAGGCAATACTCTCTCCCCCACCATACCTTAAGCGAAGCTTTGATCACAGCGATGAAGTCCTTTCTTGGATCTTGACTTTCACTCCTCAGCAGCTCTCTCTTGAGACTCAGGTTCTCCCCTCCTTAGCCTTTCGCTTACTGACGAATGATACGAATAAGGATTAGGGTGCTTCGTTACCCCTCCTTACAGAATAACTAATTGGGCTTGGGCCCATTCTCACTCCCTTTATTTTATTTTCAAATAAAACTATCTTTACGAAATAAAACTAATAATAATAATAACCCTATTATTTATTTCCCATTAAATTAATTATTTAATTAATTAATCTATTTAATTCAATTAATATTTATCCTAATAAAATCTAGGATGTTACAACTCTCCCCTCCTAAAAGAAAATTCGTCCTCGAATTTTACCTGAAGCGAATAGCTCTGGATAAGACTCCTTCATCTTCTCTTCAAGTTCCCAAGTGGCACTATCGGGTGTAGGTCCTCCCCAGATCACCTTAACCAAAGGAATCTCTTTACCTCGAAGTTGTTTCACCCTCTAATCCTCAACTCTCACCGGCATGGTTTCCACTGTTAGGTTTTCCTTAACCTCAAGATGATCCGACTCAATCACATGCGAAGGATCGTGAACATATTTCCGGAGTTGAGAAACATGGAAAACGTTATGAAGATTAGATAGATGTGGAGGCAAAGCAATTTGGTAGGCAACATTGCCGACTCTTTTAAGCATTTGGTAAGGGCCAATGAATCGAGGTGTAAGCTTTCTAGATTTTAATGCCCTACCAACCCCAGTCCACGGAGTGACTCTCAGGAATACATGATCCCCTTCTTAGAATTCTAATTCCTTCCTCCTCTTATCAGCATAACTCCTCTGCCTACTCTGGGCTGAAGCAATCCTGAAGGTTTTTGATGTTCTACATTAGCCTTTTGGAACACTAAACATGTACTCACGAACTCCTCCATGTTATTATTCATTTTTAATATTTTCAGTTATTCTAATTGTTCTTAAATATTTCGTGCATCGCACGGGTACTACACTAGATTAAATTTTAAAATATATTAACTGTTTCTCATTATTATTTTGTTGACCCTTTTCAATTTTAGCATAGATTAATTGTTTCTTATTATTATTTCAATTACATTAAATTAATACAATATTTAATGAAAAGTCTTTATTTTAAGACTATCACTAATTCCATTTGATAAAAGAATACCATTTAAATTTTAAAATATATTAATTGTTTCTCATTGTTATTTCGTTGATCCTTTTCAATTTTAGCGTAGATTAATTGTTTTTTATTATTATTTCAATTACAATGATTATAAATAAAAATTAGGGGCAATCAGTTACCTTACATGTTAAAAATACATGAAAAGACTTGATGATAATTAATTTATGGGAGTAAAACCAAATAATACGGAAATAAAAATTTTACAAAAAACTTATTAATAATTATATTATAAGATAAAAGTAAATCATACATGAAAACTTTTCATAAAAAAAACCATTAATATTATTTAAATTATATAATTTTTACTCACTAATTCCGCCGTGCATCGCATGGGTACATCACTTGTTGAATATATAACACACACTTTATGTCAGCGCATTCTTTTTTCTTTTTTGTATAAGGAAGAGTGAAAGACAAATAAAATTTGAACATAGAATCTCAGTCTAAACTACTCATGAAATATTCCCCCATTAGGTCAATCCTAGCGTGTCAGTACATGAGTGTGCATGTGTGTGATCGTGAGTAATATTTAATTTATCTAACTTTTAGTTTTTACACCAAAATCATTAGACCTATATAATGTAAATGATTCAAAATAATCCATATACTCTTTAAATAGTATAAAATTACTTATATCTTTTCATTTACGGTATAATAATAAAATATTATAATGAATATTTTATATTAAAAATTATAAGAATTATATATTTTTAACACTGATTTTTTAACATGTACAACATATCCTCGAAATTAGTGAAATTTAGGTAAGCTAAACTAATTGGTAATGATACAAATATTTGGTGATAAGTGTGGACATAAAATAATTATAAAAGGTCATAATTTAAATCCTTTAAATAGGAGCTATTGCATTCACATTCTAAACCTTGCATTTCTCTTCTAAATCTTGCATTTCTCATTCACTCACCAAGAACCCACATCAAACACCATGTGCTCTTTCACTAACAACTCTAACTCCGACTACAGTATGGAAAATGTTCCATTCCAAACCCCTGAGGACTTCCTCTTCAGCTCTACAAGTGATGATGAGAATGACGACTACTACATGGAAAGATATGGAAGCAATGCAGAACTTGTCAAAGAAGAATTGAAGTTGGAAAGGGAGATCATCAACATTATTGTCAGCGGAAACGGAGATTCCCTTAAGCCAAATTCTGGCCAAGCTATCATTGTTTGCAATCACGGTGTCTGTGTCGGGTTTGAAGACGAAGAGAATGATGAATTTCAGGTGTGGGAGTGGCATGGCCACATCATGGTCTATGACATAGAACAAGGATCCTCACTTGAGTATATATACGGAACTTACTTTCAAAGGTTTATGCCAAATCCTCCTATTGCAATAGGTGGGAACTGATTGATACTAAGGATTTCATCAACGACCGAATTCTCCATCACAATATCAGTCCACCTATATTACCCTTCTAGTATTGAAATGCATATTTACTCTTTTAAATTTAAGTTTCATGTAATATTAGTAAAATCGTATATCATTTAATTTTATGTTAGTATTTTATTTATGAGTTTGGCTATGTTAATCATTACATCGAATCTTTTTATATTATACGCGTTTGCTTGAGTAGATTTATTAATTGCGTTGTTTGGAGTTTTTTATGTTTATAATTAATAATTTTTCAAGGATGATTCTAGCATGGACCAAAACTTTTTGGTCAATGTGGTCCATTCTTAATTTTACCGGCACTTTAGGTGAGTGGATGCTTTTCTTTTTTATTTAATGGTCCTTGTAAGTCCACCCAAAAAGGTTATAGAAATTACTTTAATAGTCAAACTAAATGTGATATTGAACCAGTAGAAGTCGTCACCTAAAATATTGAAACAGTAGAATAAAGTCCTTGAATCCTTTAACCTCTTTTCCTCGTGCTTGTATTCCACTGTAACAATTTGAAGGTGAAACAACAAAAGTTGTTAACCTATCATCCTCATCTGCTAAAGGCCTAGACTTCAATTTCTATAGTCAATTGAAGCCCTTCCATTGGTGGAATAGTCGTTGTAACAAGCAGAGATTCATCACAACTTCACAAGCCACTGTTTTGATTTGGCTTCGATTAGGAGTTGAGTGGGAAGATAAGCCATGGCTCTGCATTATTGAGATATATTTCGTAGAGGATATTCTATTTTATTATTTTAAATTTGTAAAAAAACACAAAAAAAGATTTATTGGAGATCCATGATCTGCTTTCATCGTTCCCTGAACTTCTAAAGAGATTACCCAGTGCAAAACCAGTACCCAGAATGACAAACCTAAAAACATGCAAATCAAATCAAGAACAGAGCAAATAAGATTTACACCATCAGAAAAAAACAGAAACACATACACTAGAGAAAAAGGTGGAAAAATCAAAACACCCACAAAAGCTTTAATCTTTCATGCAAAAGTAAACATTAGAACAAGGATGGGCTGAAAAAAATCAAAATATGCATAAAAGTTTCAACCTTTATATAGAAAAAGACCAACATCTTCAACCATAGCTGAAGAACAGAACAAAAGATGAAACCTTTACTCCAAAAATAGAACAAAAAATTCAATCTTTACTATAAAACAAAACAAAGCTTGGACCTTTAATAAAATAAAACACAAACACATCATCAACAGCATAAA
Source organism: Sesbania bispinosa (assembly GCA_026901365.1). Classification (NCBI taxonomy): domain Eukaryota; kingdom Viridiplantae; phylum Streptophyta; class Magnoliopsida; order Fabales; family Fabaceae; genus Sesbania; species Sesbania bispinosa. Next base: position 369,098 of record QLOH01000473.1, on the reverse strand, counting down.
GAACTTCAAATCCAGAAGGAAGGGGTAGACAAATTTGTTAAATAGAAAATCGATTTAAGGAAAAGTGACAAAGGTAGAAGAAAAAGAGACGGCCATGCGTCGCTCCTCCGCCACAAAGCCAAGGGAAGAGGACGACAACGTGGTGGACGTGTTGTCGCCACAGGTTGCCGTGGTTGCCGATATGTCGCCGCAGACAGCTTTTATAGCTTGGAGGTCGTCCTGATGTCGTTGTAGTGCTCCCTAAGTGAAGCACAATCTTTGTTGTATGGTCTCGCTACCATACCACCATACATCCACAGGGGCTGAAAGGAGGAGCAGGAAGATGAAGGTGGGATCGGAAGAGATAGTGAAAGAAAAGAAGAGTGTTTGGTGAAAGGCACAGAGACACACCATACATCCGCAGGGGCTGAAAGGAGGAGCAGGAAGATAAAGGTGGGATTGGAAGAGAGAGTGAAAGAAAAGAAGAGGGTTTGGTGAAAGGCACAGAAACAAGAAGGGTTTGAATATTTGAATGGGCTATGTGCGGCTCAGCAAACACTAGGGTTTTGCAAAGTTATGAATATATAGCCATTTATTTTTTAAAATAAAACATTCTTTAATTATAATTTTTTTAGTAAAAACAAATTAAAATGCAACCATAATCTAATTATTTGAAGACATAATTATATAATAAATTAAATATATAGATACATTTATAATTTATAATTAGTCAAGACTAATTATTATAATAAATTTATCTCTTTAAAACTCATCAATGAATTAAATTTATTTATTGTCGGTGATTAAATTTCATTTTATTTAATTTTTAATTTAATTATTTATTTTAATAGTATTTATTTTTAAGATTTAAATTTTTTATATTATCATGATTTGTATTATTATTATTAATATTAATTAGTTATTATAGACAAATTCAAACAAAACATTTTTATATTTATATTGATTTGATTCCTTGAAAAAATATAATAAAATGATATTAGCTTATATAACTAAATGTTTCTATATATAGAATATTCATCCAATATTACAGATTGAATTAAACATTTGTTTTAATTTTATTATTATAAAATAAATTTAAATAAGTATAAAAATAGATATTATTAAATTGATATGATTATTGTTATTATCATTATGAATTATTATGATAGATTGAGATTATTTTTTAAGAATTAAATTTTTTAAAATATTATGATTACTATAATTATTATTAATTGGTTATTATAGACAAATTTAAACGAAATATGTTTTATATTTATATTAATTCGATCTTTGAAAGATTATAATAAAATGATATTATTTTATATAACTAAATGTTTCTATATAAAGAATATTTATCCTATATTACAAATTGAATTAAACATTTGTTTTAGTGTTATTATTATAAGATAAATTCAAATAAGTATGAAATAGATATTATTAAATGGATGGAAAAAATCTCCGCCAGAAAAGCTAGCTCCACCATGATATGGATGTTCCCGGCTCGAACAGAATTGTCTTCCTTAGAAGATACCTGTGGGTAAACCAAAAAGTTTAAGGTTATGATTACTGTGAAGGTTATTCCAATATTTCTCATATGAAATTTACATGAAAATTTTAAATAAAGAATATATGTTTTAGTCTAAATTTTTTTACAAATTATTTTGGGTATGTAGTATATTGATTACAAATAATAATCATATCCATCAAATAAGGATTCACCATTTCAAAATAATAACTTTCAATTCAACGATTGGATTTGTCAAATTCACATTTTTCAAAAAGTTATTAAGAGGTGTAACTCATACCGTTGACACCTGGTGTCAACGGATCTTGACTCGCACACACACACACACACATATATATTTAATTAGTTTAATTTAAATTTAAACACAAATAAATTTTAAGTGCTCAATTAAGAATTGTTTCAATATTTTTATAATTATTATTTTTATTTGTAAATTAAATGTGAAATAATTATAAAATATTTATGTAAATAATTTATACAAAAAATATGTATAATAATAACACTTATAAATTAGATAAATTAAGTAATTGGCAAATTATTTATTTATTTTCCTAGAATTTTCATTATTTGTTAGTATTAAATAATTCACCATTAATTGTTATTTATTATCCTATAATTTTCATTAATGTGTATCAATGAATTGTTTTAATATTTCTCTAATTATTTTTATTTGGAAAATATATAAAAATAATAATTACAACATGTGAATTATATAACTCATTTATACAAGAAATATGTATAATCAATGAAAACATCCAACAGTGGATTATTTAATACAATGATCCGTTCAAAAATTATTCAGCGGTGTAACACTTGGTGTAACCTACATCGGTGTAATTTGAACTCTCCTTTTATATATATATATATGAGGATGGATCAACTTACACCAGTGTAAGTTACACCAAGTATTACACCGTTGAATAATTTTTTAATAGATCATTGTATTAAGTAATCCACTGTTGGAAGGGAAGTTAGAAGTAAAATGAGTTTTAAGGGAACCGAGAAGGGAAAAACTAAGTATTAAGCCAAATCTGACTGTAGAGTTAGCATAGGAGAAGTCACACCCGGTGGTAGAAAGGCTAGCATGGTGAAGAGGTGAGGAAGGAAGTAGATTGGAAGTAGGGAATTAGATTAAAATGGATGTAGGTTAAGTTCCGCTTAAGTAAATGTTGGTTACTTAAACTTTGTATGTATTGTATGTTACGATATCGGTAATGTTGCGGAATAATTCTAGGAACTCATGAAGGTGCTTCCAACGGGCACTATTCCTAGGTTTCCGGAATTAGGACGTTACAACAAATCTAATAGAGAGAATGAAAAAAATGAAAGCATATCAGGATGAAGATAAATAGTATAAAAGATAATATTGAGTGAGAAAATTGAATGAAAATTTTTTAAAAATATTTTTAGTAATTAGGAATTTGAAATTCTCTCTGAGATGAAATAAAATTCCTCAATAAAATACTTGGATTTTTAAATTTCTTTTAGAAAAGAATCCAAACAACATATTTTTATTTCCAACATTTTGAAACTATCAAAAATTTTCATTGAACAATAATGCTAGTGTGCTTTGTCCAAACACTACCAAGGCTTTTCCACCTCTTTAAAAAACAATGCTAGTGTGCTTTGTTTTAACCAAATATGTAGTATTATTATATATGGATTATAATTTTTACTTGCAATATATTATACATGGCTAATAAATGAAGAGATAAATTATTCATACAACCAAACTATACAACAACTTATACAATATATTTTTTTCTCAATCTCTCTCAATCGTATCACCTATTATATCTCACACTTATCTCTCATAATTGTAGGTCTTGTTGTACATCATTGATGTACAAATACAATTTCTCATAAATCAACTAGAGGCTTATACAAAACATACATGCATATCACATTCTCCTTTTCTCTCCACAATGCACTGTTTGTTTGGTGCACCATCCCTACACATTTGGCGTCAATGTTTTTTCGACATGTGGAAGCTCTGTTAGACTCTAAGTTTTCCTTATCTAATTATTAATAATTTGTATTTCAACTATTATTATTTTCATGCATCCCACAAGAGCCTCCACCAATTATTATTTGTTTTAGTGGTTCTGGTTTGATATATAGCATTTTGCACAACACAAGAGATCCATTATAATGATTTATACTTTTTTCTAAACTTACTATTTTATGCACTTGTGTACATTCCTAATAAATTTCAATTTAATAATTTATGGAAGATTTCTTTATAGTAGGTCGTGGATACAACAAGGCAATCAATTGCCTTATGCCCTAATTTTTCTTAAATAAATAGACATTTAGATTATTTTTTATTATCTAAAATTATATTAATGATAGTAAAAATATGTGATTGATTATTGTCTAAAATAAATATAATGATACATTGATTGGTTACCTATATTAAACTAGATTTGTGTGAATATGGGATTGATTGGTTGTCTAAAATATTACTAATTAATGGTACAAAAATCTATAATTGATTGGTTCATCGCTAAAAAAATCAATATTAGTGAGGGATTTTAGAGAGGGATTTTAATCCCTCTCTATTTGCGAGGGATTTTGTGACTGCTATTATAATCTGTCACAAAAGTTGTAGCCATTAAATTTTGTGACGGATTTAGAGAGGGAAAATATCCCTCGCTAATTCCGTCACAAGATTTTTAGTGAACAAGTAGAGAGGCATTTTGTGACGGATTTTTTCCCTCTCTAAAAAATCCGTCACAAAATTCCTCGCTAAATCAAGAACATTTCAGTGAGGGAAAATTCCCTCACTAATTAGCGAGCGATTTCTTATTCTCTCACTAATTAGCGAGGGATTTCAGATTCCCTCTCTAATTAGTGAGGGGTTTTGAATCCCTCACAAAGTATCAATAATCTATACCTTCCATTTAGCGAGGGATTTCTGATTCCCTCACTAATTAGCGAGGGATTTTGAATCCCTCACAAAGTATTCAATAACCTATACCTTCCATTTAGCGAGGGATTTCTGATTCCCTCACTAATTAGCGAGGGATTACTGATTCCCTCTCTAATTAGCGAGGGATTACTGATTCTCTCTCTAATTAGCGAGGGATTTTGAATTCCTCACAAAGTATTCAATAACCTATACCTTCCATTTAGCGAGGGATTTTAGATTCCCTCTCTAATAAGCGAGGAATTTTGAATCCCTCACAAAGTATTCAATAACCTATACCTTCCATTTAGCGAGGGATTTCTGATTCCCTCACTAATTAGCAAGGGATTTCAAATTCCCTCTCTAATTAGCGAGGAATTTTGAATCCCTCACAAAGTATCCATAACCTATACCTTACATTTAGCGGAGGATTTCTGAGTCCCTCACTAGTTAGCGAGGGATTTCATATTCCCTCTCTAATTAGCGAGGGATTTTGAATCCCTCACACAGTATTCAATAACCTATATCTTCCATTTAGCGAGGGATTTCTGATTCCCTCACTAATTAGCGAGGGATTTCTGATTCCCTCTCTAATTAGCGAGGGATTTTGAATCCCCCACAAAAGATTCAATAACCTATAACTTCCATTTAGCGAGGGATTTCTGATTGACTCACTAATTAGCGAGGGATTTCAGATTCCCTCTCTAATTAGCGAGGAATTTTGAATCCCTCACAAAGTATTCAATAACATATACCTTCCATTTAGAGAGGGATTTCTGATTCCCTCACTAATTAGCGAGGGATTTCAGATTCCCTCTCTAATTAGCGAGGAATTTTGAATCCCTCACAAAGTATTCAAAAACCTATATCTTCCATTTAGCGAGGGATTTCTGATTGACTCGCTAATTAGCGAGGGATTTCATATTCCCTCTCTAATTAGCGAGGAATTTTGAATCCCTCACTAAGTATTCAATAACATATACCTTCCCTTTAGAGAGGGATTTCTGATTCCCTCAGTAATTAGCGAGGGATTTCAGATTCCCTCTCTAATTAGCGAGGAATTTTGAATCCCTCACAAAGTATCCATAACCTATACATTACATTTAGCGAGGGATTTCATATTCCCTCTCTAATTAGCGAGGGATTATTTATTCCCTCTCTAGTTTCCCTTTTAAGAAAAATGTAATTTATTTACAACATTTATTAACAAACATATTCATAATTTTTTATATATAAGGGAATTTTTTTGAAAGAATTATTACATTAAATACCTATTCAATTTTTGAATCAACGTGTAAATTTCCGCCGGGAGAGCTAACCCCACCATGATGGATGTTTCTGGCTCAAACAGGAATATTGCATTAGGTGGAGGTACACGTGGTTCAAACCAAAAACTTTTAAAAATATTTTATTTTCCCCTTTTAAAAAATGAAATTATACTTTTATTTACATGTGTAAAATGTTATAACCCTAACCCTAAGTGCCTACTTTCAAGTTAGTTGAAGTGCAAGCAAAGTTCCAGTGTGAATTTTTATATGGCAATCACAAGGGATGTCGGGGGTGGTGAGGGGAACCGTAGAATCAAGTTTGGTGATTTTTTGAAATGAAGTGTAATTATGGTGAATTAATTGAAGATAAATAGAGGAAAATTAATAATAAATAGTTAGAGTCGCCAAAAATTTGTGGAAAAATTATTTTAAGCACCTTTTGCAATGTAATGCATGTTGGTGGATTTTGGAAGAGTTTCAGAATTCGTGGATAAGTGACTTGCATGACGGCATGTGTAAGATGTTATAACCTTTGCTGTGAACATTAACCAATCTGCAGATGGAATCAACCGAGGAATGCAACAACATTAACCACATCATAACAAGATTCTAATCCAGGCACTTAGTGAGCAGACTGCGGCCTTGTCATGGACAATGCCACCTAAGCACATGGATTAAGGTCAATTGAACGACTTTTTGACTTAGGTTGAGGTGTGGGCCACATGAAATTATTATGGATTTCATTTTCTGATCACGTTAACCACTTTGTAGATGGAATTAACCGTTGACGCGAATAGAATTAACCGAGTCGTAACGGAATAGCATTCCACTCAGTGCATAAGTATGCTATGGAATTGTGCATGAACATGGTCACCAAAGAAGAGGGTGTGTGGACAAGTGCATGACCATTTAATTCCATTCCATTAACGACATAAAATTTGTGCAATTTGTTTCCTGATCACATTAACCAATATGAACATGGAGTTAACTGTATAGGGATACAACATTAACCAGGTCCTAACAGCATTGCATTACATGCACTTGGTAAGTAACAAGAGGCCTTGTCATGGAAATGGTCACCAAACAACTAGGATTATGCTCAACTGGTTGAGTCTTTATTGAGGTTTAAAAAAGGGACACAAAATAGTGCATTTAATTTTGCTGTTGACATTAACCAATCTGCAGTTGGAATTAACTGTGGACCGATACACCATTAACCACGACCTGATAGCCTTAAATTCCACGCACTTGCTAAGCATAACGGGCCCTACTCATGGACATGGTCACTCAAGAACATGGATTCATGTCAATTGAACCACTCTTGACTTAGGTTGAAATGTGGGCCATAAGAAAATGTTGTGGTTTCATTTTCTTATCACGTTAACCACTTTGTACATTAAATTAACCGTTGACGCGAATAGCATTAACCGAGTTGTAACAGAATTGCATTCCACACAGTGGGTAAGTATGTTATGGAATTGTCATGGACACGGTCACCGAACAAGAGGGTGTGTGGACAAGTGTGTGACTGATGGGTTTCTGGCAAGCGAACCAAAACTCCAGCAGTATAATAGTAAGTAAAAGTATCGTATCCACAAGGAACGGTTAATTTATGCAGATTGTGATCTACTTATCAAGAGAAAGCACGTTTTAGAGATTATAATTGCGGAATTGTAAAGAGAGTAAATAATCAATTGGAATTAGAAAGGTAGAGTTAGAGACACTTTACTTGGATAAGGATTGGACTTCATCTCATCACACCCATTGTGCATATAAAGACTATCTATTATTTTAGGTTTACTCTATAATACTGTAGACAAACTTTATTGCTAAGGCCCCTCGCCAGCGGCCTTAAAAACTCAAGGATAAACTATGCGGGCTCTCCCAGGCGACAGACTTACCCTCGGCTTATTTCGCTCTCTTTTATTCAGTTTGTAAAGAATTAGTTGATAAACGAGGCCTAGTGCTGTAGACGTACCTTCGCTCTAGTACTGTCACTACCTTATACTCATTAGGACACGCCTATGTTTGGATCCTGGATTAACAACCCACTAACTCTTTGCTATCGATTACTAAGCCTAATGGTCGGATGCCCCTTCACTTAGAGTACTCACACTACCCCTCGCTCATTAGCAAACACCCCTTTTCGGAACAAAGTAGTAACTGAGTAATCTTATTCAATCAGAGAATGCGTTTCTTCAGAATCCGCTCCCCCACTCTCGTTCCTAATCAAAACTACTTTAGTTAAGACTAGTCTATAACTCCAGACGCAAGTGTGGGAATTAGGAATAAGCACAGAATAAGATTACCAATATTATAGACAGAAAGCACAGGAAATAATAATATAGAATTTATATACACTCAGGGATAGAATCAATTACATCCAATCCTAATGGAGAGTTAACTACTCGAGGTATCCATACAAACCACTGAAGATGTTGTCACCATCTTCAACCCTTGTGAAGCGCTCCTCCTCTCCCACTCTAAACTTAGCTCTGGTACATAATCACTAAACTATAGACTAGATTACAATGATTGACTACCCTTGAAACTGGTGCAAGAGCTTCCTATTTATAGACTAAGCAAAGTCAACGCAAATTGGGAAGAGATCCATCTAAAAACGGCAACAAGGACAAAATCAGCGTAACCTGCGCTCCAGGCTGCGCTATAGCGCAGGAGTGAGCGCAACTTCCAGAGAGTCTTCGCTTCACCCTGCGCTATAGCGCAGGTGAAGCGCAAGTAGCGTCTTGCTGCTCCAACTTTCTCATTTAAATCTTGATCTCTCCCCGAGACTGGTTTTCGCATAATTGTCCTTCCTTGTTTCCCTTTATTTGATGATATCCTTGCATTTATTAAGCAATCCTTGATTTATTTGGGAAGCTTGTCTGTAGAATCCTTGATTGATTGGCAATGATCTCCTCATTAATGATTTCAAATCTTCTTTAAATCTTCATTAAATATCTTCAATCAATCTCAAATCTTGCAGATATATTCCTCAATTGATGCTATCTATCCTTCAAATTAAATCTTTGTAATATCCTGAAAAAATCAGCAATATTTCTATCAAAATAGCATCAAATTCAAATCTCAGATTAATAAATACAATTTATCTAATATTTAATAAAAAGGGATTAAATTGGGGCAAAATTATCATTTTATCCTTGATAAGTGAAATAAAAAGTGCTATAATTTATCAACTAATTTTCACTTATCAAAATCCCCCCAACTTAACTTATTGCTTGTCCTCAAGCAAGAGACCTCCTTGCAGTCATGAATCAATTCTATTCCCAGTGTATTCCTAATAACTAAAAACAAATTCAAGGAACTATTCCTCAAACTCTTTCCTAAGTAGAAGTCACTTTCCAACCATAAGAAAAACTAAGGATCAAGGGATATTACCATACATCAATCAGAATAGGAATACAAACATCAATTAAACTTTCTCAATAATAGCAATTAAAGCAGTAAGTGATAAACCAAGGAAATCTGTCATTCTCACGGGTAAGTGTTTCCCTCAATCTTTGTCACCACTGTTGAACAACTAGAGTTGATAGTCGTTTCCAAAATCTGAACCTGCAAGCAGTTAATATGGATCAAAAGGTCTTTATTAGGTTGTAATGAGGCAGGGCTATCAAGAAATTATGGTTTTTCTGGATATTCAAGGAACACTTTGAATAGAGAGCATCTTGTGATTGTGCTTGGGACTTCTCTCAATTCACCTGGTCATTCTTGAATGGTCACCCATTTTCAGCTTGGCCTCATTGTTTGAAGAAATTCTCCCCCCAACTTATTCAATTTCCACACTTTTGTGCAGAATTTTTTTTTACAGGAAATAATAATATAAAAATTTATTTTGTGGGGGAGGATCCTTCTTTTGTGATTTCTTGTGCCTTCTCTTGAGTCTCTTGTAACCAACCTCTTGTCCCATATTGTTGTGGTGCACCTTGCTCTCTATCCCAAGTGTTAAGGGACAAGTGATGTTCAATGAATATGGTAAGGGTGCATCAAGGAAAATATTCAAGCTCAAATGGGCAATCAATAAATGGAAATATTAAATCAGGGTTGGCTTTTTGGCGCTAAGTACAATATTATAATCACAAAATATGCCTTTGTCACTTCCATATCTCTTCAAGCAAGCAAAAATTCAAAACTCAAGTAATAACAGTTGACAAGCAGCGGTGAAAAGCTCTCAATTTAAGTGTTTAGGCTCTCAGCTCACCAGTTATGGCTAAAATTCCTTGATAAAGCACTTAATGGATTTAATTAACTACCTTGATAGGTTCTCTTGAGAAGTACCCTAATCCTAACTGATTATGGAATTAATCACAAAACCCTATCATCTTTCCTAGATTGGTTAGTTAGACTACTTATTTACAGAGAATAAGGAAAAAGTTACCTTGATTCCTAATTTCCTAAGGTCCTAAAATTTTTTAAAATTCTAAATATTTAAAAAAAAATGAAATACAAAACAAAAAATCCTAATTAATAGAAAAATTATTAGAAAATAAAAGAAAAACTAAAAGAAAGAAAACACCAGTATCAATCTTCATCCTCTGTATCCTGTGAGTTCTTGTCCTACTGCTGCTTCCATCCCCCCTGGAAAAATAGGCATGTCCCCAGGCCACTGCAAGAATATCCGAAACTCTTCAAGCAGCATGCTCGGGTATGGGTCTAGTACTCTTGATTGGTTTGAGGGCAACTGGTCTTTATACTTTGCAGCAGTCTGTGCAATTCATGAAGAACATGGAAGCTTATCATTAACCAATTTACATGCATAATTCAAAGAATTAATATTTTCACAACAAAAGTTCAGTGCACTTTGGTAATGACTTCCTAAAAATAAATCATACTCATTTGTTTTGCAAGTATTCAATCAATCCATGGAAAGTGAAAGTTTAAGATTTTTGAAAGAAACAAAGCATAACACCTTCAAATTCAATAACTCACAAAACAAAGAGTATTTTCAATTCAAGCAAATTGTTCTTCATGTTCCACACAGCCAAAATCACATTCAAGATAGCAATAATCAATAATATTCACAATCCTAAGGTTGCTACCCTAAAGTTCAAATCATAGAGATAGAGTAAATGAAGATTTCAATTGGTAAAAATTAAAGAAAACATAACTGAAAGTTTCAAAATTGATGGAAGTTTGTGAGTGGAAAGAGTGAAAAGAAGAGCTTAGGAAGTAGAGAAACAGTACATGAGAAAATAGAAGATTTTATTTTAAAAAATTCGTATCATGCGCTTCACCCTGCGCTACAATGCATGTGAAGTGTAGAATACAGTGACAAAAATTGCATATCTGCGCTTTACCTGCGCTATAGCGCAGGTTGAAGCGCAGAAAACAGAATGCAATTTTGCAATTTTCAGTCATGTTTTCTGCTACTTCCTATTTTTTTTAAAATTTTATTTTCCACAAATTTATTCCAATCAATTTTGAAAATTTCCTAAATCCTAAAAAATGAAAAATCCTAATTAACATCAAGAAAATAAAACAAAACGAAAATTAATTAAAAACTTTAAGAATCTCTGGGTTGCCTCCCAGAAAGCGCTTGTTTAATGTCTGATAGCTCGACGCATGTTCTCTTAAGGTGGCTGAAACTGAAATATTTTGGTGAGCCTGTGTGCTGCACCCTTTCTTTCTTTGGCTCGTAAACCTCCCCATAATCTTGCCTTGGAACAACCTGTAGTGTGAAAAGACGTTAACCATTGTAGCTTCTTTCTGGAATTAGACCATGCCTCTGACGTTAACCATGTGCATGAGTCTTCTTTTCCTGAAGCTTAGATGATTCACAGTTGATTGCTCTCAATTTCTTTGCTTCGCAGGGGTCTTTGATATGGAACACACCTGACCACTTGATCTTCAATCTGGCTCTAGGCTCTGAACTTGATTCTAGCTTGACTTTTCTTCTTTTTGCCCTGTCCTGGTCAATGTGATTGCAGGCCTTTCTTTTGTGAGGTCTGGAAGGTTTATCACTTGCACCATGCCTTTCTTGATCTTCCATTAGATGACTGGTTGGATAAGGCAAGGTCTCTGTTCTTGAAATCATTTCTCTTCCTTCCTCGGGCTTTGATTCACCATCTCTTTGTTCAATCTTTTTCTTATTTTCTTGATCTTTTGCATCATGTGCACCTTCATATGTTGTATTCTCTACCTCCCTTTCACAGCCAATCTCTTCTTCAAGCACCATCTTTTCTGTTTCATCCTCTCCGTCTTCTTCTTCTACTTCTGCTGCACCTTCTTGTGTTTCTTCAGATCCTTCCTCTTCATCAGCCAGATCATCATTGATTTCCTCCCTTGTTAATTTAACAACTATGGTGGGACAAAATTCTACAGGGTTGGGTTGAGTGTTTGTTGAGCTCTGTTATGACCGTTGGTTGGCTATTGCTTCTGCTATCTCTTCAATTGTTGAATCAGGAGACTCTCTCTTCTTGTTGAGCAGTTCCAACATGAATTGCTCCATGGCCTCCAACACTGGGATATTGAGTTGCACTATGTTGTTACTCTCCATGTAGGCTACAAGTAGCATGTTCATATCTTCCATGGAGGGATTCTTTGGGTATGGTAATTCCCTGTCTTGCAGTGCATGGGTGAACTCTATTTTTTTCTTTTTCCTTATTTTCTTTAGCAGTTTCCTCTGATTTCTTTTCTTCAATTTCTCTTTCTTGTATTGCTTCAGTTTCCTCTTCTTGAATGTCCGGATAAGAGCAGTGACCATTGAGATGGTTACCTCCGCAAAAGTCACAAATTAATTGTGGGGACTGGTCAGGATGAGAGTAAACTGGTTGCAGTGGCTGAGAAAGTCTATCTAGCTGTTGTTGGAGTGCTTCTAATGACTGCTTCAAACTCTCATTTTCTTCCCTGAGTTCATCTTCAAAAGGTTGCTTATGGGATGAAATAGCATCTTGTTGCCACCCAAAATTTTGATTCTGGTAACTTCCCCAATCCTGTGAAAGATTGTTAGAATAATTACTGTAATTAGAGAAGTTACCTTGAATCGGTGAATGGGAGAAATATTTTGGTTCTTACTTAAATGAAGAGATGTCTGCCTTAGCTTAAATGTAACGTGGCCTGCGAAAGAATCTTCTTAAAAAATTTTCTTTTACCATGTTCCAATTGTTCAGACTTTGGCTTGGTTGTGACCTTAACCATTCCCTTGCTTTTCCTGTAAGAGAGTGTTGAGATTGTCTCTTTGAAATTTGTCCCCTTTTTCTGTTACCTGTTTTTCTCAAGAGAAATAAGATAGAAGTTTAAACAAAGAGAAAAATCAAATAACAAAAATAATTTTTTTTTATAAAAAAATATTTATTTATTTAAATTATTTTTTTTAATAAAAAAAATGGACTATTATGATGTCCCTTTTTAAACCTCATTAAAGACTCAAGCAGTTGAGAATAATCCATGTTGTTTGGTGACCATGTCCATGACAAGGCCTCATGTTACTTATCAAGTGCATGTCATGCAATGTTGTTAGGACCTGGTTAATGTTGTATCCGTAAACGGTTAACTCCATGTTCAGATTGGTTAATGAGAACAGAAAACGAAATGCATAAATTTCATGTCGTTAAAGGAACGAAATTAAATGGTCATGCACTTGTGCAAACTCCCTCTTGTTTGGTCACCATGTCCATGACAACTCAATCATAGTTACCCACTGCATGGAATGCAATTCCGTTACGACTCGGTTAATGCTAATCGCATCAATGGTTAATTTAATGTGCAATGTGGTTAACTTTATCAGAAAATGAAATCCATAATATTTTCTTGGGGCCCACATTTCAGCCTAATTAAAATATGGTTCAATTGAGCTTAATCCATGTTCTAGGGTGACCATGTCCATGAGAAGGGCTCGTTATGCTTACCAAGTGCGTGTATTTTAATGTTGTCAGGACGTGGTTAATGGTGTATCGGTCCATGGTTAATTCCAACTGCGGATTGGTTAATGTTAACATCAAAATGAAATGCACTATTTTGTGTCCCTTTGTTAAACCTCAATAAAGACTCAACTAGTTGAGCATAATCCATGTTGTTTGGTGACCATGTCCATGACAAGGCCTCATGTTACTTACCAAGTGCGTAATGCAAAGCTGTTAGGACCTGGTTAATGTTGTATCTGTATATGGTTAACTCCTTGTTCAGATTGGTTAATGTGAACAGGAAACGAAATGCACAAATTTTATACCATTAATGGAACAGAATTAAATGGTCATGCAGTTGTGCACAATCCCTCTTGTTTGGTGACCATGTCCATGACAATTTCTGATCATACTTACCCACTGAGTGGAATGCTATTACGTTACGACTCGGTTAATGTTATTCGCATTTACGGATAATTTCATCTACAAATTGGTTAACGTGATCAGAAAATGAAATCTATAATATTTTCTTCTGGCCCAGACTTCAACCTAATTAAAGAGTGGTTCAATTGAGCTTAATCCATGTTCTTGAGTGACCATGTCCATGAGAATGGCCCATTTTGCTTACCAAGTGCTTGGAATTGAATGCTGTCAGGACGTGGTTAATGGTGTTTTGATGGACGGTTAATTTCAGGTGCAGATTGGTTAATGTTACAGGAGACAAGACTAGAAACATAAAAAATCATAAATTTAGGACACATGCAGGAACAACTCAAATTATCAACTTATGTTAACACCATACGTCCACAGACAAGAGGGCAAATTTTGATTCATTGTCAGGACTTAGACATTCCAGGAGATCTGATACATTGCATGCAAAAGGACAAATTTTTTTGTTCCCTTAAAAGTAAACCTATTTCAAGCACAGTCATATGGGGATGCCATGTCAGTACCTAAGGTGACCTTTACTTGCAATGGATGTATCTGGCTTATGTGTTCCATTTTAATCTGCTTCTTGATGCTCTACGGCTTTTGATTCCAAATATTCAAGCCATGCAGCAGCAGCCTGCATTGGATGAAAAAAAGGAAAACTTTTTCAATAAAAGGGTACCACTCAGGATTGCAAAAGAACGATAAAGACCCTCGTACTATGGGAATCCTAAATTCAATCCAAGACAAGTATGAAACTGCAGAATCATTGAGATACACTATTGATTCCATAACAAAGGGAATCACCTAAGTACGAAGATCTTTTGATCCAACCTTTATTCCTCCACCATTGTCCCTGTGCACCGTTAAAATCGGCGTTTCATACGCGTGCGTCCTCACCTCTTTTCTCTATACGGTTCACTGTGAGCGACAACTGAAAACGACATTGGCCCCGGAAAACTAATGTCTTCCATCAATTGAACTAGGGTAGCGCCGAACTAGAGAAGCCCGACGGCTGTTTACCGTCGACAACAGACAAGCATTGGGGGGAAGGGTCCCCTTTGTTCGCATTACTCAATTTCACCATCTAACAGGGATACTTTTGCAAAAAACTTAATTTCCATCAAATTTCTTCATTTCACGATTTCGCCCCTGAATTTGTCAAAAAAACCTCAAAACTAACTGTGGCACCGTGCACAACATTACTTGCTATTGCACCCTAAAACCTGCCTAAATCAACATATTAAAAAACGAATAAGGAAGTACATGCATAAGATTTAATCATGTGCAAAACTTAAAGGTGTTGTTTCTGTCTACAAGAAAGCTGGGCATATTTATTTGGCCATTTGCAAAGAAGACAATTATTACATATACAGAGAGGGAGGGTGCAATTTGTGGCCGTACATTCAGTGCGAGGATCTGAAGCAGCTGCATCAATTTGTCATCTTCAACAATTAATAAGTTAAAAATTTCACTGTTAAATGGATGCGCGCGTTTGATCCCCTTGGGAAATAGTCTATACCAGCAACAAACATTTCATGGCAATATGGTCCAAGATTCAATAGTTTGTCGTTTGTTTCTTCTTTATTCAATTTAATTAATCAATGGACATCAACTTTAGGTATATAACTGTGTTAGTTAAATATTTAAAGAGAAATTTTATGTATCATCTATAATAATGTTATCTAACTTGAGCAAGATTGTCATAGATGATATTTTAATTTTGTGGCACTATGCCAATTTTAGGATATAAGAGCACTGACTTTAGGGCGTTCCCGTGTTGTTTAGGGCCTAAAATGATCATTTTACAATCAGGGCACTTAAAATTTGGGCGGAAGCGCCCTTATAGGTAACAATTAGGGCGCTCCACCTGCAGGCCCTCCATTCCTTTTTTGTTTCTAATAGGGCGCTCTCCATTCTTTTTTTTTTTACTTTCCGCTGCAAGATTTTTTTTCTTTTTTTTTTGTTCTCTGGAATTAAGGGCGCTCCCAGGAAGCGCTCTAAGGGGTCCAGCGTTTTTTTAGGGTTGTTCAGGGCGCTCCAGGAAGCGCCCTCTTTTCTTCTCCTTTAGGGCGCTCCATGTGAGCACCCTCCCTGCAACGTAAAAATTAACTTCTCTTAAATTTTTGCATCCCGTGTTTCTCATAACAGCTCCCTCTGTCTCTCTCTCTCTAAACCCATACCTCCTCCCCCCCTCTCTAAACCCTTATCCCCGTCACCTTCATCACCTCGTCCAGCGTTCATCTCCTCTGTCACCTCCGTCATCTCGTTCGGTTAAGGGAGACAGAGGAAGGTGCAGCCGTCGCGTTCGTCCCTCCGTCCGTGCAGCCGCCGCGTCATCTCTCCATCGTGCAGTCGCGCGTTCGATCGTCACCTTCGTCCTTGCAGTCACGCATCCGTCATCTTCGTTCGTCACCGCGGCCGACCCCAAGGATACAACGCCGTCCTCCGTAGCCGCTCCGTTCGCCGTAGCAACGCTATGCCGTCCGTAGCAGCGCCGTCCTCCATTGCAGCAACAGGAGCAAAGAGGTAGCTAGGTATTCTGCAACACTTTTTCTATCTGCACCCCATTTTTCTGCTACGTGCACCACTGTGTGCACCACTATTCTGCTGAACCATAGTTTCTGCTATCTGCACCACTGATTCTGCTAACTGCACCACTATTTCTATTGCACCATTATTTATGCTATCTACACCATTGTTTCTGCATGTTATACCATTTTTTGCTAGTTGCACCACTGTTTCTGCTAGTTGCACCCTTTTTGTTTGCATTCTATTTTTTATTAAAATGATTGTGATATAACTATTATTATTTATATTGATGTAGTTGTTGATATTATGATAGGAAATGTGTTGCATGAATTTGTGATACTTAAAAAAATAAGGTGAAATGCTGCTCAAATTTTTAGAATGAAGTAGGTATGCATGTAGTAAATTAATTTGTTATTACATCTAAGTTATGGTTGTCTTTCGAGGCAATTATAAAAGATTTGATGTTTTGTTGATAGAATATGGATCGTTCTTGGATGTTTGCAAACCGTTTGACAAGTGAGTACGAGGAAGGAGTGGAAATGTTCATAAAGTTTGTCGTTGACCATGCAACAAATCCTAGAAAAATTGTGTGTCCTTGTATAAAATGTTTTTGTTCTAAGCAACTAAGTGAAGCGGAGTTGAGGAACCATCTTTTCTGTTTCGGAATTGATAAGAGTTACACAAGTTGGACATTTCATGGTGAGACTAGAAGTGAACATAGTGGTATGGGAGAGAATAATGTCAACTTAGAACCTAGTGATGATGAGTTTGGGACCGGATGGGAGGATTGTGACAGAATTGATGAGATTCGAAATATGGTTGAAGAAGACCTTAGAGATTGCCCAAAAATGTTTGATACCCTGGCTAGTGATGCAGAAAAACCACTGTACAACGGGTGCACCAAGCACACAAGGTTGTCCGCTGTGTTGAAGTTGTATAATTTAAAAGCATCAAATGGATGGTCTGACAAGAGTTCACAGAGTTACTGACATTGCTAAAGGAGATGTTGTCGGAGGACAATGTGCTACCTAACAGAACTTACGAGGCAAATAAGATGTTACGTTCTATTGGGATGACCTATGAGAAGATTCATGCTTGTCCCAATGATTGCATTTTGTTCAGAAATGAGCATGCATCATTAAGTGTGTGTCCTAAATGCAATGAGTCTCGTTATAAGAAAGAGACTTCACCAGCAAAGGTGGTTTGGTATTTCTCCATAATTCCAAGGTTTCGAAGGATGTACCGTAGTGTCATCGATGCAAAGAACTTAACATGGCATGCAAAAGAACGAGCCAAGGATGGCATGTTGAGGCATCCCGCTGATTCTCCGCAGTGGAGGAAGATAGGTGATTAGTACCCCTCTTTTGGGGAGGATGCAAGAAATCTTCGAATTGCATTATCAACAGATGGAATGAATCCACATGGTGTCCAATCTAGTACTCACAACACATGGCCGGTGGTATTGATGATATATCATCTACCTCCATGGCTTTGTATGAAGCGCAAATACATGATGTTGTCCATGTTGATATCTGGGCCCAGACAACCGGGTAATTGTGACACCCTTCTACCCCAAGCTCTTATACAGTTAATAAATCGAAATATATGAAAATTAATGTCCCACAACGGGTAAAAAGGTTCACATTTCTCATCATTTAAAACTTCATTTATTCCAAAGTCAACTCATATGAAATAGAAATAGAAGTCAACTGTTTCAAAATATTTTAAGCAGCGGAAACAACATCAAAATAACCTACTGGCCATGTAAGGCACTTAAACAGTTTACAAAATCTTTTCCTAACTAGAAACATAAAGTAAAAACCCCCCAGTAGAATGCCCTGATGTCACATGTATTAGAGCGACTCTCCCTTCAATCAATACTCGACACCAGTCGCGTCATCATCATCACCTGTAAAATTAATCACAGTGTAACGGTGAGGAAAAGAATACCACTCATACATACACATAGGAGTTACCCTATCCTCACCCTCATATAATCAACATCATTATTAACCACATCACATAGGGCCTGTTTGGGTAAAACTTCTGCAGAAGTACTTCTAGGTGAAAAAAATAGCATGAATCAAGGAGGTCAAATGCATTCAACTTCTCCATAAGTTAAAATTAGTTACTTTTAGAGAAGCTAAATGGGAGAGCTTTTGGAGGAGGTGGTCTACAAAGGCTAATTTTAACTTATGGAGAAGTTAAATCCATTTGACCTCTTTAATTCATGCTATTTTTTTCACTTAGAAGTACTTCTGGAGAAGTTGCACCCAAACAGGCTCATACTCAAACATCAAGTATTACATCATATAATAATCATCTATAATTCATCATATAACATATCATCGATATCCTCATATAAATCTCACATCATCATTCACCAAGAAAACACATGTTCTATTCTCAACACATAATACTCATTTCATCGTTAATACTCATCTCATCATCATATAATTCAATTTCATCGTCAATGTTATACAAGTTCATCCATCATCATATACATCGAAACTCCTCAACCTCGTCCCAAGGATCATGACTTGGAACTCCACACAATGGGCGCACCTCGTCAATCACCCTAGTTGTTACCAATGATAGTCTACCGGTGTCACCACACAAACCGATAGGTTGTACCCCCTCGTTGGGCCCGCACAACGACATTCGACCCTAGGTTGCACCCCCTCGTTGGGTCAGTATAATTCCATCATCCCTAGGTTGCACCCCCTCGTTGGGTCTGTGCATCGAACGTCCCATCATGGTCTCTGCACCCCCTCGTTGGGTCCGTGCAGTTCATCTCCTGAGTTGTACCCCCTCGTTGGGCCCGCACAACTCAGGTATCACCTCATATACTCAAGGCATCATCAACATCGTAAGGTTATATACATCATCGTCGTTAACATCATCACACATCATCAATCATCGTTATCATCATTAAATACATCATCATCATCATTATCATCATCATCATATAAGCATCATAATCATCATCATCATATAAGCATCATTAATCATCATAATCATAAAACTCATCACATGCTCAATGCATCATTATATACACATCAAATCACACCCATTGTAAGGTTATATACATCATCATCATCATAATAGACACCTATTCATCAAGGGTATAATCATATCATCATAGTCACACCAAAATCAAGGTATAACAATCATCATCAAACACTAAGATCACAAAATCCACACTGGTAATCGATTACCAGCTTCTAGTAATCGATTACCTGCAAGCAAGGCCTCTGGTAATCGATTACACACCCTCTGTAATCGATTACCTGCAAGCACACACTCTGTTAATCGATTACAACATCTTTGTAATCGATTACCTGCAAGCAAACACCCTGGTAATCGATTACAGTATCTCTGTAATCGATTACCTGCAAGCAGACACACTGGTAATCGATTACAACTTCTCTATAATCGATTACCTGCAAGAAAACAGCACTCCAGGCTGCCCAGAAAGCCCTGGTAATCGATTACAGACCTCTGTAATCGATTACCCGCGACACAGATCGTTGTTCTCGCGACTTCTACCACTTCTAAACCTCTCTATTCAATCTCTAATCAATCCTCTTTGTTAAAACATCACTCATATACATTTATATCAACAAAACTCAGTAAAAACACCAATCTTTTCACAGATTATACAGTTAATCCATCAAAACCTCAAATCATCAAACCCCTATTTACCCCTTTTTATTATTCTCAATATCCTCTTCAATTTCACCCAAGAATTTATCAAGATTCATCAAATCAATCATCAATCAACAATTTTTATCATCCATACTCAATATAAACGTATATCAATACGAATTTAAAGTCTTAAATTACTACCCAAGCACCCCCACATGCATATACAAGCAGCACCCTCTCCCCCACCGTACCTTGAAGTGAAGATCGAACACCAAGGAAGATTTTGTCTTGATTCTTGATGATTACTCCTCAACAATCTCCTCTTGAGACTTGGTTTCTCCCCTCCTTAGCGTTTCGCTCTCTGAAGATTTGACGAATAAGGATTAGGGTGAACTGATAACCCCTCCTTACTAAAATGCCTATATGGGCTTGGGCCCATCCTCAACCCCTTATCCTCTTTTAAATTCGAAATAGCTTTAATGATAAAACTACTCATACTATTAATTCTATTATATATTTATTTATTTATCTACTTTATTGATTTTATTTTATTTTATTTTTACTTAATAAAATTTAGGATGTTACAGTATTGATATAGATGTGTACTTGGCACTATCGATTGAAGACTTGAAGCTATTGTGGGATACTGGAGTAGAGGTCTATGATGGCTACAAAGAAGAATCTTTTCTGTTGAGGGCAATGTTGTTTGGAACGATCAATGATTTCCCGGCCTGTGGAGACACATCATTCAAATGAATCACCTGTTCATAAGTCTCCAATTGGGGAAAGTACTCCACGGGTGGTCACCTCAAAACCCATCAATCCTCCCTCCACGAACTTGCAATTACTCGATAATTTTTATTCTGTAAAGATGCAAGAAAGTGGTTCTACCATTTGTTGCAACATAGATGCGGGTATTGTTCAAAAAAATGAAGTGAATACATACATTGATGCAAATTGTCTTCATGTTGTGTTGTATCGTGATTGGTTAGATTCCACTGTCATAAACATCTACTCCAGGTATTTTGAATTCTAAAATTTCATAGTATATATGTCATTCTCATTTAATGATAAGATTGTAAAATTAGTTAACAATATCCAAATTTTGTATTGCATAGTTACTTGTATAAGGCGATATTGGTTCCATCTGGCCGCACAGATAGATATGTTTTCATTTCTCCAGAAATGACCACAGCTTTTGTTGCAACAACTGAGTATGACAAAGTCTTGGGTAGGATGTTGTATAACAAACGGGGGCAACATAAGTTGTTTCTGGTTCCGTACAATCATGACGGGTATGTGAAGTATATGTTTATTTCTCAATATAACTAATTATAAAACATTGTATGTTTGACACATCTGACAATATGATTGTAGGCGACACTGGGTTCTTATGGCCTTGAGTTTAATTGATTTTGGCAAGGTTTACTTTTTTGACTCCTTGCGCAAAGACCCTACACATTACGATCCGATGAAGAATATGATTAAGAAGTAAGTTTTCTATGTTAAGTAACATTATACAATCATACTTACATTGTTTAATTAGAGTTCTCATACACATTATTTATTTTATTGGTTTAGATCTTTTTATGAATATCGAACGCTAAGCGGTTTTCCAACTACAAGGAATAGGATTATACCTGATCCCATTTAGTACCGCATTCAGGTAATGTTGCGGGAACTCTTGTGTTCCTTCGTAACTTATCGTTACGTAAGTTGATTTGATTATAAATTATTTTTGTAGTGTCCACGGCAAACAAATAACAGTGATTGCGGTCTTTTTGTTATGCGTTTCATGAAGGAGATCATCAATCAAAATGCACTCACTATACCAAGAGAGGTAATTTGGAATTGTTATAACAAGTATTTTTCTCCTCATTTAGAACTTCTTTTAATGAAATAAAATTTTGGGTTTTATAGTACTTTCCTCAACATCGATGCCCGACTTACACTACGGAGCAACTTGATGAGGTTAGAGAAGAATGGGCAAAACATGTAGTAACCACTTGTATGTGATTGATTTGTACTTGTTGATGGTGAGTAAACACATGTACTTTTACTCTGAAAATATTGTACAAAGATGTTTATTAATGATAAGTTATGTAAATTTTGTATACTTTGATCTGATGTTATACTTTAATGACAAGCACTTGTTTCATGACATGAATTCTACCTGCTGGTATGAAGTTTTACAGGTGTTTGATAAATTGGGAAAACTTGTAAAAACAGAGGAAACTCTGCCAAATTTTTTAGAGGTTAATGACTAGACTTAGTCATGGTTTAGGATGTTGTATGTTAAACATATTCTATGCAAAACTTTTGACATTAGTTTCATGACATGAATTCTGGCTGCTGGTATGGCGTTTTTCATGTGTTTGATAAATTGGGAAAACTTGTAAAAACAGAGGAAACTCTGCCAAATTTTTTATAGGTTAATGACTAGACTTAGTCATGGTTTAGGATGTTGTATGTTAAGCATATTCTATGCAAAACTTTTGACATTAGTTTCAAGGATGAAATTCTGGCTACCTTAATATAGCTTTGCAAGTGTTTGATAAATTGGGAAAACTTGTAAAAACAGAGGAAACTATGCCAAAATTTTATAGGTTAATGACTAGACTTAGTCATGGTTTAGGATGTTGTATATGTTAAGCATATTCTATGCAAAACTTTTGACATTAGTTTCAAGGATGAAATTCTGGCTACTGGTATGGAGTTTTGCAGGTGTTTAATACTGTGTTCACAGTTTCATCTAAATTACAGAGCAAAAAAAAAAGGAGGGAGGGCGCTTCCCTAGAGCGCCCTCCATATGCACGTCATGTGCATAAGGAGGGCGCTCCAGGGAAGCGCCCTTGTCATGTCTAACCAGGGCGCTCCAAGGAAGCGCCCTCCCCTCCAGACACTTTGCTAAGGGCGTTTCCGTGTTTTTTATAAGCGCCCTCTGTGCCTTCCGTCAGGGCGCTTCTGGGCACGTCCTCCTTTTAACGATTAAACAAAAGCAGTTTCTATTAGAACACACGAAAGCTCCCTTTTATGATGCATGGGAGCGCCCTTAAAAAGCTTTTTTTTGGCATAGTGTGGTCTCGAATTAAAAAAAAAAGTGTTTTCCCTTTTTTTGTTAAATCAATTGCAATTGATGTTTAATTTGTCATGATAGTTAACAACTTCAATTTGAATTTCTCTTATAATCATTGCAAAGAGAAATATAAATATATTATAAGAAACAATCCCCATTTTTCCACACTCAAACAGTAAACACTTCTCACATACCTCACTTTTTCTTTTTTTTTTCTTTTTTTTATATGCGAACAATACTCAATTTTTTTTTACAAAAAGTCTGACCTTTTTTTTTCTAAAAAAAATTACTTCAAGTTAACCAGATTAATAACATAGATAACCACCAACTTATATATCATTAACCATAAATTCATACTCCCTCACTTATGTAATAATCCTTGTGATCAATTGAAATAAAAGTTAAATATTTGTCATTTTAAACAATTATTTAAAGTAACTTTGATATTAACCAATTATTTAAAAAAAAATTACTTCTAGTTAACCAGATTAATAACATAGATAACCACTAATTTATATAGTATTAACTCCATATTAACTCAAGTGTTCATTTGAAACAAAGTTAAAGGTTTGTCATTTTGATCCGTTATCTGAAATGATTTCAATATTAACCACTTGAGCAACTCATTTAACCACATATTAACTCACACTTAACCACCTTTTGTCTCACTTGTAATTATCTGAAGTAATTTCAATATTAACAACATGAGCAACTCATTTAACCACATACTCCCTCACTTAACCACCATTTGCCTCATAATTATTTGAAGTGATTTCAATATTAACCACTTGAGCAACTCATTTAACCACATACTAACTCACATTTAACCACCTTTTGCCTCACTTGTGATTATCTGAAGTGATTTCAATATTAACTACTTGAGCAACTCATTTAATCACATAACTAACTCACACTTAACCACCTTTTGCCTCACTGTAATTATCTGAAGTGATTTCAATATTAACCACTTGAGCAACTCATTTAACCATCAAATAACACAGAATTAACCATAAATTCATACTCTCACTTATGTAATGATCCTTATGTTCAATTGATCATAAAGATTATTACACAAATGATCAGTGAGTATGAATTTAAGGTTAATACTATATACATTAGTGGTTATGTATGTTATCAATTTGGTTAATTACTCGTAAATTTTTTTAAAAAAAACATCAGATTTTTTGTAAAATAAAAAATAAAAAAACGGTTATTGTTCATGAAAAAATAAAAAAAAGGAGAGGTGTGTGGGAAGTGTGGGGGTGTGGAAAAAACATTATTGTATAAGAAATGATCCTATTTAATATATATATATATATATATATATATATATAACTGAGGAAGCAAAAGGACACGGGCATTTAACTTGCATGAAAATTAATTTAGAAAGAAAAATAACCAGTTGTATAGCTTCAAATCAGAAAGTCTGAGTTTATCCTCCGAGTGCAGTTTGGAGTCTTTAATTTGGACTATCTCTAAGATCTTGAGCAAAGAGTACATGTGCAATATTGGTTCATCTCTCAATATCCAACATCATGTCATGCTGTTTTCCTCAGGACCACCTTTGGTATCTATCATTATTATTTGGAAGTTTACATATCATCTGCATTAACATGGGCAATGGGCATGGAGATTGGACGCAATTTGAATTTGAACATTGAATTCAATGTTCTTTATAATAGAGTAATTTTGAGTTTAATGGTTATACATGAAAAAATATTTTACAAGAACCAAATGAAGCAACCTAATTGGCGAATCCATATATTACAAGAACCAAATGCCAAACATTACACAATCTCATTCTCTCCAGCTCTGCCAAATTTATCTGTATCGTATCTAATATTCAAATGAATTATAGTTTATCCTAATATAAATTTTTTTTTTCTAGCTGCTACATACACTTAGCGGTTTTTTTTTTTTTCTATTGACGAAACTTTTTAGCGGTTGTTATAATTATAATTCTAATTTCATACAATACAATTACATATCCACCGAAAAATTTAATACATATATTTTCACATACTCGTAAATATTATATCCTTCACTTTTCTTTTCAATTTGCCTCCACAAACACACTTTAATAAGTAAATTTTTTAATATTTGTTGATTAAAATATCAACAAATAATATTATAATAAAATATATATTCATAATAAAATTATATTAAAATTTTAACATGTAAATAATAAAAATTTTACATTATATTTTTAAGGATATCTTTATCACCATTTATTTTTTATAAAATTAATATAGTCCACAAAGTTCTCATAATAAAACACTTACAAATACCACTACAACAAAATTTAAATTTAGTTACAATTATTTAGTAACCATTAAATAATAGTCAGTAATTTATCATCTAAAGTATTCTTTTTGGCTAACAAATATCGGAAAGTATAATTAATTTTACACCAACAATTGACATAAATTACCACTAAAACTAATTTTATTA
This sequence comes from Sesbania bispinosa, assembly GCA_026901365.1. Lineage (NCBI taxonomy): Eukaryota > Viridiplantae > Streptophyta > Magnoliopsida > Fabales > Fabaceae > Sesbania > Sesbania bispinosa. The sequence goes on along the minus strand of QLOH01000473.1, from coordinate 343,423 downwards.
AACGGCATACGTTCCACTGAATTTTATTTTCCTCAATTTTTTATTAAATTAATCAATATCCCCCTCCCCTCTTCAAAAAAATCCCTAATACCCATGGATTCACAGTAGTGCCACATTGCAACCAATATAGCTTCTCTGTCACAAGCCTGGGATCTAGCCATTCCTATGCCCTTTTGTTTTCTCACTCCAAATCTCTCTTTTTTATCTCTTTTCCCCTCTATATTTTCTTTACACATTTTCATTTCTAAATCTGAATCTCATTGAATACAAATTGTGTTGGTGGAATTTGGCATGGGAAGCAGAGATGGAATTTTCTGGCATGAGAGATCCCATTGTGTTCATCGGTGAAATTTACAACTACTATAACAAAGAGCAAGAGAAACTCTGCGTCGACAAGGAGCTTGACAACATCCAAGTCCATTTCAAAAGCGATAAAGGCTAGGGTCTCCCTCGTAACTTTCTAGGATTTCTTCTTTCTTAATTATTTCCCATTTTTACTGAAAATCATGTTTCAAGAGTATTTGTTCTAGGTGTTGAAGGTTCAAATTTGGTTTAAGAGGGAAGCCTGGGATCTAGCCATTCAAATGCCCTTTCATTTTTCACTCAAATCTCTCTTTTTATCTATTTTCTCCCTCTCTACATTTTCTCTACAAATTTTCATTTCAAAATTTGAATCTCATAGAATGCGAAATGTCATTGTGGAATTTGGAAAGGGAAGCGCAAATGGAATTTTTTGGCATGAGAGTTCTAATTGTGTTCATCAGTGATATTTACAACTACTAGAACAAAGAGGAGGAAAGACTCTGCGTCAACAAGGAGCTCGACAGCATCTAAATCCGTTTCAAAAGCAATAAGGTTAAGGTTTCTCCCTCGTAACTTTCTAGGCTTTTTTCTTCTTAATTATTTCCCATATATTTTTGCTGAAATCCTGTTTCAAGAGTATTTTTCTAGGTGTTGAAGGTTCAAATTTGGTTTAAGAGGGATGCCTGGGATCTAGCCATTCCAATACCCTTTCGTTTTTTCACTCCAATCTCTCTTTTTATCTTGTTTCCCCCTCTCTACATTTTCTCTACACATTTTCATTTTCAAATCTGAATCTCATTGAATACGAATTGTGTTGGCGGATCTTGACTAGGGAAGCAGAGATGGAATTTTCTGGCATGAAAGGTCTCATTGTGTTCATCACGGACATTTACAACTACTAGAACAAATAACGGAAGAGCTCTACGTCGACAAGGAGCTCGACAACATCCAAATCGGTTTCAAAAGCAATAAGGTTAGGGTTTGTCCCTCACAACTGTCTAGGATTTCTTCTTCTTAATTATTTCCCATTTTTATTGAAAATCCTATTTCAAGAGTATTTGTTCTAGGTGTTGAAGGATCAAATTTGGTTTAAGTGGGATGCCTGAGATCTAGCCATTCCTATGCCTTTTTGTTTTCTCACTCCAATCTCTCTTTTTACCTCTTTCCCCCTCTCTACATTTTCTCTACACATTTTCATTTCCGAATTTGAATCTCATTAAATACGAATTGTGTTGGTAGAATTTGGCAAGGGAAGCAGAAATAAAATTTTCTAGCATGAGACGTCTCATTGTGTTCATCAGCGATATATACAACTACTAGAACAAAGAGCGGGAGAGGCTTTGCATCGACAAAGAGCTTGACAACATCCAAACCTGTTTCAAAAGGGATAAAGTTAATTAAGGTTTCTCCCTCGAATTTTTCTACGATTTCTTCTTAATTGTTTCCCATTTTTATTAAATTAAAAATCCCGTTCCAAGAGTATTTGTTCTAGGTGTTGAAGGTTCAAATTTGGTTTAAGAGGGATACCTAGGAGGTTGAGATCTAGCCATTCATATGCCCTTTCATTTTCTCACTCTAATCACTCATTTTATCTCTTTTCCCCCTCTCTTCATTTTCTATACACATTTTCATTTGCAAATATGAATCTTATTGAATGCGAATTGTGTTGGTGGAATTTGGCAAGGGAAACGAAGATGGAATTTTTTGGCATAAGAGCTCTCATTGTGTTCATTAGTGACATTTACTACTACTAGAACAAAGAGCAGAAGAGGCTCTCCATTGACAAGGAGCTCGACAACATCCAAATATATTTCAAAAGCTATAAAGTTAGGGTTTCTCCCTCACAACTTTCTTGGATTTTTTTCTTTTTAATCATTTCCCATTTTTATTGAAAATCTTGTTTCAAGAGTATTTGTTCTAGGTGTTGAAGGTTCACTTTTTTAAAAGGGATGTCTGGTTGAGCTTGTATTTCACCATTCAATCATGTATATATGTTGCTTATTTTTTGTTTAATTCTAGATAGTCTTTGAAGTATCTTTTTGATTAATTAAGAACTCTAATTTTCATAAAATTTATTAGAAACTGTAGACTTCGTTACTAAACATTGATCATATATATGAGGAATTGCTTCTTATAGCATATTAATCATGAAATATTCTGATGAAAATGGTGCACCAAGAAGGCTGAAGGTATGTTGTTACTATTTATTTAATATTTCCTTTTGAATCCTTGACTGACTTTTGTTCTATTCTGCCTATAATAATTCCAATAAGCAAGGAAAATCCCAAGCGATGGTAGTGTGTTTCGTTCTTTGATTTGGGCCCCTTGTTTCATGGAATGGTATGTTGAAAATACGAATAAAAAGGAGCATAGTCATGATAATAACTGTGTTGGTCCTTCTGGGATCTGCTTGAGTAGTGTTATTTTGCATAAGGAGCATGATCATATGCTTCATTGTCTCTTTTCTTGAAATCAACATCATAGATTGTCTCCTTCAATGATCTTAAATTGGTACCTTTTTTCATTTGGAAGCTTGCACTTTCCATGATGTCCATGTTGTTATAATTGTTGAGACAAAAAATCAGTGACTTTCTCCTCACCCTTCAATCTTGTTAATGTAGTATCATATATCTTAGTCATTTGCTCCTCAATGTTTGGTTTTTCACTACTAGCAAATCTGTTTCAAAAATACTTTTGTTTCACATCTAACAAGAAGATTGGGTCCTATTACATTGGCGTCCCCATGTTTGCAAATTGCAAGGCCCTTTTATCATCCCTTAGTTTACTCTCTATCTCTACCTCTACCTCCCTCTCATATTATGGAACATGTAAAACTACAAATTATTTTTGTTTGGCTTTCTTTCTCAAATATTAACTTCTTTTTTCTCTAACTTTTTTTTATTTTGTTGGGGATTGGGTAATGTTGGAATGCAGGGGATATACTAGTGGGACTAAAGTAGTTAGATCTCATGATTTGGTTTCCATTAAGATATGGGGCACCTCTGTACGCACAAATTTTCTGGTACATACAAATTGGTTTCATTATTTTTATTGTTAGAAACATGCATGAAGTTTAGATTATTGATCCAACTGTAGTTAGTTGAATTGAATTAATTCTATCTTATAATTATTATATATACTATGAGTGTCATCACAGGTGACTTGTTATTCGACGTAAATCTCAGAGATGAAAATATGAGCAGAAACAAATAGATTCTTGATATGAGAATGTAAGCGGTCAATACTCAATTGTTAGAATGTAAGCAAGAATACATTTGCCTCTGCTCATATGTTTCATCTCTCATATTTCCTTCAGAAAGAAGTCACATGTGGTGATGCCCATAGTATATATAATAATTATAAGATAGAATTAATTCAATTCAACTAACTATAGTTGGATCAATAATCTAAACTACATGCATGTTTCTAATAATAAAAATAATCAAACTAATTCAACAATAATTGTATATACCAGAAAATTTATGCGTACAGATGTGCCCTATATCTTAATTGAAACCAAATCATGAGCTCTAGCTGCTTCAGCCTCACTCGTATATCTGATGCATGCTAACATTTCCTAATCCCCAACAAGAAGAAGTTAATACTTGAGAAATAAAGAAGTTACTATTTGAGAAAGAAATCCAGACAAAAATACTTTGTTGTTTTACACCTTCATGATATGAGAGGGATATAGAGATAGAATAAACTAAGGGATGTGAAACGGAAATTTTTTGAAACAGATATGGTAGTAGTGAAAAACCAAACATTTTGGAGCAAGTGACTAAGGCATAAGATTTTGCACTAACAAGATTAAAGGGAGAGGAGACAGTCATAGATTTTGGTCTCAACAATTGTAACAACGTGGACATCATGGGAAGTGCAACGCTTCCAAATGAAAAAGGTACCAATTTAAGTTTATTGGACGAGACAATCTATGATGTTGATTTCAAGAAAAGAGACAATGAAGCATATGATCACACTCCTTGTGCAAAACAACACTACTCAAGCAACTCACAGCAGGACCAACACAGTTTAGCTACTACAAACTATTTTATATGCTTTGTTTTTATGATATAAGGAAACATCTTTCTAACCCTATTTAGTTTATGAAATTGGTTTGTAAATTTGGGATGTTACAATTCTACCTCCCTTAAAACAATTTTGTCCTCAAAATTTACTAAGATTACAAAACTAAAGATTACCTCAAACGAATAACTCCAGAAATTGAGAGCGGATATCGTCCTCCTTCTCCCAGGTGACCTCCTTAGGTTACTGACCTGCCCAAATCACCTTCACTAACGAAATGGTCTTATTCCTCAAGGCCTTGACACTCTGGTCAATAACTTGTGTAGGCCTAATTGGAATTGACAAATCTTCCCCTAGCTGGATTGATTCTGTGCTTATGATGTGGGAAAGATCATGGACATATTTTCTGAGTTGGGACACATGAAAAACATCATGAATATTGGACAAGTGGGGTGGTAACGCTATCTGGTATGCAAGAGGACCAATCCTGTGCAGGATTTGGAAAAGGATCTATGAACTGGGGATTCGGTTTCTTGGCCTTGATTGCTCTTCATATGCCTGTGACGAGAGTGACTTTTAAAAACACATGCTCACCCTCCTCAAACTCTAAATCTTTCCTCCTCTTATATGTATAACTTTTCTGCCGGCTTTGGGCAGTTTAACAGTTTTTCCCTAATCCTCTTAATTTTCTCAGTGGTTTCCTAAACCAACTTCGGACCTAACAAATTCTTCTCCCCCACCTCGCACCAACACAGTGGGGACCTACATTTCCTGCCATACAGAGCCTTATAGAGTGCCATACGTATACTTCTATGAAAACTGTTATTATAGGCAAACTCTATGAGTGGCAAGTACCTATCCCAGCTTCTCTTTTCCTCTAATTCACAAGCCCTAAGCATATCCTCTAAGGTCTGGATGGTCCTCTCAGACTCACACTTTTCATCCCACACAAAAGCATGACCCTTGTGGGTCAGTCGAATGAGAGGTAAGGCTAACTGGGAGAATCCTTTAATGAATCTCCGGCAGTAACCGACTAAGCCGAGAAAGCTTCTAACCTCAGTGATGGACTTAGGTCTCTCCCACTCAACCACAACCTTTATCTTACTGGGGTCTACATACACCCCCTCCTTGGAGATAACATGGCCTAGAAAGTGGACTCCATCCATCCAAACTCACATTTCTCAGGATTGGCAAAAAGTTTCTTCTCCCTCGAGACCTCTAGCACAATCCTAAGATGTTGCTCATGCTCTTCTAAGGTTTGGAAGTAGACAAGGATGTCATCGATGAACATGACAACAAACTTATCTAGGTAGGGCCAAAAAATCTAGTTCATATAATCCACGAACACGGCCGGAACATTGGTTAAACCAAAAGGCATCATCAAGTACTCATAGTGCCCGTATCTAGTCCTAAAGGCAGTTTTAGGAATATCCCCACTCTTTATTTTGATATGATGATAGCCTGACCTCATATAAATGGAGTTCTTGCATAATTCATGTTAATTTTTATTTTATTTTAAAAATTATAAAAAATTTGAAAAATTTATTATTATCACAAAAATTTTAAATTTCTCTCTATTTAATATTATCTACATTGAATTTCTCCTTATCTTTTAAATTTTTTGTTTAAATGTTTTAAATTTTTTATTTAAATTTTAAGAAATGCTTCGATAACTAGCATTTTAACCATTTGTGGAATCATGTAATAAAAGATGATATTTTATTTAAAGAAAAGCATCTAAAAGATAAAAGATAAGGAGATATCATATAAAAATTATCAACATATTGCTTTATCAATGCGTTTTAAAATTTAAACAAAATACTTCAAAACATAATGAGAGATTTATACTATATGGATAATATTAGATGAAGAGAAATTTAATTTTTTTATGATAATAACAAACTTTCCAAACTTTTATAATTTTTAATTTTTAAAATGACATAAAATGTTACGTGAATTAATGTGGAAGTTATCTTATTTAATATAAGAGCTCTATTAGGACTGATACGCTCCCTCTCTCTCTCTATATATATATTTTGAAGGCAGGACTCACATATTTAATATAAAAGAAATGGAGGAATATGTAACATCCCACAAATTAGAGTTTCTAATAATTCATTAGATTAAAAACAGACAATTATGTGTTAGTAATTAAGGGAAGGAAGTTGGAGAAATTAGGAAATAAAACTTAGTTTAAAACCAAATTTCAGGGTTTCCGCTCAAGCGAAATGGATTCGCTTGAGCGAATTATGCAGAGAAATTTTGAAGTTCAGTTTGCTGTAAAATTCGCTCAAGCGAAATGGATTCGTTTGAGCGAAAATCAGGGGTCTGGGAGAGGCTCTCTGGAAAATTTTCGCTCAAGCGAAAGAAAATTCGCACAAGCGAAAATGGTCCAGAGAGGGTACTTTTCTTGTGTCATTTTCGCTCAAGCGAATTTGATTCGCTTGAGCGAAAATTCGTATTTTTGCATGCAAAAGTCTCATTCGCTCAAGCGAAAATATTTCACTTGAGCGAAAATCCACTTAAAGCCCCAAATTTCATTTAGAATCAGAATTTTTCCATTTCTTTTCTTCCTCCACCTTAACCTAGAGAGAGAAGCTCTGAATTTCTAGAGGGAGGAAGCTAAGATTGAAGATTGGAAAGGAAGATTTGAGCAAGGAAGCTCTACGTGGTTCACTCTTTCTCACTCCTCTTCCTTTAAGCTTCAAGATTTGGTGAGTACAACTCACACACAATTCACTTTGTTGTTTTAATTCTCCAAAGTATGAACCCTACTTCCTAATTCCCTTTCTTCATAATTGTATGGATTGATTATTGATGTTTGCATGCGATTATTGTGATAAGTTGTGAAATTGAGTAATTGCTGTTAGATTGCTTATTGAGAACCTTAGAATAGCGAAACTTGCGAAATTGGCGAAACTGAAGAAATTCATGAATTATGTTAATTTCAGTTATTAGTTCATTGAATTGTATTAGCCGGTTTCGACTGTGAGTTAACTAAGTCGGCCTTTGCGCTGTGAGTTAAGAAAATTAAGTAATTATATGAAAACTTGACTTCGGTCCAATAATGGGTGGGTTTCATCCCCGGCAAAGACGTTTCCCGTAGTCTGAGCTCAGTTCTAACTCCAGTTTAAGTGATAAGATCATGCCTGCTGGGCACAGCAGTGAGTTGCATCATTAGTGCATTTTATTTGACTTGATTTCTAAGATTATGATCATATTATGATTGTTGCATAATTGTTAATGTGTTTTCCCTATATTGCATATGCATAGTTGTACTTCACTGAGACATTAGTCTCACCACACGTTCTGTGGACACATTCTAGGTGTGCAGGTACCTCCGGGTAGAGATCAGTGACTGAGAGCAGGGAGTTATATGATAGTTGGAGTTTAGTTTCCTTTTGGAATGTATAGAGGGTGCATGTATATAGATATAATGACTGATGTTAGTGATGCTTGGCTTGTAGCCTTCAGGCAGGTTTTGTACATATATGTATATAGAGTTTAAGTTTCTTCACAAATTGTAAATCGTTGGTTTTTTATCAAATTGTGATGTATGATATTCGAAATGGAGCGATTTGATTTCGAAAATTTAGGATTTAGTTTCCAACGGACTAAGTCTTGAATTTAGAAATTAGGGCGTTACATTTTGGTATCAGAGCAGTTCAATCCAATTGGACTGTGGCATTAAAGTATTCTTGTGACTTGCTATCATACTATGTGCATTATTATGTAAATTGAGAGACTGATCACCTCAATGTTTACTTAATGATGTGTAGAGAATTTTGGCAAGTGGCAAGAGGGGTCGTGCTAGGGTTAATTCTCCTTCCTCTTCATCCCGGGAGAGTTGTTTTTATTGCCAAAAGTCGGGTCACATAGCACGTTGGTGCCCAGAGTTAAGAAAAATTGAAGGTAGAGATTAAGGTTGAATTTTCTCACTTAATCTAGTTCCTTAGAAGGGAGGTTGAGTCTAGTTTTAGTCATTTTCCTTCCATTCTATGTCTCTGATTATTTTGTTGATATGATTGGATGCACGTGTGTCTGTTCCTTATATTTTTCCTTTGATGTTATGTTCACTTTAGATGTTAGATTAGAATAAAGAAATGTAGAGAGGACTTGTGTGGCAAATTTTGAGGACAAAATTTCTTTTTAGGGGAGGTAGAATGTAACATCCCACAAATTAGAGTTTCTAACAATTCATTAGATTAAAAACATAGAATTATGTGTTAGTAATTAAGGGAAGGAAGTTGGAGAAATTAGGAAATAAAACTTAGTTTAAAAACTAAATTTCAGGGTTTTCGCTCAAGCGAAATGGATTCGCTTGAGCGAATTATGCAGAGAAATTTTGAAGTTCAGTTTGCTGTAAAATTCGCTCAAGCGAAATGGATTCGCTTGAGTGAAAATCAGGGGTCTGGGAGAGGCTCTCTGGACAATTTTCGCTCAAGCGAAAGAAAATTCGCTCAAGCGAAAATGGTCCAGAGAGGGTACTTTTCTTGTGTCATTTTCGCTCAAGCGAATCAAATTCGCTTGAGCGAAAATTCGTATTTTTGCATGCAAAAGTCTCATTCGCTCAAGCGAAAATCCACTTAAAGCCCCAAATTTCATTTTAGAATCAGATTTTTTTCCACTTCTTTTCTTCCTCCACCTTAACCTAGAGAGAGAAGCTCTGAATTTCTAGAGGGAGGAAGCTAAGTTTGAAGCTTGGAAAGGAAGATTTGAGCAAGGAAGCTCTACGTGGTTCACTCTTTCTCACTCCTCTTCCTTTAAGCTTCAAGATTAGGTGAGTACAACTCACACACAATTCACTTTGTTGTTTTAATTCTCCAAAGTATGAACCCTACTTCCTAATTCCCTTTCTTCATAATTGTATGGATTGATTATTGATGTTTGCATGCGATTATTGTGATAAGTTGTGAAATTGAGTAATTGCTGTTAGATTTCTTATTGAGAACCTTAGAATAACGAGACTTGCGAAACTAGCGAAACTGAAGAAATTCATGAAATATCTTAATTTCAGTTATTAGTTCATTGAATTGTATAAGTCGGTTTCGACCGTGAGTTAACTAAGTCGGCCTTTGCACTGTGAGTTAAGAAAATTAAGTAATTATATGAAAACTTGACTTCGGTCCAGTAATGGGTGGGATTCGTCCCCGGGAAAGACGTTTCCCGTAGTCTGAGCTCAGTTCTAACTCCAGTTTAAGTGATAAGATCATGTCTGCTGGGCACAACAGTGAGTTGCATCATTAGTGCATTTTATTTGACTTGATTGCTAAGATTATGATCATATTATGATTGTTGCATAATTGTTAATGAGTTTTCCCTACACTGCATATGCATAGTTGTACTTCACTGAGACATTAGTCTCACCACACGTTCTGTGGACACATTCTAGGTGTGCAGATACCTCCGGGCAGAGATCAGTGACTGAGAGCAGAAGTTATATGATAGTTGGAGTTTAGTTTCCTTTTGGAATGTATAGAGGGTGCATGTATATAGATATAATGACTGATGTTAGTGATGCTTGGCTTGTAGCCTTCGGGCAGGTTTTGTACATATATGTATATAGAGTTTAAGTTTCTTCACAAATTGTATAAGTTATCGTTGGTTTCTTATCGAATTGTGATATATGATATTCGAAATGGACCTATTTGATTTAAAAAATTTAGGATTTAGTTTCCAACGGACTAAGTCTTGAATTTAGAAATTTGGGCGTTACAGAATAGATTTTTATCATATAATAATCTTTTATACTTAATATTTTTTAATTATCTTAAAAAATATTATTAGTAGTTTTGCAACACTCTCTTTCAATTTAGAATAGCAAAATCCAAGGAAAGGAAATGCTTTTGACTCACTCTAACGTACTATTGCTTATCAACTAACTACCCTGCATAATTTCGTATAATCAAACCATGTCACCCCGCAAATTATGCTTAGGATAGATTCCGTTTATAAGTTAATTAAATACAAAACAAAATCAAAGTTCCTATGTTTCTTCTTCACCTTTTAGAAATAAAAGCTTAAAATACGATCCGTTTTATTCAAGTTTTCAAATTTTAACTAATCTAAAATTTAAAAGTCTCAAAGCACGTGCAAGTATCAGGAGTGAAGGTATGTTTAGTTTGACATTAAAATTAAAAAATTCCAATTTTAGATTTTTTAGCCTAATTATTTATAGTGATAAAAATATGAGTTTATTAGATTTCAAACGTGTTACTTTCACAGCACTGACTCATTTATAAAAGGGATTATATCAAACATAGTCTTCTACCCTATCATATCAAAAGCTACACCTTCCTCTGTTGTTATTTGCTTACTCCTCTCTCAGTGTTCTGCTTCCTGCACAAGTAGCCATGTCTTTGCTTTCAGATCTCATTAACCTCAACCTTTCAGAAACCACCGAAAAGATTATTGCTGAGTACATATGGTGAGCTCTCAAAGATCTCAACCTGTCATGAAAACAGGGGATTTTAGTGTCCTTTTGAAACAGGGGACTCTGTTTTTGAAATCATTGACCATAGAGTTGTTACTCAAAAAATGTAAACCACTTTGTGGATATATTATTCTTTCTGATTCTGGGTATATTTTAACTGGGGTGATTCTTTTGGAACTTTTCTTTCTTTGACATCATGTTCCATCTTCCTCCTTTTAGCACTATGGCTTTTTGGTGGATCAAACACAAGAGATGTATTTTTTTATTCTATATATTAATTTTTTTATGGCTGAGTCCTAAAACCCTGTTACTGGGTTGATCTATTTTGGAAAAATCAAAGGAAAATTATTTAATGCTTTTTATGTGCTGATAAACAGGGTTGGTGGATCTGGTATGGACATCAGAAGCAAAGCCAGGGTAATTGTTTTTCTTCATAACAAATGATAATCATTATACAATTCCTTTTCATGTTCCTTATGTTAATTTTTTATTTCTAGTGATTTGTCTTTGTGGTTTTAAAATAAACAGACTCTTCCTGGACCAGTTAGTGACCCTGCAAAACTTCCCAAGTGGAACTATGATGGGTCTAGCACAGATCAAGCACCTGGTGATGACAGTGAAGTCATCCTATAGTATGATTCAATTCTATTTCTATTCTCTGTTTTTTTTTTTACTTATTATTTTCACAAAAAACTTATGAATGGAGTTTTCTTTTTGTTTGGTTTGTTTATTTGAAAAAGCCCTCAAGCTATTTTCAGGGACCCATTTAGGAGAGGCAATAATATTCTTGTAAGTTTTTCAACTTGAATAAAATTAAGCAAGCAAATGTTTCTTAGTTCATTAAAATGTACATACTATTTTGGTTCAACTATTCACTTTCTGCTAAAAATCTATAGGTGATTTGTGATGTTTATACCCCAGCTGGTGAGCCACTTCCAACAAACATGAGATATGATGCTGCCAAAATTTTCAGTCAACCTGATGTTGTTGCTGAGGAACCATGGTATGCACTTCCTTCCTAGTATCCTATCTTGGATTATGCTTCCAAATTCTAGAAACCCCTTTTTAGAAATCACCTTTTTACATTTTGCTGTATACATGAAATTGTTATGATAGAATAATAAATATTCCTCTTTCCTGATTATATTAACAGGTATGGAATTGAGCAAGAGTACACATTGTTGCAGAAAGATATAAATTGGCCACTTGGGTGGCCAATTGGTGGGTTTCCTGGACCACAGGTCTGAAAATGTTCTGTTTTTTTTTTCCTTGTCATATACTGTTTTCTGTTTTATTTCCTTCGTGTATTTGTTCCCTTTGTGTTTATCTTGTCTTGGATTTGTTCCAATTTCCAAATGCTTCAAGATCCATGTTTTTGGATTTTCATAGTAGACATTTCAAGTTAAAATTGTATGTATCCCAAATTTGTTTGTCCTATATGTCTTATACTTGCTTCTCCTTTCAACATAACTCAAATTTGGCATCAGTTTTTTTGCCAAGAAAATGGTTTTGCTGATTACGTATGGTTGAGGGTCATTGAATTCACACCTTTGAACAAAGACAAATTCATATGAGTGAGCATCTCTATTTGGTGCAAGACCATAGCTATCCTCCACCGGAGACAATTCTGTTTTGGGTAGTACCTCTATAAGCGGCAAAGCTCTCCGATTGTAAACCTGCGACTTCAATGTTTCTTTGAGAATAATATATGCTCATCATTTTCTTGCATATATTTTTTTCCTACATAACATTCTTGAACAAGAATTGGTTCCTGTTCAAAATATGTAACAAGCCACACCCTTGTTGCCCCTTTATGTAGGAAATGTCTCAATTCCTGTGCAAGAATAAGTGAGGTAAAATTGATGTTAAATTGAAAAAAAAAAGTGAGAAAAACTTGATGTGCAAATATCAGCACTCATGTTATTCGCTTTGCTATTTTGCTGAAATCTCCTCAATTTCAGTGTAACCAAGTCTTCTTGAAAGATTATAGAGAGAGCCAAGTAAAGCTACTGTTTATTTTCCAATTTTTCTTCCTTTTACCTCATCTATGCTTCATTGTATAACTAAATGTTTGTTTGAACAGGGCCCTTACTACTGTGGTATTGGTGCTGATAAAGCCTATGGCCGTGACATTGTAGATGCACATTACAAAGCTTGTCTTTATGCTGGCATTAACATTAGTGGCATCAATGGAGAGGTTATGCCTGGCCAGGTATTAACAACATTTTCTTTGGTCTTATTACATTTACTACTATCTTATTGGCTTGTATTGAAAGTTAATATTTTGGAATTGTATTCTTATTTTATAGTGGGAATTCCAAGTTGGCCCTTCTGTTGGTATCTCAGCTGGTGATGAGTTATGGGCTGCTCGCTACATTCTAGAGGTAATTTAAAGTTTCATTGATTTTGAAGGGCTATATTTTATATGATCAAGGTAATTAGTGAAAGTCAATGTTACAGAGGATTACTGAGATAGCTGGAGCAGTTGTTACATTTGATCCCAAGCCTATTCAGGTTAGAAATGTCCTTGACTTTTTTACAATTTGTTGAAAACTTTGTCTTAGTTGAAGATTTGAAGAGATAAAAAAATAATTGGATCATTTTATTCTTTTGTTTCACTATTTTCACTTTGTTGGTTACATTGTTAGGGAGATTGGAATGGAGCTGGTGCTCACACAAACTACAGGTAATATAATATTAGCCTCAGTGTATATTGCCTTCTATGGCTTTGAAATCTTGTCATTTTTTGAGACTTGTAATGGTGATTTCAGCACCAAGTCCATGAGAGAGGATGGAGGTTTGAGGTCATCAAGAAGGCCATTGAAAAGCTTGGATTGAGGCATAAGGAGCACATTGCAGCTTATGGAAAAGGCAATGAGAGACGTCTCACTGGGAAACATGAAACAGCAGACATCAACACCTTCTCTTGGGTAAGTGGAAATTCATAAAGGGGATCACTAGAAAAATCAATGCTACATCCTTTTCCTTAATGAACAATTCAGCTTGTGAGAATAATTAGCATTTTCCCTTTGTTGTTAATTAAGTACACTAAAAACATGTCACAAAAAATAATGATATTCAACAACCAAAGAGGAACTGGACTGTGACCCTAGGCGGAAGTAGACTGTGACCCTAGGTGGACTTTATCTGCCAGGTGTTCAAATCCTGCAATCACCACTCTAAGGAGAGTTTTATCTAACCATTACCCCTGGCCCGAGAATTAAACCAACATCTATATCTGTGGAAATTCTCGGTCAAAGACCAAATAGGATCTTGTTATTTTTAAGGCTCATGATGTTTTTCTTGGCCAAGAGACTAATATTATGTTTTTTTTGGTATAGGGTGTGGCAAACCGTGGATCCTCCATTAGGGTTGGAAGAGACACAGAGAAAAATGGCAAAGGTTACTTTGAGGACAGAAGGCCTGCATCTAATATGGATCCCTATTTGGTCACCTCCATGATTGCAGAGACTACCATCCTCTGGAAACCATGAAGTCACTGCCATTTGTCTCTAGATTTAGACCACTTTATATCATGTGTTCAATTCAATCCCTTTCAGTCTAGTTTATATCTATCTGCAAAGTGTTGTTAATTACCAAGTGGTCTACTGAGCACAAAGCATTTGCTTTCATGTATTTGGATGAGAATAATTTTATCATTAATAACAAGGAGTGCTTCTTGATTTCACTCTTTACATGGATGGATCAAATATAAAATGGTTTATTGCCCAATTTAGAGTGTGTTTGGTAAAACAAGATGAAAGTTGTAAAGCTAGATAAAAGTTAAAAAAGTGACTGAAATTTTGAAAAGCTGGCTGATTTGATTGAAGATGTTTGGTAAAACTAGTTGAAAATGATAAAATGACATATAATAACATCATTAATTATTAAATAATGATGAGTGGTGGTGATTGAAAAATAAATTTATTATAAATTTTCAACTAGTAACTGAATACGAGAGTTTTTTTTTAAAAAAACTACCTTACGTAGCTTTTTAAGAAAAGTTAGTAACTACTAAAAAAATTATTTTACTAAACATAGCCGAAATGAATTCAAATACTAATTGCAATTTTCAGTGAGCTGAAATGAAAAACACTCTTAGTTTTTCCATGTGCTACTTAGGAAAACAAATTGAACCACTGAAATGTTCTTCTCAAACTTGCCCTTGTGTTATATATTTTGATCAATTCATGAATGAATGGAGTTATGGACCACGGTACCATATAATAGGAAAATGCAAATTTACAATACAATTGAAGTTTCACATGGATGAAACCGTGTTGCATTGAAGACACAAATTAAGGTGCACAAGATATTATTCTTTTTTCCCCTTTTGTGTGAAACCTGGTGGAAAAGGGATTTGCCTACATTCCCACAAATTCAGTAATTGAAGATTGTCAGTGATTATTTTATTTGGCAGTGTTATCAATGAGGGAGGTGCAAACCGTCATGTGATGATAAGTAGCATTGAAGTGATAAATCACTGTCAGATATCTAATTTCATGCATGTGGAGGTGCCAAGGGATGTCCTTATCTCTCTCCATAAAAAACAATAAATCAATACTATGAGGTCAGTATCCTCCAATAAATACATATAGCTATTGCTGAAGTGAGATGCCGTATGTTTCTGGGCTATTTGGTAGAGCAGATCACATTCTCAACAATTGTGTTACCATCTCTGCCACAAACACAAACTTCTACATAAAGGGGGGTTTACTTTGTCTCATATGCACCTCCATGGAGTCCATATTACACAAACTTCTACACATCTCTTTATTAATGTTTGGTTTTTATTTTCATTTTATTTTTTAAAATTTTATAAAGGAAAATCTGGAAATACTGAAAATAAAATTTTTCTGCTCCCAGCATTTCTAGATTTTTTTTTTATAAAATTTCAAAAAATAAGTAACAGAATGAAAATAAAAAATAGAAACAAAAAATAAAAATATAAATCAATAATGGCTTAAATATTTGTAGATGTGGTTAAATCTTTGCTTGAACAAACTTTTTCTTGGTATATGACAAACATATCTTGTTTGCCACATTGTTCAATCGTCTTTTCTTTGTTTTCTTCTGCACGTAAGAAATACCAATAAATAAGGACAGTAGTTACACTACAAGCAAGCTTGCTTATGATCATTAAAATTTTAGGATTAGAGGACACCATGGTACAACATAAGGAAAGCTTCCGATTTCAGAAAACACTTATAGAATACTTATATATGTATCTCACCGAAAAAAATGAGTGGGGGTTGACTTATTAAATGAGAAACCATATCTTGTTTCACATAATCAATACCTTTCTAGAAGTTTGTTTATCACAAAACAAAATGAGAAAGGATTAATAAAACTCTTGAAGGAAATAATTTAGCAATATATTTTTTAATATTGAAGAAAATTCAGATGATGTGAGTTTCAATTTTTATGTAATTCATTAACACTCTAGCTAGTATAAGTCATGTGAATCTTTTATAAAAAAATATAAAATAAAATGGATTAAACATGTTTTTAATTCTCAAAATATAGCGAAATTTAGTTTTGATCTCTCATTTATTTTTTCTTTGATTTTGATCCTCTATTTTTCTAAAATCACATATTTTTAATCCTTATCATTAGTTATGTTTCACTAATTGATAATGCAACCATGTTTCTTGTAATAATTCCTATACATTTCAATCGAATTATCTTGCGGATTTCAAAATTAGTAGGAACTTTCTTTCATATTTTAAAATTTACAAAAAAAAATTTATAGTAAAATAGAGAAATTTTATAGCAATATTTTTATATAAAAAATTGGTTTTTTTTTTTTTGAAAATTTACTATATATGATTCATTTAATTAGAATACAATTACACAAGAAATTTTGAGAATTTTACGTGGAAAAAGTTGCGATAAAGTTATAAGTGGGACTTAATGAAATATAATTAACATGATTGAAAATATATGGTTTTAAAACATGGAGAACTAAAATTAAAAAAAAATAAAAAATATTAAATTTAAATTTCATTATATTTTTAAGACTAAAATTATATTTAACCCTAAAGATTTATATTAAAAAGTATATTTCTAATATTTCTTCAACTCTAAAATGGAATTTGAGAAGAAAAATATCAATAAGATAGTGTACGTCATGAATAGATAAAGAAACTACTTTTCTTGATTAAAAAAAACTACTTTTCAGATTATTTAGGCCTGAAGGCTCATGATTGACACAAACCCAAGTTGGTGCCTAACAAGACATGCTAGTGGTCTTGACCAAAAAACAAAAAAGGAGACATGCTAGTGGTAGTGGTCATTACTATAAGGCCACTTTTCTACGTATAGTTAGAAAGATATACCCTTTCTTTTTTCACGTGAAGATTACAAAGCAAACATGTCATCTCTTAACTTGAAAAAGGATCAATATATGTCTTTTTCTGATTGATACGCAACGATATGATGATGAAATTCAATACGCATCTCCTAAATTTAGCCAACGATTAGTAAAATATATTGCTTCTTTATGAAAAAGAAATGATCAATATATAGTATAAGTAATAGGGGAGAAAACCAACAATAACCTACATGTGCATATAAAAGTAACAAAATCAATAAATTTTTTATGCAGATTTCTATGAATAAAGCAATATGTATAAATTTTCACCTGAATGTAAAGAAACGGAAAATGCTAAATTTTTAGAGATGTAGATTTGCATTCACTAATTGAACATATTTCATATAACATTTATGAGATCATAAAACAAACAGGCATATATATAAAATATTTAAATTATTCAAAACCATTTCAAATGCAAGTGGCTCTTTATCATAAATATGATCACATGATTTCATGTTTCAGCTGGCATGTAAAATCTTTTTGGAATTTATAATATCAACTGAACAATAAATATTTTGTAACATCAATAGATGCATATAATCAAGCATGCTTAATAGCATAAATAATTATATGTAATAACACCCATCACAAAAAAGAATATGTTTTTTCACACTTATATATTCTTGATTTTGTGAAAAATAACCTTTATGCAATATCACATTTCACCTTTACACAAAGACGTCTTATTGATAGAGACACAATTTATTGAAATCTGTTCATACATTTTACCTTTATACATACATAAATGTTTTCAACAATTGTTTTATTTTGGTTCCATATTTTATTTATAGAGACACAATTTATTGAAATCTCTTCATTTTCAATAACCTTAAGTAATTGATCCTCTTTTAATTTGGAGGTTAAAATGCCTTTACTCTCTTTAAGAATATTTGTCTCCTTATAAGATCGTCTTAATTATTTACCCATTTTCTCTTTATATGATTTATTTTATGTAAAGTGATCTATATATTATAGGACTAATCTACTGTGGACCAAAAATAATTTGGTCAATGTGAACCAAGTGAGAAGTTACCGGTTGTTGTAGATGAAGAGGAATATTAATTTTTCACAGGATAGCCACAAATGTTTTCACGAATTTCATTTGGGACCCATTGTTCTCACATACCTTTCATCAAACACTTTTTGTGACTCTTCAGAATACATGTTCATTGCCATTATCATCTTTGTTGGAACTCTTCTAGGTGGCCTTTTCTCCATTGTACTTAGGCCAAAAGACCCTCGACTTTCCATCCAAAGCTTTCACATAAAGAACGCAACCCACCCACAATACAATATGACTTTACAAATCTACAATCCAAATTCAAAAGTGGGCGTTTCTTATAAAGAAGGAGGGGTTGTTTCCCTCGCTTTAAAGCGAAAAGAAATTGCTTCAGGAGTGTACCGAATTTCTTTCAAGCACATCACAATACATCGGTGTTTGCTCAACGAAATTCTCTAAGGAGGTGGATGAGAGCATGAGAAATGAGAAAAGGAAAGTGCATGAGCAGCAACAATAAGAGGGGGAAAGGGGACGACCAACGGAAGGTGGAGATTGTGGACGGCACAACAGGCGACGGTGAGTTACTGTCATGGGCCATCGAGGTACAGTGCGGCTTGGTGTGAAGGGAGTGATGGGTCGAAATCCATGCTGAGATTCATGGTGAGCAGGGAGGGAAGGTGGAGGCGGTCGAGACACATAGATGGTGGAACGTGAACGACATTGTTCCTCTACCGCACACCGCCCAATGGTCGCATCTTCTTCTTGTGAAGTCTATAAATCTGTTTAAGTAATTAAACATGATTATAAGACTTAACATCCGTTAGTTTTAATGATTAACAAATAAGATTATATAAAGAACCAATTAGATTATATAAATAGGTTCTACTGAGAAAGGTATTTGTTTGTTTATTATGTTTCAGGATGAAATACTCTTTAGAAGAAGAAGAAGATTTTGTGAATCAGAAGATCAGAATCAGAAGAACAAGAGTGCAGAATCTGAAGAAGATTAATCCTTAACAGAGTTGAAGCAACTGAAGAATAGAAGTGAAGACTTGAAGACTGACTGAAGAAGTGAAGACTTGAAGACTATCTGAAGAAGTGAAGATTAGAAGACTATCTGAAGAAGTGAAGATTAGAAGACTATCTGAAGAACTGAAGGCAAAAGATATGAAGAAGTACAGATTCAAATATACGTCTGTCTGAAGAACAACAATGAACTGAAGAAACGAAGAAGAAGAAGATACAAAGAAGAACGAAGCTACAATTCTAAGGAAGAAGGCCGCTGAAGTTTCAACCAGTATGAAGAATTGAAGTTGTCTAAAGGACGCAACCGGTATGAAGTATTGAAGCTGTCTGAAGCAACGAAGCTGTCTGAAAGACTTGAGCTGTCTGAAATCATCAACCTGTCTTAAGTGTTGAAGCTGTCTGAAGAGCCAAGCCCATCTGAAGACTGGAACCCGTCTGAAGACTGGAACCCGTCTGAAGGTTGGAAGCTGTCTGAAGCTTTAGTAATGACGTGGCATCTTTGCTGAAACCTTGCGTGAAGACTTTCTAAGTCTCTGTTGCTCGTACGCTTTGAAACACATTTGTGGCAACAAACACAAAGACCTTTCCCGGTGCATTTGAGCTTCATACACCACTGAGGAAATCTCTGCAACGCAGCATTCGCAGTAACAACAGTAGCAGCTTTACTGCAGCACCAACGTTGTACTATGTCAGAACTCTCAAGAAACGTGTCTCACAACGGATTAAAAGAAGACTATTTGCTGTCTCTAAACGATAGCATTTCAACGAGACATTTCTTCATTTGTGCAATCTGGAACAAAGCAGAAGAAAAGCTCAGAAGACTAAGCAGAAGCAACAAGGAAGATGTTTGAATAAAATACATTCAATTCAACATCTTTATCTAAATCCCAAAAGAGGAATCTGCAAACAACGACTATTGATCAAGACATCTCATTCAAAGAAGTAATGGTGTCAGGAGCAAGTGAAAAAGGAGTAGATGCAGAATAAGCAAAAAAAAAGGGCAAATTCAACGGATACATACTCTCAAGGGAATCAGAGGAAATCCGAAAGCAAGCAGATGCAAGATAATGCAAGCTGGATAAAAGCAGATAAAGCAGATGAAAGCAGATGCAAGATAATGCAAGCTGGAGCAAGCAGATGCAAGCTGGATAAAACAGATGCAAGAAAGCGAAAAAATTCAAGAGAGAGAATACACATAATCATCACATCTCTCAAAACAGAGCTCATCAACAGAAGTGTCAGAACGGGAGTATTCTGAACACTCAATATGCTTAAGGAGAAGCAACCGTTTGAGAAGCTATTACACAACGGCTATATGAGCCACATCATCAGAAGCTCAACGGTATTATGAATTATCTTCAACGGCTATATTCAAGAAGAACATATAAATAGCCTCAAGATTGAAGTTGAAGATGTTGTTGCAGCACACAACCAAGCTGGTTGGGAAGAAGATTAATCAGGTTGTTGGAAACAACCATGCAGCTGCTGTACAACCAAGATAGATCAATCGGATTGTTTTTCAAGAAGGTTCTTGAAA
Source organism: Sesbania bispinosa (assembly GCA_026901365.1). NCBI lineage: Eukaryota > Viridiplantae > Streptophyta > Magnoliopsida > Fabales > Fabaceae > Sesbania > Sesbania bispinosa. The sequence continues at coordinate 322,722 of QLOH01000473.1, read as the reverse complement.
TCAATCAAGATGAAAATCGTTAACTAGGCTGAGTGTCTTACAGTTAACAAGAGTTGACTCGAGCTAAAAATACATCATGAAAATGTCAACTACGATTGATCAGTGAGTGAATTCTCAATCGGGCTACTGATCAGCTGGTCAGTTAGTTAGATTGTACAGTTGGTCTGTTGATCAAGTGAGTTGATTGTCGGGAAGGCAATCATGCTGTACAAATGACTATCAAACCAGGTACGGTTTGAAGCTTGGATGATACCTTGGTATTCCAATGATACGGGTGAGAATGTAGCCCATGGAAACCAATGGTTGGAGAATAAGGCTGGAGCTTAATTCCACATCTTAGTTAGCCTACTCTCAAAGGATGTATTCCTCATAGAAAAGACAGGGATTGTACTTAAATTCAAACACTTGTATCACTGTCTATCCTTGTATTTAGTTTGTAATGACTGTATCCTGAGTATGTACTCAGTAATCTCTATGTACAAGAAAAATCTGAGTTGAGAGGTTCTAGCGAACATCTAGCTTAGATTGAGTAGCAATACTCAACACTTAGTTAAGTGTCTGAGAGCCTGGAGAGGCTTGGTGGAAGAAAGAATACTCTTAGAGCTTGAAGAGGCTTGATAGAAAATACTACAGCTGGTCTGTGTGACTCAGTGTGACATATATGTGGTTGCGAGGGTCTGGAGGATTCGGAGTGACGCATATATGGGTTAAGGATCGGTGTGATCCTGAGCCTGAAGAGGCTTGACTGTAAAAGAATACTTATTGTGACATATATGTGGCTGCAAGGGTCTGGGGGATTCGGAGTGGCACATATGTGTGGTTGTTATAAAAAGGCTAGTGGTGGTTTGCCACTAGGACTGGATGTAGCTCACAGGGTTGTGGGTGAACCAGGATAAATTCTGTGTCTAAGTTTTCTTTCCCTTAATCTCTTTTACTTACAGTCTTTATATTTACGTTGGGGATTGAAAAGTACTTTTCATAATAATCTTAACACAACGATTTCAATAAAACAAGTTTTCATATAAACATAACATTAAAACATCTCTAATGTAGGTTGAAGTATTATAGAAGAATATGTTCAGAGGGATGTCTGAAATACCTGTCTGAAGTGAGCCCAACAGGAACTCAGTTCAGACACATGATATAGTTGGTCTCTGATCATCTAAAGTATTTCAGAAACAGTTCTGAAGGTACTCTTAGTAATATTCTTCAGAAGACATTAAGAGAAGCTTGTTTAAAATCAAAACAATCTTAAGTGTAAGAAAAAGTTTTTAATCTAAATCTTTCATATATTCCGCATGTTTTTAAAATAAGTCTGATCTTGAGATTGGTTTTGTACAATGATCACTTAACGTGATTGTTTACTTTAAATATTTCTAAAATTGTCTTAAAATGTCTAAAACACTATTCAACCCCCCCTTCTAGTGTTGCCTGTGGTTCTAACAATTGGTATCAGAGCTCACCTTCGGGTTGAGCATCTAACAAATGCAGAAGGAGTAGATCCTCAGAAGATGGAAATCTCACCAGGCTGAAGCAACTCTTAAGAATGATAATGAGAATAGGAAAATCATTTTTCCAATACTCATTTTTCATAAGGCTAAAGCACAGGACGCAACAGAAAAGGAAAGTGAATCTATCTCTAGATCACCAACTGGTAACACCTTTCCTATCTATACTTAAGTTATAATTTTAATATGGCTATTAATCTGTTGCATGATTTGTTTTATTGAAATTGTAAAAAATTTGATTACTTGATATAATTGTTTCATGCTTTTGAAATTATGCTTGCATGCTATACTTGCTTCATGAATGTATATTCTAAATTGTGTCAAAATAAATCACTGCATGATATGCGTTTTACTATGTTTACTGTGTGAAATGTATGATTCATTCTATGTATGCTTTACTTATTTAAATATATGAGTTGAAGAGTCACACATGTTTAGTAAAGTAATAACTGCGTTTTTAAATTAAGTAAATGAAGAGTCGTGTGTGTTAGCAATAACTGTTTTTGAAAATATGGAACGGCACGATGTGAATCATTGAATCATCAACCCGTTTCTCTCAAAGGACACGATGCACTACTCCCCACACCGGTTCAGCACACATAACCGTCTCTCATCAATGTTTGAAGCATGTTTGGCTATCTATTTAAAGGGATTGGATGATCAACATGGAAATCACACTTTACTCAATCCTTTCCCTAAAAAGATCAAATCTCCTCAAGTATCTTCATCTCAGAAAGATCATTTGACTCATAGAAATCAATGGCATACGCGTCTGCATCATCAAGCAACTCAAACCCTTCCGTGTTTGATGACAGGATCATACCCTGTAAGGCAGTTAACCTTTCTGACTTTGATGAAGCAGACTACAAGATATCTGAGTACTTCAATGCCGTTGGATGGACTCCATACTTCAACAACATTTCCTCCTCCTGGCATAAGAAGAGTGAAACGGATTTTTGGGACAACATCAAAATCATATCTGAACCTAATAGAACCGGGATTGAGACAAAGGTGATGGGAAAATCACTGTCTGTGGACACCAAACTTATTGCTGAAGTTATAGGTGTTCCTGACAGAGGAGAACAATACTTCCAAAGATGGGAATCTCTTCATGGCGGAACGTTCGTTCTTAACCAACATCTATTTGGAAGACGAAGGATTGCTCCTTTCAGACCTTCTCAACTTCTGAGCACACCCAGAGCCCTACTTGTTGTATTAAACTGCTGCATTCTTCCCAGAGGAAGAAATAATTTGACTATAAGTATGATGGAGAGGTTCGTATTGGGACTCTTGATGACAAAGAAGAAAATCAATCTCCCATGGGTACTGTTGTATCAGATGATATTCAGAAATGAGATGGGAAATGAGGACCTCCATCTTCACAACACCTTGATTATGAAAATTCTATTGCACAAGGGATTTCCTATGGAAAGTCTCCTTGACCAACCATCTCCTGACTTCTTCACTCCGGCTGAATATGCTGAGTTAGACCGGACTCTCATAGAAAGAGAAGAAGCTCCTGAAAATCAAGTGGTCATTCCTCCTCTTTATGCTCCACGCATTAAAGAAGGAACCGAAGATACCAACTTGAAGTCTCGTAAAAGGAAAATGATGGCATTGGGTGCAAATAATCTGAAGAAGGCGAATGATAGGGTAATTCGGCTGACAAAGAAATTGAAAGCTGCAGAAGAAGAGCTTCAAAAGCTTAGGGTTGAAAAGGAAAAGGCTGATGAGAACCAATCTAATGATCAATGATACACATGTGTCCTGTTTTTTTTTTTGAGTCTTTATTTCCATTTCTTTGTGTTTATATTTTTAATGATATTGAAATTCTATTTTGTTTGAAGTCTCTCTGTTTTGATTCCCTTTGTGTTAATATCTGTGCATAATTAAAAACATAATCCTTTCTTAACAAATTAACAAATTGTATTTCTAAAAGATAAATTTAATTAACTTAATAAGATAATTTTTAAACTTGATGAAATGTTATCTGTAACTCTAAAATGCTAAATTTAAATAATTATACAAATTACAATCAGGTGCTACTGAAAGGTATTTCTAGTTTGAATGTTTCAGGAAACAGGTTTTAAGAAGACCATCTAAGAAACATAATCTAAAAGGACATAATTTGATAACATCTCCATTGTCTGAACCTATTCAGGAAGTTCAAAATGAACTCTCTGAAAGTATGGGTCATCAATATTAAAGATAGTTAACACTCTATGTTCAAACCTAACTCAATCTCTGAGTGGATTATACTAACTTAGTAATATCTCTATTCATCTAACCCGTTCAGAAGGCTCCTTATGGACTGTCTGAAATTGTGGGTCTGAAATGTTAAGGGATAGTTACTCAAGTCATTAGAATCCAACTCAATTGTAAAGGGATAGGTTAAGATGACTATTCAAAGATTCTATGGGAGCACAAAAGACAAAAGCATACTGAAACATGCAGACATCAAGCAACCTCAGATAAAGAAAAAGTCTTTCAAGCAAGAAGTAATGTCAGAAGGGACTTCTTTACCCAGTGGACAATAACCAAATTCATGGTAACATCACTTCATCTTAAAACTTTTACAGATTTGAATACCGGTCTCCATAAACACTTTTGAAAAGCCTTTAAGAAACCTTTAATAAGTACAAACTTAAAAGACTTATAAAAAGTCATCAGATACATGCCTTTACAAAAAATTTTTTTTGTCTCTCAAAATATTTTCGAAAATCTTTTCAAACATAAATTTATAAAACCTTCCTCTCTCTCTCTGTCTTTAAACACATCTTGTCTTTTAAAATCTATGCTTTCAAAAATGTGTTTGGCATTTTTTTATTCTTTTTATCTCTAAAATTGTTTTCAAAAACTTCATCACGTCTCCTCTTAATGCTTCAATCGGGACTACATGTGCTCGGTTCATAATGGACACTACATAACTTCCAATGAAAGTAGCCTATAAAAGCAATCCTAAGCTTGCTTAGAAAATCATCTCGAACACTCAAACTTCCTGCTTCTCTTCTCTCTATCTTTTCAAAGTTCTCAAAATTCTTATGAGATCATAAGGCAACCCTTCTCATTCAAGGATAGCCTTAAGAACTTAATAAGAAAAACCGTAGAACAAAAACAAAGAATGAAGGAAGCAGCACAGGAACAAACACTCATTGGTATCAATGTAGTCTTAGAAAAGACTGAACTCCTCTGGATGATGTATGGAATGAGAAGAAGGGTTCAGATTCCTCTTCAAAATCTTCTCTACAACGTTCCAGACATGGAGATCATACTTTCTACCGTTCCATGTGCTAAACGAAGTTTGTAGATGAAGGAGATTGACGAGGGTTACAGAGGAATCTGTTGGGTCTTGGAAGTACCCAGAGGAGCAGCTTTTAAATCTCCCCTCCCCTTTCAAAACTTCTTTTGAAATTTTTGTTTAAAGTAATTTTCCTTTTCTTTTTCTTTCTTTTTCAAAGATTTTTTCTGCTTTAGGCTTTAGGCTTTAGGTTTTAGGATTTCTTTTTCTTAATGTTTTGTTTACGTTTCTCTTTTGTGTTTTCTTTTCAAAAACCTGTATCTGAGCAACTGTAAAGACTTAATAAAAATCTTCTTTGTTTAGTTTCATTTATGCTTCATAACTTCTTGATAATTGCTTAACAAAATCTTAACTGTAACAAGAAATTCTTAAAAGACAGTAGAAAACTAATCAACTTAGGGGGAGAAACCTCAGAAGATCTTTAAGCATAACAAATCTAACAGGAGAAATAAATCTGTCAAAACAATACATTATTTAACATTTGGTATGAACCTATAAACCTTTTTAATTAATGACAAAAGGGGGAGAAATATAAACTAACAAAATACTAAAAAGAGTGTAACAAAGAGTGAAATATAGAGGGAGATAATAGGAAGTAGAAATAAATAGCAAAGAAATATAACATACAGTAAGAGAGAAGATAACAAACTAAGAGTTCTAATAATAAGTAAGAATAACAATGAGTCATAACAATAGGTATCTGAAATCTTAACAAGAACATTTTAACAATAGGGTTCATTTTAACAATAGGTATCTGAAATCTTAACAAGAAAAATAACAATAGGTATCTGAAATCTTAACAAGAAAAAGCTTAACAATCGGTTTTCTAAAATATCTGAAATATTAACAATAAACTTGTAACAGTTGGTTAATAAAAGATTTAACAATTGGAATTGATTAATTTAAGACTTAATTGTTTCAGAAGATATCTAAAAGAATCAATGCCTGTCTCAGGGGGAGTAATATAGATAGGGGGAGTAATAAAATCTATTATCTTATTTTATTATCTCTCATTTCTTTTTATACTCATTTTGTCAGTAATATATAATTTATTTGTCATCATTAAAAAGGGGGAGATTGTGAAGTCTATAAAACTGTTTAAGTAATTAAACATGATTATAAGACTTAACATCCGTTAGTTTTAATGATTAACAAATAAGATTATATAAAGAACAAATAAGATTATATAAAGAACCAATTAGATTATATAAACAGGTTCTACTGAGAAAGGTATTTGTTTGTTTATTATGTTTCAGGATGAAATACTCTTTAGAAGAAGAAGAAGAAGATTTTGTGAATCAGAAGAACAAGAGTGCAGAATCTGAAGAAGATTAATCCTTAACAGAGTTGAAGCAACTGAAGAATAGAAGTGAAGACTTGAAGACTGACTGAAGAAGTGAAGACTTGAAGACTATCTGAAGAAGTGAAGATTAGAAGACTATCTGAAGAAGTGAAGATTAGAAGACTATCTGAAGAACTGAAGGCAAAAGATATGAAGAAGTACAGATTCAAATATACGTCTGTCTGAAGAACAACAATGAACTGAAGAAACGAAGAAGAAGAAGATACAAAGAAGAACGAAGCTACAATTCTAAGGAAGAAGGCCGCTGAAGTTTCAACCAGTATGAAGAATTGAAGTTGTCTGAAGGACGCAACCGGTATGAAGTATTGAAGCTGTCTGAAGCAACGAAGCTGTCTGAAAGACTTGAGCTGTCTGAAATCATCAACCTGTCTTAAGTGTTGAAGCTGTCTGAAGAGCCAAGCCCGTCTGAAGACTGGAACCCGTCTGAAGGTTGGAAGCTGTCTGAAGCTTTAGTAATGACGTGGCATCTTTGCTGAAACCTTGCGTGAAGACTTTCTAAGTCTCTGTTGCTCGTACGTTTTGAAACACATTTGTGGCAACAAACACAAAGACCTTTCCCGGTGCATTTGAGCTTCATACACCACTGAGGAAATCTCTGCAACGCAGCATTCGCAGTAGCAACAGTAGCAGCTTTACTGCAGCACCAACGTTGTACTATGTCAGAACTCTCAAGAAGCGTGTCTCACAACGGATTAAAAGAAGACTATTTGCTGTCTCTAAACGATAGCATTTCAACGAGACATTTCTTCATTTGTGCAATCTGGAACAAAGCAGAAGAAAAGCTCAGAAGACTAAGCAGAAGTAACAAGGAAGATGTTTGAATAAAATATATTCAATTCAACATCTTTATCTAAATCCCAAAAGAGGAATCTGCAAACAACGACTATTGATCAAGACATCTCATTCAAAGAAGTAATGGTGTCAGGAGCAAGTGAAAAAGGAGTAGATGCAGAATAAGCAAAAAAAAAGGGCAAATTCAACGGATACATACTCTCAAGGGAATCAGAGGAAATCCGAAAGCAAGCAGATGCAAGATAATGCAAGCTGGATAAAAGCAGATAAAGCAGATGCAAGCAGATGCAAGATAATGCGAGCTGGATAAAACAGATGCAAGAAAGCGAAAAAATTCAAGAGAGAGAATACACATAATCATCACATCTCTCAAAACAGAGCTCATCAACAGAAGTGTCAGAACGGGAGTATTCTGAACACTCAATATGCTTAAGGAGAAGCAACCGTTTGAGAAGCTATTACACAACGGCTATATGAGCCACATCATCAGAAGCTAAACGGTATTATGAATTATCTTCAATGGCTATATTCAAGAAGAACATATAAATAGCCTCAAGATTGAAGTTGAAGATGTTGTTGCAGCACACAACCAAGCTGGTTGGGAAGAAGATTAATCAGGTTGTTGGAAACAACCATGCAGCTGCTGTACAACCAAGATAGATCAATCGGATTGTTTTTCAAGAAGGTTCTTGAAATCAATCAAGATGAAAATCGTTAACTAGGCTGAGTGTCTTACAGTTAACAAGAGTTGACTCGAGCTAAAAATACATCATGAAAATGTCAACTACGATTGATCAGTGAGTGAATTCTCAATCGGGCTACTGATCAGCTGGTCAGTTAGTTAGATTGTACAGTTGGTCTGTTGATCAAGTGAGTTGATTGTCGGGAAGGCAATCATGCTGTACAAATGACTATCAAACCAGGTACGGTTTGAAGCTTGGATGATACCTTGGTATTCCAATGATACGGGTGAGAATGTAGCCCATGGAAACCAATGGTTGGAGAATAAGGCTGGAGCTTAATTCCACATCTTAGTTAGCCTACTCTCAGAGGATGTATTCCTCATAGAAAAGACAGGGATTGTACTTAAATTCAAACACTTGTATCACTGTCTATCCTTGTATTTAGTTTGTAATGACTGTATCCTGAGTATGTACTCAGTAATCTCTATGTACAAGAAAAATCTGAGTTGAGAGGTTCTAGCGAACATCTAGCTTAGATTGAGTAGCAATACTCAACACTTAGTTAAGTGTCTGAGAGCCTGGAGAGGCTTGGTGGAAGAAAGAATACTCTTAGAGCTTGAAGAGGCTTGATAGAAAATACTACAGCTGGTCTGTGTGACTCAGTGTGACATATATGTGGTTGCGAGGGTCTGGAGGATTCGGAGTGACGCATATATGGGTTAAGGATCGGTGTGATCCTGAGCCTGAAGAGGCTTGACTGTAAAAGAATACTTATTGTGACATATATGTGGCTGCAAGGGTCTGGGGGATTCGGAGTGGCACATATGTGTGGTTGTTATAAAAAGGCTAGTGGTGGTTTGCCACTAGGACTGGATGTAGCTCACAGGGTTGTGGGTGAACCAGGATAAATTCTGTGTCTAAGTTTTCTTTCCCTTAATCTCTTTTACTTACAGTCTTTATATTTACGTTGGGGATTGAAAAGTACTTTTCATAATAATCTTAACACAACGATTTCAATAAAACAAGTTTTCATATAAACATAACATTAAAACATCTCTAATGTAGGTTGAAGTATTATAGAAGAATATGTTCAGAGGGATGTCTGAAATACCTGTCTGAAGTGAGCCCAACAGGAACTCAGTTCAGACACATGATATAGTTGGTCTCTGATCATCTAAAGTATTTCAGAAACAGTTCTGAAGGTACTCTTAGTAATATTCTTCAGAAGACATTAAGAGAAGCTTGTTTAAAATCAAAACAATCTTAAGTGTAAGAAAAAGTTTTTAATCTAAATCTTTCATATATTCCGCATGTTTTTAAAATAAGTCTGATCTTGAGATTGGTTTTGTACAATGATCACTTAACGTGATTGTTTACTTTAAATATTTCTAAAATTGTCTTAAAATGTCTAAAACACTATTCAACCCCCCCTTCTAGTGTTGCCTGTGGTTCTAACAATTGGTATCAGAGCTCACCTTCGGGTTGAGCATCTAACAAATGCAGAAGGAGTAGATCCTCAGAAGATGGAAATCTCACCAGGCTGAAGCAACTCTTAAGAATGATAATGAGAATAGGAAAATCATTTTTCCAATACTCATTTTTCATAAGGCTAAAGCACAGGACGCAACAGAAAAGGAAAGTGAATCTATCTCTTGATCACCAACTGGTAACACCTTTCCTATCTATACTTAAGTTATAATTTTAATATGGCTATTAATCTGTTGCATGATTTGTTTTATTGAAATTGTAAAAAATTTGATTACTTGATATAATTGTTTCATGCTTTTGAAATTATGCTTGCATGCTATACTTGCTTCATGAATGTATATTCTAAATTGTGTCAAAATAAATCACTGCATGATATGCGTTTTACTATGTTTACTGTGTGAAATGTATGATTCATTCTATGTATGCTTTACTTATTTAAATATATGAGTTGAAGAGTCACACATGTTTAGTAAAGTAATAACTGCGTTTTTAAATTAAGTAAATGAAGAGTCGTGTGTGTTAGCAATAACTGTTTTTGAAAATATGGAACGACACGATGTGAATCATTGAATCATCAACCCGTTTCTCTCAAAGGACACGATGCACTACTCCCCACACCGGTTCAGCACACATAACCGTCTCTCATCAATGTTTGAAGCATGTTTGGCTATCTATTTAAAGGGATTGGATGATCAACATGGAAATCACACTTTACTCAATCCTTTCCCTAAAAAGATCAAATCTCCTCAAGTATCTTCATCTCACAAAAGATCATTTGACTCATAGAAATCAATGGCAAACGCGTCTGCATCATCAAGCAACTCAAACCCTTCCGTGTTTGATGACAGGATCATACCCTGTAAGGCAGTTAACCTTTCTGACTTTGATGAAGCAGACTACAAGATATCTGAGTACTTCAATGCCGTTGGATGGACTCCATACTTCAACAACATTTCCTCCTCCTGGCATAAGAAGAGTGTAACGGATTTTTGGGACAACATCAAAATCATATCTGAACCCAATAGAACCGGGATTGAGACAAAGGTGATGGGAAAATCACTGTCTGTGGACACCAAACTTATTGCTGAAGTTATAGGTGTTCCTGACAGAGGAGAACAATACTTCCAAAGATGGGAATCTCTTCATGGCGGAACGTTCGTTCTTGACCAACATCTATTTGGAAGACGAAGGATTGCTCCTTTCAGACCTTCTCAACTTCTGAGCACACCCAGAGCCCTACTTGTTGTATTAAACTGCTGCATTCTTCCCAGAGGAAGAAATAATTTGACTATAAGTATGATGGAGAGGTTCGTATTGGGACTCTTGATGACAAAGAAGAAAATCAATCTCCCATGGGTACTGTTGTATCAGATGATATTCAGAAATGAGATGGGAAATGAGGACCTCCATCTTCACAACACCTTGATTATGAAAATTCTATTGCACAAGGGATTTCCTATGGAAAGTCTCCTTGACCAACCATCTCCTGACTTCTTCACTCCGGCTGAATATGCTGAGTTAGACCGGACTCTCATAGAAAGAGAAGAAGCTCCTGAAAATCAAGTGGTCATTCCTCCTCTTTATGCTCCACACATTAAAGAAGGAACCGAAGATACCAACTTGAAGTCTCGTAAAGGAAAATGATGGAATTGGGTGCAAATAATCTGAAGAAGGCGAATGATAGGGTAATTCGGCTGACAAAGAAATTGAAAGCTGCAGAAGAAGAGCTTCAAAAGCTTAGGGTTGAAAAGGAAAAGACTGATGAGAACCAATCTAATGATCAATGATACACATGTGTCCTGTTTTTTTTTGGAGTCTTTATTTCCATTTCTTTGTGTTTATATTTTTAATGATATTGAAATTCTATTTTGTTTGAAGTCTCTCTGTTTTGATTCCCTTTGTGTTAATATCTGTGCATAATTAAAAACATAATCCTTTCTTAACAAATTAACAAATTGTATTTCTAAAAGATAAATTTAATTAACTTAAGAGGATAATTTTTAAACTTGATGAAATGTTATCTGTAACTCTAAAATGCTAAATTTAAATAATTAGACAAATTACAATCAGGTGCTACTGAAAGGTATTTCTAGTTTGAATGTTTCAGGAAACAGGTTTTAAGAAGACCATCTAAGAAACATAATCTAAAAGGACAAAATTTGATAACATCTCCATTGTCTGAACCTATTCAGGAAGTTCAAAATGAACTCTCTGAAAGTATGGGTCATCAATATTAAAGATAGTTAACACTCTATGTTCAAACCTAACTCAATCTCTGAGTGGATTATACTAACTTAGTAATATCTCTATTCATCTAACCCGTTCAGAAGGCTCCTTATGGACTGTCTGAAATTGTGGGTCTGAAATGTTAAGGGATAGTTACTCAAGTCATTAGAATCCAACTCAATTGTAAAGGGATAGGTTAAGATGACTATTCAAAGATTCTATGGGAGCACAAAAGACAAAAGCATACTGAAACGTGCAGACATCAAGCAACCTCAGATAAAGAAAAAGTCTTTCAAGCAAGAAGTAATGTCAGAAGGGACTTCTTTACCCAGTGGACAATAACCAAATTCATGGTAACATCACTTCATCTTAAAACTTTTACAGATTTGAATACCGGTCTCCATAAACACTTTTGAAAAGCCTTTAAGAAACCTTTAATAAGTACAAACTTAAAAGACTTATAAAACGTTATCAGATACATGCCTTTACAAAAAATTTTTTTGTCTCTCAAAATATTTTCGAAAATCTTTTCAAACATAAATTTATAAAACCTTCCTCTCTCTCTGTCATTAAACACATCTTGTCTTTTAAAATCTATGCTTTCAAAAATGTGTTTGGCATTTTTTATTCTTTTTATCTCTAAAATTGTTTTCAAAAACTTCATCACGTCTCCTCTTAATGCTTCAATCGGGACTACATGTGCTCGGTTCATAATGGACACTACATAACTTCCAATGAAAGTAGCCTATAAAAGCAATCCTAAGCTTGCTTATAAAATCATCTCGAACACTCAAACTTCCTGCTTCTCTTCTCTCTATCTTTTCAAAGTTCTCAAAATTCTTATGAGATCATAAGGCAACCCTTCTCATTCAAGGATAGCCTTAAGAACTTAATAAGAAAAACCGTAGAACAAAAACAAAGAATGAAGGAAGCAGCACAGGAACAAAGACTCATTGGTATCAATGTAGTCTTAGAAAAGACTGAACTCCTCTGGATGATGTATGGAATGAGAAGAAGGGTTCAGATTCCTCTTCAAAATCTTCTCTACAACGTTCCAGACATGGAGATCATACTTTCTACCGTTCCATGTGCTAAACGAAGTTTGTAGATGAAGGAGATTGACGAGGGTTACAGAGGAATCTGTTGGGTCTTGGAAGTACCCAGAGGAGCAGCTTTTAAATCTCCCCTCCCCTTTCAAAACTTCTTTTGAAATTTTTGTTTAAAGTAATTTTCCTTTTCTTTTTCTTTCTTTTTCAAAGATTTTTTCTGCTTTAGGCTTTAGGCTTTAGGTTTTAGGATTTCTTTTTCTTAATGTTTTGTTTACGTTTCTCTTTTGTGTTTTCTTTTCAAAAACCTGTATCTGAGCAACTGTAAAGACTTAATAAAAATCTTCTTTGTTTAGTTTCATTTATGCTTCATAACTTCTTGATAATTGCTTAACAAAATCTTAACTGTAACAAGAAATTCTTAAAAGACAGTAGAAAACTAATCAACTTAGGGGGAGAAACCTCAGAAGATCTTTAAGCATAACAAATCTAACAGGAGAAATAAATCTGTCAAAACAATACATTATTTAACATTTGGTATGAACCTATAAACCTTTTTAATTAATGACAAAAGGGGGAGAAATATAAACTAACAAAATACTAAAAAGAGTGTAACAAAGAGTGAAATATAGAGGGAGATAATAGGAAGTAGAAATAAATAGCAAAGAAATATAACATACAGTAAGAGAGAAGATAACAAACTAAGAGTTCTAATAATAAGTAAGAATAACAATGAGTCATAACAATAGGTATCTGAAATCTTAACAAGAACATTTTAACAATAGGGTTCATTTTAACAATAGGTATCTGAAATCTTAACAAGAAAAATAACAATAGGTATCTGAAATCTTAACAAGAAAAAGCTTAACAATCGGTTTTCTAAAATATCTGAAATATTAACAATAAACTTGTAACAGTTGGTTAATAAAAGATTTAACAATTGGAATTGATTAATTTAAGACTTAATTGTTTCAGAAGATATCTAAAAGAATCAATGCCTGTCTCAGGGGGAGTAATATAGATAGGGGGAGTAATAAAATCTATTATCTTATTTTATTATCTCTCATTTCTTTTTATACTCATTTTGTCAGTAATATATAATTTATTTGTCATCATTAAAAAGGGGGAGATTGTGAAGTCTATAAAACTGTTTAAGTAATTAAACATGATTATAAGACTTAACATCCGTTAGTTTTAATGATTAACAAATAAGATTATATAAAGAACAAATAAGATTATATAAAGAACCAATTAGATTATATAAACAGGTTCTACTGAGAAAGGTATTTGTTTGTTTATTATGTTTCAGGATGAAATACTCTTTAGAAGAAGAAGAAGAAGATTTTGTGAATCAGAAGAACAAGAGTGCAGAATCTGAAGAAGATTAATCCTTAACAGAGTTGAAGCAACTGAAGAATAGAAGTGAAGACTTGAAGACTGACTGAAGAAGTGAAGACTTGAAGACTATCTGAAGAAGTGAAGATTAGAAGACTATCTGAAGAAGTGAAGATTAGAAGACTATCTGAAGAACTGAAGGCAAAAGATATGAAGAAGTACAGATTCAAATATACGTCTGTCTGAAGAACAACAATGAACTGAAGAAACGAAGAAGAAGAAGATACAAAGAAGAACGAAGCTACAATTCTAAGGAAGAAGGCCGCTGAAGTTTCAACCAGTATGAAGAATTGAAGTTGTCTGAAGGACGCAACCGGTATGAAGTATTGAAGCTGTCTGAAAGACTTGAGCTGTCTGAAATCATCAACCTGTCTTAAGTGTTGAAGCTGTCTGAAGAGCCAAGCCCGTCTGAAGACTGGAACCCGTCTGATGGTTGGAAGCTGTCTGAAGCTTTAGTAATGACGTGGCATCTTTGCTGAAACCTTGCGTGAAGACTTTCTAAGTCTCTGTTGCTCGTACGTTTTGAAACACATTTGTGGCAACAAACACAAAGACCTTTCCCGGTGCATTTGAGCTTCATACACCACTGAGAAAATCTCTGCAACGCAGCATTCGCAGTAACAACAGTAGCAGCTTTACTGCAGCACCAACGTTGTACTATGTCAGAACTCTCAAGAAGCGTGTCTCACAACGGATTAAAAGAAGACTATTTGCTGTCTCTAAACGATAGCATTTCAACGAGACATTTCTTCATTTGTGCAATCTGGAACAAAGCAGAAGAAAAGCTCAGAAGACTAAGCAGAAGCAACAAGGAAGCTGTTTGAATAAAATATATTCAATTCAACATCTTTATCTAAATCCCAAAAGAGGAATCTGCAAACAACGACTATTGATCAAGACATCTCATTCAAAGAAGTAATGGTGTCAGGAGCAAGTGAAAAAGGAGTAGATGCAGAATAAGCAAAAAAAAAAGGGCAAATTCAACGGATACATACTCTCAAGGGAATCAGAGGAAATCCGAAAGCAAGCAGATGCAAGATAATGCAAGCTGGATAAAAGCAGATAAAGCAGATGCAAGCAGATGCAAGATAATGCGAGCTGGATAAAACAGATGCAAGAAAGCGAAAAAATTCAAGAGAGAGAATACACATAATCATCACATCTCTCAAAACAGAGCTCATCAACAGAAGTGTCAGAACGGGAGTATTCTGAACACTCAATATGCTTAAGGAGAAGCAACCGTTTGAGAAGCTATTACACAACGGCTATATGAGCCACATCATCAGAAGCTCAACGGTATTATGAATTATCTTCAACGGCTATATTCAAGAAGAACATATAAATAGCCTCAAGATTGAAGTTGAAGATGTTGTTGCAGCACACAACCAAGCTGGTTGGGAAGAAGATTAATCAGGTTGTTGGAAACAACCATGCAGCTGCTGTACAACCAAGATAGATCAATCGGATTGTTTTTCAAGAAGGTTCTTGAAATCAATCAAGATGAAAATCGTTAACTAGGCTGAGTGTCTTACAGTTAACAAGAGTTGACTCGAGCTAAAAATACATCATGAAAATGTCAACTACGATTGATCAGTGAGTGAATTCTCAATCGGGCTACTGATCAGCTGGTCAGTTAGTTAGATTGTACAGTTGGTCTGTTGATCAAGTGAGTTGATTGTCGGGAAGACAATCATGCTGTACAAATGACTATCAAACCAGGTACGGTTTGAAGCTTGGATGATACCTTGGTATTCCAATGATACGGGTGAGAATGTAGCCCATGGAAACCAATGGTTGGAGAATAAGGCTGGAGCTTAATTCCACATCTTAGTTAGCCTACTCTCAGAGGATGTATTCCTCATAGAAAAGACAGGGATTGTGCTTAAATTCAAACACTTGTATCACTGTCTATCCTTGTATTTAGTTTGTAATGACTGTATCCTGAGTATGTACTCAGTAATCTCTATGTACAAGAAAAATCTAAGTTGAGAGGTTCTAGCGAACATCTAGCTTAGATTGAGTAGCAATACTCAACACTTAGTTAAGTGTCTGAGAGCCTGGAGAGGCTTGGTGGAAGAAAGAATACTCTTAGAGCTTGAAGAGGCTTGATAGAAAATACTACAGCTGGTTTGTGTGACTCAGTGTGACATATATGTGGTTGCGAGGGTCTGGAGGATTCGGAGTGACGCATATATGGGTTAAGGATCGGTGTGATCCTGAGCCTGAAGAGGCTTGACTATAAAAGAATACTTATTGTGACATATATGTGGCTGCAAGGGTCTGGGGGATTCGGAGTGGCACATATGTGTGGTTGTTATAAAAAGGCTAGTGGTGGTTTGCCACTAGGACTGGATGTAGCTCACAGGGTTGTGGGTGAACCAGGATAAATTCTGTGTCTAAGTTTTCTTTCCCTTAATCTCTTTTACTTACAGTCTTTATATTTACGTTGGGGATTGAAAAGTACTTTTCATAATAATCTTAACACAACGATTTCAATAAAACAAGTTTTCATATAAACATAACATTAAAACATCTCTAATGTAGGTTGAAGTATTATAGAAGAATATGTTCAGAGGGATGTCTGAAATACCTGTCTGAAGTGAGCCCAACAGGAACTCAGTTCAGACACATGATATAGTTGGTCTCTGATCATCTAAAGTATTTCAGAAACAGTTCTGAAGGTACTCTTAGTAATATTCTTCAGAAGACATTAAGAGAAGCTTGTTTAAAATTAAAACAATCTTAAGTGTAAGAAAAAAGTTTTTAATCTAAATCTTTCATATATTCCGCATGTTTTTAAAATAACTCTGATCTTGAGATTGGTTTTGTACAATGATCACTTAACGTGATTGTTTACTTTAAAGATTTCTAAAATTGTCTTAAAATGTCTAAAACACTATTCAACCCCCCTTCTAGTGTTGCCTGTGGTTCTAACACTTCTTGCCTTCGTGCGAGAAACATGGATGTACAATATCCCCATGTCGTGGTGCCTGCAACTTCGTTTCCCCCACCGCGTCACCCACGCACATCAGCTATGAATCCCCAGAATCGCAACTAACTACCATCACCCCTCGCCATTCTCGTCCCTGCCACCAAGTCCCTGAGCGTGCTGCAGTCGCAATTCGTCGTCCCACCACGCCTCAACATCATGTACAGTATGTGACAAAGGAGATCTTGTTCCAGAAAGAATTGTGTACGTTGTGATATGGTTTTCCATTTCGGGGATGTCTTGTGCAAAAACCAATTGTAACATTGAGTCACCAGGAACCGAATAAAATCTAACCATTAATCAATTAAGTAGTTCATCTAACGGCTGAATTTTCACCCGAGAAAAAAAATTCCCCATGGTTCATGTGAACCATGGACCACGTTAGACACACCCTATATTATATGCTTTGGACTCATTGCCATCAACAAATAGTCTTGATCCAAATTAAGTAGGGCATTTGCAACTTATGTATGGGATTTGATTATCCCTTTTAGGTTAATATAGACATCTTTTGAACTTGTAGTTATATTATTTTATTTGCGTATAATAATGATGAATTATAATTTCTTATGAGTTGCTTATTATCTCCCTCTAATGCTAGAAAATATAAAAATATGTTGAAAAATGACCTCCTACCAATGGCTTAAGAATACTTAAATACAAAAGAGATTCATAAATAACATATTTCTAACTATTTTGTAGTCCTATCTTAGTGCATTGTGGTGGAACAATTAGAATATATATTGTACATAAAAATAATTCTTAGATGGTATATTATTTGGCTCTTTACCATAAGCCAATTTCTGATATGATTATGTGAAACTATGGAAGAAAGAGAGGCATAAGCATGAGTAAGGTGAGTGTAAGAAGAAAGAAAGAAATAAAGAAAGAAAAAAAAGGTAGTTGGGATAGGGTAAGTTGAATTAGACTTTCATTTTTTTTTAAGTTTTATCATTTCAATATCAAGTACTTTTAATTAAAGTTAAAATAATCACTAGCACACAGGGACCCCATAAATTTGAAGGTCAAGTCTACTTAAGAATATTGCAGGTTATACAAGTTAACCACATGATCCTACTTCTTAATTAAACAGACCTTTATTTTTCAAGTTCAGACCCTCCACAGGAAGTTATGGAATTTTGAAGATTAGGAGTTAGATTCAAATCCTGACCACTTGAAACATCTGGAATTGATGTTGCCTGTTTCTTTCCCCTACGTCGGGGAGCTCCTGATCCATTTTGTGACTTTCAATTTTTCCCCTTGTTTTGTTTCACTACAGGGGATGAGAGGGCATATATAGTTTGAGGCATATGAGTAACAAAGGACATGAGAACTGGGAGGGGGGCAATGTTCGTGTGATAGTGGGTGGAATATGTTGGGAGAGATTCATTAATTTTTATTTTTGGTTGAATAATAAATCTACATAGATTTGTTTTGCACCCGCTGCTGGAAGAGATTCGATTACCACCATATTCATCCACTAGTTTGCAAAAAATGGGTCTTTTTTTTCTATAACATAGGTCAATCTTTTTTACATATTCAACCTCAATTTTAATTCCTGCATGCCTCACGTGATAATAATGTAAAGTTTTGTGGTTATTTTTTAATTTTCAAAATTTTCAAAACAATAAAAATTGGTGATCATTTTTGCCTACAATGAAAAGTCAATCTTCCTTGTGTATTGGTAAATTTAAAATTTGTTCACCAAAGAATCACCTTGTAATATATTATTTAGAGACCAAAAGGTGTGAAATCTATTTAGAATATATTTTGTAACCATTTTCTTAATCGATATTTTTACTTCATGAGAATATTCAATACATGCATCAAGAAATTGAAAGAACTATCTATAAAATATATTTCCTTTGAAGTACTTGATAAATCAATTAAATCCTTTTGGATTTTAATATTAGTATTAATGTCTAACTTTAATTTTGCCCTCATTCTTTTCCATTTTTCCACTTTTAGAGAGGAAACCTGGAGAGAGGGGGAAGGAGATCGAAGGAGAGAAACTTGAATTGAATCCCCACACCAAATCAAGGAGCTCGGATCATTACCTTCAACCTCCCATCTTCTTCTTTCTTGCTTTGAGGTGAGTGTGGTTCACCCACTCACTTTCATTCTTGTATGGCAGGCAGAAGGAGAGGCAGGCCGTGAGTTAATCCCTCATCCCCTCCGCCACCAGGTCCAAACCAAGACCTTGTAGCGGTGGCCCTGCAGATGCTCACTCAGATGACGGGGGAGTAGGCTACGACGACACGAGAACAGATTGCAGCCAATGCTGCAATGCTTCAGGAGTTGAGTTGACGACCAGGGGAGATACCACCACCTGTGGTAGTCATGGATCCCTTTGTCCAAGGCTTGGTGGAGTTCGAGAAGCACCAGCCGCCATCCTTTATGGGAGCTTATGACCAGGGGGCAGCAAATGCATGGATCAATGCCATAAACAAGATCTTTGAAGTCATGACCTGCTCAGACGCATTTAAGGTGCGCTTTACCACTTACATGCTACAGGGAGAGGCCGAGAACTGGTGGAAAGAGGCCAGGGCCGAATTGACTCCCTTGGGGACTCCGCTTACCTGGGAGGGGTTCCAAGCGGCATTCCTAGGGAAGTACTTCTCGGATCTTGTGAGGCAACAAAAGGAGCTGGAGTTCCTAGAACTAAAGCAGGGTAACATTTATGTCGGCTAGTATGTGGCCAAATTTGAGGAGCTCGCTAAGTACCACACCCTTCTCCAGGCCAACCCAATGAGGGTTGGAAATGATCACACTTCGAGTCGGGCCTGAAGCTTGAAATCAAGAGAATCATGGTCGTTCTCCAGTTGAGGGACTTCTCAGCTTTGGTCACCAAATGCATGGTGGCGGAGCAAAGTTTGGTGGAGGAAGGACCCAAGCCCGCTGTGAAGGCTTGGGTGGATGGAAAGAGGAAGAGGGAGGAGACTTCTACCAGGAGGAATACTCAGGCTCCATTCCAGGGAGGAAAGGGCAAACGGACTGCTCTCCCCTCCACTATTACTATTGCTTCCACTTGTCCTAAGTGTGGCAAGAGCAACAAGGGTGAGTGTTTGTTTGGCCAGAAGAGATGTTATTACTATTTTTAGGCGGGTCACATGGCTGGAGAATGCCTGAAGAAGAAGAAGGATCGATCCAAACCCCAAGCTACCAGGAGGGTCTTTACCCTTAGCGAGGAAGCGACAGCTAAGGCCAATAACCTGATGCAAGGTATGTGTACTTTGAATGAGATTTCCCTTGATTGTGTTGTATGATTCTTGAGTTTATGATTGTGTGGAAAGATTAATATTGCACGCCACCCCTTTACCCTTCCATTTGAATGTTCTTACCCCAGCCAAAGAGGCAATCCCTACTCCCCTTGTGTGTTTAAAATGCCTTATTGTTATACAAGAGAAGGCCTGCGAGGTCGATTTAATCTGTTTACCATTAAGTGACATTGATGTTATCTTGGGCATGAACTGGTCATCTCATAATCAGGTCATGCTTGACTGTTTTAATAAAGAAGTTATTTTTCCAACTCTTCCTCTTCCTTCGAGGAAGAGACCACCATGCCTGTTTTCCAGTTATACTTTGATTCCTGAATGCTTGTCTCATTGGAGTTATTGTTTTATCTTATTGCTTTCCTCAGCTGTGGAGTCTAAATCTGACTTGAGTAATATAGACACGATTAAGGAGTTCCAATATGTTTTCCCTAGTGAGGTGACTACCTTACCTCCGGACCGAGAGGTTGAGTTTTCAATAGACCTTGTCCCGGGCACATGGTCTATTTCCAAAGCCCCCTATAGGATGTCACCCTTAGAGATGTGTGAACTTAACAAGCAACTAGAGGAATTGATAGAGAAAAGATTCATTAGACTAAGTGTGTTACCTTGGGGAGCACCAGTGCTCTTGGTTAAAAAGAAGAATAGGAGTATGAGGTTGTGTGTAGACTTTAGGCAATTAAATAAGGTAACCATTAAGAATAAGTACCCTCTACCTAGGATAGATGACCTTTTAGACCAACTTAGGGGAGCGTCAGTTTTCTCTAAGATAGACTTAAGGTTAGGCTACCATCAGATTAAAATAAAGAGTGAGGATATTCCCAAAACTACCTTTAGGACTCGTTATGGGCACTACGAGTATTTGGTGATGCCTTTTGGCTTAACTAATGTTCCTGTCATGTTCATAGACTACATGAATCGGATTTTCCGGCTCTACCTAGATAAGTTTGTTACTGTATTCACCGATGACATCCTTATATACTCCCAAACCTTAGAAGAGCATGAGCAACATCTTAGGATTGTGTTGGGGGTGTTGAGAGAGAAGAAACTGTTTGCCAATCCTAAAAAAAATGTGAATTATGGGTGGATAGGGTTCATTTTTTAGGACATATCATATCTAAGGATGGGTGTCAGTTGATCCAAGCAAAATAGAAGTTGTTGTTGAATGGAAGAGGCGCAAATCAATCACTTAGGTTATGAGTTTTCTGGGTTTAGGCGATTACTACCGGAGATATATTAAGGGATTCTCCCGGTTAGCTTTGCCTCTTACTCAACTAACTCGAAAGGATCATGCTTTCATGTGGGATGAGAAATGTAAGAAGAGTTTCATGGAACTCAAGGAGAGGTTGACCACCAATCCAATGCTAGTTTTGCCAGACTTGTCCAAGCCTTTTGAAGTTTATAATGATGTATCAGGTAAGGGTCTATGATGTGTACTGATGCAGGAAAGTAGAGTGGTGGCCTATGCCTCTAGGCATCT
Source organism: Sesbania bispinosa (assembly GCA_026901365.1). Taxonomy (NCBI): domain Eukaryota; kingdom Viridiplantae; phylum Streptophyta; class Magnoliopsida; order Fabales; family Fabaceae; genus Sesbania; species Sesbania bispinosa. The sequence goes on along the minus strand of QLOH01000473.1, from coordinate 301,182 downwards.
TAGGCTCCATGAGGAGAACTACCCTACCCATGGCCTAGAATTAGCAGTCGTGGTATTTGCCCTCAAGATTTGGAGGCATTACCTGTACAGAGTGAGGTTTGAGGTCTTTATTGATCATAAGAGCCTCAAGTATCTCTTTGATAAAAATGAACACAACATGAGGCAAGGAGGTGGATGAAATTTTTTAAGAACTATGACTTTGAGCTTAAGTACCACCTGAGCAAGGCCAATGTAGTGGCTGATGCCCTGAGCAGGAAGTCCCTACATGCATAATCCATGATGGTGCATGTGTTGGAGTTGTTGGAGGAGTTTAGGAACCTGAGGATAGATGTGAGTTTTGAGGGGAATAGTCTGAAACTTTTAAGGTTAGAGGTCACCCATGAATTGAGGTTTCAGATTGGGGAGGCCCAAGCGGTAGATCTAGACCTCCAAGCCCGGAAGGGGCAGCCGGGTTTCTCCAAGTTAGGTGATGGGATAATTCTCTTCCAAGGGAGAGTCTGCGTCCCTAAAGGGGTAGTTTGAGGCAGGAGATTTTGGAGGAGGCTCATAGGATCAAGTTTACGCTGCATCCTGGAATTACCAAGATGTACCAATACTTGAAGAGTATGTTCTGGTGGGATGGCATGAAAAAGGAAGTGACAAAGTTTGTTTCTAGGTGTCTTGTATGTCAACGGGTTAAGATAGAACATCAGAAACCCTCAGGAACACTCCAACCCTTAAAGATTCCAGAGTGGAAATAGGAGGCCATAACTATAGACTTTGTCATGGGACTACCTAGAGTCTCAGCATGTTTTGATGCCATTTGGGTGATTGTGGACCGGTTGACTAAGTTGGCCCACTTTCTACCATCAGGGCTACCTACCCTTTTAGCAGGTTAGAAGACTCGTACATCAAGGAGATTGTGAAACTCCATGGTGTACCCTCTAGTATTGTATCCAATTGAGACCCTAGGTTCACCTCTAGGTTTTCGAATGCTTTACATCAGGCCTTTGGTACTAAAATGAGGTTTAGTACTGCTTATCATCCTCAGACTGACGGTCAGTCTGAGAGGACCATTCAGACCCTAGAGGACATGCTTAGGGCATGTGTGTTAGAGGAGAAAGGTAATTGGGATAGGTATCTGCCACTCGTAGAGTTTGCTTATAACAATAGTTTCCATAGAAATATAGGCATGGCACCCTATGAGGCACTTTATGGTAGGAAGTGTAGGTCCCAACTTTGTCGGTGTGAGGTGGGGGAGAGAAACTTGTTAGGTCCGGAGTTGGTTCAGGAAACCACTGAGAAGATCAAGAGGATTAGGGAGAAATTGGTAACTGCCCAAAGCCGGCAGAAGAGTTATGCTGATAGGAGGAGGACAGACCTAGATTTTGAGGAAGGTGAACATGTATTTTTAAAGGTTACTTCTGTCATAGGCATAGGAAGAGCCATCAAAGCTAAAAAGATAAATCCCTGATTCATTGGTCCTTTTCAGATCCTGCAGAGGATTGATCCTCTTGCATACCAGATAGCCCTTCCACCCTATTTGTCCAATGCCCACGATGTCTTTCAAGTGTCTCAACTCAGAAAGTATGTCCATGATCCGTCCCACATCATAAATGTAGAATCAGTACAATTAAGGGAAGATCTGACATTCCCACAAGACCTGCACAGATTATTGACCGAAGTGTTAAGACCGTGAGGAACAAGACCATCCTGCTAGTAAAGATGATTTGCGTAGGTCATTCGCCTGGGGAGGCCACATGGGAGAGAGAGGACAAGGTCCGAGGTCAATATCCTGAGTTATTTGATTGAGGTAAACCTATAAAACTCTAACTAGTTAATTTTGAGGACAAAATTAATTTAGGGGATAGAATTGTAACATCCCAAAGTTTGAAATCCAGGTTTTACAAGAAATTATAAGTGTAATAGGTATTTATAAAAAGAAGTAGGGAAATGAGGGTTTAAAACTGAGTTAGAAGGGTTAAGTATGGAACTGCTCGCTCAAGCGAGGAAGGTCTCGCTCAAGCGAGCAAACCAACAAGACAAGAGATGCCCTCTGACTTGGTCTCGCTCAAGTGAGCAAGTTCTTGCTTAAGCGAGCACATCAGTAGAACAGAGGGTGCTCTATGACTTGGTCTCACTCAAACGAGCAGGTCCTCTCTTGAGCGAAACTGGGGAGATCCAGAGTTCCTCTCTGACTTGGTCTCGCTCAAGTGAGGGGGTTCTCGCTTGAGCGAGAACGCGTTTCCAGCAAGGCTTCGCTCCGCTTGCTCAAGCGAGAACATCCTCGCGTGAGAGAGGATGCGCAGATCCAAATTTTAAAATAGATTTTCAGGGCTTTTGCCCTCATTCTTTTCCATTCTTCCACTTTTAGAAAGAGAACCTAGAGAGAGGGAAGGAGATAAAAGGAGAGAAGCTTGGATTGAATCCCCCCACCAAATCAAGGAGCTTGGATCATCACCTTCAACCTCTCACCTTCTCCATTTCTTGCTTTGAGGTGAGTGTGGTTCACCCACTCACTTTCATTCTTGTATGAAATCCTATGAATGCCCCCTATCCTTACTTCCCTTGCTTGTTTCCCTTGATTTTGGTTGATTAGAGATTAACTTAGGGTTGATGGTTATATTATTTTCCTTGTTTGCTTATGTTTGATCTAATCATAGGTTTAGAGGTTAGGGTTTTGCTTAATGGTTGCATAATGATGATGGGGCCTTAGAGGTGTTATACATTCTTGTGAATACTAATGTTCATGCAATTATTATCAACTTTCATGTTCTTAACCGGTTTATGTTTAAAGAGGAGATTTTGGGTCTTTGGACCTCATGTTTAAAAGAGAAATTTTGGGTCTTTGCACCTCATGTTTAAAAGAGAAGTTTAGGTCGTTGGATCTCAATTTTAAAGAAGAATTCATGTTGTATGCTAAACTCTATCACAATTAAGTGGTAAGGTCCTAGTGGCCTTCAGGAACGACGGTTCCTGTTAGTTTAAGCTCAATCTAGACTTCACAGATAAGTGGGAAGACCTTTAGGGTATTGGGTTAAACACTTCATAACTATCATGTTAATGTCTTATGTTGTATATGTCTGATGATTTGATGTGGTTCTCTTAATGACTGTTGTATCTCATCTTCCTGCTTTTCCCCGCCCTACATGCTTTATCACACTCACTGGGACGATAGTCTTACCACACCTTATGGATTTTATGTTCAAATATGCAGGGTTCCCCACTGGATGCTTAACCAGGGCTAGGATTTTATGTTTGGGCTTGGTGTGGCCCTAGGATTTTTGTATAGGCTAGATTTATATTCTTTTGGATGGGATATTTTTGTACATGTGGACTCCTTCGTGGCCTATTTCTAATATGTTAGGACGCATGTATAATTGTCCCATTGAGCCTATAGATTTACATTACATTTTGTACTGAGCTTACATTGGTATTTGACTGGATTTATTGAATGAATGTAATGTTTCTGAGCTTAAGTAACTATTGGATTACCTAAGCGAATATTCTATGTTTGTATGACGATACATATAATGCGCGAAATAATTTCAGAAATTTGAGAGTTATGTTTCCAATGAACATAATTCTTGAGTTTAGGAATTAGGACATTATGTGCAGCTGTGTTAAATACTCAGAGGAAGAGCTTTGCCGCCCATAGCGGTCCTATCCAGCTCGACCAGGATTACCTCTAGTGGAGGATACATGTGGTCTTGCACCGAAAAAAACTAATTTTTTTATGATAGGCTTAGATGAGTCTTTGTTAATTCTTACTTAATTTCAGGCCTTTTGCCCTCATGATTGTTCCTTCTTTTGTATGGCATAAAAGCTACACTTAAAAAACTAAGGATATTTTATTTAATTGGAAAGCTAAAATAAATATATGCACCTTTAATAAGAGATCAAGTGTTAAATCGGTCTCCTTTTAGGTGTAAATTTTGATGCAAGTTGAGGATAAATTCCTAATTTGGATAACTAAACTTCTTCTCAATAATTTGTTTATAGCTTAAGATAGAAATATCCAAATGTAATGTGATTGGTGCCAAATTAAAAATAACATTCAATGTTTTAAGTTTCATGAGACGTATATTCTTAACTTGACCATTTAAAGGATGTAATTTCTGCAAAGTAATAGGGGCTCATTTGCCCCAATCTTTTCTTTTTGTTTTTTCTTTGTCATTTTGTTATTTTTTTAGGCTAAGTAATGAATTAATTTTCATTACTTAACTGAGTAATGATCAATTAATTTATCAATTTTTATTTTTATTTAAAAATAATGTAGACTAATAGAAATGGATTTAAATTAAAAAAATAATTTCTTTATTAATCAATTAATTAATTAATGAATAATTAACTAACTAATTCATTCTTTCATATAAATTGACATTATCACTGCCCACTAGGGTCGGCCTAGTGGTTGGGGGTTTGGGTAGTTTAACATGAGGTTCTAGGTTCAAACATCATTGCTTTCCTTGTACACCGAAAAAAAAATTGACATTATCACTAGTATTTTAACCACCCAAGTAATGCATGAGATAACTTTCTTTTTTATATGTCTAAGATAACTAAAAAATCAAGTATAAAAAATGACATATTTTAAAATTTAAATAAAAACATACAAAAGATAATGAGACTATTATATGAAAATTATCAATGTGTTTTTAATTAATGTTTTAAATTTTAAATAAAAAATCTTTAAAATAAGAAGATATTCCAGTGATCACACGAATAATATTGGATAAGGAGAATTCTAGTATTTTATAATGATAAAAAATATTTCGATTTTTTAAAATTGTTTTTTTTTAAAACTCCATGTGGATTAATGTGGGAGCTCCGTTAGTCTGAAAGTGAACATGGGAGCTCCTTTAGGACTCATATTTAATATACAAGAGTAGATATGCATTTTTTTTTTGTAAAGAAGAGTAGATATGCATGAACTAGTCATATGGTGTCCAAATTGAATGAGGCTTAGGCCCATTTTCTCTCTTTGGCTTGCAATCATAAGTGTAAGGGGCTTACAAAATGAAATTTTAGGGGATAATTATTTAAATATAAAGGCAAAGCACAAATTGGAGTTGAATGAATCTCTTATTTGTTTAGTTTGTACTTCTCACCCTAGAATATTCTTTTCTCTTTTTCCTGCAATGTTTAATTATTTGATTTGATTGATTTAATGTCTTGATAATAACTTAGAATTAGGAGTTTTCTTCTTTTTCCTTCTCTTGGATTAATTAAATTTTAAATGCTTAGATCACTAGATAATTTTTAAATTTTGATTTAGACTTCCTAATTGAAATTTTGCCATACATTCATTGAACAATTTATCAAGTGAATATGTGGTAGTGTATGATAGTTTGTTGCAATTGAATATCGATTGGGATGGGTAGTTCGATCTTTGATTATCATTTGTAGTTTTATTTTGTTTCAAATACAAGCAAAACCCCCTAAAATTTCACTCTTAATTTGGTTGATTGCATTGAGGTCTTTGAGAGAATGATCTTGGCATTAATGTCTTGTACTACAAGCTTCATTGGAGCTTAATTATGTGTTTTTGACTTGTGTACAATCATAGTTTCAGTATTTAATTACACGTGGATCAGTTGGCAGAGGGTGTTCCAACTTAATTAGTGATCTAGGGTTCGAACCCTGTGTGCAGTTGCGTTAAATATTCGTAGGGAGAGCTATGTCGTCCATAGAGATTTTACTCAGCTCTAGTAGGATTGTCTCCCATGGTGAATACATGTGATTTTGCAAAAAAAAAAAAAATAATGACACCTAAATGTGATGTTTATGGTTGTTACTATTTCTTCACAAGTCATTTGATAACCTCTAACACTACTGATTAATGACATATTATTTATGTTTAGTTTTGGACGTTTTAGGTGTGTGTTTAATAAAAAAATCTCTTATACTAAACAAAAATGGAGAGAGGAAAAATAAAGAAAAATAACATGACTTTATGTATATTTAAATTAAGAAAAAAAATAAAGAAAAGTGGAAACTTATTTCTTTTTGTTTAGTTGTAGTAGTAAATAAGTGAGTTGATTAATAAATTTATCATTAATTTTATACAAACTTTTTTTTCTCTTTCATTTTGTTATCACGATTCATGAGGAAGGGAGAAACATTTTATGGGTCCTATTTTTCTTTCCTCCTTAATTTCTCTCTACAACTAAGGAAAAGAAAAATGTTATATTCTTCTTATTTTCTTTCTATCTAAATTTTCTCCTCCTATCTTATTTTCAAACAAAAAAGAAATTAGAGGTAAGTATAGAAATATTAGCCTCAATTTCTATCATACATGAAAATATGCAAATTAAATAGTTATGTAGCATTTCAGAATTCATTAAAAAACTTGATATCTTTTCAAGTGAATCTATTAGTGCTACAATGAAATCAAAGACCAATAATAGTATTAGTTCTTAGATCAAGTAACAATGAAATAGTAGAAAATAAAGGGAAAAGTAGAGAAAACTTTTGAAAAAAAATAATTTTCTTTCTTTTTTTTAATTTTCTCTATTTTTTTCATTTTCTTTCCTCTCAGCCAAACAAAGATAATGCCCTAACTCGTGCATCCCAAGAAACTTCTAAATCGAGTCATGACATCAATTTGGTGAATATAACTATCTAAGTCAAGATGCTTCATTAGGTCAAGCACCACATGTGGACAATCACATAAGGTGGTACTCCCTCCTAAGCCCAGAAATCTAGAAGATCATGCATGTGCCTCTCGTGCTTAGGCGAGTCAAAATGTCCATACTAGACTCTTGATCTTTCTTTCATATCCCACTCACTATGTCTCACATGGCAATTGAATTAAAGGGAGGACCCCAACTAACAAGGTTATGTGTCATCCGCAAAGAAGGCCTATAAATAGTTAAGTACACATTGTCGTTAGCATGATCCTCTATTGGTAGAGGCAAACCTATATAGCGCAATTTGGGAAATTTGGCCCACATGAATTTTATTTTTTTCTTAGTACTATATATATTAGGCATTAATTGCCACAAAATTTTGTTTTTAACATTACACATTTATGTGTGTATGATAGAGAGAATTTGTCACTCCCCTAGCTTAAATTTTATTGATTCATCATTGTATGTCAGAGTCATTACTCAATTGAGTGTTAACGTGTTTTTGAAAATATCTAGCTGATACTCCTTCACCCCTAGTCAGTAAAATATTGCAACAATGCTCGAAGAGTCCAATTGGTCAATAAATAACTATGAAACTTAAAAAGTGAGGTTGAGTACTTAAGATAATCTAGTGATGTTTGAGTACAAGAAAAAACTCTAAACTCAAAAGAACATTTATACAATATTTACATTTATTTTATCTTAAAGAGATTAGCGGGGATTTAAACCTTATCTCTTATGAAATATAAGATCCCATTTGGCTCCATTGAATTAACCCCTCATTATTAGCAATAATTATTTTCATACACCGAACTGTTAGGACCACAGGAAACATTAGAAGGGGGGTTGAATAGTGTTTTATAATCTTTTACATAATTTTTGGAAAACCTTTTGAAACAAGCAAAACTGATTTGAGAGTATTTACTCAACCTTCCGAAAACTGAGAAGTTCAGCAACTTGTTGATGTAACTCAGAAGGTTGAATAAAAACTTTTAAAACATTTTTCTCTCAAAGAAAAGATTGTTTTCTGCTCAGATTAATAAAACAACTTTTCTTTAACCCTCCTTGGTTAGTTTAAACTGAAAGTAAAGAGATAACGGTAGAGAGAACTTAACACAAAGATTTATACTGGTTCATCCACTAACCCAGTAAGCTACGTCCAGTCCCAGGACAACACTCCACTGGATTTTCACTAATCCCGCAAGATTACAGGTATTATTTGACCCCAACCTCTTCAGGCTAAACACCAAGTATTCTTTGGACCCAGCCTCTCCAGGCTAAACACAAGTATTCTTTGGACACAACCTCTCCATGCTAAACTGAGTATTCTTTATTCCACCAAGCCTCTTTAGGCTCTCAGAAACTTATGAGTGTTTACAATATAAACGAAGTTTAAGTTTCTGAGAAACTTTAAACTCATGTTCTTCTTGTATAAAGGGATAACTGAGTAACACTCAGGATACAAAGAATAAAACTAAGTACAAGGATAGGACGGAGATACAAGTGTATAATTTAGGTTCAATCTCATCTCTGTATAAGGGTTTGCATCCTCGGAGAGTTGGCTTGATAGGATATTCTCTTGAGCTTCTGCCGGTTCTCTCTTAGGCTTGACCATTGGCTATCTTGGGCTACATTCTCGCCACTTCACCATGGGTTTGCCAATTCATATTTTGGAATTCATGGCCGCTAATCTTCATAATCCTTCCTTGAGGCTATTTATATGTTATGGAAATATAGCCGTTGAAGATTGCTTAGCATACCGTTGAGAAGAAATGATTAATGCTCTTAGAGCCGTTGTGAAATAACTTCTCTTTTGTTAGCTTCTGACATAAGCAGAGTAGGTGTGCAGCTATGACTTAGCTCTGTCACACAGCAGTTTGGCTCTTGAATATTTCTTGAGAGATTTTCTTGGCACTTCAAAAAGTTGATGTTGCTTATCTCTCCTTTCTTTAATTGCAGGAAGTCTGGTATAAGGATGGAGATGATGAGATCCGTTAGACTTCTCTTTAATCCCGTTGTGAGTTTAGGTTTTCTCCTTGCAGGTTTCTGATAGCGTATTGCAGAGATAGTACAGAAGTAGGTGTACAACAGCGCTGACTCTATCTCTGGCCTCTGTTTGCTTTTGTGCAGTAGGCTTCCTTTTTTGTGACGGGAAATGAAACTGTGCCAGCAACCCTTTGTCTTTATCTTGAAACCGATTCAGCTAACCATTAAGGCTTTGCATAGACTTGAGTCTTTTAATGCTTCAATCAGATTGACTCACACGTCTTCAGAAGGCAACATGCTAATCAGACTTTAGTGGCTTCTAATACTTCAGAGAATTTAAAATGCCACGTCACCAAGTTCAGGGAGTATGTGTTCAGTAGGCACAAAATTTGAATGCACATACTTTCAACGGGATGCATTACTTCAGCATGTCTTGGCTCTTCAACAGGTAGACGTTTTCGGCAAGTTCCTTTTCTCAGCAGATTGCTTCTTCTTTAGCAGTTTGCTCAAACAGAAATTAACCCTCAACGACTTATGTGCTATTTGATCTTCCAAGATCTCTGATGACTTTCTTCTTCAGTTCATCTTGCGCAGTTGTACCGCTTCTTCTTAGCAGATTCACGTTTCTTCAGTTTGACAGGTTGATCATCTTCAAATGGTTGCTTCTGCAGGATTCCTGAAACACAAAGAAAAATACCTTTCTTAGTAGAACCTGTTTTTGTACAGTCTAATTTGTTAATAATTAAAATTAAGGATAATGAGTCTTGAATCTAATTTCAATTACTTAAATTAATTCTGAGACTCAACATTTTCCCCCTTTTTAATGATGACAAATTAGATATGACTAACAAATATCAATAAGATTTAATTTTAAGTTTGGGAAACAAAGTTTTCATTAATTTTCAGATAAAACAGTTTAAGAGTGAAAAGTCCCCCTAAATAAAATATTTTTCTTTCAAAAACTTTTAGTTTTTGAAAACAGCTTTGATAACTCCCCCTAAACAAGAGATTTTTCTTCTGAAAAATGCTTAGTTATTCTTTGATTATTTCTGGTTATAAGTCTGAAAAACATTTTTGCTTCAGTTATTTGTTAGTTATATTTATCCCCCTTTTGTTATTATTTAAAAGGGTTGGTGAAGTATAGAAACAAACAAAAGAAGATAACTCGGATTAAAAGGATTAGATTAGGAAAAGATTGCTTTAAAAAAATTCAGACTAAAAAAAAAAGGATTCACACAAGATGCAATAAAAACAGATAAGTGCTCACAAAGAAGTTCATAAAATCCTCATGTATTAATATATGAAAACTGGTACAAATACATGATTTTAACAAGTTAGACTTGGTTTCTTTATGGTTAAAGGCTTCTTCTGAGACCAGTCTCAATTGCCGCTTCTTTTTCAGCTTGAAGCCTCACTAGTGCCTCTTGAGCCTATACTTGTTCCTCAACCGTGCATACCTCATGCAATCTCCTTTCAACTACTGGAACAAGGGGGTTGCATCATTTAACTCTGTATTTCGACCACCACTCTTAGTAAGTGGTCGACCAGCTCTTCAACAAGTAGCTGGTGATGCAACAAGATCTTCTCTTTCCATAGAAGGTGAGTGAAGCATGATTCTTCCGACTCTGGAAGCATGATACTCACATCCTTCTTTGGAAAGGATGGATCTACTGCTTGACGCAACAGAAACGACTTTCCTGATCTTCCATCTTGATCTCCCCCATCTGGAGTAATCATAACTTCCTCTACATTTAGAACTATTTCCAGAGAATCATTGTTGGTAATGAATTATTGTTCCATCCTCAGCCTCTTCATCGTCCTTCAGAGAACTCGTACTTAGAGCTCATGCCTTTCACAACTGAGAAGCTTGGAAGTGATGAGTTTGTCTTGATAGCTCTTGAGAATATAAAGGACTTTGAGACATGAGATAGAAGAGAGAAGAAAGGAGATTGTATCTTTTGGATGGTCTCACACGGAACATATATAGACTCAGATAGCATTAATGATGGCAGCTTCAGGCTTTGGAAGTCGTGCATCATTGAGTGGTCAAGAGAGGAGCCAACAGACATAAAGTACCAAGTCATAAAAGTTACTTTTCAGAAAAGTTATTTTACAAAGTTCAAAGCTTGACTGTTTAACTTCTTTTGAGAGAGAAAAGGATAAATAAAAATTTAAAAAGAAAAGACTTTTCATCAAAAGAGCATTAAACAACAAAATGATTTATACGAGGCAAACTTTCAGAAAAACAGAAACTGAAAAAAAAAACTTTTTCAACCAAATTCAAATATTCACAAATATACATGGATATTAAAGCATGAAAATAAAAAAGATGTTACCAGCAGAAATACTTTAAGTATTTTACAATTTGCATCTGCTGAGACTCAACATTGTCTTCATCATCTTCATAAGTTCTCCCCACAGCTTGTTTAGGTTTCCATATGGATATTCTTCCTCAGCATTTGTTAGATGCTTAACCCGGGGTTAAGCTCTGATACCAACTGTTAGGACCACAGGAAACACTAGAAGGGGGGTTGAATAGTGTTTTATAATATTTTAAAGATTTTTTGAAAACCTTTTGAAACAAGCAAAACTGATTTGAGAGTATTTACTCAACCTTCCGAAACTGAGAAGTTCAGCAACTTGCTGATGCAACTCAGAAGGTTGAATAAAAGCTTTTAAAACATTTTTCTGTCAAAGAAAAGATTGTTTTCTACTTAGATTAATAAAACAACTTTTCTTTAACCTCCTTGGTTAGTTTAAACTGAAAGTAAAGAGATAAGGGTAGAGAGAACTTAACAAAGATATTTATACTGGTTCACTCATTAACCCAGTGAGCTACGTCCAGTCCCAAGGCAACACTCCACTGGATTTTCACTAATCCGGCAAGATTACAAGTATTATTTGACCCCAACCTCTTCAGGCTAAACACCAAGTATTCTTTGGACCCAGCCTCTCTAGGCTAAACACAAGTATTCTTCGGACACAACCTCTCCATGCTAAATCGAGTATTCTTTATTCCACCAAGCCTCCCCAGGCTCTCAGACACTTATGAGTGTTTACAATATAAACTAAGTTTAAGTTTCTGAAAAACTTTAAACTCAGGTTCTTCTTGTATAAAGGGATAACTGAGTGAAACTCAGGATACAAAGAATAAAACTAAGTACAAGGATAGGACAGAGATACAAGTGTATAATTTAGGTTCAATCTCATCTCTGTATGAGGGTTTGCATCCTCAGAGAGTTGGCTTGATAGGATATTCTCTTGAGCTTCTGTCGGTTCTCTCTTGGGCTTGACCATTGGCTATCTTGGGCTACATTCTCGCCACTTCACCATGGGTTTGCCAATTCATATTCTGGAATTCATGGCCGCCAATCTTCATAATCCTTCCTTGAGGCTATTTATATGTTCTGGAAATATAGCCGTTGAAGATTGCTTAGCATACTGTTGAGAAGAAAGGATTAATGCTCTTAGAGCCGTTGTGAAATAACTTCTCTTTTGTTAGCTTCTGACATAAGCAGAGTAGGTGTGCAGATATGACTTAGCTCTGTCACACAGCAGTTTGGCTCTTGAATATTTCTTGAGAGATTTTCTTGGCACTTCAACAAGTTGATGTTGCTTCTCCCTCCTTTCTTTAATTGCAGGAAGTCTTGTATTAGGATGGAGATGATGAGATCCGTTAGACTTCTCTTTAATCCCGTTGTGAGTTTAGCTTTTCTCCTTGCAGGTTTCTGATAACGTATTGCAGAGATAGTACAAAAGTAGGTGTACAACAGCGCTGACTCTATCTCTGACCTCTGTTTGCTTTTGTGCAGTAGGCTTCCTCTTTTGTGACGGGAAATGAAACTGTGCCAGCAACCCTTTGTCTTTATCTTGAAACTGATTCAGCTAACCATTAAGGCTTTGCATAGACTTGAGTTTTTTAATGCTTCAATCAGATTGACTCACAGGTCTTCAGAAGGCAGCATGCTAATCAGACTTTAGTGGCTTAATACTTCAGAGAATTTAAAATGCCACGTCACCAAATTCAGAGAGTGTGTGTTCAGCAGGTACAAAATTTGTATGCACATACTTTCAAATAGGATGCATTACTTCAGCATGTCTTGGTTCTTCAACAGGTAGACGTTTTCGGCAAGTTCCTTTCTTTAGCAATTTGCTCAAACAGAGGTTAACCCTTCAACGATCTTATGTGCTCTTTGATCTTCCAAGATCTCTGATGACTTTCTTCTTCAGTTCATCTTGCGCAGTTGTACCTCTTCTTCTTAGCAGATTCATGTTTCTTCAGTTTGACAGGTTGATCATCTTCAGATGGTTGCTTTTGCAGGATTCCTGAAACACAAAGAAAAATATCTTTCTCAGTAGAACTTGTTTCTGTACAGTCTAATTTGTTAATCATTAAAACTAAGGATAATGAGTCTTGAATCTAATTTCAATTACTTAAATTAATTCTGAGACTCAACACAAACTTTTGTGATAACTATTTCTCCATTTTATTTTCCTTTCTCTCTTTTTATCACATCACCTATTATCAGTGTTATTAAATTCGGACCGGATTGGACCGGCCGATTCAACCGGAAACCAAACCCACAGTCGGTCCGGTCACAGGTGCAGACCGGTTATGCGTTTGACTCGATCAAGAACCGGTCATAAACCCAGTAAAGCGGTCATAACTCACTACAAATCAACCTGGGTCGAGGCCTATTGACCCAATGTGCGTATCTTGTGATGATATCTTTACTAAAATAATTAGTAAACGTCCAAGAGTGGGAGTTGAACCCTGCTCCCCTTCATGTTGGGCAAACAGCTCCACCACCAGACCGCCCATGTTCATTATAATTTATATGCCAATTATATATATATATATTAAACATATAAATCTTAATCCATACAAATTAAATTAAATTACTATGCTACAATTAATAAGTCATATAAACATTTACTTTTATGTTAAAAGTATATATTTTATTAATATATTTTAACATCACTGGTTCAACCCATTCACTCAGCACCCTTGCCAAGTCAATGAGCGATACAAATTTAATAGCATTGCCTATTATGTGTTTTATTTTCTCTCACATCGCTTTTTATTTCTCTCACAATACAAAGTGGATACATCTCCACGTACGATTTCCCTATCATTAGAGCAATGGGTATGGCTTCCTCCTATACCTTACTTCCCGTTGTTGCTCTTCTCAACCACACTCACCCACCACTCTCTCCAAAGTCCAAAATGTTAATCATGGTTCGCTTGACATGAACATAAAAAACAAACCATCTTGGATCCCACTATTATAATACTGCTTACGTTTTCAGGTGTTGATTGGCCAATGCAAAACCATTATTCACGGCTGATATCCAACGTATCTTTAATTTAAATTCAAATTAAACATGGTTACTAAGGTAGTATTCAATAAAAATATTAAAATCACTTTAATTTAAATCCCGATGATTTAAAATTGAAATTGAATTTCATTAGTTTGCAAAACGATTTGATTGAAATTTGAACCTACGAATATACTCTAATATCGTTTATAAGGATCTAATAAAAATATATAAAAACTACAAAGAGTGGATTATATCAATAAACTTTAACCATCAATTTAAATCTTTTTGTAAACCCCAATAAGAAAGACAAACATATTAGTTCAAGTGTTACATGTTTAATTTTCTTTAGTAAGGTTTCGATTCCAGTGTTATGGATCTAAAGAATTTTTGTTGGTATAACTAACCTCATCATAACTTGGATGTTCCCTGCTCAAACATGATTGTTTTCATGGAATAAAGAAGAAAAATAAACCTCCATAAATATCAGCGCACACAAATTAGCATCATGGAAGACTTCAAAATAAGCGATTCTACAAGGTAAAGTTGCAAGCAATTAGTTGAACTAGTCCTCCTTTTTGTCTTTTTTTTTTTATAATTTTCCCACTGAACCATTCAAAATTGAGAAGCCTTGAAAGACCAGTTCCTCAAGGTCCACCAATCAACTTGGGAGAACATATCAAAAACAGAAAATCAAAATCCAAGCACTTAAAAGACACCAAAACCATATATCCAATAATACTATTATTACTATTTACAAAAAAGAAAAAAAAAACAGGGAAATATAGGATATAGCTAAATGCCTAAATATTCTCTGATTAAAAACAGAGGAAAACAGAAAGCAGGGGAAGCAATCAAATCCTCCCTCTTCAATCTGTATACATATCCATATACTAATTATCCAAAACCCTGCACCTTATTCTGACCCTATGATTCACCAACCGAAATGGGTTGGCCGGAAATCCCTAACGGTGACCGGGAAATTTGCCGGCTTATCTCCCGGAGAACAGGCCTTATCTCAGATTGACCAGGTGACCAGTCAAGGATTTTCTCTGATTCTTGCTTGATCTTCCGAACCTGGCTATGAACTGGGACACCCTTTTGTGAAAAGCTTCCATCTTTGTTGATCTTCATGTTCTCCATGCTCTTACTCAAAGAAAAAGCCTCAATCTTTTTATCTTCAGACCAAAGTTTCCTAACTACCCGTCAAAATTCTGTTTCTGCGGTTGCAAATAATCTAGAAGGGACAAAATAACACTTCATGTGCACATAAAACTTGTGTGTGTGTCTCTTTATATATAATGCGTGTGTGTGAGGATACAAGGGGAATACAAAATTGAAACGTAAAGGAGAAGAGAATAGAGAAGTTTGGTGGGAAAGATCTATCTATCTTTTTGGGATTAGTTTTGAAGGTGACTAAATTGGACCGTGTCGTTGACAGAGTGGGATTCTATAACATGTGCAACACCACAGTGTGACATATCTAGCCAAGGTTTTAAAACCGTTGATTGTCTTGATTGGATAAATCAAGTGGAAAATCATAAACGAAATAAGAAATGAACATAATTAATTTTCATAAATTTATAGAATAAATGACAGAAAATGAATGATATATGATTTATTAAACACATTCAATGAAAGTGATTTAAATTAATTATAATAGAATTAATTTTCACTGAATGTGTTTGGTAAGACCAATAAATTAATTACTAACTTATTTGACTAATATAAACTAATTTGATAAATATAAAAATATTTGACCAACTAGTTTATTAATTAATTTTACGAAATTATCAATTAATTTTACAAAATATGCTCGAACCAAATGGAGAGTTAGTCTATTACGAAATTTCTTAGCTTAAATGGAACTTTCTGTTATTGTGGTCTTTATAATTTTGATTTTTATGTCACGTTTATATTTCTGATTGATTCGATACATCATAGGTTTTCTTGAAAAATAGAAAAAATGTATCTTTTTATTCTTGTTGATTATTCTTATCATTTTCTCATATATATCCTTTTTTTCCCATCCATGTATCAATATATTGAAGGAATCGATATTGATTCTGCGTATATGGCAGAAAATCAAATGGATAATTATCGATACATTCAATTCGGGTTCCATGCTTCTTTTCCAAGTTGCCAAATTGGACAATGACCGGGAATTAATGCAGCATGAGGGTGGTTTTGTTTTTGGTAATAAAAATAAAATAATGGCAAGTGGAGTGGTCAATATTTCATTTTATATTATTTATTTTTAATAATAAATTTGAATATTTCATATTATATTACGCTATTTATTTCTTTCTATATAATAAATTTGAATATTTATTTGCTATTATTTATCTACAAGGTCAAGGGTTTAAATTTTGAAATCGTCACTATTGTGAGGGTTTTACCTAATTGTCACTCTCGGTCCAAGGGTTAAACCCACAACTTAAAACTGACAATTTGGGTTACTCGGTTCATCCCGACGTGATGCAGTTTGCGAGTTTTTGCAGATCGGGTTGAAAAGCCCGATAATTATTTGTGCTTCTGAAATAAAGACTCGAACCCTACATTTTATGGGATTTTTTTGCAGGTAGCCCAACTTTTTGTAGATTTTAGAGACTACTCGGTCTTTTTGCGGGTAGTAGGTTTTATCGAGTCAGGCTAAAATGTCTTTAGAGTTATTCAGACTTCTAAAATAAAGACTCGAACCTCACACTTTTTTGGGCTTTTGCAAACCGAATCGATCGGTCAGGCCAGGGCTGGTCCAACATGTAGTGAGGCCTCAAGCAAACCTTTATTTTAGGGCCTTTTTAAATACATGAGGTGAAAAAAAAGGGCCCTTAAAAGTTAAAATTCATTTAGTAAGGATTGAACCATCAATCTTTGAGGAGAAAAATCAATTTCTAAACCAATGAACTAGGCCTAATTATAATAATATTTTTAATTTTTTGTATAAATGATGTTACTAACAATCGGGGGCCTAAAGCAAAGGCTTGAGCAGCCTTACCCTCGGGCCGGCCCTGGGTTAGACTAGCCCATTTTACCGGCTCTACCACAACTATGCATGGGGATTATGGATGAAAGAAAAAAAAATTGAATTTGCATTTAATAAGTAGATAATTTATTTGTATTTTATTATGTAATTCTATATTTTTATTTTGTGATCTATATATTTTTTAATTTGATATTTTAATTAATTATTTTATAAAAAAATCTTTAAGTTCTAATTAATATTTAATTTCCTTTCATGGACATTAGATATAGTGAATGATCACTAAAATAAAATAGCAGACAATACATATGATATTTTTTATTTATCACTATTATTTAACCAATGTGTATGAGAATATCGGCTGTTTCTGCAATCTATGTGTAAACAATGAGAATTCACTAAAAAAAAAAAACAATGATATAATGGAATATATGTTCACGGCTGTGGTCAAAGCTGGATCAAATACCTCTTTTTTGTTTTTTTGTGTGCGCAAGTAGGAGGAGGTTCAACTAAATGCAAAACATCCTAAACTTGGTAAATTGACTTGTGATTTGACGCTGGAATTAGATAGATATCAACAAATTAACTACAGATTTTTTTATGTTATTAGCCATAGATTTTTATTCAGTATATAAATTAAATCACTCATCAACCAATTGTAAAATATCTATTATGGTAATCTCCTAGGGTTCAATTATGGAAACTGGACTTTGAATTTTGATGGTTCTCACATACCCATACAACAATGAGAATGGTAAAGAGACTTACTTGGATCCATACTGCTCTTCCTTTTCTTGAATTCTCTGTGAAAATTATAGACCAATTTTCTCTCCCTTTTCCTTTGCTTTCCTGGCTCCTTGATGGCTAGGAGGTTACTTTTACACAGACAGTTACTTTTCACTTCTATAACTTCTCTTTTTAAAAGGAAATAGAGAGGGATATTTTAATTAACCCCTTATAACTCTATTTTCTATACTGGGTGTGAACACCCGATTTTGACCGGAAATTTTTCTTTTTTCTTTATTTTATTTTATTTTATTCACAAAAAAGGAAAAAAAGAGAAAAAAGGACTAACTTTGATAATCATGTCCAATTTTATGGAGTCCAAAATATTTTTTACTCGGCTTGGGTCCATGGCCCATACCCATTAGCATCACTTGGTTTATTCAAAAAAACCCTAGCCACTTTCTGAAAATGGTAAGGTTTTGTCCTTTAATTTGATTGAAAATTAATTCTTTTCTTTTTATTGCAGATCAAGAGATTTGTTAGAATATTAATTTTTGAGATACAGTCTGATTGAAGAAAAAAGAGATCGATGGGAATCAATTTCAGGATACACTCTGATTGAAGAAAGAGAAGGATTACATCTAATCAGTTTATTTTGGGATACAATTTGATGGAAGATAAAGACAGATTGCAGGCAATCAATTTTGGAGATACATTTTGATTGAAGGAAAAGAATGATTATTGGCAATCAATTTAGGATACAATCTGATTGGAGGAAAAGAGGAATTTTTTCGCAAACAAAGGAATCAACAATCAAGAGGCAACAAAGAATTTTTTCACTATAAAAAGAGAGAAGCAGGAGACTGGAGAGGGGGACAAAAAAATGGAAATTGAGAGCCTAGAGTAGGGGACGAAAAAAAAGAAACAAGGAGAATCACCAGATTACAAGACTAGAGGCAGAGGCAAGAAGTAACGTAACATCATAAGAGAGGCACGTGAGCAAGGAAGAGAGAAGCAATCAGGAATAGAAGTTATAAAAAGTGTTTTGCTTAAAATCTCTGGTTAGAAATCTTGTGGTTTTCTTTATTCTTGTGTACCCATTGTTGTCTTGCTTATTATTGAGAAGAAAAAGATAATTTATTTATTTTTCTTATTGGGTCTATATGATTGCTAAGAAGATTAATTTCATGAATTATTCTTTTATCCAACAATCTTGAATTCATTGGGTTTTTATTAGTTTGTGAGTCTCTCTCTTTATTTGTGTGTATAGGAGATCAACGTGCATTGAAAATATAAAAATTTGGATATATCAAATCTCATCTTGATACAATTTCATTGTTATTATTATTATATATTAAATATATACAAAATCAACTTTTTTATTGTAAATATTATAATAAATTAAAAATATTCCTGTGTAAATCTTTTCTTTATTTTTCTTTTAATCTCTTGATTTGTAAAGATTTCATCATTAATTTTCTTTAATATTTGTAATTATTATTAATTTATAAAAATATTAATTAATTTACTCTCCCTTAAATAACTCTTACTTCTACAATTTAATTTTGTATATTCAGTGCTTTGAAATAAGTCATATTTTTTTGTATATATTAAAGATATAAAAAAGGGTAAAATAAACATTTATTTGCACATTCAATTTAGGGGTAACCGTTATAAAACGGGCGTGTAGGGGTGTTTTGGGGTTTAGTCTCCACCCTTCCCAAAACGTAACCGATTCCCGAATCCAAATCAATCTTCAAAAATTACTTTTTTAGGGTTTCCAATTTTCCCTAATTTAACAAAATTGGTGGCGACTCCCATTTTTGGAACCATTTATTTTTTGGGTCGTTACAGATGGCGACTCCACTGGGGACAATTTTGAGAATCAAGCCCATTAAATTGATTGTGCAAATTATGTTTATTTTACCCTTTTTTTTGTATATATTTTTTTATCCTTGTGTTTTTTTTTCTTTTGTTGTATATAAGTATTTTGTTTGATTTGCTTTCTTTTTTTTAGATTTATGTTATTTGTTTGCTTATTTCAACCATAGGGTAGAAGTTTTTTATTTTATATATATTGTTTGCCTCTGTTTTGCAGGATAGTAGGGTTTAGTTTATAGGTTATTAAAAGGTTTGTATGCTCCCCTTCACACACTTCACCGTCACTTACCTCACACACTGTTGGGCTCTATACCCGAGCTTGTGCTAACCTAGGAATAAGAGGTGTTTTGATGATTGCTATTGAGGGGCTCAATGCTCACTTGGCAGTTGTCAGGATACCGCTCAGATTGTTACCGGTATCATGGGTTGGTCATCATTGAGATGAGTTCATCCCTCTTTGTGCCCAATTCATGAACTGGGTCCTTGTCTGTGTGATAAGGGCAATCTGGGGGCCATATATCTTTTAGGGAAGTCTAGACCCACCCATGAGACCAAGCACTTGTAGATGACTCTAGTAGCCACCAAAGTTAGAATCTAACCTTAAGGACAGCTTGCCATAGGACTTTACCTGAATTAGGGCACCCGGGGAGCATGTTTCTTCCTCTATAACTCTTTATTGTACATAATTGTCATAACATTTAAGTAGGACATATAGGGCATTACATCTCATTTATTAAAAAAAATATTTTCTTCTTCAGTGTCATGCATCCCATGCATAATTCATAAGTTAGTTTTTTTTAATAAACTAAAAAAGAAAGAAAAAAAATAGAAGTTTTCATATTTTTCAATTGATCATGATAGACTTACGTTTCATTGCATAGTAACATGCATTTTCTTTATACATTTAAGTAGGACAAATGAGAGCTTAATTGTTTTCTCCTATCTCTTACTTTAAAAAAAAGAAAAAAAAGAATTCATTCATAGTTTCACCATTTTTTTATTTAATTTAAAAAAATAAAAAATTGATCTTTTTCATTTTTCATTTTTTATTCTTTTTTGCATATAGTGATATAAAAAAATAAAAAAAACGTGCATTTTATTTTTTATTAAACATTTTTGTTTGTTTGTTAATAGAAAATAAGTTTCTTTTTATTTTAGATTCTTTCATTAAAAAAAATTGCATTCCTTATCATAAAAATAAAAAATTATCATTATGATTCATTGCATAAATATTGTGTTTTTCTTGAAAAAAACTTTACTTTTCTTGTCATAAAAATGTAAAAATGTATTTTATTTCCTCATTCTTTTGTTGCATTGAATTTCATGATGTCATTATAAAAAATAAAAAAAATGCAATTGCTTTGTGAATTTTTTTTGTTTTTCATTATAAAAAAATCTTGGTTCAAACATTAAAAAAATCTTTGCATCGCATGTCAATAAAAAAAACAACAAAACAAAATCATTTCTTGTCATCCTAAAAAGTTGCATGGTTTGAGTTCATTTATTGTAGATTTTGGATTTAGAAAAAACAAAAAAATATAAGTTTCATTCTTCCTCATACTAGATTTCTTTTACATCATAAAAAATAGAAATAAAAATCGCATTGCTTGTCATTTTTTTCATTATGACTTTTTGTATATATATTGTCATTGTTAAAAAAGAAAAAAAAAGTTTAAGTTACTCCTCAATTGTAAATAAAAAAATTGCATTAGAGTTCTTCACTCTTTTATTTTGCATAGAATAAAATCATCCAATGGCTACTCATCTTTTTTTAAAATAAAATAAAAACAAAAATCATGTTTCACTTTCTCATGCCTTTTTTATAGTCTTGCATATCAATTGCATATAAAAGGGTAGGATTGTAAAACAAATTTCATCAAAGCAATTTTTTTCTTTGCATGCATAAAAAAGATAAAAAAATCATTATCATTGCATTGAAGTGTGATTCATTTTTTTTGTTTCTTAGTTTTCTTTCATAATAGTATTAGGTTTTTGGTCATTTGCATTTTTGTAAAATAAAAAAAAAATATTTTGAACCAATATAAAGTGGATATCAATCAAACTCAGGTTATTGATATTGGAACACTTCCATAGAGGTTGTTGGCAAAAAAAAATCTTGATGAGGCAGCGTAAAAGTAAGAAAGATTTCCAAGTAACAATGGAAGGAGATATGTTGGAACAAGGAGCAAGACACCAACATTGGAAAAATTTAATGTGGTCTTATGTTGTTTTATTCTGCATGAATAAAAAGGGAGTGAAGAAAAAAGAGCAAGAAAAGGGAAAAAAGGAAGAAAGGAAGGCAAGTAGTGACAACCAATTCTTTTATCACAGAAAGCACTCGCAGTGGTTACCATTAAGGCTTGTTTGATCATATTGCCTCCTTTGTAAACTTTGTTGGAGTCTTATTTTAATGAATTTGCATGGATTCAAATAACAAAGTGGTGTCCTTTCTTCATGCTTCCTCATTCTTAACCAATTGTCCCTTGACATTTGAATTCTTTGGAAAGATTGTTTCAAGAAACAACTTCTCAAACCCCTTTCATTGATTTATGTTGTTGTGAAGATGTAGATTTGCATTAAGATAACAGTCGTTGATGGATGTATACCAATTGTCAAAGTCCCATTTTCTAAAAAACAAAAGGAAAAAATAATAAAAAAGAAAGAAAAAAATTGAAAAGAGCAAAGAAAGTGTATTTTATCAATGTTGTCTCAAAATAAAATTTTTGAAATAAGCAATCATTATTTGAAATGATGAATGGCCATTTTTCTTTATCCATAAAAAAAAAGAGGTATATCCCTTGATGTCCCCTTTGAGCTTGGATTTTTTTTTCCATTCTTTAAACCCTGGACAAGGATCACTGCTACACTGGCAATCAACATTTGAAATGTGAATCATTACATTGATTGATAAAAAAGAAGGAAGATGGCAAAAGAGGAGTCAAGACAGAAAAAGAAAGATGAAAAAAAATAAGATGTGAAGGGAACATGAAAATGTGGGGAAATTGAAAAAAAGGGTAGAAGCGAATAAAAGAGTTGTTTTTGTGCAAATAAGATGGAGATCAATGTTTTTGAAAGCATAACAATGATAAATCATTTGATTTAAAGGTCCTTGGTCCCATTAAACCCTTAAACACTTAGTTGAGCCTCATGTATCCTTTCTTTCATAACCCACAACCATGGCCACGTTACAAGCTTTAAAAAACCCATTCTGATTGATGAGTGATTGTTTTCATTTCATATAATTTTAATTTTGAGGCAAATTATTTTTTATTCAACTTTCATTTGATCATAAAAAAAAGTATAGAAAAAAATAGAAAATGAAAAAAGGAAAAAAAAGGGCCCGTTAGGCTGAAAACTCGTAAGAGCGGTCTAAGCAAAAGTTAGGGCAATAAAATGAGAAATGGGACTTATACTGGGGTGCTTTCCCCTAGATTAATGCTTTAATTCATCATTTCTTTGGAGCAAATCTGTGGATATTTCAGTTGCTTATACTTGGGAAATTTCAAGCAAGCATTTTACATCATTTTGCCATCTCAGTGATGAAAGGGATCAATCAATTGAAACAAAGGAACAAGTCTTAAGACAATATCCATTTGTCATTTTTCATCCTACCTTCAGCCTTGTAAATATCTTCTGTTTTCAAAACCTCCAAAATCTTCTAACAAGCTCTCTTGAAAAGAAGAAGGAGAAGGAGAAGAAGAAAGAAAGAGAAAAAAGAGTCACAATCTTGATACACCTGTGAATCCATGCTTGTCCATTGAATAATGCTTCAATAGGGTAAACATAGGCTCAACTGTATGACTTAACAAGTTTTCATCAAGGAAGGAAAGAATGATTGTGGTTGAGATATGTTTAGAAGAAGAAGATGATGATGATGATGATGATGATGAGTAAGAAGAAGAAAAAAGAAGTGGAAGGAGAAAATGAAGGAGAATATGGAACATGAGGTAAAAAGGAAGAACAAGAATAAGAGGGTGATGATGGTGATGACGTGGGTAAGAAGAGGAAAAGAAGAGAGAAAAAATACTTTGATGAAAGATGAAAATAGGGCATTAGAAGTTTCCATTTGAGCACGGGTTTGATTGGTTAAAAAAGGTTTTGGTCCATTTAAAAAAAAGAAAAAAAAAATGTTGTTAACAATTTTGGTTTTAACTCAAGGTTCATGCATTCAATTTGGCTCAAAGCCCAACTCATGCATTTCAATTTGGTTTTGTTACAAGAGTCGTGTATTTCATTATAGGCTTAGATGTATGTATTGTAAAAAAAATGATAATAAAAAAACAAAAAAGAAAGGAGGAAATAAAGGGATATAACGTTGGAAGCCTACAAAGGTAGTCCAAGCAAAGTCAAAGCTAAGATGGGGAAAATTTTTTGGGGCGAAGATATAAAGCATCTCGTTTAGTTTTGACTTCAAGCTCACACATTTCATTTAACATTCATACATGTCATGTCTAGTTTTAGGTCCATGCATTTTTTTGTTTTGACATAGAATCCATGCATGTCATTTGCTTATAATTCAAGTTGCATTGAATAATAATATTTCAGTCAGAACCATGCATTCAGTTCTATGCAGTTAGATTCTAGAAAAAAAAGAGAGAAGAAAATAAAGAGAGAAGAAAATAGAGAGAGAGATTAAAAAAAGAATGAAGCAAAAATTTGAAACTGGGGCAATTTAAAAAAAGTTGAGAAAAAAAGATGAGAATGAAAGGGAAAAAAAAGAAAAAAAAGGAAAAAAGAAAAGTAAGAGAAAAGGAAAAGGAAAAGCAAAAAAGAAGAGAGAAGAAAGTTTGTCAAGATCAAGAAAAAAAGAGGAAGATTCAATTGAGGCATACACCATTGGTTAAACTCAGATGTTCATTGATGCAACTTTAGAAGTGAGACATAGACACTGGGGCAATAAGCTCTAGTGTTAAAGGAAAGAGGGTTAAAGCAACAAGACAGAGCAAGATAAAACCCAAGTCCAAATTAAACAAAGGTTTAATTGGTCAAAGCGTTCATGGGTTAGCAATAAGCTCAGGTAATTTCACAAATGTTGTTTATGCAGGTTATCAGACTCAGACATAATTTTCTGTTCGACGAGGAGGTTTTGCTGGTTGTATCATTGGCGAGGAGATTCCGTCAATTGCACACTTATTCGGCAATGAGGTCCCGCTGATTGCATATTTTTGGCGAGGAGGTTCCGCCAATTGCAAGTCTACTTTTCTGTTTGACGAGGAGATTCCGCCGAATGCAGAATTGTTGTTCTACTGGTGAGGAGTTTCCGCCAATTGCACCCTTATTCGGAGAGAAGGTCCCGCCGGTCACATATGTATGGCGAGGAGGTTCCTCCAGCTGCATATTTACATTTCTGTCCGGTGAGGGGATTCCACCGGTTGCATATCTATGGCGAGGAGTTTCCGCCAGTTGCATATTTTTTCGGCGAGGAGGTTCCGCCGGTTTCATTTTTTCTTTTTTGTTTGGCGAGGAGTTTCCGCCAATTTAATACTTGTTCGGCGAGGAGGTTCCGCCGGTTGCATTTTTCTTTTTTGTTTGGCGAGGAGTTTCCGCCAGTTTCATATTTATTCGGCGAGGAGGTTCCGCCGGTTGCATTTTTTTACTTTTCTGTTTGGCGAGGAGGTTCCGCCGCTTGCATATTTACCTTTCTAGATGGCGAGGAGGTTTCGCCAATTGCATATTTACTTTTTTTCTCCGGCGAGGAGGTTCCGCCAACTACATATTTACTTTTCTGTTTCGGCGAGGAGGTTCCGCCGGTTGCATGTTTAGTTTTGTTGTTTGGCGAGGAGGTTCCGCCTAATGCATATTTACTTTTCTGTTCGGCAGGGAGATTCCACCGCTTGCATATTTACCTTTCTAGATGGCGAGGAGGGCCGCCAAATACATATTTACTTTTCTGTTCGGCGAGGAGGTTCCGCCGTTTGCATATTTATCTTTCTAGATGGCGAGGAGGTTCCGCCAAATGCATATTTACTTTTCTGTTCGGCGAGGAGGTTCCGCCGCTTGCATATTTACCTTTCTAGATGGCGAGGAGGTTCCGCCAATTGC
Organism: Sesbania bispinosa; assembly: GCA_026901365.1. Taxonomy (NCBI): domain Eukaryota; kingdom Viridiplantae; phylum Streptophyta; class Magnoliopsida; order Fabales; family Fabaceae; genus Sesbania; species Sesbania bispinosa. The sequence continues at coordinate 275,634 of QLOH01000473.1, read as the reverse complement.
ATATTTACTTTCTTTCTCCGGCGAGGAGGTTCCGCCGGTTGCATGTTTAATTTTGCTGTTTGGCAAGGAGATTCCACCACATTCCTTCTTTAACTTTTCCATTTGATAGTTTCTTTCAGTCAAAATAGGAAGTTCATGTCTTTACTTATTCCTTACTATGATAATATAAAAATCACAGTTATTTATATCATATTGTAAAGAATAAGTAAAGAGGGGCAACTGTGAACACCCGATTTTGACCGGAAATTTTTCTTTTTTCTTTATTTTATTTTATTCACAAAAAAGGAAAAAAAGAGAAAAAAGGACTAACTTTGATAATCATGTCCAATTTTATGGAGTCCAAAATATTTTTTACTCGGCTTGGGTCCATGGCCCATACCCATTAGCATCACTTGGTTTATTCGAAAAAAACCCTAGCCACTTTCTGAAAATGGTAAGATTCTGTCCTTTAATTTGATTGAAAATTAATTCTTTTCTTTTTATTGCAGATCAAGAAATTTGTTTGATCAGAATATTAATTTTTGAGATACAATCTGATTGAAGAAAAAAGAGATCGATGGGAATCAATTTCAGGATATACTCTGATTGCAGAAAGAGAAGGATTACATCTAATCAGTTTATTTTGGGATACAATTTGATTGAAGATAAAGACAGATTGCAGGCAATCAATTTTGGAGATACATTTTGATTGAAGGAAAAGAAGGATTATTGGCAATCAATTTAGGATACAATCTGATTGGAGGAAAAGAGGAATTTTTTCGCAAACAAAGGAATCAACAATCAAGAGGCAACAAAGAATTTTTTCACTATAAAAAGAGAGAAGCAGGAGACTGGAGAGGGGGACAAAAAAATGGAAATTGAGAGCCTAGAGTAGGGGACGAAAAAAAAGAAACAAGGAGAATCACCAGATTACAAGACTAGAGGTAGAGGCAAGAAGTAACGTAACATCATAAGAGAGGCACGTGAGCAAGGAAGAGAGAAGCAATCAGGAATAGAAGTTATAAAAAGTGTTTTGCTTAAAATCTCTGGTTAGAAATCTTGTGGTTTTCTTTATTCTTGTGTACCCATTGTTGTCTTGCTTATTATTGAGAAGAAAAAGATAATTTATTTATTTTTCTTATTGGGTCTATATGATTGCTAAGAAGATTAATTTCATGAATTATTCTTTTATCCAACAATCTTGAATTCATTGGGTTTTTATTAGTTTGTGAGTCTCTCTCTTTATTTGTGTGTATAGGAGATCAACGTGAATTGAAAATATAAAAATTTGGATATATCAAATCGCATCTTGATATAATTTCATTGTTATTGTTATTATATATTAAATATATATAAAATCAACATTTTTTATTGTAAATATTATAATAAATTAAAAATATTCCTGTGTAAATCTTTTCTTTATTTTTCTTTTAATCTCTTGATTTGTAAAGATTTCATCATTAATTTTCTTTAATATTTGTAATTATTATTAATTTATAAAATATTAATTAATTTACTCTCCCTTAAATAACTCTTACTTCTACAATTTAATTTTGTATATTCAGTGCTTTGAAATAAGTCATATTTTTTTGTATATATTAAATATATAAAAAAGGGTAAAATAAACATTTATTTGCACATTCAATTTAGGGGTAACCGTTATAAAACGGGCGTGTAGGGGTGTTTTGGGGTTTAGTCTCCACCCTTCCCAAAACGTAATCGATTCCCGAATCCAAATCAATCTTCAAAAATTACATTTTTAGGGTTTCCAATTTTCCCTAATTTAACAAAATTGGTGGTGACTCCCATTTTTGGAACCATTTATTTTTTGGGTCGTTACACTGGGTCAACAATCATCACATTGGATCCACTTTAATTAAAGCCAGACTTTTAAATTACGTGGGCCACATTAATAAAATTATTTAAATATGATGCTATTTTAATAAAGGGAAGGTTTTAAATGGAGAAACAAGATAGCATCTATTTGAAAAGGGAATATGCAAGATAAGGATTTAAATGGCAGCTGATCAAGATAAAATCAGCAATTATTTGGATAAAGATTCTACAGATTAAATTCTAAATTTAAATTGGAGATCAAATCAGCACAAGATCAAGCTAAAAAGAGGGAAATGAGGAAAGCAGAGTAAACAAGGATAAGATCAGGAAGAGATTAAGCTGAAAAAGGAGGAAATCAGGGAAGCTGGAACAAGAAATACGCTCCACCTGCGCTGAGCGCAGGGTGAAGCACATCAATACAGAATCAGTTTTCAAAGGATTTCAAACAAGATTCCTTTCAGATTTCAGATTGCTTTCCAACTTATATTTAAAGAACCTTTTGCATAGATCATAGGAAGCTTTTGGAGAGCCAGAGAGAGCTTTTGGAGAGACGGTAGAGCAGAGCTAGGGCTGGAGAAAAGTGTGACAGTTTCTCCGTTAGTTTGTAATGGCTACCATGCGTAGCTAAACTCTCCGATAGGATTGAATGTAGTCGATTCAATCCTTGGTTGTATGCGAATTCTGTTTAATATCTATGAATCCCTGTTTTATGATATCAGTATTTTATTCTGTGCTTAATGCGTAGCTTCCGCCTGTGTGCTGGAGTTATAGGTTGGTTTTATGGGGCGCATTGGAAAATGGTTTTATAAAATCAATAGTGAGTTTGGGGGAGCCTAGGAATAGGAAACTTGAATTCTGATTGGTAAAAATACTCATGTTAGTTGCTGAGGAATCAGGGCGAATTGATAGTGTTAACAAATGGATAACAAATCTTTAAAGCCGGGGTAATTTTTCGCCTGGGAGAACCCGCATGAATTATTTCTGAGTATTTCGCGATCCGGGAAACCTACGTGGAATAATTTAGTTTGCCTAAGGTATCATAATTACACATTCATAAATATTATTGGGGTTCACATATGAAAGGGGTGCGATGAAACGAAATTCAATCATAGTCCAAGTAATTGTCTCTACCTATCTCACTTTAAGTTCTGTTTTATTTACTTTCGCAATTCTCAACAATCAACAATCATACTCCCTACTTGATAGTTGTGACCACTAATCTTTATAAATTGAACCGTTCCCTGTGGATACAATACTTTTACTATTATACTGCTAGGTTTTTGGTACGCTTGCCAGAAATTCAACATTACGCAACCATAATGCATGAACAGTGGTCTCAAAGCATGCCACAAATTCAACCTCCATGGTAGAAGTAGCAATGACAGATTGCTTTGCACTTTTCCATGAAATTTCTCCTTCAGCCAACAAATAAACATAACCAAATGTGGATTTCCTTGAACCCACACATCCAACATAGTCTGAATCCGAGTAGCCAATCACTTCAAGATGATCTGACCTTTCTGTAGGTGATCATGTAGTCCTTGGTGCCTTGTAAGTACCTAAGAACTTTCTTTGCAGCTTTCCAGTGGTCCATTACGGGATTACTTTGATATCAGCCTTACATTCCAACATAAAAACTAATATCCGGCCGAGTGCAAGTTTGAGCATACACCAAACTCCCAACCACTGATGCATAAGGAATAGACTCCATGGCCTTTCGTTCCAAATCATTCTTGGGACATTGCATTTGACTAAACTTATCCCCTTTCTGAATTGGAACTACTCCAGCAGAGCATTTTTCCATTTTGAACCTCTCTAACACTTTATTAATATAGCCTTTTTGAGACAAACCTAACATTCCTTGTGATCTATCACAGAATATTTCTATTCCTATCACATAGGATGCCACACCCATATCTTTCATTTCAGAGTTGTTAGAGAGAAATTTTTTACATTATGTAACAAACCAACATCATTAGCAGCAAGAAGAATATCTTCAACATATAGAACCAAAATAATGATCTTGCTCCCACTGATCTTCATGTAGATACACCGATCAATAGTGTTCTCTACAAAACCATATGAAGTTATGGTATCACTAAAGATACCATTGTCGGGAAGCTTGTTTCAGTCCATATATTGACTTCTTTAATTTACACACCAAGCTTTCTTTTCCTATGGTTGAGAAACCTTCCGGTTGATCCATATAAACTTCCTCTTCTAAGTCACCATTCAGAAAGGCAGTCTTTACGTCCATTTGGTGAAGCTCTAGATCATAATGAGCTACCAAAGTCAAAATACTCCTTAAAGAGTCCTTTTTTGAAACTGGTGAAAAGGTATCTTTATAATCAATGCCATCCTTTTGAGTATAGCCTTTGGCGACAAGTCTAGCCTTATACCTTTCGATATTGCCCTTTGAGTCTTGCTTGGTCTTAAAGACCCATTTACAACCGACTCATTTAGAACCTTTAGGCAACTCGACTGGACCCCAAACTTGGTTGTCATCCATTGATTTCAACTCTTCTTTCATAGCATTGAACCACTTTTCAGAATTATTACTTTCCATGGCTTGTCTGAACGAGACTGGATCCTCATCAATGCTTAAGTCACATTCATGTTCAATAGAGTACACCACATAGTCATTCGAAATAGAAGGCCTTTTCTGCCTTACATACCTTCTTAATGCTACTTCTTGTGGTTCCTCTACCATTTGCTCATTTGTGACTTGCACATTGTCAGCTGGTTCATCATTAATATGTTCATTTTGTGGTGTTGGAACATTAACTTGTTGTCTCTGCATGTTGTGTGATTGTGATACAACAACAGGGATAACAACTTGAGAAGAGACACTAGATGTAGAAACATTACTAGTAGTCTCTTGAATGTCCACTTTTTGTGATTCCTCACTCCCACTAAACTGACCATTCTCAATGAATCGAGCATTACCAGACTCAACTATTCTCGTACTATGGTTAGGACAATAGAACATATATCCCTTTGAATTTTCAGGATAGCCGATGAAGTAACCGCTAATGCTTCTTGCATCAAGCTTCTTTTCATGTCAATTGTATATCCTTACTTCTGCTGGGCAACCCCAAACATAAAGATGTCTTCAATTGGGTTTCCTTCCAGTCCATAGTTCATAAGGAGTCTTAGGAACTGCTTTACTAGGAACCCTATTAAGCAGATATACAACAGTCATTAATAAATGCATCAACAAAGATAAAGGAACATTGTTATGACTCAACATACTTTTAACCATGTCCATAAGAGTACGATTCCGCCTTTCTGCTACACCATTTTGTTGTGGTGTACCGGGCATGTATACTGTGCACATATGCCCTGACTTTCGAGAAACTTTGCAAATGGACTTGGACATTGTCCACTCTCATTGGTTTTACCATAATATTCACCACCTCTATCGAACCTCACCACTTTTACTTTTCTATCTAACTATCTTTCTACCTCATTAATGAACACCTCAAGGACATCCACTGATCGAGATTTTTCATGCAGTAAATATATATAACAATAACGTGAGAAGTCATTGATAAAAGTGATAAAATACTTTTCATCGCCCCAAGACGAAACGTCAAAAGGACCACAAATATCAGTGTGTATTAACTCAAGAAGTTGAGTGCTTCTTGTGGCGGGATTCTTTGATATGTGTTTGGTTTGCTTACCCTTAATGCAATCCACACACACATCCCAATTATCAAAACCCAATTGAGGTAAGACTTCATTTTTCACTAACCTCAACATCCTTTCTTTGGATATATGACCCAATCTTTGATGCCATAAGAAAGCAGAACATTCATTACGTGCACTACGTTTACTACCAACAACATGCTCAACATTAAAAAAGGATTCAGAAAAATTAACATCAACATTGAAACGATATAAACCATCCAATAAGGTACCAGAACTATAACAGTACGCAAGTTTATACAAATGAAAAATATCGTTTCCATTCCTAAAATTAAAACCTAAACAATCCAACTTTGCAACAGAAACTAAATTCCTAGCACAACCAGGAACATAAAGACACTTTTCAAGATCTAGACAACAACCAGTGTCTAGAATCAATCTATAAGTCCTTATTCCTCCTATTTGTGCCTTCATTCTATTCCCCATATACAAATATTTTTCAATTCATTTTATGGGGTGGATTGAAAGGAATCCCTGCATAATCTAATAATTTACAATAATGGGGGTTTTTTGACAACTGTTCATTGGGCCTTCTACTAACAAATTGTTTTGGTCAAAAAAAGGCAATAAGTTGGGGTTCTATCTCATTACTATTTATGGGCATTTACTGTTTGGGCCCATGGGATGTTAAATCCCTTTATTTCTGGTGGATTGATTTTGTACATTCAGCTAAGTTATGATGTCCAGTAGGATTTTCTCCTCTCTTTCTCTCTATCACCGAGTTTGTGTGTGTAGGGTTTCATAGATGTGTCATTTCCTTCTCAAGCGACAACTGTTCCAGAAGCAGGAGGTGTCTCCTTCTCACGATGATGGTTGTGGTGTTTGATTCGGTAGCTGCCATGTGTTTATTGTGTGGGATTTTCTTTTTCATCCGCGTTTTACCTATAAATTGCAGAGGTTGCCTATAAATCACGGAGGTCATGCGTTAATCTCTCCTTAATCTCAAAGCTATTTTATTTTTCTTTCATTAATTGTTTCAACAGAATATGTATTGGTCTTTTCTCTTACCTTAATCTCAATATGTGTTTTCATTTGCATCCTATACCCTTTCATTAATGTCGTAGTTTTTTATTAACCCTCATTAATTGCTGATATTCGCTCAATAGGCACTACAGTAGTTTTAAGCTTTATGAATTTAGAATAGAGGTTATGTGTGTGGAAGATTTTTCCATTTTGAAAAAAAAATCTCGCTCGTGATGATCGAGTAGTTTTTCCTTATTTTCTGTTGTAGGGCTTATTAGGTTGTGCTGTTGAAATCCCCTTTGTTCCGGGATTACAATCCACTTTAATTTGAATTCAAATTTTGGGGGCAAAATTTACCCTTCTCATGAGGAAGCAATCTACTATATATATGTACAATGCATGGTCTCATTACGCTCATCTCCAATTCCTCAAATCTCTTACCTCAATTGTCATTGTTATCTTTGTGCATTATGGCTCTTGTGAATGGACCAATTGACATGGTCAGGAACATATGTGGAGTGAAAGATTCATGGAGATTGAAAGTGAGGGTTGTCCGACTCTGGAAGAGTTGCTCTAAAAACGATCCTAAGAATGTTTTCTCTTTGGAGATGGTTTTGGTGGATGTTGAGGTTGCATTTTGCTAAAGAAAACCTTTTCTTTATTAATTACATGAAATCAATTTCTTCTAAGTTGTAGAATATTACATTTCAATTTTAATGTTGTGATACTTATTTAATGCGGAAAAATTTCATTGCAGGGTGCAAGGATACAGGAAAGTATCCGTAAACCAATGATCAGGAAATTTGCCAATGTTATTGTTGAGGGAGACTTATACAAGATGATTTACTTTGCTGTTGTGAAGAACATGGGTAACTTCTGTGCCACCAAACATGAATTCAAGCTAATTTTCAACAGTAGGAAAACTGTCTTTCGTGCTGAAAGCCAACTCATTCCAGAGTTTGGTTTGTCATTGTCATCCTTTGAGGATATAAGGAATACGAAGGGGGAATCTGAATATTTGTATGGTATATTATTTAATTTTATTTAATACATAACATCTCATCTTTTTGAAAACTATTTTTATTTCAGAAATTTTTCCTTTGCATTCATGCTGATTTATATTGTTCTTTTGTTCATCAAACATGATGGGGTTACTTACTGCGGTATCTGCTGAGAAAAATATTGTTAAAGATGGGAAAACAACACGATTGATTGTGCTTGAGCTCACTGATGATAAGTTAATATCTTCCCCTTTTCTTATTAATTTTTTATTATTTTCTTTACTAATTCATGTTAACTGAACATGTGTTTTATAAATTTTACAGGGGTAAGATAAGGTGTACTCTTTTCGGGGACTATGTAGACAAAGTAAATGAATTCCTATCATTGAGTGGTACACAGTTAACTGTTGTTGTCATTCAATTTGCAAGAGTTAACACTTACAAGGGTTAGTAATACTAAAACTTCAAATTTACTATTAAACATTCACAACTTTCTTATGCTTGACTATTTTATTATGTTTGTAGTTGATGTTGGTTTGGTCAATGTGTTCAACACCTCACGGTTGTTGTGGAATCCACAAATAGTTGAAGCAATTGAATTTAGAAAAAGGTTATTGTTTAAATATTTGAGCTTATAAAATATTTGATACAAAAAGTCATAAACATTGAATTGCATTTGTATTTCCAAATTAAAAATTCTTTAATGGTTTGTCCATTTTTTGAAGCTGTTTATTATTTTAGTTAGTGTTGCTTGCCATGAGGTGGACTCCGATATATATTTGTATTGGGTTTCTTGATGATGATATTCAATCTTTGTCCATGAAAGATGAGTTTTTGAATTCATTCCCTCGGAAGAATCTGGAAGAGTTACCAACATGTGAAGAGGTGTTTAATTTTTCAGTTTATTTCTTTTGATTTTTTGTTTGAGGAAACTTTATTCTAAAATATATCTTCATTTGATTCCAATGTTATTATTTTTTTACTCTTATTTAGAGTTATAATTAACTTGTGATGATAATGTATGTGTAGGATGGTTTCTTCGTTGTCCTTGCAACTGTTTTATCTATTATTGATGATCATTGGTGGTAAGATTTTGTAAAATTCTGTACTTGATATTATCAAATTTAATTTTTAGTTAAAAAGTTTTAGTTATATGTTTAAAAAATGTTTTAGGTACAAGCTGAAGTCGTTGGTCTGTGACCGCTTTGAAACGGTAACTTTCATTCTCTTTGATAGTCATTGTCATTACCTGCTTAATAAGTCATGCGAGGAGATGTTGTCAATAGCAAAGGTTGTAAGTTTTGTTAATTTAAAATGGATAATTGTTTAAATTATATATTCCAACTGTGTATTTCCTTTTTATATTTTATGATTTTTAGTGAACTAATTTCATTGTTTTTTCATCTATTTTTTAACTTTTTAGTTAAATTCAGAATTATCTATTTAGTTAAAAAAAGGTCTAATGGTATACATTTTAAATTGTTTTAGTCATATTTATCTTTGACTGAAAAGGTAATGAATGTATATTATTTAGGAAACTTCACCCACTTATCCTGATGAGTTGAAAGAAATTGTGGGAAAGGAAATATTGTTCAAGGTTCAAAAGAATGCAGACGTAACTTTTGTTTATGATGATGATGCCTATAAGGTGAAAAAAATATGTGATGATACTGAAATCATTGAAGAATTTAAGACTGATGGCTCCATTGTGACACCCCAAAAGGTTTTAAAACTTACTATTTGTTTTCCCAAAATCTGTTTAAGATTCTAATTATCATCGTATTTTTTTTAATGAGCTATTTTTTTCCCTGAAGCTGAAGTTTGTGCCCAAGTTTAGTGATATGTCTTCGCCCAATGTGACATGTGAAGTATCTAAATGTCTTGATGAAGAATTCACTATTCTCACACAACCTGAATTTTCCACATTTGAAAAGGGGGACTCTTCTTCTTTGCGTGAAAAACACTCTAATGTTTCAAATAAGAGTTATTTGGAAGGCATGGTTTTCACCGTTGATCCATCTGTTCAGGATAGTGTCCAAGACATGAGTATTTTAACTGATAGTCAAGTGTCTACAATTTCATTGGTTGAACCTTCCGAACTTCATGTTAACGATAACCCAGATGGAAAGAAAGTAGTGGATAATACCAATATCAATTCTACTGTGAAGAAGAGAAAGTTGAGGATTAAAACTGTTAAGGCAGAGAAGGATTAGCTCTTTCTAATCTTTAAGGCAAATTAATATATATATATATATATATATATATGGGTATTATGCAATAGTATTAATGTATCGTATGTTTTTAGTATATGGTGGGCATCACTTTTGTGAACCTTAGGTATTGACTCAGATAATGTCATCGTATTGTCGGTGTCCTAATCTTTAGGAAAGAAGTATCAAGTATCTTTTTATTGGCAATCTGTTAATGCCGAATGTCCTGTTTCTGTTATTTAAATTTCCTAATTAGATGTGTCTATGTTTAGTTGCTGTCTTTTGTAATGTTGAAATTATGTAATGAAATTAGTGTTATGTACTACTGTGTTTGATGTTGGTTCTTTATCTATTCCTTTGGTTATGATTCTTAAATGATTTATGTTATTTTATTATTTTTATTGATTAAAAATCTTTTCCTACACATTATCAGTAATTACATTTTGGATTATATAGTAAATATCTTAGTTGGTATTTTCTTTTTCCAATTTAGTCATTACTTTAGTTTAATTTATTGTCTCATTATTCCATCAATTTTATATTATTTAATGTATATCCATTAATAGACGGCAAGGATTTATGTTTAGTTTGTACATTTAACTGTTCACACTGTCTCTTCTTTGTCTTTTCCAACTACTCTCTTCCTTCCACCACTACTCATTTCATTAGATAAGATTTGTACTTTGACGTTAGAAAATTTATTTATTCCTTTTGTTTCATGCCTAATTTATGGATTTAATGTCTATACGTTTCAGCCAACCTTCCTGCTACCCCTGAAATGAGGGATATGGCCATGCCTTTTAAATTGTTGTGCACGTTTCTTCGTAGCTATATATTGAGTTCTATTGCTCATCTTCTTCATTTCTTTCTATCTTAACTTCTTCGTGTCATGTAACTCCATGTTATCATACCTTCTTTCTTATGTGCTTAGTTGTTGTTAATGCTTTAGTAGTTCATATGAAGTTGTGTTTTTTTTTATTGTAGAGTTGTGTCTTTCTTTTTCTTTTTATCTGTTGCAACCTAATATTATACTCATAATTTTGAAACTTGCTAACATTATTCTAACTAATCAGCATGTTTGGATCATTCCCCAACTTTGTTTGTTTAAAAAACATAGATACGAACTGTGAATCATGCAGTATTAGAGTTCAAGTTATTCGGATCTGAAGTGTTCCACATTTACCTGGTGCTGGAGATTTTGTAAGCATAGACATGGCTTTATTTGATTATGATGTAAGTCTTAGTATTTTGTGCACTATCATATGTTGACCAATTTAATTAAAATTTATATATGTATTCAATTTGGAGGTTTTTTCCTTTGTTATTAGTGCTAGATTAATGTTGTCTTATTTATTTATTTGATATTTTTTTTATAGGGGACTAAGATTCAAGCTTCTTTGAGATATTCTATTGTGTCTATTCTGAATGTGAAACTGTCAGAAGGTGTTGTATATGATATTGGTGGTTTTAAGTTATTCCTAAAAATGGAATTGATCGAGTCACTAATCATGCTTTTAGATTAATGCTAACATCTAACTCTCGAGTTATTTCTTGTGCAATTGAAAAGTATACTCATTATGGCTTTAGTCCTATTTCTGTAAAAGACATATTTGACATCAGGGGTCGTCCAAATGAATTAGTTGGTATGGATAACTATGATCAACTATACTATTATTCTATTTTTCTTCTTAGGCCAATGTTCTTATGATGTAATCTGAGTCTATTATTATTTGATTCTTAATTAATTTTGTTAGATGTTGTTGGAGTTCTGACTGGTGTATCTTCAAAGAAACACTATTTGAATGATTATAAAACATGCACCATGATGTTTTTGGAGTTAAGTGATCACACGTAAGTTAGAGTTTAATATCTTGATCTCTTATTTTTTATTTAGTTTACTCTTAAAATCATAGATTTTAAGTACACTTTTTTATTAGTGGCAGAGTTGAAGTTGTGGTTTATGATGAATATGTTGAGTATGTTCATGAGTATTTGAGGTGTCATGGAAGATGTACATCCCAGAAATTGGAACCTAGGAAACAAAAGGAAAGCCTTAGGTGGTGAACACAGCCAAGGGAGGGAAGTTAGAAGTAGGGTGAGAATTCAGTGGTTAAGTGTGATTTCAGACAAGAAATTAGGGAATTGATTTATCAAGAACTAGAGTGGGGAAGGGTTTGGATGAGAAGAACTAAGTTAGAATAATGTTTTCATGGAGAGGAATTAGGTTTGAGAAGGAGAAAAATGAATTGGAACCAAGAGGGGCACAAACCGAGGTTATCGCTTAATTTTGGGAGTTAGGCCTAATGACCTTGGTACACTAATTCGCAAATATCTAGAGCTATAGGTGTCCATTTAAGGTGATTCCACTTTCATTAGAAATCTTATTTCCGGGGCTTCAGTTTGATATATTATATGATAGTAATCCGAGCTCGTTTGCACCTCCAAACAGCAAATTTACGCGCTTACGCGCTAAAGCGCGCAGAAGTGCGCAGAAGTGCGCGCGAGAGTGCAGCGTTTTTAAAAACGCAGAACTGACTTCGTCTTTCATTTTTCCTCCATTCCTAGGGTTTGTTAGAGTGATAGGGAGAGGGTTTTAGAGAGAGAAAGGGCTTGGAGATGGATGAGGGCTTGATTGAAGGTGCTCCATCATTCCTAAGGCTTGGATTCTACCATTCCTCCATCATCTTCTTCCTCCTCTTCCTCCATTAGAGCTTCCTTTTATTTGAATATATGTTGTTTGGCTCAAACCCTAGGTTAGAGGATTTGGGGGTTTCATGAAATTGGAGGTTTGGGATGTTGATTGTGCCTATAATTGCTTTTGTTCATGCTTATTATCATGTTTATGCATTGAATGAAGGTTTGTTCATGTTCCTAACCCCCACCATGTTCATGGAAAATATTTTGGGTCTTTGACCTCATGAAAATGGAAAAGGAAATGTTTTGGGTCTTTGACCTCATGATAATGGTAAAGGAAAATGATTTGGGTCTTTGGACCTCATGGAAATGGTTTTGGGTCTTTAGACCTCATGTAAATAATCATGTTTTGGTCCCTGGACTCATGTTTTTGAGACTCTGTCTCCAGTCCTTGAACTCATGTTAATTAAGCAAGATTTTGGTCCATGGACTCACGCTTCAAGACTCTGTCTTCGGTCCATGGACTCATGTTAAAAGAAATAAATTCATGTTTGAATCTACCACAGTTAATGGGTTAAGGTCTTATGGCCTTCAGGGACGACGATCTCTATTAGTCTGAGCTCAATCTAGCCTCACAGATAAGTGGAAAGACCCCTTGGGTGTTGGGTAAAACACTTCATGACTGACCCTGCATTTATGATTGTCCTTGGATGGCTAACCCTACATGTCTTGACTTTCTATGATGAACATTTTTATAATTGTTGAAGTTATGCTTTACTGCTATATGTCATGTGTTTTGTTTTCCCCTACACTGCACACACCGTTACCGCACTCACTGGGACGTAGTCTCATCCCACGCTGTGGGAAAAATCTTTCAGTGTGCAGGTCATTGTTCTGGTACTTAGCAAGGGAGCTGAGGACTGACGTGAGGTAGATTGTGAAGACGGTCATTGGAGTTCTTTTAGTATAGTTATTGGTTTAATGATGTAAATTAATATAATTCTTCAGTAAAGGATTAAGTGTAGTTACAATTAATTAGTAATTGGTGTAGAAACCTGTAGTTGGCCACGGAGGCCCATTTTCCTTAGAAATAGATTAGAAGTCATATTATTATGAACTGTATTGGTAGTTTTGCTAGTTTTCAGGTGAGGCCGAAAATTGGGAAATGTCCAATTTTCAGGGGAAACTCTGCCGGATTTCCGGTAGGAGTTTTGGGGAACCATGATACTCCATGTCTAGGTTCATTTCCCTTAGATTTGAATATAATGTTTCATGTTGTATTGTAGATTGAATTGTAGTGAAGGCTTAAGTAAGCGTTGGATTACCTAAGCGATTGTATGATTTGTTCACCGATATCGAAAATGGCGCGAAATAATTTAAGAAATTCGGGAATAGTGTTTCCAACGGACATTATTCTTGGATTCAGAAATTAGGACGTTGCAGAAGATCTACTCTAATAATAGTCATTCAGTTTGTGAAGATCTTGCCTTATGGTGGACAAATGTTTGGTTAACTTCTATAATTTTCATACAGTGGTTTATATTATTAGTTTATTCTTATTTTGTAACTCATCACTTTAATGATTTTAGTAGTTAGGTTTGCTTAATTTATAAACTCATTTTACAAAGCTTCCTTACTCATGGGAACAAGTAAGTGTATTGTTCGAAGTGTTTTAAACATAAGCAGGATATTTTTCAATCCTTTAATCTCTGAGATTCAGAATTTGAAACAAAGGTATTCTTTTTCATTTTTATTAAAAATTAAAAAACCTTATATCTGTTCCATAATATCATTTGGTTTTTTTCCAATTAGTTATATTAATGAAAGGTAAATTGATCTTAGTTTGGAGCGTACTGGAGTTGACATTTATGGTAATTTTCGGTCTGGGATAAATTCCTTGAATGAAACAGATAAATGGGATAAATATTTATTTTTCTTTTCAAGGATTAAAATCGGTCAGCTATATTTTACTACTAAGGTACTTCTTGTCTCTATTTCTTTGCTTTAATTTTTATTGCAAAATAGAAGTATACGTTGATTTATTGAGTTGTCTTTTGTTTTTTGTAGTATGGTATTTGTGTTTTTTGTGCCAAGATAACTGATATTCTTCATCAAACACCTTGGTGGTCAATTGACTCTAAAACCATTAAAGATGACTTCTTAGATCCAGATTTTGAGTTAAATATTGACTCACCTGATATAATTCCAAGGTTTGAAATTTAGTGTTTCATGAATTATTGTTTTAATATTTATTTTTTCCAAGTTTTTTGTATTTTATATTGCGCTTTGTAGTTATAATTATTATGTTTATGTTCATTGATTGATAAATGTTCATATATTAGGTATAACATTAGTTGAAGTCAGTGACGGATTCGATGTGACTTACCTAAGTTTATGTGATGCTGATATTGAGGGTATAGTTAATATCCCATGTAAACCAGTTGTTATGTCATTGAAGGTAAATTCACAATATTTTTAATTGAAACGTGTTTAGTTAAATTGATTCCAGGTTTTATAATTTTTTTAAAAGAAATTGCAAAAAATTTTTGTTTTGTAGGATCCTTACTCAATGGACTTACCTGAAATATTAAATGATTTGATTGGAAGAGACTATTTGTTTATGGTAGAGAAGTCTTTTACCAGTCTATCTTTTGAAGGAAATTTGAAAGTTCTGGGAATTTGTTGTGATCCTGATCTCGTGGAAATATTCCTTCGTCTTAGATACAATTTCATTCCGGATGAGGTATATATTTAATGATTCATTACAATACATTTTTTTCCTATTATATATTTGATTAATTTATTTGGATGAGTTCACCTTCAAATTTTTTTCCAATTTCCTCAATAGGTTCGCAATAAGGTTCACAACTTGCTAAGTACTATGCATAATGGTGTTTATGTTGTTGAACCTGAACATTCTAGACACTATGCCAAAAAAGCTATTTAAGGGCGCTTCCGTGTAGCATAAAAGGGCGCTTTCGTATGCCCTCGTAGAAACTGCTCTTGTTTCATCGTTAAAACGAGGGCGTGCCCAGAAGCGCCCTGAAGTTAGTAAACAAGGGCGCTTCTGAAAAACACAGAAGCGCCCTCTGCAATGTGTCAGGTGAGGAGGGCGCTTCAAGGAAGCGCCCTGGTTGGCCAGGACAAGGGCGCTTCCTTGAAGCGCCCTCCATATGCACAGGACGTGCATATGGAGGGCGCTTCAAGGAAGCGCCCTCGTCCTGACCAACCAGGGCGCTCCAATGAAGCGCCCTCCTTCCCTTTTTTTTTTCTCTATTTTTTTTTGCTCTATAATTTAGATGAAGCTGTGAATACAGTATTTCACACCTGCAAAACTCAATACAGCAGCCATAATTTCATCCTTGAAATTAATTTCAAAAGTTTTGAATTATATGCTTAATATATACAACATCCTTAACCAAGACTAAGTCTAATTATTAACCTATAAAAAATTTGGCAGAGTTTCCTCTGTTTTTACAAGTTTTCCCAATTTAACAAACACCTGTAAAAATCCATACCAACAGCCAGAAAGCATGTCATGAAAGTAATGTCAAAAGTGCATAGAATATGCTTAACAATCAACATCCTAAACCATGAATAAGTGTACTCATTATAAGCAAAAAAAAATTGGCAGAGTTTCCTCTGTTTTTACAAGTTATCCCACTTTATCAAACACCTGTAAAACTCCATACCAGCAACCAGAATTCATGTCATGAAACAAGTGCTTGTCATTAAAGTATATATAACATTCAAATCAAAGTATACAAAATTGAAATTGAACTTATCATTAGTTAACATCTTTGTACAACATTTTCATATTAATAGTACATGTGTAATTACTTACCATCAACAATTACAAATCAATCACAGACAATTGGTTACAACATGTTTTGCCCATTCTTCTTTAACCTCATCAAGTTGCTCCACAGTGTAACTCGGGCATCGGTGTTGAGCAAAATACTATATAAAAACCCAAAATTTCATTTCATTAATAGAAGTTCTAAATGGGGATAAAAATACTTGTTATAACAATTCCAAATTACCTCTCTTGATATAGTGAGTGCATTTTGATGGATTATCTCCTTCATGAAACACATAACATAAAGGCCACAATCACTGTTGTTAGTTTGCCGTGGACACTACAAAAATAATTTATAATGAAATCAACTTACGTAATGATAAGTTATGAAGGAACACAAGAGTTCGCGCAACATTACCTGTATGCGGTACCAAATGGGATCAGGTATAATCATATTCTTTGAAGTTTGAAAACCACTTAGCGTTCGAAATTCTTTAAAAGATCTAAACCAATCAAACAAATAATATGTATGAGAACTCTAATTAAACAAATGTAAGTGTGATTGTATAATGTTACTTAACATAAAAAACTTACTTATTAATCATAGACTTCATCGGTTCGTAATGGGTAGGGTCTTTGCGCAAGGAGTCCAAAAAGTAAACCTTGCCAAAACACCAAGAACGATCCATATTCTATCAACAAAACACCAAATCAATTAAAAATTTACTCTAAAGACAACCATAATTTAGTTGTAATGACAAATTAATTTACTACATGCATGCATAACTAATTAATTCTAAAAATTTCAGCAGCATTTCCGTTTATTTTTTAAGCATCACAAATTTATACAACACATTTCCAATGTTAATATTATCAATTACATCAATATGAATAACAACAATGTTAACACAATCAATAACCATAAGGAAAATTAAAAAGAAAAATGGTGCAACTAGTAAAAACAGTGGTGCAGCAAGTAAAACAGTTGCAGAAAAAAGGGTGTAAATAGTGAAAAAGGGGTGCAGCCAGTAACATCAGTTGCAGAAAAAAAGGGTGCAAATAGTAAACAACGGGGTGCAGACAGTAACAGCAGTTTCAGGAAAAAAAGGTGCAAATAGTAAACAATGGGGTGCAGTCAGTAACATCAGTTGCAGCAAAAAAAATGGTGCAAATAGTAAACAATGGGGTGCAGTAAGTAACATCAGTTGCAGAAAATTAAAAACCCTAACTACCTATAATAGAAAGATAGAGGTGGAGGAGCTTACCTTGCAGCGGCGGCCGAGGAGGATGGAGGAGACGGTGGAGCTCCTTCTGCAGCAACGGCGACGGAGAAGCTCGAGGTGGAGAAGACGTCCGACGCCCGCTCGCGGTGGTGAAGAAGAGGGCAACGGAGGAGAGGGCGGACGGAGGAGACTGCAGCAACGGCGGACGGAGGGAATGGCTCGGCAGCTGCAGCGCGACGGACGGAGGAGAGGGCAACGGAGGTAGAGAGAAGGAGGAGGAAAGGGTTTTTAGAGTGAGAGAGACAGTAATCTGAAGTGTGAGGGAAAAAAAACAGATCTGAGAGTTATATTTGCAACAAACAGGGCGCTTCAGGGAAGCGCCCTAGTAATCAGGTATTAAGGGCGCTTCAGGGAAGCGCCCTGCAGATAGACTTAAAAAAAACAAAAAGGGTGCTTCAGGGAAGCGCCCTAGTAAGAGGTATTAAGGGCGCTTCAGGGAAGCGCCCTGCACATAGACTTAAAAAAAAAATTAAATAACGCAAAAACGTGAGGGCGCTCCATGAAGCGCCCTTAATACCTTTTACTAGGGCGCTTCAGGGAAGCGCCCTGAACATAAAATTAAAAAGACATTTGAAATAAGAGGGCGCTTCAAGCCTGGACGTAAAATTAAAAAAAAATAAAAAAATTAGGCACTACTAAGAGGGCGCGTCAACAAAGCGCTCTCCACTTTATACCTTAAGGGCGCTTCCGCCCAAATTTGAAGCGCCCTGAAGTTAAACCATTCGTCTTAGACACTAAAAAACACGGAAGCGCCCTAAAGTAAGTGCTCTTATATCCTAAATTTGGCATAGTGAGATTTTGCATCTCTTGTGTTAATAACAATTCCAAGTCTGAAGTATCAAAAGATTACACAACTTATGTTCAACAACGGCCCTTAAAAAGGAGTTTGGATCCTGAATTTCAAGCTGAAACATCGCATCAAGATCAAGTTCCTCATGCATAAAGACTTGAATTAGGATTTTCGTTGATGGCATTAATAGTTGTTTAACGTCCTATGTAATTTTGTTAAGTTATCATCTTTTATGTTTTAACATTATGTATCCCTTCCTTTGTAGCATTGTTTAATTTGGCGTTCTATTTCATTCTTCCCAGTATCTTTTTGTAATGTTTATAGTATTAGATCCACTTTTTAATGTTATCAATGTCCTATGTTATTATTTATATTTTATTATAGTAAGCAGAAAGACACAGTGTAGTTGATTTTAATATCCCGTGGACAATTTTCAATTTTCAATTATTAGTTTCATTATTAACATCTAATTAATTTAGTTACTGTTGACTGGAATAGTAATGAAATTTTAGTTCCGAATACTTACATTTATATTTAGGAACCGTGACATATTGTTAGTGTTCACTTACAAAGGAAGTAAAATATAGTAGTTTCTTCTTTACTATGTTTTTGGAGATATTAAATTCTATTTGCAGCTGGTAGTTGAACATTAAATGCACTATGTTTTTGTCCTCACCTTTTTAGGGGTATTCATTTGTATAGATTACAGTCCATTCTTCAATACAAAATTGTGTTTTCAAGGTCTAGGATTTTACAGGCCCTAAAGCAAATTATAAAACAGAGGCCTAAATTTAAAAGATAAAAAATCAGAATTTTTTTAAAAAAAATATGAGTCTATTTTTAAGAAAAGAAAATTATATTAAATTGAAATTTTTATTTTTTATAAGAAAACCTTATTTTCAATTATTATCTATTAACAAATAATCAGTAATATTTTTAAATTTGATATAAAGATTTTATTAAATTTTAGGTAAAATGTGTTTTAATCCTTATAAATTTAAGCATATTTAATTTGGGTTTGGTTCTCATAGTATAAAATCAATGTGTTGAGTTTCTCTTTTCTTAAAATCACCTCAAATTCACTACAAACTAAAAATACACCTGATAAAAAATACTCAAGAACATACCTGATAAAAAATACTCAAGAACATACCTAATAAAATTAATTTGGGATGATTTAAGAGAGAGACTCAACACACTAATTTTAAGTTATGAGAACCAAAATCAAATTTATTTAATTTCATATAAACTACAAATATATTTTTTCCTTAATTTTAATATATTAAATATATATAAAAAATTCGAGGCTCTGTAACAAGGGAGGCCTAAAGCGGTTGCTTTACCGGCCTCCCCCTCGGGCCGGCCATGGGATTTTAGCACTAAATCTGGATGTTACATTGTTGCCCGATTTTGTGTCCATATAAACATCAAGTTTTTATTATAGTGGTTCATCTTCTTCAAGCTTTCCATAATATTTTTACTCCGCCATTGAAGTAGCTGCCAATTCAACCATATACACCTCTTCTTTTTTTTAAATATTCCTCCTGTAGCCATTTGAATACGAGCATATTGATATCATGGAGCAGTTATTCAATTGTTCTCATTAATACTACTTCCATCACATTAATAGATATCTCATTGTTTTCTCACCAACCATATATTCAAACCTCAAACGTGGTATGAAGTCTGAAGGTATTTTATTCTTCACATTCTTCCTTTTAATTATAAAAATTTATTATTTATTAAAAGTTTTATTCCATCCATTTAATTAAAAATTACATTAAATTATAAATTAATAGTATTGTTGCTACAACTTGAATAACAGGGAAGTGAAGTTTATATTCAAGTGGTTCTCAGCCAATGAAAAAATGTCGGAGACGAACTGACCATAATAAGTTTTTTATTTCTACATTTTTAATAATATGATAATTTAATTTACTTCATCAAATTTCTGTTTTGCTTTTTAAATTAATTTTAAACTTCCATATGTAGTGGTCCCTTGGTCATTACCTAATCATAACAGAGGTCGAAGTAATGAGCACATTTCATCTTCATATTTTAATATTAGAGGTATGTGCAACATCAAATTAACAAAAATGTTAATAATTTTTTGTAAATAAATTACACATACCGTTGTTTACTTAATAATATAAAATTAAATAATTTCTTATTATGAATAAAAATTTAAGAACATTTTTCCTTTTGTTGAAGATGACGTGTTCAGTTGCCCCAGTGGTGAATTAGATAAACACATATTATTTGCACAAGCTAAGTTGCAAGGTATGAGACATGTGTAATTTAATTAAATAAAATATAAATGTTGTTTAAATTACGTTATTATGCTATTGTAAATTTTATTGTAGTCAAAATTTAATTTCTATGTTATTAATTTTATTAAAAAGATTTTGCCAATTCTTTAAATTTATTGAATTTAGTTTATGTTAATTTTAAATTATTTAGTTGCAATATTAAAATAGTTTTAGTCATGAATGTTTCAGTTTGTTATTGTTAATCCTTTATGGTTATTCATAGTTATCATTTTGTATTCAGTTATTTTTTATTTTTCACATTGCATATTTATATAGTATATGCAAGTAAGGATTTACTTTAAAAATAAATTTTTTAATTTGTATTGTGATTTAGTAGTTATTGTGAAATTTTTGAATAAATAATTGTCAATTTTTTTAAAAATCTTTTTTTTTATATTTGATAGTAAATTTCGTAAGACATGAAAAAAAAATATAATACATCTATTTTACTTAATAAGTGAGATTATTAAACTTTCATTACTTTTACTTTCATATTGCATATAATTTAAATTCTTATTTGTTTTTTTATTTATAGTTATAAGTTTTTACTTCCTTTCTTTTTCATTTCTCAGAAAGCTTATTTATATAGCATGTGCTTTAAAGGATTTAATTTGAATAAAATCTTTAATATTTGCTATTATCATTTACGAGATTTTTTAAAACAAAACTTAAAAAAGAATTGCATATCAATGTATGTAAAAAAATCAAAATATTATTGTACTGTTGATTTTGTAATACTTTAAGTAAAATACTTAATAACATCAATTTTAATTAATTATTTCGATTACTAAATAGTTATTAATTTTAATTTCATATAGCATATAATTTAAATTTATATTCAATTTAATCTAGAATTTTTTTTTGGTTTTTGCATTGTCTGTTATTTATCGAATAAATCTTTAACTTATAATTTAAATGATTTTTATAATTATAAAATTATTAATTTATTGGTTACTCAGATTTTGGGGACATGACTTTCTCATGTAAATATTGTGGAGCAAATTTTTGGTCTCAAGAACGATCAAGAAAATCGAATTTGTCATCATCTCCTGATTTCTCTATGTGTGTGTTGTATGAAAGACAAAGTTGTTCTTCCCCTTATGAAAAAATCTCCTCCATTATTACTGAATTTATTGAATGAAGATGATTGTAGAGGGGTTAAATTCTTGGAAAATATTAGATTGTATAATAATATGTTTTCTTCACTTCTATTGGAGGTAAGATCCAATCTGGGTTAAGTCATGGCTGTGGTCCGCCACAATTTGTCATCAGTGGTCAAAATTACCATCACATAGGTAGTTTTTTGTTACCTATTGAAGGACAAATGTCGAAGTTTGCACAATTATACATATATGATACCCAGAATGAGGTTCAGAATCGAATGTCATGTATAAGGTTAGTTATCTTATTCTTGAAAACCTTTCTTATTCTTTATTCATGTGAACAATTTTTTTTAACTTAAACCATTATTTATGTTTTATTTGTTTTTCCTATTTTCAGAGGTGAAGAACATATTTCAAGATTTGATCCAACATTAGTGAAAGATTTGATAGACATGATTGATACTCATAATGTATTGGCTAAGTCTTTCCGAAAGGTTCGAGATTATGTTTCAAACTCAGAAGTATCCAATTTTTGTGTTCATCTGTTTCGTAGTCGTTTACATGATCCACGAACATATAACTTGCCTGGGGTTGATGAGGTGGCTGCTTTGATAGTAGGTGATTTTGAGAGTTCGGATTGCGGTAGGGATATTATTGTTTGTATCCATGGTGGTCATTTACAAAGGATACATGAAACCCACACATCCTATATACCTTTACAGTATCTTTTGTCGTTTCCTTATGGTGAAGATGGATATCAAGAGAGGATTTGTTTGCGTGATGTTCATGAAGGCACTAATTCTCGGAAGAGGATTCGAGTTACACTGCGTGAATTTATTTCCTTTCGAATCCAAGAGCGTGTTATGGAGGATACCATATTGCTTAGTAGTCGAAGATTGTTTCAACAATTTGTTGTTGATTGTTATTCCATGATTGAATCACAACGTTTATCTTTTATTAAGAACAATCAGAACATAATAAGGAAGGATTTTTTAGCTGGAATTGAAGAGGCAGTGAATCGTGGTGATATAGATCCCTCATCAGTTGGGTCTAGAGTTATATTACCTTCTTCTTTCACTGGTGGTAGAAGATATATGTTTAATAATTGTCAAGATGCAATGGAAATTTGCAAACAATATGGATACCCTGATTTGTTTATAATAGTTACATGCAATCCTAAGTGGCTTGAGATACAAAGAATTGTCCAGAAAAAAGGATTACATCCACATGATCGTCCAGACATCACTTCTCGTGTGTTTCACATGAAGTTGGATCAATTAATAACCGACTTTAAGAAAGGTGAATTCTTTGGTAATGTCATTGCAGGTAACATTTAACTTTATTCATTATGCTATATATTATTTCATTAATATTAAATATGTTAAATGTATTGTGTTATAAATTTTTTAGGAATGTATACCATTGAACTTCAGAAAAGTGGCTTACCTCATGCACACATCTTATTGTGGTTGCATCGAGATGACAAATTGAATTCAATCGAAATGATTGACTCTGTTATTTGTGCTGAGCTTTCTGATCCTGTTACATATCCAGAACTCTTTGATGTGGTATCAAATTATATGATTCATGGTCCTTGTGGTATTATTCGAGAATAATCACCTTGCATGAAAAACGGGAAATGCACAAAGTATTTCCCAAAAAATTTGTGGATTCAACAACTTTTGATAATGACGGATATCCTATTTATAGGAGAAGGGATTTGGGAATTTATACCTCTAGACGAGGAGTTGACTTAGATAATAGGTATGTTGTCCCATATAATCCTAAGTGGTTGATGAAGTACCAGGCCCATATTAACATTGAATATTGTAACAAATCAAACTCAATTAAGTCTTATTCAAGTATGTTAATAAGGGTGTGGATAGGGTCACTGTTTCTTTGACTTGCGAAGGTGATTCAAACGTAGAGACTGAAGAGGCTGATGAGATTAAGCAATATTATGATTGTAGATATCTCTCTCCTTGTGAGTCAGCATGGAGAATTTTTGCGTTTGATATACACCATACATGGCCTCCTGTCCAACGTTTGAATTTTCACTTACCTCATCAACAAGTTGTGATTTTTAACGATGATCAAAGCATTGAAAATGTTCTTGAACGTAATAAAGAGAAGAAAACAATGTTCTTAGCTTGGATGGAGGCAAATGGTAAGTATGTAGAAGCAAAAAATTTCACTTATGCAGAATTCCCATCATCTTTTGTATATGATCTTGTTGATGGAGAGTAGTTTCCAAGACGACGAGGCTTTTCAATTAGTCGAATAAATTTCATGCCAGTTGGTGTTGGTGAAATTTATTATTTGAGGTTATTATTGAATGTGCAAAAGGGATGTACAAGTTTCGACAGTTTAAAGACTGTCAATGGATGTACATACACTACATTTAGGGATGTATGTGCTGTAACGTCCTAATTTCTCAATTCAAGAATAATGTCTATTGGAAACACTATTCCCGAATTACCGAAATTATTTCGCGCCATTTTCGATATCGGTGAACAAATCATACAATCGCTTAGGTAATGCAACGCTTACTTAAGCCTTCACTACAATTCAATCTACAATACAACATGAAACATTATATTCAAATTTAAGGGAAATGAACCTAGACACGGAGTGTCATGGTTCCCCAAAACTCCTATCGGAAATCCGGCAGAGTTTCCCCTGAAAACTGGATGTTTCCCAATTTTTGGCTTCACCTAAAAACTAGCAAAACCACCAATACAGTTCATAATAATATGATTTCTAATCTAATTCCAAGGAAAATGGGCCTCTGTGGCCAACTACAGGTTTCTACACCAATTACCAATTAACTGTAACTACACTTAATCCTTTATTGAAGAATTATATTAATTTACATCAGTAAACCAATAACTACACTAAAAGAACTCCAATGACCGTCTTCATAATCTACCTCAAGTCAGTCCTCGGCTCCTTTGCTAAGTACCAGAACAATGACCTACACACTGAAAGATATTTCCCACAATGTGGGATGAGACTACATCCCAGTGAGTGCGGTAACAGTGTGTGCTGTGTGGGGAGGCAAAGCACAAGATATAAAACAATATACATCACTTGATAAATTAAGAAAAGATTCATAATGACAATTAGAGACATGTAATGTTAGTCATCCAATGACAATCATAAATGCAGGGTCAGTCATGAAGTGTTTTACCCAACACCCAAGGGGTCTTTCCACTTATCTGTGAGGCTAGACTGAGCTCAGACTAACAGAGACCGTCATCCCTGAAGGCCATAAAACCTTAACCCATTAACTGTGATAGATTCAAAAAATTTTACTTAATTCTTTAACATGAGTCCATGGACCAAGCAAGGCCTTAAAACATGAGTCTATGGACCAAATCTTGCTTAATTAACATGAGTCCAAGGACCGGAGATGGAGTCTCAAAAACATGAGTCCAGGGACCAAATCTTGCTTAATTAACACGAGTCCAAGGACCGGAGACGGAGTCTCAGAAACATGAGTCCAGGGACCAAAACATGATTATTTACATGAGGTCTAAAGACCTAAAACATTTTCATGAGGTCATGAGACCCAAAACCATTTCCATGAGGTCCAAAGACCCAAATCATTTTCCTTTACCATTATCATGAGGTCACAGACCCAAAACATTTCCTTTTCCATTTTCATGAGGTCAAAGACCCAAAACATTTTCCATGAATATGGTGCGGGTTAGAAACATGTACAAACATTCATTCAGTGCATAAACATGATAATAAGAATGAACATAAGCAATTATAGGCATAATCAACATCCCGAACCTCCAATTTCATGAAACCCTCAAATGGGTTTTATCCAAAATCAAGCAATCCAAAGCAATCCATACATAAATCCTCTTTTTAACCTCAAATAATCATATAATCAAGGTTCAATCATCCATCATGCAAGAAAATCCTCAAATCCCTAATTTCCTAACCTAGGGTTTGGCCAACAATTCATATAATCAATTAATCTAGTAATCAACCCTAGGTTTTGCATAAACGCATACATAATCAACTATAATAGCAAGGGGAGGAAGAATAGGGAGCATACATAGGAGAATAACTAAGAAATAAGTGAGTGAGAACCACACCCACGTCAAAGGAGCAACAATGGAGGAAGAGGAGGAAGAAGATGATGGAGGAATGGTGGAAATCCAAGCCTTAGGAATGATGGAGCACCTCCAATCAAGCCCTTCTCCATCTCCAAGCCCTCTCTCTCTCTCTAAAACCCTCTCCCTCTCATTCTAAAAACTCAAGGAACGGAGGAAAAATGAGATAAAAGGGGGGAAAACGCGTTTTAAAACGCTTCTGTCGCGCGCACGCTCGAGCGTGAGTCCAGTATGTCGCTCTAGCGCTCACTCTCTGTTACAGCACGCTGAAGCGTGCTACCTATGCACCGCTCAAGCGCTCACTCTCTGTTACAGCACGCTGAAGCGTGCTACCAGTGCACCGCTTGAGCGTGCAACCACCAGAATCCAAATTTATGGTTTTTTATGCTTTTACTCATTCCAAGCTTTTCTAACCCCCCAAACCTTCCCTAGAAACCCTGAAATCAATTCTTTATCCTCTTAGTTCCTTTACCAAATTCCTATCTAAATTCTCATTCAATTCCCCAACATCTCATATCACTTCCAATTCTCTGTTACTTGACCGGAACCACAGCCTAAAGCTCTCACCATAGTTTCCAGGCACTAATTTTTGGGATGTTACAATTCTACCCCCCTTAAATTAAATTTTGTCCTTAAATTTTGCTTCGATCATACCTACAACATGCTGCTCTCCTACTGTTAACTACGTTGTACACTTGGAGTCCTTCCAAATTATCGTTCGTTAGTTAAAACCTTTATTGTCTAAGGTGACTCAAGGGCTCTAAGGGTTGGTTGATCTCCTAATCTTGCCTTTTCTACCTTCTTACCCCAATCCCGGTACTCCTTGTTTCCTTTAAATCTCGTTCTAAGTCTGACTTATTATGTTCCTGTCCTAACCTCTCTTTTTGCCTTTCAGCTCCGGATTCAAGTTCCTACTCTGACTCTTAACTTATTCATGACGTCCGGGTCACCTAGAAGTATGCCCTTACGGTCCCTTAACCCTAAGATATTACCCCTGCTGAAAATTACGTTGTTCTATAACCTGACCTCAACTTGAAAGGTTCCTAATGAGTTCTAACTTACCCCCTGACTTTCTTGGCACGGCTTCCAGATGGCTACGGGTTATCTCTTGATAAGTTTACTCCTCCCTAGTCTTTCATTTAGTCTGAGGGTATCTTAATGTCAAAAGAGAAATGGGTGCCAGCTTCTGCTGCGCACTCTGATTAAAAGGGTCGGGTTGGGCCTACCCCATAATCCCTACTTACCACAGATTCCTTGCCTATCTCCGGCCTCCCACACTAGGGTAACTTATCTGTCTGGTTAGATATGCTATGGGTCCCCAAGTCTCCTTCTGTATGGCCAACCCCTAAGGGCTTTGCCCTTCCTTAACTATCCTCAAAGTCCAAGAGAAGAAAACACAATCGTCTCACACTCCAACTAGGGGCTGAGTACGGACACAAGCTCTATAATACAATGTCAACCTCTACTGTTTAGAGCTGGCAACCGCAGCAATTGACGGGCATGCAATTGCCTCGGTGGCCAGGGGACACACCAAAAACCTTGGGGGATAACGTAGGTCCTCGAAATGAGGGAAAAAGAATGAGAATGTTCGATACCTAGTGATGGACTCAGTACACCAAGCTTAGCACTACTCCTTAACGAAAGCATGGACTAAACACGAACCGTCAATCCTTCTTGGAGATATACACTGAGTAACAATTTCACATCCCGCGTAATTCTCACCACTAAGGTAACAACGAGGAAGAGGCTAAGGGGTTTAATTTATAGACTTAGTTTTGCCATCAATAACTTACAAAAGGATCATTATTCGTGCACTAACAACACAACCCCAGAACACTTTGGCTATAATTAAAAGAACTTATCCCTTAGATGCCTACAGCCAAACAGGTCTAAACTAAAAGGAACCGACTGTGATTGCTTCCTACAAGGTACCCTCAACCATCCAAATCTCCAAAGCCACTCACTCTCCTTAAACTCTGGTGTTTATCCTCTAACTCAACTGAAACTGATCAAAGGGTTCTAACTAGATGATAGTGCCTAACCGGAACTCAAATGTAAACCACATGGTGGTAGTCACAAAAGGGCCAATAGACCATAAAACTCTAAAGTGGAACAAGGTAGCTATAGAGTCATGGGTTGACATGGTACCACAAATTCTCACTTGGTTCCTAAACTAGGAAACCTTCCAATCAGTCACGTAGCAATCATGCACTAAATGGTTAGAGGTTTAACATGTGTCTACAAGGGTTGGGGTTACCTCTAATAGCCAATTATGGGTTCTAGGAGCATTGGTCTAGTAACTTAGGAGACAAACGATTTGGCTTACCACTTGCATACTAAAACAAATCACAGGACATAAGGGTTTAAACAATCTCACCACCATCATTAAACGCCTAATGAGAAATCTAACCGGTTACATAATGACTTAGGCATCTACTAAGGAGGTTAGGGTTGAAGGAACATCAACCATCAACATAAGCATGCACTAACAGGGACCGAAAGAAAGGAAAACAAATATGTGGGTCTAAAGGCTTTAATTCCATTCCTCATTTCGTCTTTAAGATCACACCTACCCATAGAGGTAACTTACCCAAAAGCTAGGATTACACCCTCCATCACTAAAGGCATTAAGTTCCTATACCTCCCATGAGTTCCACACTCCCATTCTAACCTTTACCTGCCATCTCCCTAGTCTTCTAAGCATGGAATCCTAAATTCTTAAAATCCCAACTCTAAAATCGTTCACCCTGACCTTATACGATCACCATTCACCTCCCACTTACATGTCCCTCTAAACCTTGGAACCTAACATACAAGTCATGCAACATCATCACAACTCACTCATCAGATCACCACCTATCACACAAGACATTCAATCATTCCGGGAACACATATAATAGTCAATTCAAGCAGAAATAAGAATTATCATTCTTTAAACACATTACATCGCCAAGGCTTACTTGGCAACAATCAACACTCCACTCGCCTACTAGGGAGCCTATTGATCATTCTCTCTAACCTACTTGCCCTAAACAATCACACCTTACCTCTCCTTCTAAGTGTGCCTCAAGTCCCCACAACTAAAGGTGCATTCAAAGAGACTTCTATGGTGAAGGTCTTACCCTAGGAAGTGAAATATGTTTTTTTCCCTCCTTATGTACTAGATGGTGGCTCTAACCTCATTAGGGAAGTGTTCCAATTCCCTCAACAAGGCACCCTATTTACATCACTAACCATAATTTCGTGTACAATGCACCCAGTAGAGGGGTGATCAGTCCATAAACTGAGCATGAGGCATGGTGGAAACATAGTGAGTCACGGGAAACTAACCTAACCACAGTCCAATTGGATTGAACTGCTCTGATACCAAAATGTATCGTCCTAATTTCTCAATTCAAGAATAATGTCTGTTGGAAACACTATTCCCGAATTTCCGAAATTATTTCGCGCCATTTTCGATATCGGTGAACAAATCATACAATCGCTTAGGTAATCCAACGCTTACTTAAGCCTTCATTGTTAGAACCACAGGAGACACTAGAAGGGGGGTTGAATAGTGTTTTAAGCCTTTTTAAAGGATTTTGGAAATCTTAAATTAAATTAACGTGTTCAAAAGAAAAGCGAGTTCAAAACAAATCTTAAGATCAGAGTTAAAAATGTGGAAGTTAAAAACAATAAAGATTGATGATCTTTTTACTTAAATACTTAAGATTGTTTTGATTGAGAAACTTCTCAAAATACCTTCTGAAGGTTATTATACAGAAACTTTTCAGAACCTTTTCTGGACTTCTTCAGATGATTGGAGATCGTCTGAATAATGTTAATAACTTCTGAACTGAGTTCTTTTCAGACCCACTTCAGAAAGTTATTTCAAAGGTTCTTCGAAGTGCGTTCTTTATAATGCTTCAAAGGATATAAGAGATGCTTTATGTTAGCGTTTCTTAGAAAGCTCATTTTATTGAAATTGTTTACTTAGAGTTTATTAAGAAAATACTTTTCAATCCCCTTAATAGATGCGAAAACTGAAAGTAAAAGAGTTTAAGGGATAGAAGACTTAGACAAGAATTTATCCTGGTTCACCCACTAAACCCGTGAGCTATATCCAGTCCCAGGGCAAACCACCACTGGATTTTCCACTATCTGAAACCACAGATACAAGTATTATTCACAGCCTCTTCAGGCCAACACAAGTATTACTTTGTTTTCAACTACCTCTCCAGGCAACTCATGCAGTATTCTTTTACAGAAAAGCCTCTCCAGGCTCAACAAGTATTCTTTCTTACCAAGCCTCTCCAGGCTCTAACCAAGTATTCTTTGTCAACCAAGCCTCTCCAGGCTCTAACCAAGTATTCTTTTCTATCAAGCCTCTCCAGGTTCTACCACAAGTATTCTTTTCTATCAAGCCTCTCCAGGCTCTACCACAAGTATTCTTTTCTATCAAGCCTCTCCAGGCTCTACCACAAGTATTCTTTTCTATCAAGCCTCTCCATGCTCTACCACGAGTATTCTTTCTTCCACCAAGCCTCTCCAGGATTTCAGACACTTATCCAAGTGTAGAGTATTCTTTCTTCCACCAAGCCTCTCCAGGCTCTTAGACACTTATCGTGTTTATAATTTAAACTAAGTTTAAGTTTCCACGAAACATAAACTTAATCTCTTCCTGTACTAGAGGTTAACTGAGTACTACTCAGGATACAGTGAATGAAATCTAAGTACAAGGGTAAGAAAGTGATACAAGTGTTTAAGTTTAGGTACAATCCCTGTCTCTAATATGAGGAATACCATCCTCTGAGAATAGGCTAGATAGAGACTTAGTTTAAGCTTCAGCCTTGTTCTCTAACCATTGGTTTCCATGGGTTACATTCTCACCCGTATCAATGGAATAACCAAGGTATGTGCATGGCTTCAAACAATTACTGGTTGATTGTCTTTTTGGCCATCCTTACATCATGGTTGATAGTCATTCCAACCAACAACTGCTTAAACAGTCTGGTTGATTGTCACTCCGACCAACATGGTTGGTTGTTCAACCGAACAACAACAACATCTTCAATTTGATCTTGAGGCTATTTATATGTTCTGTTGGATATAGCCGTTTGAAGATGATTCATAATACCGTTGAGATGATGATGATGTGGCTCATATAGCCGTTGTGTAATAGTGTCTCAAACGGTTGCTTCTTCCTAAGCAAAATAAGTGTTCAGACAATCCTGTTCTGACACTTCTGTAGATGAGCTCCTTTGAGAGATATTCTTGATATTGTTATGATAATTCTCTCTCTTTATTTTCTTCTGCTTTCTTCTGCATTCTTCAGCTTTCTTCAGCGTTCATCTTCTTTCTTCAGATTTCCTCTGATTTTCTTGGGAGTGTATATGAGGAGGTATCCGTTGAATTTGTCTTTTTGCTTATTCTGCATATACTCCTTTTTCATTTGCTCCTGACACCATTTCTTCTTTCTTCTTTGAGTGAGGTGTCTTGTCTAATAGTTGTTGTTACAGTTTCCTCTTTGAATAAAGACATATGATATTATATTCGTTGAATCATATAGTCTTAGCTTCCGTATTGATTTCTTCTATGTTGAAATCTGTTCCAAGCATTCAAAGAGTTTATATGTTCAAATAGTTGATTTCTTTGATCTTCACATATACTCAGAAGCTTGCTTTTATCTCGTAATTTCATCAGCTTCAACATGTGCTGATCTCATATAATTATTTCAAGCTTATTTCAATTCTCCAGCTTGAGATGCTTTTAATAAGCTCTTTTCTTTTGATAAGTTATTTCTTCTTTTCTTCAGACGATTGCAGCTCTGTTCTTCTTTGCATTTTCTTCTTCTTCTGAGATTTAGATAAATAAAGATGTTAACTTAAAAGTGTTTTATTCAAACATCTTTCTTGTTGCTTTTACTCAGTCTTCTGATCAGTTCTGGGCAGCAGCAGGTGCAGGTGCAGTAGGTCTGCGCACGCAAATCCCTTTTGCTATAGGTGCAGCAAGCATTGCAGAAAGTCTTTGCAGAGTTTTCTTATTTGTGCAAGACTTTGGTCGAGGTAAAAAAGCATGTCTACCTTTTATACTGAAATAATTGTAGTCCGTTTTGTAGAATGTGCTTTACACATAGCAACGTCTCTCAAGTGATCGATTTTTGATTCTGTTCGTAGACTGCTTCAGATTTTCTTCATATCTTCAGATGATAACTCCTCTTCAGGTCTTCAGACAATGTAAATGCTTCAGATAGACGAGCTTCCTTTATACTTATATTCTTCAGACGATAGTCGAGTCTTTGCTACTGTCTTCAAGTCTTCAGATTGTCTTCATGTCTTCATGATATTCTTCATGTCTTCAGATAGTCTTCATGTCTTCAGATAGTCTTCATATCTTCCGATAGTAGGCTTTGCTTTGTAGAATTCTTCTTTTCAGATTCTGCATTTGTTCTTCTGATTCTAATCTTCTGATTTTGATTTTGTTCTTGTAATCTCCTTCTGATTTTGATTCTGTTCTGCTTATCTTGTTTTGATTCGTTCTTCTTCTTCTGTTCTTCTTTTTCTTCTAATAAGTATTCCAACCTGAAACACAATTAACAAACCAATACCTTTCTCAGTAGAACCTGTTTACATAATCTTATAATCTTGTTTATTAGGTTCTTGTATAGTCTTTACTTGTTAGAGTTATGTTCTTATGTAATCTTATTTGTTTATTATATTCTTATATAATCTTATTTGTTAATCATTAAAACCTAAGGATTCTAAGTCTTTGATTCATGTTTGAATGCTCAAACTGATTTATAGACTTCACAATATCCCCCTTTTTAATGATGACAAATAAGATATGTAAAACTTACAAAATGTTTTAGGAAAGGTGTTAAAGTATTTAGATGGCTCCCTCTATCTATAATACTCCCCCTGAGAATAACATTAATTCTTTAGCTTTTATCTGATATTAATCTTTTTAGATAACTAAATTGTTGAATACCACTTGTTATTTAGTTTGATACAAAAACCAACTTATACCAACGTGTTATACATGAAGACTAATTGTTAAGGATGCTAAGAACTGCTAAGATATCTTCTGAGATTATAGTTTTCTATATTTCTCCCCACTATACTTTTATTATTACCTTCTAAGTTTTATTTGCTTTTAGCATTTTGTTACATGTTACTAACCAACTGTTATCACTATATCAATTAGTTTCGTATTTCCCTATCATTTTGTTATTCCTTTCATTTTGTTAAGTTTCATATTTCTCCCCCTTTTGTCATTAATTAAAAAGAGTTAAAGATATTTTGTTAAGATTCATATATATCTCCCCCTTTATCTGTATATCTTTCTTATTTATATAGCTCCCCCTTTTTATCTTTTATTAAAGGTTTTAGACATTGTCTTTTATCTTTCTGAACCTGGATAATTGTTAAGATACACTTATTATGTAGGTTGTTATTACTCAGATTGTTATTATTATTCAGAAGCCAAGTTGTTAAGAATAGTACCACTTGTTAAAATTGAATCAACCCAAAAAAAATCAGCTGTTAATAGAAAGATAACCTTTTTGAACAAGAGAAATAAGAACACACAGAAATACACAGATTTAAATTTTCTCAAAACATTTGATATGTACAGAAGAAATTTTGAAAAAGAAAGAACAGAAAACTACAATAAACAGAAAATACATTTATCACAGCATCCTCTCTTTTCTCCTATGAAGGCCTGAGGCATAGCCTTATCAGACTTCATCTCTCTCAAAACTACCACCACTCCTTCAGCTGAAAAGCCTCAGAGGTGCCTCTTGAGCCCGTAATCCCTCTTGTCAACCGTGCATTTTGCACGCAATCTCCTTGTGACAACTGAAACAGGGGAGGTGCATCATTTAGGACAGTGTTTCGACCAACAGCCACCACCTTAATTTCAAGAACCACTTTGTCAGTAGTTCTCATCATAAGATTGGCTATTCTGGGATCTCCCAGTGGTCTTCCAGTCCCACTATGATGCAATGAGATCTCCATGGTCCAAGTAAAGAGAAACAGGTTTTCAGATGAACCCTTTCCCTTACTCTTCATTCCAAACATCATCCAAGATGACTTGATCTTTACCTCAACATGTTCCAGAAATCCTTCTATTGTTTTCCTTTGCTTCTTCATTGTCCTTCAGAGAGAAACACACTCAGATTTTTTTTTGAACAAAGCTATAAAAAAAACTTTGTGGATGTGAGTTTGTGTAAAGAGCTCTTGTGAATTTATAGAACTTTGAAGCAGGGGCAAAATAGAGAAGTAAGGAGAATGAATCCATTGGATTGTTGTTCACGGGGTACATAAGGGCTCAGGTAGCTTTTATGATGACAATTTCAGACTTTGTGAGTCTCGAAATGTACATCATTGATTGGTCATAGATGAAGCACCATAGGAAACCGAGTCATTTGCATTGATAAAGTAAGTTTTTGGAAACGTTTTTGAAAAGCAATTAAGAAGGAACAAAAAAAAACATGTTTGAAAACATTTTTCGAAGAACTTTTCTAGAAATAGAAAAGAGAAAGAGAGTAGAAAGAAATTTAGGAAAAATATTTTAAAAAGGAAAACTTTTGAAAGACAAATTTTTCATACAAATCAGAAAAGAAAAACACACAATTAGGATTTTATGATTGTTATTGTCTGAGAAGCTTTTAAAGTTTTGATTCTCTTAAGTTTTTACTTATTAAAAAAAATTTTAATTTGCAGATTTAAAGGTTTTACTAGAAGACAATTTTCACAGATATTTAAGTTATAGGATGAAGTGATGTTACCACACAATTTGTTTATTGTTCTCTGGGTGGAGAGATGCTTTTCTGACAAAGACCTTTTTCTCCTTCTAAAGTTACTTGATATCTGCGAGCTCCAGTTTGCTTTATGTCTTTTGTGTTCCAAGAGATTCTTTGAACAGTCATTTTAATTTATCCTTAATATCTGTTTTCTGAAACATACACAAAAAAAAATATATCTTTCAGTAGCATATGATATTTCTTAATAGAATCATTAAAACACATGTTTTAGGTTAATAATTTCAATTATATTTTAACAGGTTAATCATTAAGAAATTTTCTTAGAGATTTGATTTTATCCTTTAATTGTACCATTTAAAAAGGTGTGTTGTGTTAGAGATTCAGTTAATCATTAAAAAAAATATAAGCAGTCACAGATAAAAAGAGACTTTATTAACTTATAAGGAGATTTATTAAAGCAAAAATTTAAATATTATTACTGTATCAAGAAAACATATCATAAACATAAGCACGAATGAGAGAAGTGACAAGACACAGGTGAATCAATGATTGTCAACAAGTTAGTCCTCACTAGCACTAGCATTCTCCTTTTCTGCCTTCAACATTTGTAACTTTCTTTGATAAAACTTGAGTGTTTCTTCCATCCGTCCAATTCGTTCGTCTAGCCTTCTCAAGTTGCACCTCCTTATTATTTTTTTTTATGTTTCCTTGAGCATCAGATGACCCTTTTCTATTTTGAGAAGATGAGGGAATGTTCTTAACCAGAATATTTTCTTCATTTTTTTGTGCAGACGTTCCCTTAATCTGTTCATACTCATTACTGAAGAATTTAATCCACATGTCTCTTCAATGAAGACCTCTGAATTTTTCCAGTAATTCCAGAACGCTTTGTTCATGCCAGGGAGAAGATAAAATTTCAAAATAGGGAGTCCATCCTACGGCTTCGAAGTACTCATAGATTTTGAACTCTCCCTTGTCAAAGTCGCTTAGTCTTACACCTCTTGTTGGAACAATTTTCTCATCAAATTTGCATGAGGCTTGAACGCATGAGATAACTTATCTGGATGCCATTGGAAGTGATTTGTCCTAAGAGATTTGGGAATTGGAAAGAAATGAATTCTTGTTCTAGAGGGTAGATTGTAGTGTAGTTTTCATGATGATCTTCCAATCCTTAAATAAGCAATCAAGTATTGCTTCGTTTAATGAGGAGTGATGGTTACATGCACCAAGCAGTTATGGAGAGTTGTGCATCATGCCAATTAAGAGAAACCGGTTGATAATTCAATGATTTACGTTGCGCCGTTTCATTTAATAACAACATGATTAACATACATGACTCTTCACCTACTAAATTAAATATATACATATATTCATGCATATGATGCAGGTAATATGCAACAAATAATTATCACATAAATATGCACACAGAAAAGATAATATGCATTAGATGGTTTTATCATAATTAAATACATACATATAAACAGTTAGCATGCAATAATTAATTTTCGCACAAATACATACATGCATTAACAATTTCAATAACAAACAAAACATGCAACAATTTATTTTCATACTTTATATGAATAAACAAATTAATTTAAACTAAGATAGGAAAGATGTTACCAGGGTATAATCTTGAGATAGATGTACTTTCCTTTTCCATTTTCGTCCTTCTGAAGGATGCCTTAGTTCCATGAATAATAAGTGTTAAGAAAATGATTTCCTTTTCTCATTATCATTCTTCAGAGTTGCTTCAGCTTGGTGAGATTTCCATCTTCTAAGGATCTACTCCTTCTGCATTTGTTAGATGCTCAACCCGAAGGTGAGCTCTGACACTAATTGTTAGAACCACAGGAAACACTAGAAGGGGGGTTGAATAGTGTTTTAAGCCTTTTTAAAGGATTTTGGAAATATTAAATTAAATTAACGTGTTCAAAAGAAAAGCGAGTTCAAAACAAATCTTAAGATCAGAGTTAAAAATGCGGAAGTTAAAAGCAATAAAGATTGATGATCTTTTTACTTAAATGCTTAAGATTGTTTTAATTGAGAAACTTCTCAAAATACCTTCTGAAGGTTATTATACAGAAGCTTTTCAGAACCTTTTCTGGACTTCTTCAGATGATTGGAGATCGTCTGAAGAATGTTGATAACTTCTGAACTGAGTTCTTTTCAGACTCACTTCAGAAAGTTATTTCAAAGGTTCTTCGAAGTGCATTCTTTATAATGCTTCAAAGGATATAAGAGATGCTTTATGTTAGCATTTCTTAGAAAGCTCATTTTATTGAAATTGTTTACTTAGAGTTTATTATGAAAATACTTTTCAATCCCCTTAATAGATGCGAAAACTGAAAGTAAAAGAGTTTAAGGGATAGAAGACTTAGACAAGAATTTATCCTGGTTCACCCACTAAACCCGTGAGCTACATCCAGTCCCAGGGCAAACCACCACTGGATTTTCCACTATCTGAAACCACAGATACAAGTATTATTCACATCCTCTTCAGGCCAACACAAGTATTACTTTGTTTTCAACTGCCTTTCCAGGCAACTCATGCAGTATTCTTTTATAGACAAGCCTCTCCAGGCTCAACAAGTATTCTTTCTTACCAAGCCTCTCCAGGCTCTAACCAAGTATTCTTTGTCAACCAAGCCTCTCCAGGCTCTAACCAAGTATTCTTTTCTATCAAGCCTCTCCAGGCTCTACCACAAGTATTCTTTTCTATCAAGCCTCTCCAGGCTCTACCATGAGTATTCTTTCTTCCACGAAGCCTCTCCAGGCTCTCAGACACTTATCCAAGTGTAGAGTATTCTTTCTTCCACCAAGCCTTTTCAGGCTCTCAGACACTTACCGTATTTACAATTTAAACTAAGTTTAAGTTTCCATGAAACATAAACTTAGTCTCTTCCTGTACTAGAGGTTAACTGAGTACTACTCGGGATACAAAGAATGAAATCTAAGTACAAGGGTAAGACATTGATACAAGTGTTTAAGTATAGGTACAATCCCTGTCTCTAATATGAGGAATACCATCCTCTGAGAATAGGCTAGATAGATACTTAGTTTAAGCTTAATCCTTGTTCTCTAACCATTGGTTTCCATGGGTTAAATTCTCACCCGTATCAATGGAATAACCAAGGTATGTGCATGGCTTCAAACCATTACTGGTTGATTGTCGTTTTGGCCATCCTTACATCATGGTTGATAGTCATTCCAACCAACAACTGCTTAAACAGTCTGGTTGATTGTCACTCCGACCAACATGGTTGGTTGTTCAACCGAACAACAACAACATCTTCAATTTGATAGCCGTTTGAAGATGATTCATAATACCGTTGAGATGATGATGATGTGGCTCATATAGCCGTTGTGTAATAGTGTCTCAAACGATTGCTTCTTCCTAAGCAAAATAAGTGTTCAGACAATCCTGTTCTGACACTTCTGTAGATGAGCTCCTCTGAGAGATATTCTTGTTATTGTTATGATAATTCTCCCTCTTGATTTTCTTCTGCTTTCTTCTGAATTCTTCAGCTTTCTTCAGTGTTCATCTGCTTTCTTCAGATTTCCTCTTATTTTCTTGGGAGTGTATATGAGGAGGTATCCGTTGAATTTGTCTTTTTGCTTATTCTTCATATACTCCTTTTTCATTTGCTCCTGACACTATTTCTTCTTTCTTCTTTGAGTGAGGTGTGTTGTCTAATAGTTGTTGTTGCAGTTTCCTCTTTGAATAAAGAAATATGATATTATATTCGTTGAATCATATAGTCTTAGCTTCCTTATTGACTTCATCTATGTTGAAATCTGTCCCAAGCATTCAGAGAGTTTATATGTTCAAATAATTGATTTCTTTGATCTTCACATATACTCATTAGCTTGCTTTTATCTCGTTGTAATTTCATCAACTTCAACATGTGCTCATCTCATATAATTATTTCAAGCTTATTTCAATTCTCCAGCTTGAGATGCTTTTAATAAGCTCTTTTCTTTTGATAAGTTATTTCTTCTTTTCTTCAGACGATTGCAGCTCTGTTCTTCTTTTCATTTTCTTCTTCTTCTGAGATTTAGATGAATAAAGATGTTAACTTAAAAGTGTTTTATCAAACATCTTTCTTGTTGCTTTTACTCAGTCTTCTGATCAGTTCTGGGCAGCAGCAGGTGCAAGTGCTGTAGGTCTGCACACACAAATCCCTTTTGTTGTAGGTGCAGCAGGCTTTGCATAAAGTCTTTGCAGAGTTTCCTTATTTGTGCAAGACTTTGGTCGAGGTAGAAAAGCATGTATAGCTTTTATACTGAAATAAGTGTATTCCGTTTTGTAGAATGTGCTTTACACTTAGCAACGTCTCTCAAGAGATCGATTTTTGATTCTGTTCGTAGACTGCTTCAGATTTTCTTCATATCTTCAGATGATAACTCCTCTTCAGGTCTTTAGACAATGTAAATGCTTCAGATAGACGAGCTTCCTTTAAACTTATATTCTTCAGACGATAGTCGAGTCTTTGCTACTGTCTTCAAGTCTTCAGATTGTCTTCATGTCTTCACGATATTCTTCATGTCTTCAGATAGTCTTCATGTCTTCAGATAGTCTTCATATCTTCCGATAATAGGCTTTGCTTTGTAGAATTCTTCTTTTCAGATTCTGCATTTGTTCTTCTGATTCTGATCTTCTGATTTTGATTTTGTTCTTCTAATCTCCTTCTGATTCTGTTCTGCTTATCTTCTTTTGATCCGTTCTTCTTCTTCTGTTCTTCTTTTTCTTCTAATGAGTATTCCAACCTGAAACACAATTAACAAACCAATAATTTTTCTCAGTAGAACCTGTTTACATAATCTTATAATCTTGTTATTATGTTCTTGTATAGTCTTTACTTGTTAGAGTTATGTTCTTATGTAATCTTATTTGTTTATTATTATATTCTTATATAATCTTATTTGTTAATCATTAAAACCTAAGGATTCTAAGTCTTTGATTCATGTTTGAATGCTTAAACTGATTTATAGATTTCACATTCACTACAATTCAATCTACAATACAACATGAAACATTATATTCAAATATAAGGGAAATGAACCTAGACACGGAGTGTCATGGTTCCCCAAAACTCCTATCGGAAATCTGGCAGAGTTTCCCCTGAAAAATGGACGTTTCCCAATTTTCGGATTCACCTGAAAACCAGCAAAACCACCAATATAGTTCATAAAAACATGATTTTTAATCTAATTCCAAGGAAAATGGGCCTCCGTGGCCAACTACAGGTTTCTACACCAATTACCAATTAACTGTAACTACACTTAATCCTTTACTGAAGAATTATCTTAATTTACATTAGTAAACCAATAACTACACTAAAAGAACTCCAATGACCGTCTTCATAATCTAACTCAAGTCAGTCCTCAGCTCCTTTGCTAAGTACCAGAACAATGACCTGCACACTGAAAGATATTTCCCAAAGCGTGGGATGAGACTACATCCCAGTCAGTGCGGTAACAGTGTGTGCTGTGTGGGGAGGCAAAGCACAAGATATAAAACAATATACATCACTTGATAAATTAAGAAAAGATTCATAATGAGAATTAGAGACATGTAATGTTAGTCATCCAATGACAATCATAAATGCAGGGTCAGTCATGAAGTGTTTTACCCAACACCCAATGGGTCTTTCCACTTATATGTG
The DNA here is from genome assembly GCA_026901365.1 of Sesbania bispinosa. Classification (NCBI taxonomy): domain Eukaryota; kingdom Viridiplantae; phylum Streptophyta; class Magnoliopsida; order Fabales; family Fabaceae; genus Sesbania; species Sesbania bispinosa. The sequence goes on along the minus strand of QLOH01000473.1, from coordinate 235,480 downwards.
AGGCTAGACTGAGCTCAGACTAACAGAGACCGTCGTCCCTGAAGGCCATAAAACCTTAACCCATTAACTGTGATAGATTCAAACAATTTTACTTAATTCTTTAACATGAGTCCATGGACCAAGCAAGGCCTTAAAACATGAGTCCATGGACCAAATCTTGCTTAATTAACATGAGTCCAAGGACCGGAGATGGAGTCTCAAAAACATGAGTCCAGGGACCAAATCTTGCTTAATTAACACGAGTCCAAGGACCGGAGACGGAGTCTCAGAAACATGAGTCCAGGGACCAAAACATGATTATTTACATGAGGTCTAAAGACCCAAAACATTTTCATGAGGTCATGAGACCCAAAACCATTTCCATGAGGTCTAAAGACCCAAATCATTTTCCTTTACCATTATCATGAGGTCAAAGACCCAAAACATTTCCTTTTCCATTTTCATGAGATCAAAGACCCAAAACATTTTCCATGAACATGGTGCGGGTTAGAAACATGTACAAACATTCATTCAGTGCATAAACATGATAATAAGAATGAACATAAGCAATTATAGGCATAATCAACATCCCAAACCTCCAATTTCATGAAACCCTCAAATGGGTTTTATCCAAAATCAAGCAATCCAAAGCAATCCATACATAAATCCTCTTTTTAACCTCAAATAATCATATAATCAAGGTTCAATCATCCATCATGCAAGAAAATCCTCAAATCCCCAATTTCCTAACCTAGGGTTTGGCCAACAATTCATATATTCAATTAATCTAGTAATCAACCCTAGGTTTTGCATAAACTCATACATAATCAACTATAATAGCAAGGGGAGGAAGAATAGGGAGCATACATAGGAGAATAACTAAGAAATAAGTGAGTGAGAACTGTTAGAACCACAGGCAACACTAGAAGGGGGGGTTGAATAGTGTTTTAGACATTTTAAAACAATTTTGGAAATCTTTAAAATAAATAAACATGCTATGTGATCATTGTACAAAACCAATCTTAAGATCAGAGTTATTTTAAAAACATGCGGAATATATGAAAGATTTAGATTAAAAACTTTTTCTTACACTTAAGATTGTTTTGATTTTAAACAAACTTCTCTTAGTGTCATCTGAAGAATATTACTAAGAGTACCTTCAGAACTGTTTCTGAAATACTTTAGATGATCAGAGACCATCTATATCATGTGTCTAAACTGAGTTCCTGTTGGGCTCACTTCAGACAGGTATTTCAGACATCCCTCTGAATATATTCTTCTATAATACTTCAATCTACACTAGAGACGTTTTAACGTTATGTTTGTATGAAAACTTGTTTTATTGAAATCGTTGTGTTAAGATTATTATGAAAAGTACTTTTCAATCCCCAACGTAAATATAAAGACTGTAAGTAAAAGAGATTAAGGGAAAGAAAACTTAGACACAGAATTTATCCTGGTTCACCCACAAACCTTGTGAGCTACATTCAGTCCTAGTGGCAAACCACCACTAGCTTTTTAATAACAACAACACATATGTGCCACTCCGAATCCCCCAGACCCTTGCAGCCACATATATGTCACATTATCTGAAACCACAGATACACATGTTAACCTCTCCAGGCCAACACAACAAGTATTCTTTTCTATCAAGCCTCTCCAGGCTCTACCACGAGTATTCTTTCTTCCACCAAGCCTCTCCAGGCTCTCAGACACTTAACTAAGTGTTGAGTATTACTACTCAATCTAAGCTAGATGTTCGCTAGAACCTCTCAACTCAGATTCTTCTTGTACATAGAGATTACTGAGTACATACTCAGGATACAGTCATTACAATCTAAATACAAGGATAGACAGTGATACAAGTGTTTGAATTTAAGTACAGTCCCTGTCTTTTCTATGAGAGTAGGCTAACTAAGAATGTGAAATCAAGCTCAGCCTTATTCTCCAACCATTGGTTTCCATGGGCTACATTCTCACCCGTATCATTGGAATACCAAGGTATCTTCAAAGCTTCAAACCGTACCCGGTTTGATAGTCATTTGTACAGCATGATTGCCTTCCCGACAACCAACTCACTTGATCAACAGACCAACTGTACAATCTAACTAACTGACCAGCTGATCATTAGCCCGATTGAGAATTCACTCTCTAATCAATTGTTGTTGACTTTTTCATGATGTATTTAAGCTCAAGTCAACTCTTGTTAACTGTAAGACACTCAGCCTAGTTAACAATTTTCATCCTGATTGATTTCAAGAACCTTCTTGAAAAACAATCCCAATTGATCTATCTTGGTCGATCATTCTGACCAACTTGGTTGTACACCACAACAACATCTTCAACTTCTTTCTTGAGGCTATTTATATGTTCTTCTTGAATATAGCCGTTGAAGATAATTCATAATACCGTTGAGCTTCTGATGATGTGGCTCATATAGCCGTTGTGTAATAGCTTCTCAAACGATTGCTTCTCCTTAAGCATATTGAGTGTTCAGAATACTCCTGTTCTGACACTTCTGTTAATGAGCTCTGTTTTGAGAGATTTGATGATTATGTGTATTCTCTCTCTTGAATTCTTCTGCTTTCTTGCATCTGTTTTATCCAGCTTGCATCTGCTTGCTCCAGCTTGCATTATCTTGCATCTGCTTTATCTGCTTTATCCAGCTTGCATTATCTTGCATCTGCTTGCATCTGCTTTATCTGCTTTATCCAGCTTGCATTATCTTGCATCTGCTTGCATCTGCTTTATCTGTTTTATCCAGCTTGCATTTTCTTGCATCTGCTTGCTTTCGGATTTCCTCTGATTCTCTTGAGAGTATGTATCCGTTGAATTTGCCCTTTTTGCTTATTCTGCATATACTCCTTTTTTACTTGCTTCTGACACCATTACTTCTTTGAATGAGATGTCTTGACCAATAGTCGTTGTTTGCAGATTCCTCTTTTGATATTTAGATAAATATGTTGAATTGAATATATTTTATTCAAACATCTTCCTTGTTGCTTTTGCTTAGTCTCCTGAGCTTTTCTTCTGCTTTGTTCCAGATTGCACAAATGAAGAAATGTCTCGTTGAAATACTATCGTTTAGAGACAACAAATAGTCTTCTTTTAATCCGTTGTGAGACACGCTTCTTGAGAGTTCTGACATAGTATAACGTTGGTGCTGCAGTAAAGCTGCTACTGTTGTTGCTGCGAATGCTGCGTTGCAGAGATTTCCTCAGTGGTGTATGAAGTTCAAATGCACCGGGAAAGGTCTCTGTGTTTGTTGCCACAAATGTGTTTCAAAACGTACGAGCAGCAGAGACTTAGAAAAGTCTTCACGCAAGGTTTCAGCAAAGATGCCACGTCATTACTAAAGCTTCAGACAGCTTCCAACCTTCAGACGGGTTCCAGTCTTCAGACAGGTTCCAGTCTTCAGACGGGCTTGGCTCTTCAGACGGCTTCAACACTTAAGACAGGTTGATGATTTCAGACAGCTCAAGTCTTTCAGACAGCTTCGTTTCTTTAGACAGCTTCAATACTTCAGACGGGTTGCGTCCTTCAGACAACTTCAATTCTTCATACTAGTTGAAACTTCAGAGGCCTTCTTCCTTAGAATTGTAGCTTCGTTCTTCTTTGTATCTTCTTCTTCTTGTATCTCTTCTTCTTCGTTTCTTCAGTTCATTGTGTTCTTCAGACAGACGTATATTTGAATCTGTACTTCTTCATATCTTTTGCCTTCAGTTCTTCAGATAGTCTTCTAATCTTCACTTCTTCAGATAGTCTTCTAATCTTCGATTCTTCAGATAGTTTTCAAGTCTTCACTTCTTCAGTCAGTCTTCAAGTCTTCACTTCTATTCTTCAGTTGCTTCAACTCTGTTAAGGATTAATTTTCTTCAGATTCTGCACTTTTGTTCTTCTGATTCTGATCTTCTGATTCTGATTCTGTTCACAAAATCTTCTTCTTCTTCTAAAGAGTATTCCATCCTGAAACATAATTAACAAACAAATACCTTTCTCAGTAGAACCTGTTTATATAATCTAATTTGTTCTTTATATAATATTATTTGTTCTTTATATAATCTTATTTGTTAATCATTAAAACTAACGGATGTTAAGTCTTATAATCATGTTTAATTACTTAAACAGATTTATAGACTTCACAATCTCCCCCTTTTTAATGATGACAAATAAATTATATATTACTGACAAAATAGGTATAAAAAGAAATGAGAGATAATAAGATAATAGATTTTATTACTCCCTCTATCTATATTACTCCCCCTGAGACAGGCATTGATTCTTTTAGATATCTTCTGAAACAATTAAGTCTTTAATTAATCAATTCCAATTGTTAAATCTTTTATTAACCAACTGTTACAAGTTTATTGTTAATATTTCAGATATATTAGATAACCGATTGTTAAAATTTTTCTTGTTAAGATTTCAGATACCTATTGTTATTTTTCTTGTTAAGATTTCAGACACCTATTGTTATTAGAACCCTTCAGATACCTATTGTTATATAATACTTCAGAAATTTTAGATAGACGATTGTTAAAATGTTGTTAAGATTTCAGATACCTATTGTTATGACTTATTGTTATTCTTACTTATTATTAGAACTCTTAGTTTGTTATCTTCTTTCTTACTGTATGTTATATTTCTTTGCTATTTATTTCTACTTCCTATAATCTCCCTATATATTTCCCTCTTTGTTACACTCTTTCTAGTATTTTGTTAGTTTATATTTCTCCCCCTTTTGTCATTAACTAAAAAGGTTTATATTATGAGTTAATGTAATCCTATACCAAATGTTAAATAATGTATCGTTTTGACAGATATATTTCTCCTGTTAAGTTGGTTGCACTTAAAGATCTACTTCTTAATACTGAGGTTTCTCCCCCTAAGTTGATTAGTTTTCTACAATCTTTTAAGAAGTTCTCGTTACAGTTAAGATTTTGTTAAGCAATTATCAAGAAGTTATGAAGCATAAATGAAATTAAACAAAGAAGATTTTTATTAAATCTTTACAGTTGCTCAGATACAGGTTTGAAAAGAAAGCTCAAAAGAGAAACCTAAGCAAAACATTAAAAAGAAAGAAGGAAAACTATATTAAACAGAAATTTCAAAAGAAGGTTTGAAAGGGGAGGGGAGATTTAAAAGCTGCTCCTCTGGGTACTTCCAAGACCCAACAGATTCCTCTGTAGCCCTCGTCAATCCCCTTCATCTACAAACTTCGTTTAGCACATGGAACAGTAGAAAGTATGATCTCCATGTCTGGAACGTTGTAGAGAAGATTTTGAAGAGGAATCTGTACCCTTCTTCTCATTCCATACATCATCCAGAGGAGTTCAGTCTTTTCTAAGACTACATTGATACCAATGAGTCTTTGTTCCTGTGTTGCTTCCTTCATTCTTTGTTATTCTTTTTGTTCTACGGTTTTTCTTATTAAGTTCTTAAGGCTATCCTTGAATGGGAAGAGTTGCCTTAGGATCTCATAAGAATTTTGAGAACTTTGAAAAGATAGAGAGAAGAGAAGCAGGAAGTTTGAGTGTTCGAGATGATTTTCTGAGCAAGCTTAGGATTGCTTTTATAGGCTACTTTCATTGGAAGTTATGTAGTGTCCATTATGAACCGAGCACATGTAGTCCCGGTTGAAGCATTGAGAGCAGACATGATGAAGTTTTTTGAAAACAAATTTTCGAGATAAAAAGAATAAAAGAAACAAAAAAAATGCCAAACACATTTTTGAAAACATAGATTTTAAAAGACAAAATATGTTTAAAGACAGAGAGAGAGGAAGGTTTTATAAATTTATGTTTTAAAAACTTTTCGAAAATATTTTGAGAGAGAAAAAAAATTTTGTAAAGGCAAGTATCTGATAACTTTTTATAAGTCTTTTAAGTTTGTACTTATTAAAGGTTTCTTAAAGGCTTTTAAAAGTATTTATGGAGACAGGTATTCAAAGCTGTAAAAGTTTTAAGATGAAGTGATGTTACCATGAATTTGGTTATTGTCCACTGGATAAAGAAGTCCCTTCTGACATTACTTCTTGCTTGAAAGACTTTTTCTTCATCTGAGGTTGCTTGATGTCTGCACGTTTCAATATGCTTTTGTCTTTTGTGCTCCCAGAGAATCTTTAAACAGTCATCTTAACCTATCCCTTTACAATTGAGTTGGATTCTAATGACTTGAGTAACTATCCCTTAACATTTCAGACCCATGATTTCAGACAGTCCATAAGAAGCCTTCTGAACGGGTTAGATGAATAGAGATATTACTAAGTTAGTATAATCCACTCAGAGATTGAGTTAGGTTTGGTGCATAGAGTGTTAACCATCTTTAATATTGATAACCCACGCTTTCAGAGAGTTCATTTTGAACTTCCTGAATAGGTTCAAATAATAAAGATGTTATCACATTATGTCCTTTTAGATGATGTTTCTTAGATGGTCTTCTTAAAAACTGTTTCCTGAAACATTCAAACTAGAAGTACCTTTCAGTAGCACCTGATTGTAATTTGTCTATTTATTTAAATTAAGCATTTTAGAATTACAGGTAACATTTCATCAAGTTTAAAAAATATCTTATTAGGTTCATTAAATTTATCTTTTAGAAATATAATTTGTTAATCAATTAAGGATAGAGTTATGTTATTGATAGACTTAAATGTCCACAAAAGGAAACACACATAGAATGTTAATATTAAGAGAAACACATAAACAGAGATAGAAAGTGAAATGGACTCAAAACAGAAAGACCTAGATACAGAGAAAAAAAAATTCAGAACGCAAGTGTATCATTGATCTTAAACAGGTTTGTTCTCATTGGCACTGACTTTCTCCTTTTGTGTTTTCAGCATCTGCAGTTCACGTTGATAGAATCTGAGTGTTTCTTCCAGCCATCCGATGCGTTCATTCAACTTCCTTATATTACATCTTCTGAAAATTTCTCTTAAATATCCATGATTTCTTAGAGAATCAGATGACTCCATATGATTCTGAGTTGATGACGGAGAATTGTGTTCTTCTTTTATCTTTGCTGGTATCCCCTTAGAATGTTCATATTCCTTTATAGTGAACAAGGGTGATGGCTCCTGGTCAAAGAATCTTTCAATAGGAAATCCTTTATATTGAAGGATTTTCATAATCAGTGTAGTATGGGGAGAGACTTTGACTTCTTCTAATTTTCTTCTCATCATATGGTAGAGGATGATTCTGGGAAGATTTAATCTTTTCCTTTGAAGGAGATGTATCAGCACGAATCTTTCCATATCAGAGATGATGTTTGTATCCTTCCATTTGGGTAGAATACAACAATTAATGATTGTCAGCAGAATTCTGGGAATTTCCAGTAAGTTTGAGCAAACTGGTGCTTCAAGAGTTCTGCGACCAAATAACATTTGATCATGCATCTCTTTCTCTCTATCATTGATTTCCCAATCTGAAGAGAATTGTTTTCCGGTTGCTTCAACCCCAATGATTTCCTTTAGAACTTTGAAGTCCACTCTGATAGGCATTCCCATTACTGAAGTGTTTATACCACTTGTCTCTTCAAGAAACACTTCTGAGTTGTTCCAGAAATCTAGAACACTCTGCTCATGCTAGGGGAACGATGCCTCTTCAAGAAAGGAAATCCAGCCAGCATCCTTGAAATACTCAGAGATTTTCAGTCCTTCTTTGTCAAAGTCGCTTAAATTTACTCCACTTGTGGGAATAATTCTTTCATCATACTTGTGTAGACTTTGAGCACAAGAGATTGCTGATCTTGATGCCATTGAGATAGATTAAGATGAATTGGAAGGAAATAAACTGTGAGGTTCTTCTAATGATCTTCCAATCCTTTAAATAGGCAATCAAGCGTCGCTTCATTTTATGAAAGGAGCGGTTCCATCCACTAAGCAATTGTGGAGAGATGTGCATCGTGTCCTTTGAGAGAAACCGGTTGATGATTCAATGATTCACATCGTGTCGTTTCATATTTTCAAAAACAGTTATGACTAACACACACGACTCTTCATTTACTTAATTTAAAAACGCAGTTATTACTTTACTAAACATGAGTGACTCTTCAACACATATATTTAAATAAGTAAAGCATACATAAAATGAATCATACATTTCACATAGTAAACATAGTAAAACACATAGCATGCAGTCATTTATTTACATAATTTCAATAAAACAAATCATACATCAGATTAATGACTATATTTAAAATTTTAACTTAAATATAGATAGGAAAGGTGTTACCAGTTTGTGATCTAGAGATAGATTCACTTTCCTTTTCTGTTGCGTCTTGTGCTTTAGCCTTATGAATAATGAGTATTGGAAAAATGATTTTCCTATTCTCATTGTCATTCTTCAGAGTTGCTTCAGCCTGGTGAGATTGCCATCTTCTGAGGATCTACTCCTTCTGCATTTGTTAGATGCTCAACCCGAAGGTGAGCTCTGATACCAATTGTTAGAACCACAGGCAACATTAGAAGGGGGGTTGAATAGTGTTTTAGACATTTTAAAACAATTTTGGAAATCTTTAAAATAAATAAACACGCTAAGTGATCATTGTACAAAACCAATCTTAAGATCAGAGTTATTTTAAAAACATGCGGAATATATGAAAGATTTAGATTAAAAACTTTTTCTTACACTTAAGATTGTTTTGATTTTAAACAAACTTCTCTTAGTGTCATCTGAAGAATATTACTAAGAGTACCTTCAGAACTGTTTCTGAAATATTTTAGATGATCAGAGACCATCTATATCATGTGTCTGAACTGAGTTCCTGTTGGGCTCACTTCAGACAGGTATTTCAGACATCCCTCTGAATATATTCTTCTATAATACTTACACTAGAGACGTTTTAACGTTATGTTTGTATGAAAACTTGTTTTATTGAAATCGTTGTGTTAAGATTATTATGAAAAGTACTTTTCAATCCCCAACGTAAATATAAAGACTGTAAGTAAAAGAGATTAAGGGAAAGAAAACTTAGACACAGAATTTATCCTGGTTCACCCACAAACCTTGTGAGCTACATCCAGTCCTAGTGGCAAACCACCACTAGCTTTTTAATAACAACAACACATATGTGCCACTCCGAATCCCCCAGACCCTTGCAGCCACATATATGTCACACTATCTGAAACCACAGATACACATGTTAACCTCTCCAGGCCAACACAACAAGTATTCTTTTCTATCAAGCCTCTCCAGGCTCTACCACGAGTATTCTTTCTTCCACCAAGCCTCTCCAGGCTCTCAGACACTTAACTAAGTGTTGAGTATTACTACTCAATCTAAGCTAGATGTTCGCTAGAACCTCTCAACTCAGATTCTTCTTGTACATAGAGATTACTGAGTACATACTCAGGATACAGTCATTACAATCTAAATACAAGGATAGACAGTGATACAAGTGTTTGAATTTAAGTACAGTCCCTGTCTTTTCTATGAGAGTAGGCTAACTAAGAATGTGAAATCAAGCTCAGCCTTATTCTCCAACCATTGGTTTCCATGGGCTACATTCTCACCCGTATCATTGGAATACCAAGGTATCTTCAAAGCTTCAAACCGTACCCGGTTTGATAGTCATTTGTACAGCATGATTGCCTTCCCGACAACCAACTCACTTGATCAACAGACCAACTGTACAATCTAACTAACTGACCAGCTGATCATTAGCCCGATTGAGAATTCACTCTCTGATCAATTGTTGTTGACTTTTTCATGATGTATTTAAGCTCAAGTCAACTCTTGTTAACTGTAAGACACTCAGCCTAGTTAACAATTTTCATCCTGATTGATTTCAAGAACCTTCTTGAAAAACAATCCCAATTGATCTATCTTGGTCGATCATTCTGACCAACTTGGTTGTACACCACAACAACATCTTCAACTTCTTTCTTGAGGCTATTTATATGTTGTTCTTGAATATAGCCGTTGAAGATAATTCATAATACCGTTGAGCTTCTGATGATGTGGCTCATATAGCCGTTGTGTAATAGCTTCTCAAACGGTTGCTTCTCCTTAAGCATATTGAGTGTTCAGAATACTCTCGTTCTGACACTTCTGTTAATGAGCTCTGTTTTGAGAGATGTGATGATTATGTGTATTCTCTCTCTTGAATTCTTCTGCTTTCTTGCATCTGTTTTATCCAGCTTGCATCTGCTTGCTCCATCTTGCATTATCTTGCATCTGCTTGCATCTGCTTTATCTGCTTTATCCAGCTTGCATTATCTTGCATCTGCTTGCATCTGCTTTATCCAGCTTGCATTATCTTGCATCTGCTTGCATCTGCTTGCATCTGCTTTATCTGTTTTATCCAGGTTGCATTTTCTTGCATCTGCTTGCTTTCGGATTTCCTCTAATTCTCTTGAGAGTATGTATCCGTTGAATTTGCCCTTTTTGCTTATTCTGCATATACTCCTTTTTTACTTGCTTCTGACACCATTACTTCTTTGAATGAGATGTCTTGACCAATAGTCGTTGTTTGCAGATTCCTCTTTTGATATTTAGATAAAGATGTTGAATTGAATATATTTTATTCAAGCATCTTCCTTGTTGCTTTTGCTTAGTCTCCTGAGCTTTTCTTCTGCTTTGTTCCAGATTGCACAAATGAAGAAATGTCTCGTTGAAATACTATCGTTTAGAGACAGCAAATAGTCTTCTTTTAATCCGTTGTGAGACACGCTTCTTGAGAGTTCTGACATAGTACAACGTTGGTGCTGCAGTAAAGCTGCTACTGTTGTTGCTGCGAATGCTGCGTTGCAGAGATTTCCTCAGTGGTGTATGAAGTTCAAATGCACCGGGAAAGGTCTCTGTGTTTGTTGCCACAAATGTGTTTCAAAACGTACGAGCAGCAGAGACTTAGAAAAGTATTCACGCAAGGTTTCAACAAAGATGCCACGTCATTACTAAAGCTTCAGACAGCTTCCAACCTTCAGACGGGTTCCAGTCTTCAGACAGGTTCCAGTCTTCAGACGGGCTTGGCTCTTCAGACGGCTTCAACACTTAAGACAGGTTGATGATTTCAGACAGCTCAAGTCTTTCAGACAGCTTCGTTTCTTTAGACAGCTTCAATACTTCAGACGGGTTGCGTCCTTCAGACAACTTCAATTCTTCATACTGGTTGAAACTTCAGAGGCCTTCTTCCTTAGAATTGTAGCTTCGTTCTTCTTTGTATCTTCTTCTTCTTATATCTCTTCTTCTTCGTTTCTTCAGTTCATTGTTGTTCTTCAGACAGACGTATATTTGAATCTGTACTTCTTCATATCTTTTGCCTTCAGTTCTTCAGATAGTCTTCTAATCTTCACTTCTTCAGATAGTCTTCTAATCTTCGATTCTTCAGATAGTTTTCAAGTCTTCACTTCTTCAGTCAGTCTTCAAGTCTTCACTTCTATTCTTCAGTTGCTTCAACTCTGTTAAGGATTAATTTTCTTCAGATTCTGCACTTTTGTTCTTCTGATTCTGATCTTCTGATTCTGATTTATTTCACAAAATCTTCTTCTTCTTCTAAAGAGTATTCCATCCTGAAACATAATTAACAAACAAATACCTTTCTCAGTAGAACCTGTTTATATAATCTAATTTGTTCTTTATATAATATTATTTGTTCTTTATATAATCTTATTTGTTAATCATTAAAACTAACGGATGTTAAGTCTTATAATCATGTTTAATTACTTAAACAGATTTATAGACTTCACAAGAACCACACCCACCTCAAAGGAGCAACAATGGAGGAAGAGGAAGAAGATGATGGAGGAATGGTGGAAATCCAAGCCTTAGGAATGATGGAGCACCTTCAATCAAGCACTTCTCCTTCTCCAAGCCCTCTCTCTCTAAAACCCTCCCCTCTCATTCTAAAAACTCAAGGAACGGAGGAAAAATGAGAAAAGAAAGGGGAAAAACGCGTTTTAAAACGCTTCTGTCACGCGCACGCTCGAGCGTGGGTCCAGTGTGCCGCTCTAGCGCTCACTCTCTGTTACAGCACGCTGAAGCGTGCTACCTGTGCACCGCTCAAGCGCTCACTCTCTGTTACAGCACGCTGAAGCATGCTACCTGTGCACCGCTTGAGCGTGCAACCACCAGAATCCAATTGTATGGTTTTTTATGCTTTTACTCATTCCAAGCTTTTCTAACCCCCAAACCTTCCCTAGAAACCCTGAAATCAATTTCTTATCCTCTTAGTTCCTTTACCAAATTCCTATCTAAATTCGCATTCAATTCCCCAACATCTCATATCACTTCCAATTCTCTGTTACTTGACCGGAACCACAGCCTAAAGCTCTCACTATAGTTTTCAGGCACTAATTTTTGGGATGTTACATGTGCGGCTTTGGGTCTTTTAACTGATGACAATGAATACATTGATGGTATAAAAGAAGCAGCTTCATTTGTTTCCGGTTATTACCTGAGGCATCTGTTTTCTACTCTTTTATTAGCAAACTCAATGTCTAATCCATGTAAAGTTTGGAACCTTAGTTGGAAATTACTTGCTGATGGGATTGCTTATGAGAAAAGTAAGGAATTGAACTATCTAGGTAATTTCCTTATCTGATAATTTTATACATAAAAAATAAGTAAACATGTTCGATATAATACATAACTTTATTTTGTTTGCAGATTTAATAATTAAAGATGATCAATAGAAGTCCTTTTGTTTGATTGAGTTAGAGAAGATACTGTTATCCAATGGTAAATGTAACGTCCTAATTTTAAATTTCTGAAATAATGCCTGTTGGAAGCAAAATTTCCAAAATATACAAATTAATTCGTCCGTTTTGATATCGCACTAAAGAGATATAACTTACATTGTCCAATAAACATATAAGTTGTATATCCACTGACATAAGAGGTACTACTTTGCATATATACATTGGTTAAAACCACAGCCCGATTACATACCAAAAATACAAATGATGTAGAATATAGTTATACATGCATCCTGGGTAACACCGTCAGTCTAATAGGTACACATGTACTACTCTATTCTACTCAAAATACTACTACATCATATCTACATCCATAAGTTTGATTCACAGAGTCATATATACAAAACATAAGAAAATCCATAACATGACCATTTCCTCCTAATGGCTTCCTGAACCCAGTGTAGGTCCTTGCACATTTGAAATATAAGTTTCCACAACGTGGGGTGAGACTAACGTCCCAGTGAGGTAACAAGTGTAAACATAGGAAAAGATAACATTACATGTCATAATTCAAAGGAACAAATCAAGTGATTCATCAAACATAACATAATAACTTCAATAATCATAACAATTATCATAATTGAATTCTGAACCATGGATTTAACCTTTCCCTTAGGCTAGACTGAGCTCAGACTAACGGAAACCGTCGTCTCCGAAGGCCGGAAGACCTTACCTAAAACCATTCCCAAGGCCATGAAGACCTTAACCTTTACCAAGGGCCAAAGACCCCAATCATGCCTTTATTCATCAAACATACTTCAATTCATCAAAATCATACATACATATCATTCAATAATACAATTCATAAGGTAATCTAATTCTTGCCATTTCCAAACCTAAGTCTCCATTTAAACAATAATTGGGGCAATTGATAAATCCTAACATGCATAGATATCTAATTCATCCAAAATTATCATTAAACATACAAAAGAAAGGGAATGAGATGGGAAGGGATCGTGCAAGTGATATTCCTTTTAGGAGTGAGTGTGTGGTTACACTCACCTTGAACAATTGGTGGAATTGAGAAGGGAAGAATGTTGGGGAGACAATCAATTGAAGGAAATCTTGATTTTTGAGAGCCTAATTGCTTCCTTGATCTTCAATTAACCTTCCTCTCTCTAAACCCTCTCTATCTCTCTCTAGGTTTGTAAAAGGTAAGGAAGAAAATATCAACGAAATGAATGCTAAACTGAACGTATAGGAGCTATAAGTGGAATTTCGCTCAAACGAAATAATTTCGCTTGAGCGGATGAGATTTTGCATGCAGAATTACGAAAATTCGCTCAAGCGAATCCATATTCGCTTGAGCTAAAATGACCCAGAAAATGCACCATCTCTGGACTATTTTCGCTCGAGCGAATTTGACAGCAAAATCAACCTAAACATCTTTCTGCATAATTCGCTTAAGCGAATTTATTTAGCTTGAGCGAATAACCTAAAATCTGGTTTTTTAAACTAAGTTTTAAATCCTCATTTCTTAGACTTTCTTCCCTCAATTGCTAATACATAAACCTCTATTTTTCATTTAATGAATTATTAGAAATTCAAATTAGTGGGATGTTACAATCTACCCCCCTTCAGGCAATTTTGTCCCCAAAATTGACTCAAATAAGGAATACATCAAGCCTTTTACCTTGGTTGAAGAATTCTGGAAATTGATGACAAATCTCTTCTTCTTTCTCCAAAGTTGCTTCCTCAGGTGTTTGGCCCTCCCAAATTACCTTCACCAGTGGAATGGTCTTGTTCCTCAGGGTTTTGACGCTTCGGTCAACAATCTGTGCCGACCTAGTAGGAATAGTTAGATCCTCCCTCAATTGTACTGATTCTGAGCTTATGATGTGAGAAGGATCATGGACATATTTTCCAAGTTGGGAAACATGGAATACATTATGAATATTTGATAAATGAGGTGGAAGGGCTATTTGGTATGCAAGGGGACCAATCCTTTGCAAGATTTTAAAAGGACCAACAAAACGAGGATTGAGTTTCTTAACCTTAATAGCCCTACCAATACTTGTGATGGGCTTAACCTTTGAAAACACATGGTCACCCTCCTCAAACTCTAGGTCCCTCCTTCTCCTGTCAGTATAACTCTTCTGCCGACTTTCGATAGTAACCAGTTTTTCCCTAATTATGCCTATCTTATCAGTGGTCTCCTGCACCGACTCCAGACCTAAAAGACCTCTCTCACCTATTTCATACCAACACAGGGGTGACCTATATCTCCTACCATAAAGTGTCTCATAGGGAGCCATACCTATGCTGCTGTGAAAACTATTGTTGTAGGCAAATTCTATCAGTGGCAAGTACCTATCCCAACTTTCCTTTTCCTCTAAAACACAAGACCTAAGCATGTCCTCCAGGGTCTGGATGGTTCTCTCAGACTGTCCGTCAGTCTGAGGGTGGTATGCGGTGCTAAACTTGAGTTTAGTACCGAAAGCCTGGTGTAAAGCGTTCCAAAACCTAGAGGTGAATCTGGGATCCCTGCCTGACACTATACTAGAGGGCACACCATGGAGCTTCACTATCTCCTTGATGTACAGGTCTGTTAACTTGGTCACAGGATAGGTTGCCCTGATAGGTAGAAAATGAGCTGACTTGGTCAGCCGATCCACTATAACCCAGATGGAATCAAAACCTGCTGGGACCCTAGGTAACCCCATGACAAAATCCATAGCTATGGCCTCCCACTTCCATTTAGGAATCTCTAAAGGTAAAAGTGTACCTGAGGGTTTCTCGTGTTCTATTTTGACCTGTTGACATATAAGGAACTTAGAGACAAACTCAGCTATCTCTCTCTTCATTCCATCCCACCAAAACATACTTTTCAAGTCTTGGTACATCTTGGTAATACATGGATGTACGGTGAACTTGCTCCTATGAGCTTCCTCTATAATCTCCTCTTTTAGGCTACCCCCCATAGGAATACAGACTCTTCTTTGAAAGAGAATCATCCCATCTCCCGACTCAGAAAATCCTGGTTGCCCCTTTCGGGACTGGAGCACCAAATCTGAGGCTTGTGCCTCCTTAATCCTATCCCTTAACTCATTGGTTACCTCAAGCCTAAAGAGCCTCATACTACTTCCCTCTAAACTCACCTCAAGCCCCAAGTTCCTAAATTCTTCTATCAATTCCAACTCATGCACCACCATGGATGACGCATGCAGGGACTTCCTACTCAAAGCGTCGGCCACTACATTAGCCTTGCCCGGGTGATATCTAAGTTCAAAATCATAGTCCTTCAAAAACTCCATCCATCTCCTCTGCCTCATGTTAAGTTCCTTTTGGTCAAAGAGATATCTCAAACTCTTGTGATCACTAAAAACTTCAAACTGCACTCCATATAGGTAGTGCCTCCATATCTTAAGGGCAAAAACTACTGCAGCCAGCTCTAAATCATGTGTAGGGTAGTTTTCCTCATGAGGTCTACGTTGTCTAGAGGCATAGGCTACCACCTTCCCATATAATGGACAATTACTAATTTAAGGAGTGACACATAAAACCACAGTCCAATTGGATTGAACTGCTCTGATACCAAAATGTAACGTCCTAATTTTAAATTTCAGAAATAATGCTTGTTGGAAGAAAAATTTCCAAAATATACAAATTAATTCGTCCGTTTTGATATCGCACTAAAGAGATATAACTTACATTGTCCAACAAACATATAAGTTGTATATCCACTGACATAAGAGGTACTACTTTGCATACATACATTGGTTTACACCACAGCCCGATTACATACCAAAAATACAAAAGATGTAGAATATAGTTATACATGCATCCTGGGTAACATCGTCAGTCTAATAGGTACACATGTACTACTCTATTCTACTCAAAATACTATTGTTGTACGTTTGGCAAGTGTACCAATCGTTACTATAATAATAAAAATATCGTCCTCAGGGATTGAAATTGTTGAATATCAGTTTACTATATTACGTTAAGTTTGAGAAATTATAAAATAGAATTAGAACGCTAAATTATAAAATAAACTAAATTTAAAGATAAGTAAAATTATAAATGAAATTCAATTACTAAAAACAAACGTTAGAGAATTGATTTCGTATTCTTCCTTATAGGTTCTTCCCCTATTTCAGCTGATGCAAGTATTCTAATTACCCAATTGAGTTATTTAAGAGTTGTTTACCCCTAATTCCTTAGGCAAGTAAATTTGTTCATTGAACCCTAATCCCCAATTCCTTAGGAAAATTATGAAATCCAATAGAACTATGAAGAACACATTATCATCAACAAAATAGGTTCAGAACATATAATTCAGAAAACTACATCAATCATCTAACTAAGAAAATTAACTATGCATAATGTAAAAGATAGAACCACAGGTTGTTGAAGCAATTGGTTGCATGAAGAGGGTAGCCTCCACCTCCCGGTCTTGGCTTTCTTCTTCGCTGTCCTTTTGTCTTCTGTCAAGTCTTCCTATCTTCTCTCCATCACCTGGTAAAACCCCCTCTTTCTATTTATAATAAATTGCCTTTAATCTGGTCCAAGCCCACTTTGGAACTCAATGTTGAGTCTCAAAAATATCATAACGGAAATTATGATGTTTAAGACGGCTAAATTCCCAAGTTTTAATGCTTAACAAATTTGAGTTAAAATATTTATCATAGATGCATATATGGCTTAATGGTTTGTCTATGATTTCAGCAAGCCACTTAGAATATATAAGATTATGTGAAGTGTCTTCAACCTATCTGACGAGTTAAAGCCTTCTGAAGGGTCAACCCGTCTAAAGTGTTGAAGCCGTCTGAAGTCTCATTTATGACGTGGCACCCTTTGCTGAAGTTTGTGAAGACTTTTCTGAGTCTCTACTGCACGTACCTTTTCAAAGACATTTATGGCAAGGAACACAGAGACCTTTCCTGGTGCTTTTGAATTTCATACACCATTGAGGAAATCTCTGCAACGCAGCCTCTGCAGCAACAATAGTAGCAGCTTTATGGCAGCACCAACCTTGTACAGTGTTAGAGAAATCAGATTGAAGATTGTACAGTGTTAGAGAAATCAGATTGAAGAAATCACAACGGATTAAATAGCATTTAATTCTATCTTAAACGGTGGTTTTTCAACGGATTGAAGTTTTAACAGATTGAAGATTGGGTATAAATACCTCTTCATGAAGACCATCAAAGGTTAAGCAAGTGAGCAAGAATACAGAGTGATTCAATATACAAGAAAGTCTAAGAGAATATCACGCTGCAAGTTTTTATTCACTCTGATAAAATTATCTTTGTACACAATTTGTATATCCTGAGCATACCTCAGTTATATTGTACATTGTCTCTGTTTAAGCTTCAAACTGATACAGTTTAAGAGCTTAGACTTATTCTCTTTGTAAAATTGTTGTTGAGCCTGGAGAGGCTTGTCTGTAAAAGAATACTTGGTTGTTGAGCCTGGAGAGGCTTGTCTGTAAAAGAATACTTGTAATCTTGGTAAAGATTAAGAGAAAATCCAAGTGCTAGTTGGCATTGGGACTGGACGTAGCTCACAGTGGTAGAGAGTGAGCCAGGATAAATTTCTTGGCTAAGTTTTCTTACCCTTATCTCTTGACAATTTATTTATTCTAATCAAAGAGTGTTGAAAAATTGTTCTGATATTTTAAAAGCAAGAAACCTTTCAAAAGACATTTTCAGAAGCCTTCTTAAGAAACTTCAGACAACACCTTAAACCTGTCTGAAACGTTTTTAAAACTTACTGTTTGTGAAAAGCTTCCATAAAATATTAAGAAACACTATTCAACCCCCTTCTAGCGTTTCCCTGTGTTTCTACAGTTGGTATCAGAGCTCAACTCAGGGTTGAGCACCTAACAAGTGTTGAGGACTAAAGATCCAGATGGAAGCTTCCAACAACAGGCAATACATCACCGAAGGAGCCTCTATTACAAGACCCCCAACATTCAATGGAGTGGACTACCACTACTGGAGGGATCGTATGAAGTTGTTCATTGAGAGCAACAACATTGATGTCTGGGACGTGGTGACAGATGGAGACTATGTGCCTATGCATAATGGAGTGCCAATACCTAAGGCTGAATGGACCTGGGAGCAGAAGGCTAGAGTTCAAATGAACGCTAAAGCCAAACTCTATCTGATATGTTCTTTGAATAAATCAGAGTATGAGAAGGTTCATGGATGTTCATCTGCCAAGGAGATTTGGGATACTCTTGCAGCTGCCCATGAAGGGACTGGGACTGTAAAGCAATCCAACATCAGCATGCTCATACATCAATATGAGATGTTCAAGATGGAAGAATCTGAAACCATTGATCAAATGTTTGGGAGGTTTCAGACCATAACTAATGGACCCAGGTCCTTGAGTAGAACTTATGAATCTGGAGACAACAATAGAAAGATTCTAAGGAGTTTGCCTAAGTCCTGGAGACCCAAAGTTCCAGCCATTCAAGAGGCAAGAGATTTAAACTCTCTTAGAATGGAAGAACTGTTGGGATCTCTCAAAGTTCATGAGCTTGAGCTTGGGGAAGATGACATCCAGAAGAAATCTCTAGCACTAAACTCCAAGGCCAAACAGCCTAGGCATGGTAGCATGAAGGCTATGCAAGCTGAGGAAACTTCAGAAGCAGATGAAGATTCTGAAGATAGTTCAGAAGATGATGATCTTGCTCTTCTCTGCAGGAAAATCAAGAGGATGCTGCAGAACAGAGGGAAGTTTAGAAAGAACCAACCCTCAACCTCTAAAGTAGGTAAGTCAGGTAAGGATTCTCAAAATGACAAAATGATTTGTTATGAGTGTAATCATCCAGGTCATATGAAGACTGATTGTCCAAGATTGAAGAAGAACAACTTCAAAAAGAAGAAGTTCTTCAAAAAGAAGAAAGGTTTGATGGCAACATGGGAGGATCTTGATGAGTCTACCTCAGAAGAAGAGGAAGACACTTCAGAAGAGGCCAACCTGTGTCTTATGGCCAGCCTGCCCTCATCAGACAGCTCAGAGTCTGAGGTATTTCCCTTAACTCTGCAAGAAATGTATGATGACCTTATGGAAAGTTCCAAGGAACTCTTCCATGAGTATAAGAATTTGTCCAAAGCTCACACAGAAATGTGCAGTAAATATGAGGCTTTTGAGATAGAAAATATTATGCTCAAGGAAAAGATCCTTGTGACTGAAAGCAGCAGTTCTCAAACCGTGTCTGAAGAAAACAAAAAACTTCAGAAACAAGTTGAGGAGCTAACAAAAGACTTAGCCAAATTTGTCAAAGGAACAGAAAATCTTAACAGATTGTTTGGCAATCAAAGACACCCTCTTGACAAAAGTGGTTTAGGGTTTTGTGATCATGATACTTCTGAACCTCATATTTTCAAAAATTTTACTAGAGGCAAAAAGAAAGGTATTAGGTGTTCTCATTGTGGCAAGCCCGAACACAATGTGGCTCAGTGCAAACACAAAGGGAAAGCAAAACCCAAATCTAACAAGAAAGGACCCAAAAGAATATGGGTACCTAAGAACTTGATAATTCTTGTTGCAGATGTGTTTAACGGGACAAAGGAAACCCCACAAATGGTACCTGGACAGTGGGTGCTCACGACACATGACAGGAGAAAGGTCTTTGTTCCAAAACCTTAGGCCTAGAGCAGGAGGTGTGGTCACCTTTGGTGGAAACCAGCAAGGGAAGATCATAGGAATAGGGACTGTAGGTATATCTCCTCTATCCCTTATTAAGAATGTTCTTCTAGTAGAAGGACTTCAGCACAATCTACTGAGCATAAGTCAATTGTGTGACAGTGGATATGTGGTCTCTTTTACTAAAGAATGATGTATAGTCAAAGACTCTCTTGATCAATTCCTTTTTACTGCTAAGAGACACACCAATGTGTATAAAATTGATCTAGAGGAGTTGGCAAGTCAAAATGTAAAATGCTTTATTTCTGTTGAAGATGAAAAACAGATTTGGCACCAAAGACTTGGGCATGCCAGCTTGAGATTAATCTCAAAGTTAGCAAAATACAACCTTGTTAAAGGACTGCCCAAGCTTTCTTACAAATCTGACATTTTATGTGAAAGCTGTCTGAAAGAGAAACAAGCAAGACACTCTTTTAAGAGTAAGGATGTTGTCTCCACTAGCAGACCTTTAGAGCTGTTACATATTGACTCGTTTGGTCCTATTAGAACAGAAAGTATTAGTGGTAAAAAATATGGTTTGGTCATTGTTGATGACTATTCTAGATACACATGGGTGTTATTCCTAAGAAGCAAGGATGAGACCTTTAGGAATTTCACAATATTCTGCAAGAAGGTACAGAATGAAAAAGGGTTATGTATATCTGTCAGAAGTGATCATGGTGGAGAATTTGAGAATGCAAACTTTCAACTGTTCTGTGATGAGAATGGGATCTCACACAATTTCTCTATGGCTAGAACACCTCAGCAAAATGGGGTTGTTGAGAGAAAGAACAGAAGTTTGCAAGAAATGGGGAGAACCATGCTCAACTCATGCAATTTACCAAGATCTTTCTGGGCAGAAGCTATTAACACAACTTGCTACCTTCAAAACAAAATATTGGTAAGACCAATTCTGAAAAAGACTCTTTATGAATTGTGGAAAGGAAGAAAACCCAACATATCATATTTCCATCCCTTTGGATGTGAGTGTTTTATACTCAACACCAAGGATGATCTTGGAAAATTTGATGCAAGATCTGACAAAGGATTTTTCATAGGATATTCTGAAACATCTAAAGCCTATAGAGTGTATAACTCTAGAACTTTAATTGTAGAGGAATCAATTCATGTTAAATTCAATGACAAGAAAGAGACTGATAGGGAACTATCAGATCTAGAAGAGGATTTTGCAGGAATGGAGCTGAATACTCATGTCAGCAAGAAGGATGAACATGTGTCTGAAGCACCATCTGTCACTGAACCTCTTCAGACAAATGTTGAGTCTCAGACTGATCTTGTATCACCTCAGAAACCTGACTAGAGATACAAGTCACATCATCCAAAAGAGCAAATCATTGGCAGCACTTCAGAAGGAGTTAAGATAAGATCAAAATTCAAGAATCTGAATTCTCTTGCTCTCCTGTCTGAAATTGAGCCAAAGAACATTGATGAAGCTCTGCATGATGAAGGGTGGATCCTAGCCATGCAAGAGGAGCTAAATCAATTTGCTAAGAGTGATGTCTGGACACTTGTTCCTAAACCCCATGGGAAAACAATTATTGGAACCAAATGGGTGTTCAGAAACAAGTTGTCTGAAGAAGGGAAAGTGGTCAGAAACAAAGCAAGATTGGTGGCTCAATGGTACAATCAGCAAGAAGGTATTGACTTCACTAAAATCTTTGCCCCTGTTGCTAGGTTAGAATCAATTAGAATTCTTCTCTCTTATGTTGTAAATAATGGCATCAAACTATATCAAATGAATGTCAAAAGTGCTTTTCTCAATGGATTCATTGAAGAAGAAGTTTTTGTTAGACAACCCCCTGGTTTTGAGGACATTGCTTTTCCTGATCATGTTTTCAAACTGAAAAAGGCTCTTTATGGTCTGAAACAAGCCCCAAGAGCTTGGTATGACAGATTGAGCAGTTTTCTTATCAAAAATGGTTTTGAAAGAGGAAAAGTGGATACAACTCTTTTTAGAAAACAGTCTAACAAAAATCTTATACTTGTCTAGATATATGTTGATGACATTATATTTGGTTCAACTGATTCTTCTCTGTGCAAAGAGTTTTCTGAGTTAATGCAATCAGAATTTGAAATGAGTTTAATGGGAGAACTAAAATTTTTCTTAGGACTTCAAATTAAGCAAGATTCTGATTGTATATGGATCCATCAGGAAAAATATACAAAAGAAATGCTTAAGAAGTTCAACTTAAGTGATTGCAAACCCATGTCAACTCCTATGCATCCCACTGCTTCTTTGAGCAAGGATGAAGAAGAAGAAACAGTGAATCAAACTTTGTATAGAGGAATGATTGGCTCTTTATTGTATCTAACAGCAAGCAGACCTGACATAATGTTCAGTGTATGTCTGTGTGCTAGATTTCAATCAGATCCAAAAATTACTCATTACAAAGCTGTTAAGAGAATTTTCAGATATCTAAATGGTACTACTAATCTTGGTCTATGCTATAAGAAGAGCAAAGATTGCAGGTTAATAGGATACTGTGATGCTGACTTTGCTGGAGATAGAATAGAAAGAAAAAGCACCAGTGGAGGATGTCATTTCTTTGGAAATGACATGATCAACTGGTCAAGCAAAAGGCAAAGCACCATTGCTTTATCAACAGCAGAATCAGAATATATTTCAGCAGCTAGTTGTTGTTCACAACTGCTATGGGTGAAGTATCAACTTGAGGATTTTAATATTCCTATCTTTGCTATACTTGTTCTGTGTGATAATACTAGTGCTATTAATTTGTCTAAAAACCCTATTCAACATTTTAGGGCTAAGCATATAGAAATCAAGCATCATTTCATTAGAGACTATGTTCAGAAAGGTGTTTTTGATATACAGTTCATTGACACAGAGCATCAATGGACGGATATATTCACAAAACCCCTGGCTGAAGATAGGTTTAAGTTCATACGCAATAACTTGAACATATGTGCATTTTATAATAATTGACTTTGTATGCTGTCTGATATGCTAAGAGTGTCTGAAATTTTGGGGTATCTGAAATCTATGTGTGTCTGAAACTTCTCACTTGTCTGAAATGACTTGATGACGTGGCTATCTGAGACGGTTGAATTCCACTTATTTTGTCTCTTCCACTTCGCACGTTACACGAAGTCTGCGCAGCAGGTACAGGGCATCATTACATCATGAGTCTATAAATGCAGGAGTTAGTGTGTTGGAGAAGCCTTACAATTTCTCTCAGCTCACTGTTTGAACTTCTTCGTCTTCTTGCAACCATTTTTCTCTCAAGTTTTCCTCTGCAACTTCAATGGCACCAAAGAAGACTTCTAGTTCTGGTGGAAATGTGGTTAGATCAAAGGGAGTAAACCTTGAAGAGCTTCGCGACCTTGGCATGGATTTGACTGAAGAGTTCGATGCTGCTGGATGGACTTCCTTCTTTGACCATATTAACTGTCAATGGCATGAACAGAGTGTGGTGGATTTCTGGGCTTCTACTCGAGAAATACCCAACTCAAAAGGAGTTTATGAAAGCATCAAGGCTACTGTTCTAGGGATTTCAGTGTTTGTTGATGAAGGAATCCTCTCCACCATCACCAGTGTAAAGGCTGAAGGTGCAACCTTCACTCCTGGGTGGGAGTTGAAGAATGGTGGACAAAATCTGTATACAAAGATGTTGTATGGTACGGCAAAACCTAAGTCCCTTGATTCTAAGAATTTGCTGGAAAAGGTCATAGTTCTACATTCCATCTTAGGGTGTTCAATAATCCCTAAAAGTGGAAGCAGAAACCACGTGTCTGAGCTGGAGAGATTCTGTATGATTCACTTGTTGCAAAAAAATAAGGTTAATCTTCCAAGCATCATCATGTTCCACATGCAGAAGAAGATTAGAGACTCTGCTGGAAGTCTTCCTCACAATACTCTCATTATGAAGGTACTCATGCACTTTAAGGTACCTGTTGAAAGACTTTGTGATCATAAATCTCCTATTTTCTTTGGTGAGCCAAACCTAAAGAGCATGAAGATCAAGATCGCTCCAAGGCCTTCATCTCCTACTCTGAAGGAGAGTGTTCTTTCGGAGAAGGCCTCAAGAAGAGGAAGCACCATTGAACTTCTTGAGCAAGAGCTTCAGGAGACATTAGAAAAGGAGAGTTCAAGCCCTCCAAGTCATCCCCTCAACTGAAACTGAAGAAGCTCCATGTAAGGAGTTCAGCAAAGGTATCTTCAGAAGCTAAGACTTTGCACACTCAGGCATCTGAACCTGTTCAGAAGGCTTTGCCAAAGCCCTCTGAAATTGTGGTTAGGGCTCTGAAGGTGTAAAACCTCCTACTCCTAAGCCTACTTCTGAAATAGAAGGACAGGCTCATGAGGAAGAGCTAGCTGTCTTTGATGATTCTGAAGCTGTTGTAGCAACACCTCTGGCTGCATGTTCCTCTGATCCAGAATTGATTAAAGTAGCAGCCATTGCTACTGCTTTGGAGCAAGAAGAGTTGGAGAAGAAGGTTGAGCAAGAGAAGACCGATTATGCTCTTGTTGTGGCATCACAGCTGGCCTTGGCTGAAGATGAGAGGTTGGCTACAATGGCTCAGGGAACCAAGAAAAGGAAAAGATCAAGTGCACAACAGAGAAAGAAGAAGAAAAGCAAAATTCTTGAGACAGCTCCTGAACCCACTGTCAGGGTTACAAGGAGTATTGCTAGCCAACAGGATGCAATGGATGAGGCCAGCAAATACCAGAATTTTGTGAAGGCAAACCTGTACTTCAAGAAAAGGAGGGAAGAAAAGCAAGCAGAAATAGAAAAGGAGAGGGTGTCTAAACTTGTGAAAACTCAACCTGAGAAGAAGAGGTTGAGAGTGAGGTTTGACAATGTGACTCCATCACCACCCTCATCACCAAAAAAGAAACAAGAGGAGAAGAAAAAGGAAGAAAAGAAAGAAGAAAAAGAGAATGAAGATGTTCAGCAACCTATGGAGACAGAAGAAGAACCAGCACCACCATCTCCATCATCACCTCCATCACCACCATCTTCACCATCATCATCATCTTCAGAGTCAACCCAATCTGAAGAACCTTTTGTGGAGATTCAGCAAGGAGAAAGCTCAAAGGTGTGGAAAGGGAGTATGCTGCCTGAACACATAAGGCTAGGACCCAAAAGTAGGGATTTCTTCACAGAACCCACTTTTGATCCTTATGCATTTCCTTCCACTCGGCATCAATATGAAGAAGAAGCTGAAGTGCCCCATAAGAGGTATGAAGGTCCCTTCTTTGAAAGAGAAAGGGTTCCCAAGTTCACAAACCTCTATGAAGAACTCCTATACTTCAGAGATGCACCCCCTATCTCTCTTCACCATGGGCTTATCAAGCACTTAGCAGCTGAAGAAAGGGAAAAGTATCAAGGAGGACTAGATCAGATGTATTCAGGGCAGTTAGAAAAGATCAAAAAGGGTGTGGTACCACCTGCTCACAAGTGGGCTCCACTCAACCCCTTCTCTGATGAAGATTGTCTGAAGCTGTCCAATGAAGATTGGAGTTTTGCAAGGCATTTATACACAAAGGGAGAATTATTTGAGAGGGACTACATCAAATCTGTTGGCATGAGAGGATACAGGCCTCCTAGAGCATTTTCCATCAGGCCAACCACTAAGATCCTGGTGCAACCTGATAGGATTGTTCCTAGGTACCCTCTGAAGGAAGGTCCTGATGATAAGTTCAAGGAACCAAAGGCTTATCCAGCCCCCTTCAAGCCTCTAACTCCAAGAGAATGGAAGGAGCTACCAGCAAGGGTGAAAAGACAAGGAGGAGGAATGGGTCATAGTTTCAGAGACAGAGTTTGGGCATCTTACTGGAAGATCAGAGAGGACGTTGGATCCTCTTCTGGGTCAACTGGACCAGATGTTGATTCTCTCATTGACTATGGGAGATCCATGAATGTGCAGTACATGTACATCAGAGGCCACTTCCCACCTCTGACTGCACCTTTTCATGATGAATGGGAGATGATCAACCCCATTGGAACATTCTTTTGCTCAGTCTACCATCCACATGTGTATGGACTGCTTCCAGGTTTTGATGTGCTGAGGTTTGTGTGTAGACACATTCAGCTTATATTCTATGAAGCAGAACCAGATCTTGACGAAGAAAACAGGAGACTGAGGATGAAGATAAAGAAGCTGGAGAAGAAGAATGCTGATCTCATTGCTAAACAAGACCAGATTCTACATGAGCAACAGCAGATTAAGAGTGGCCAGGAAGACATGAAGACTGCTCTCATCTCTCAGATTGACAAAGCAAAGGATGAGCTGATATCCTTCATGAAAGAAGCTTTGCTGTAGAAGGATGGGTAGTCAATGATGTAGCCCTGTCTCATGTTTATTTCTGCCAAGTGATTAATTTCTTGTTTATCTGAACTCTTTTGAATAATACCATCAGTATTTACTCATGAATGTTGTGTGTGTGCTGTGATTATACTAAGTTTAGATATGATTACTTCTGAACTTTATAAATGTGCTATGATTGTTGTTGTTGTGCTCTGGATTCCCTTTTGATTGATGACAAAAGGGGGAGTATTAAAAACTAACAAAATCTGAATATGAAGTGATTACAGGTCTCAGGGGGAGTAACTGATAAACTGATACATGTATTTGATCAAAAGTCAGTTTAAGTGATCATCATCTGAGGGGGAGTTATTCTTTTTTAATTTTAAATCTCCTTTCAGATTTATGTATTTTAAAGCAAATTTGTCATCATTAAAAAATGGGAGAATGTTGAGTCTCAAAAATATCATAATGGAAATTATGATGTTTAAGACAGCTAAATTCCCAAGTTTTAATGCTTAACAAATTTGAGTTAAAATATTTATCATAGATGCATATATGGTTTAATGGTTTATCTATGATTTCAGCAAGCCACTCAGAATATATAAGATTATGTGAAGTGTCTTCAACCTGTCTGAGGAGTTAAAGCCTTCTGAAGGGTCAACCCGTCTGAAGTGTTGAAGCCGTTTGAAGTCTCATTTATGACGTGGCACCCTTTGTTGAAGTTTGTGAAGACTTTTCTGAGTCTCTGCTGCACGTACCTTTTCAAACACATTTATGGCAAGGAACACAGAGACCTTTCCTGGTGCTTTTGAATTTCATACACCACTGAGGAAATCTCTGCAACGCAGCCTCTGCAGCAACAATAGTAGCAACTTTATGGCAGCACCAACCTTGTACAGTGTTAGAGAAATCAGAACTCTTAGAAGCATGTCTCACAACGGATTAAATAGCATTTAATGTTATCTCTAAACGGTGGTTTTTCAACGGATTGAAGTTTCAACAGATTGAAGATTGGGTATAAATACCTCTTCATGAAGACCATCAAAGGTTAAGCAAGTGAGCAAGAATACAGAGTGATTCAATATACAAGAAAGTCTAAGAGAATATCACGCTGCAAGTTTTTATTCACTCTGATAAAATCATCTTTGTACACAATTTGTATATCCTGAGCATACCTTAGTTATATTGTACATTGTCTCTGTTTAAGCTTCAAACTGATACAGTTTAAGAGCTTAGACTTATTCTCTTTGTAAAATTGTTGTTGAGCCTGGAGAGGCTTTTCTGTAAAAGAATTAATACTTGGTTGTTGAGCCTGGAGAGGCTTGTCTGTAAAAGAATACCTGGTTATTGAGCCTGGAAATGCTTGTCTGTAAAAAAATACTTGGTTGTTGAGCCTGGAGAGGCTTGTCTGTAAAAGAATACTTGTAATCTTGGTAAAGATTAAGAGAAAATCCAAGTGTTAGTTGGCATTGGGACTGGACGTAGCTCACAGTGGTAGTGAGTGAACCAGGATAAATTTCTTGGCTAAGTTTTCTTACCCTTATCTCTTGTCAATTTATTTATTCTAATCAAAGGGTGTTGAAAAATTGTTCTGATATTTTAAAAGCAAGAAACCTTTCAAAAGACATTTTCAGAAGCCTTCTTAAGAAACTTCAGACAGCACCTTAAACATGTCTGAAACGTTTTTAAAACTTACTGTTTGTGAAAAGCTTTCATAAAATATTAAGAAACACTATTCAACCCCTCTTCTAGTGTTTCCCTGTGTTTCTACACTCAAAAGTCACGCATTAGGTCGAACCTCAGGTATGGAGAAAATCCACAACCTGCCTGTGGTTTGTTCTGACTTCAATTTAACACTCTGCAGCGTTTCCACAGGCTATGGATCGATCCACAACCTGCCTGTGGACTTTCTGACTTCAATTTTACAACTCTGCAGCATTTCCACAGCTATGGATCGATCCACAACCTGCCTGTGGACTTCTCTGACTTTAAAACTCCACTCTGATATATTTCCACAAGCATGGGATGATCCACAAGTGAGCTGTGAAATCTTCTTTCTTGCCTTTTTTCATTCCATTTGATTCTAACTTGATACTTGCCATTCATCTTCTTTCCAACACATGATTAATGCACCTAAAACATTCATTTACAAAGAAAAACAAGAAAACCAAACATATAATCTAAAACAAAATAATGCATGATAAAATAAACCAAATAATGCAATAATGTATGCAAATGACCTAAATTAAAGCATGAATGCAAATGCAATTTAAACACACATCAAAATCTCCCAAGCTTGAACTTTTTCTTGTCCTCAAGCAAAGAAAACACAATGAAGAACAAAATAAGGGAGTACACTTAAATGGAAACTCATCATCTCAACCACACAATTCAATAACCAAATAATGATATCCAAGAGCACAATTTTTCACAATTTAAAACAACATGACTAACTTGTTAGGTCCCTAGTGCAAATATAGATGAAATGAAGCAAGGCACTATACATTAAGTCAGACAATACTTGTGATCATTTCTTTCTTTCTTTTTTCTTTACTTAGGTTCCTAGCATAGAAGACACTTACCTGCCAAACTATGCATGGATCTTCCACTCAAATGCTATGCACTTGCCACATTTGGTCTCAAAGGAGTGTCTGTGATAGGAAAACAAAATTTTTACATACTAGACATTTCCCCAGTAGTCAATCAGTCTCAAAGGGGTACTTTACAGTATTTCCCCAGTAACTTATGACGTCAAAAAGGTGTCTAGCTATGTCTAGAATCCTTTTCCCTCTCTTTTTCTCTCTTTTTTTTTATATTTTTACTTTTCCTTTCCCTTTTCTTTCTATTCCTCAACAGACAATTCTCCAGTAACCAAATGCAGTGAGTGTCACCACTAAAACCTAAAACTTCATAGTTCTTATTCACATGAAGTAAAAATCTTCCTCAAATATCATAGTGCCAAGATTCATTTGTGTATTGTGTGAAGGTACCCAACATGCAATCATGAATCAAATACCAACAATATGCTCAAAAATATCATCTAAAGACTCAAATTTTATAGTTAGGAGAATGAATTTCCATTTCAACACACATACAAGAAAATGAACAACAATGCAAATTTTTTTTTATATAATTTTTTTTCATATATATGCAAAAATGCAATAAATTATGCAAATAAAAATGATGCATGATGATAAATACGAAAAGAGAAGATGAATGAAACTCCCCCAAACTTAAACGTTTACATTGTCCCCAATGGAAACAAAATAACCGAAAATAAGGTGAAACAAACCTCATCAGTGGAAGATTGTCCTTGAAAATCAGGGGCTGCACTTGAATTTTTGGCCTTCGCAAAAGTCATCTGTTTCACTTTCTTAGGAGCCCTCTTTTCCATTTTCTTGTTGAATCATGGTGAACCTATAGAGAAGAAAATTCTCAAACAACTATGTGAAATGTAAATACTGCAACCCAAAACAATAGCAAGATGTACACTAAAAATCACCTAATTTGAAACACAACTCACACAGTTTTTTTTTTAAATAACATAAAATAAAATAAATAAAATAAAATAGAGTGTAATTTTTTTTTTCTTTTCTTTTTTTTCAATGCTAAGATGAAGGGCAAGAATACTGCTCTGCAGAGTTGCTGCTATGCGGCTGATTGGAGCTATGAAGGCTACTGCAAAACAGAGGGTCAACCTGCGCAGGCGGCTGCGGTGCGGCGGCTGCGGTGCGGTGGCTGGGGGGCGGAAGCGCAGCAATGAAGGTGCGGTTGAACCAGTGCCTGAACGGAGGAGAATGAAGGTGATGCTTAGAGAAATGGCACGGTGGAGAGAGGCGCACGACTGGGTGACACGCGGACCAGCAAGGCGCGGAGCTGTGCGGAAGGATTGTTGTTCAATGATGGTTGTTTGACGGAGAAGATGATCGGCTGGGCGTTCTGGCGCGGCTGCGTTGACGGAGGATATGGGTGCGAGGCTGGACAGAAACTCCATTGCACACAGAGGCAGGAACGTCGCTGGGCGGAGATCTTCTTGCGAGAATGGAGATGGTGTTGACGGAGGCAGCTTGCGAGACGAGAGTGACGAGAATGCTTGCGAGATTGCTACCCCTCTTTTGGGATATTGCTGCCACTGTGTCTCGTTTTCTCTTTTTTTTCTCTTTTTTCTTTTTTTTTTAAATTATGTTGCAATGTAACCGTGGAAAAATCCACACTGTATCTATGGACATCTCTGTTGCACGCTGGGCAATGGATAAAACGGTGTTTGAAATACGAGACACGGGTGTGGATTTTTCCATGCCTCACGTGTGGAATCCTGTCTCCTGCAGCAAATTTTAATTGGACGCTCACCGTACGAAACACGGGTGTGGAAATTTCTATGACTCAGTCGTGGAACTCTCTATTTCAGCAATTGAAAGAAACAGTTTGAACCATGCTTGTGGACTTTTCTATTTTTTTTAGAACACCATGTTTTCCTGAAACAAAACAACTAAGATCTCATGAAGAATGTAATCATTTAAAAGAAAAAAAAAATTAAAAATCAATAAAGAAATCTACAAAAATTAAAATTGCAATAAAATAAAACTTGGGTTGCCTCCCAAGAAGCACTGTGTTATAGTCCTAGTTAGACTTATTTCCCACATTCAGATGGTGGTACTAAACTAATGGTGGTCCTATTTCTTTCAAAATCACCCCTAGATACAATTTTAATCTCTGACCATTAACCTTGAAGCTTCTTTTTGACTTGAGGTCTGAAATTTCAATTGTACCAAAGGGATAAACATTTTTAACAACAAAAGGACCTGACCATCTAGACTTCAACTTACCTGGAAATAGTTTGAGCCTGGAGTTATATAACAACACTTGTTGGCCTGGTGCAAACTCCTTAACCACAATCCTTTTATCATGCCACTTTTTAGTTCTCTCTTTGTAGACTTTGACTTTTTCATAGGCTTGCAATTTAAACTCTTCCAATTCATCTAACTGCAAAGTCCTTTTTTCACTTGCATTCTTCAAATCAAAATTCAGAGGATTCTTTGTCATCCTCTTTTTATACTTTTCATAGATTAGGGAATCCATAACTTCAACTTTAAATAAACTCTCCCTATCCATCGGATGCTTCACTGCCTTAAACACAGAGAAAGTTACATTTTCATTCGCTACTCGAAGCATGAGTTCTCCTAATTCCACGTCAATTAAAGCTCTCCCAGTGGCTAAGAATGGTCTTCCCAATATGATTGGGACCTTAGTATCTTCCTCCATGTCAAGCACCACAAAATCAGCCGGGAAGATAAATTTATCTACCTTCACTAAGACATTCTCCACAACTCCATAAGGATAAGTAACTGAGCGGTCTTCCAGTTGAAGAGATATCATAGTAGGCTTCACTTCTCCAATACCCAACCTCTGAAAAATGGATAAAGGCATCAAATCGATGCTTGCTCCAAGGTCACACAAAGCTTTACCAACCATCAAATTTCCAATCTCACATGGAATTACAAAGCTTCCTGGGTCTTTCAACTTAGGAGGCAATTTTTGTTGAATTATTGCACTGCACTCCTCTGTGAGCATGATGGTTTCATCTTCTTGAAGCTTCCTTTTTCTAGACAGCAAATCCTTCATGAATTTGGCATAGCTTGGCATTTGCTCCAACGCTTCAGCAAAAGGAATATTGATGTGGAGCTTCTTAAAGACATCAAGGAACTTTGCAAATTGCTTCTCTTGCTCTTGACTCTTCAACCTTTGAGGGAATGAAACATTTGGAGTTGGAACACAAGCTTTCACTTTATCCTCTCTCACCTCACCTACATCTCCCTTATTCTTTTTCTCAAAAATTTTCTCTTCATTTTTCTTTTCTTCTACCACTATTTTGTCACTCTTTTTTTCACTCCTTAACACCTTTCCACTCCTTAATTCAATTGCCTTGCAATATTCCCTTGGGTTGGGAACGATGTCACTAGGAAATGTACTAGGAGATCTCTCTGAAAGCTGTCTTGAAATTTGACCAATCTGATTCTCCAAATTTCTGATTGAAGCTTCATGGTTCTTGAAATTTGTCCTAGTCTCATTTATGAAGTTGGAAGTTTGCTCCATAAAGGTAGAGGTATGTATGGATAACTTCTCTAAAGTGCTCTCCAAAGTAGACAACTTGCTCCCTTGATTGCTAGATTGTGCTTGATATTGATATGGAGGCCTTGGTTGATTAGATTGTCCTGGATCACCCCAAGGCCTATTTGGTGGGTTTCTCCAACCTGAGTTGTAGTTATTAGAATATTGATTCTGTTGTTGCCCCACTGCATTAACATGTTCCTCTGGCTGATTGGCTTGACATTCACCATTTTGATGTGTTCCTCCACAAAAGTCACATACCAAGGAAGGTGTATTAACCGCTTTAGCCTGCATAATACCCAACTGTTGAGTCAGATTAGTAATTTGTTGGGTCAACAACTTGTTTTGAGCAAGAATAGCATCCAAAGTATAAACTTCCAATACTCCACCCTTCCTATTTTGGCAGTCAAACTGCATATTCATTGTATTGTTCGCCATCAATTCAAGAGTCTCCATGGCTTCCTCTGGTGTTTTCAGATTAAATGACCCTCCACTTGCTGCATCCAAAATTGCCTAAAAAGAGGGTGAAAAGCCATTATAGAAAATTTGTACCTGCAGCCAATCTGGTAAAGCATGATGAGGACACTTCCTAAGTAGCTCTTTGTACCTTTCCCATGCCTCATATAAGGACTCAAACTCTTGTTGCACAAAGGTGGTGATCCCATTCCTCATTCTTGCTGACTTGGATGGAGGAAAGTATTTGTTCACAAACTTAGCAGCCAAATCATCCCATGTAGAAATACTCCCTTGAGGTTGTGACTGAAGCCAACTCTTAGCTTTATCCCTTAATGAGAAAGGAAAAAGCCTTAAGCGGACTGCACCATCAGTAGCTCCATTGATTTTCAAGGTATCACATATTGCAAGAAAATTCTCCAAGTGAGAATTTGGATCCTCTGAAGCTGCACCTCCAAACTGATTTTGTTGGATGACTTGTAAAAGTGCAGGCTTAATTTCAAAGTTGTTGCCTGAATGGGAGGCCTCACAATACTCCCCCTGTAGCAATTAGGATCGGGCATAGAATAGTCCCGCAAGGTCCTTCTCATATTACCAGCTTCTTCTGCCATTGGGACAAAAAATCTAGAACTAAAAATAAAAACAGAACAATGTTAACTAACTAAACTCTACAACTCAAATCTCAAGTTTATTAGCTCACTAATATCAACAAAAAATTCAATCCTCAGCAACGGCGCCCAAAACTTGGTGTACGTTTGGCAAGTGTACCAATCGTTACTATAGTAATAAAAATATCGTCCTCAGGGATTGAAATTGTTGAATACCAGTTTACTAATTTACGTTAAGTTTGAGAAATTATCAAATAGAATTAGAACGCTAAATTATAAAATAAACTAAATTTAAAGATAAGTAAAATTATAAATGAAATTCAATTACTAAAAACAAACGTTAGAGAATTGATTTCGTATTCTTTCTTATAGGTTCTTCCCCTATTTCAGTTGATGCAAGTATTCTAATTACCCAATTGAGTTATTTAAGAGTTGTTTACCCCTAATTCCTTAGGCAAGTAAATCTGTTCATTGAACCCTAATCCCCAATTCCTTAGGAAAATTATGAAATC
The DNA here is from genome assembly GCA_026901365.1 of Sesbania bispinosa. Taxonomy (NCBI): domain Eukaryota; kingdom Viridiplantae; phylum Streptophyta; class Magnoliopsida; order Fabales; family Fabaceae; genus Sesbania; species Sesbania bispinosa. The sequence continues at coordinate 201,194 of QLOH01000473.1, read as the reverse complement.
CAATAGAACTATGAAGAACACATTATTATCTCATATAAAAACTAATTAAGCAAACCCAATTTCCCAATTGTGATAAAGCTTAATTTGTTCTACCTCTAATCGTAAACAATCCCCAATTTCCTAATTGTGAAATTGCTCATAGAATAACCATTCACCAATGGACAATAGAAACAGAGATAGAACACAAGGAAAATTAGAATTACTAAGCATCAATAAAATAGGTTCAGAACATGTAATTCAGAAAACTACATCAATCCTCTAACTAAGAAAATTAGCTATGCATAATGTAAAAGATAGAACCACAGGTTGTTGAAGCAATTGGTTGCATAAAGAGGGTAGCCTCCACCTCCCGGTCTTGGCTTTCTTCTCCGCTGTCCTTTTCTCTTCTGTCAAGTCTCCCTATCTTCTCTCAATCACCTGGTAAACCCCCCCTCTTTCTATTTATAATGAATTGCCTTTAATCTGGGCCAAGCCCACTTTGGAACTCAAAAGTCACGCATTAGGTCGAACCACAGGTATGGAGAAAATCCACAACCTGCCTGTGGTTTGTTCTGACTTCAATTTAACACTCTGCAGCGTTTCCACAGGCTATGGATCGATCCACAACCTTCCTGTGGACTTTCTGACTTCAATTTTACAACTCTGCAGTGTTTCCACAACTATGGATCGATCCACAACCTGCCTGTGGACTTCTCTGACTTTAAAACTCCACTCTGATATATTTTCACAAGCATGGGATGATCCACAAGTGAGCTGTGAAATCTTCTTTCTTGCCTTTTCTCATTCCATTTGATTCCAACTTGATACTTGCCCTTCATCTTCTTTCCAACACATGATTAATGCACCTAAAACATTCATTTACAAAGAAAAACAAGAAAACCAAACATATAATCTAAAACAAAATAATGCATGATAAAATAAACCAAATAATGCAATAATGTATGCAAATGACCTAAATTAAAGCATGAATGCAAATGCAATTTAAACACACATCAACTACTACATCATGTCTACATCCATAAGTGTGATTCACATAGTCATATATACAAAACATAACAAAATCCATAACATGACCATTTCCTCCTAATGGCTTCCTGAACCCGGTGTAGGTCCATGCACATCTGAAATATAAGTTCCCACAACGTGGGGTGAGACTAACGTCCCAGTGAGGTAACAAGTGCAAACATAGCAAAAGACAACATTACATGTCATGATTCAAAGGAACAAATCAAGTGATTCATCAAACATAACATAATAACTTCAATAATCATAACAATTATCATAATTGAATTATGAACCATGGATTTAACCTTTCCCTTAGGCTAGACTGAGCTCAGACTAACGGAAACTGTCGCCTCCGAAGGCCGAAAGACCTTACCTAAAACCATTCCCAAGGCCATGAAGACCTTAACCTTTACCAAGGGCCAAAGACCCCAATCATGCCTTTATTCATCAAACATACTTCAATTCATCAAAATCATACATACATATCATTCAATAATACAATTCATAAGGTAACCTAATTCTTGCCATTTCCAAACCTAAGTCTCCATTTAAACAATAATTGGGGCAATTGATAAATCCTAACATGCATGGATATCTAATTCATCCAAAATTATCATTAAACATACAAAAGAAAGGGAATGAGATGGGAAGGGATCATGCAAGTGATATTCCTTTTAGGAGTGAGTGTGGGGTTACACTCACCTTGAACAATTGGTGGAATTGAGAAGGGAAGAATGTTGGGGAGACAATCAATTGAAGGAAATCTTGATCTTTGAGAGCCTAATTGCTTCCTTGATCTTCAATTAACCTTCCTATCTCTAAACCCTCTCTATCTCTCTCTAGGTTTGTAAAAGATAAGGAAGAAAATATCAACGAAATGAATGCTAAACTGAACGTATAGGAGCTATAAGTGGAATTTCGCTCAAGCGAAATAATTTCGCTTGAGCGGATGAGATTTTGCATGCAGAATTACGAAAATTCGCGCAAGCGAATCAATATTCGTTTGAGCGAAAATGACCCAGAAAATGCACCCTCTCTGGACTATTTTCGCTCGAGCGAATTTTTATTCGCTCAAGCGAATTTGACAGCAAAATCAACCTAAACATCTTTCGGCATAATTCGCTCAAGCGAATTTATTTAGCTTGAGTGAAAAACCTAAAATCTGGTTTTTTAAACTAAGTTTTAACTCCTCTTTTCTTAGACTTTCTTCCCTCAATTGCTAATACATAAACCTCTATTTTTCATTTAATGAATTATTAGAAATTCAAATTAGTGGGATGTTACAGTAAATCTTTAAAAGATTATGATTCTCTACCAATTCCAAATCATACTCATCTTGGTGAATATGGCAACATTTTGTTGTTTAATTAGTTGAATTACAATGTTGAGGAAATGAAGGAAAGACATGTTCAATGTGTTGAGAAATTAAATGCTGATCAAAGAGTTTTATATGAAGAGGTTCTTGAAGCTGTTAAATCATCATTAGGTGGGTTTTTTTTGTTTATGGTTATGGTAGTACTGGAAAGACCTTTTTGTGGAAGACCTTGACTTACAAGCTTCGTTATGAGGAAAACATTGTTTTAAATGTTGCGTCAAGTGGTATAGCTTCCCTTCTTCTTCCTGGTGGGAGAACTGCTCATTCTTAATTTGCAATTCCATTGTCTTTAAATGAAGATTCATGTTGTGCTATTAGTCAAGGAAGCCAAAAAGCTGAATTACTAAAGTGCACCAGTCTAATTATTTGGGATGAAGCTCTGATGGTTGCTAAGTGGGCATTTGAGGCATTAGATCGTACATTAAGGTTTTTCATGAGGTTTGAAATTGAGGATAGCCTTAACAAGCCATTCGGTGGAAAAGTTGTGGTTCTTCGTGGTGACTTTAGACAAATCTTACCTGTCATCCCACGTGGAAGTCGTGCTGATATTGTTATGGCTACTATAAATTCTTCTACATTATGGAAGTATTGTAAGGTGTTGAGACTTACTAAAAACATGAGGCTTGAAAATGGTAATTCAAACGATTTGGAAGAAGTAAGAGAATTTGCAAATTGGATAATTTCCATTGGTGATGGGTCTATAGGCAAATGGGTAGATGGTGAGTATGTTGTTGATATTCCTAAAGACTAATTAATTATCCCATCTGATGATCCAATTCAAGATATTGTTTCAGTGACTCAGGAGGGTTTAGAAAGGAATTATGGGTGTGCTTCATTCTTTCAAGACAAAGCAATTTTGGCTCCCACTTGGAAATTGTTGATCAAGTCAATCAATATATGTTAAACATGTTCCCTAGTGAAGAAAAAATCTACCTTAGTTCTGCCACTATATTGAAGGTAGATGAAGATGTTGGTATTGAAGCTGATTGGTTGACAACTGAATTTTTAAATGATGTCAAATGTTCTGGCTTACCTAATCACAAGTTACTATTGAAGATAGGTGTTCCAGTTATGTTGATGAGGAATTTAGATGTTTCTACTCGTCTTTGCAATGGAACAAGATTAATTGTAGAGGATCTTGGTGTGAATATAATTGGTGCAAGAGTTATCACTAGTAATAGTGGTGGGAACAAGGTGTATATTCCTCGAATGAACTTGATACCTTCTGATCATTTGACTCCAATGAAATTTCAAAGGAGACAATTTCCCCTTTGCCCATCATTTGCTATGCTATGACTATCAATAAGAGTCAAGGGCAAACATTATCTCATGTGGGTGTATTTCTTCCTAAACCAGTCTTTTCTCATGGTCAACTTTATGTTGCCATATCTAGAGTAAATTGTAGGAGAGGTTTAAAAATTCTGATTTATGGTGATGATGGTGATCAATGTATGTCTACCAAAAATGTAGTGTACAAGGAGGTGTTTCAAAAAATATAAGAATGTGGTTTCTTTTGTATTTGAACATCCATGTTAATTCAGATCCTATTATTAAAACTCTATGTATCCTTCTATTTAATATTTAAATTCTTATTTATTTCAAATTATGTTAGATTTATTACTAACAGGGAGAAAATATATTTAAAGCTAAAAATATAGTAATTATGAAATTTGAGAATATAGATGGGGTTTCTTCTTAATATGGTATGCTTGGATATTAGAATTAATTAATATCAAATGTTAAGAGATAAAAAGAAACATAAAACATAGTATAATTGGATTAAATCAGGAGAATTTTGTTTTTGTTGAAAATATCTAGACAACAATTTAATTATGAAATCACATGATTTTAGATATTAATTGTTAAGGTTAAGTTTTAATATTACTAAGATATAAAATATATTACAAAAGTACAGTTAACTGAATTTTTTTTCCGCCAGTTCATAAAATAACTGTTACAGCTTTTTATTTAAATCGATGAAGTTTATCAAACACACTTCACGTCATGCTGCAAAGGTATATAATGGAATTATTCGTTTCACTTTACATTAAAAATATGCAGGATCAGAAACGTAAGTCCCTTTTTAATTTCTCATTTCCTATTTCCTGTTTTCATTTCTGTTGAAAATAAGCAATATTCATAAATATGTGTTTTGGTCGCATTCAAGGTAGGCGCTTGATTTATTTTGATAATTAACAGGACCATATCCTTTATTCACGGGAGCTAACAAGGGCCTGATTTATTTTGATATTCAAAGATCAATATATCATTTCATTCAAGTTATTTTGATTAAAACTTTAATAGGAAATGGATATCCTTTGCCATCATATCATGTTTTAAATTTAAATTCAATAAAATCAGCATGCTCATTTTATATTTATTCATGCTCATTTTATAAAATGAGTAGTAGCATATCATTTCATTCACGAAAGCTAATAGGTGTCTCATTTATTTTGATATGCTAATAGGAATATATCATTTCAATCAATTCATTTTGATTAAAAATTTAATTGGAAATGAATATCCTTCCTCATCAAATCATGTTTTAAATTTAAATTAAATAAAATGAGCATGGTCATTTTATATTTTAATATAAAATGAGCATTCGCATTTTATAAAATGAGCATGATCCATATATAATTTTATTATTGAAAATTCTTAAACCATAGGTATTCTCAACGTTTTCATTTTATGAAAACAGGAAATAGGAAGTGAAAACAAACATGTTTTCTCAATTCTAAAAATTTGAAAATGAAAATAATTTTCATGAAACGAAAACATGAAATGAAAACAGAAAACATTTCCAAAAATCAAAGAGGCCTAAGTGTGCAATCTTTAGTGTATTCAATATTGATATAGCATTTTATTCAAAATAAAAACTATACCCTTGTAAAAAGATAAAATATAAGTACCTATGTAAATGCTCTTTCTATTGCTTATACAGGGTCACCACCTTACACCTTAAATTTATTATTAATTCTAAAAATATATACCAACTTTTTGAAACATTTTCTTAAATAATATTTATCATATTTCACAATTTTTTACTCTATTTTATATTTATATATTTTTGTTATACGTACATCATTTTCTTCTTAACCAAATTATCTCTTAAATATTTTTTATTACACATAGTGTACATGTGATTCATATTGTAGCCACTGTAATTAATTAATGTTTGAGAATATCAAAAGGTCAAGTGCGTTTGATTGTAACAGATTTTGCAATGTATGTACGTTACTTCTCAGTCAGTCGGTACCATAAGTTAATTTCATCGGTTAATTGCACATGGAATAGTAAAATTGTTTTCCTATCACTTAATATTCAATGTATCAGAAATTAAAGAATTATATCTAATAAAGTAATGGGATATAGTTGGAATAAAACAAATCAACGTACCCAGTCAAAAAATTGTTTTCCATAACTCTTTAAAATAGTAATTTCTATTTAATGAAAGTAATTGGGTTTTATTATATATATTATATTATATATTATATTGCAATACATTTGTTTTGACAGCTATGATGAATGGTAGTCCCGAAATCTGCTACATCACTGAGTGCACTGGGAAAAGCTTTGACACAAAGCTATCGAAAGTCACTTCCTCTCCCTACCGCCATTTTTACTCTCTGATTGTGTGTCATCAATACAGAAAATATTATAAATAGGGTAAAATATCATTTTAGTCCCTATAAAATACCTAAATTTTGATTTTCGTTCTTGGAAAATTTTTCTTTTTTATTTCATCCTTATAAAATATTTATGCTATTTTTTTAGTCGCTAAAATTGATTTTATTGTTAATTGTGGATGTTTCCAATGTCCATAATAGTCAACAATACTTTAGAAGTACCTTAACACATTATATAAGAGTGTTAGCTTCCTTAAACTCATATAGAGAGTCAAATTTCAAGGTCAATTTGAGCTGAAATTCTTTGTATATTTCCTTATTCATATATATCACAAATAGTCTTTGAATGTGTTTAAAGAGACAAACATTGTTGTATAATGTGCCGGAATACAATACATATGATTACTAATTGTGATGGACGTTCGACACATTCGTAATTAATAGTGAAATCAACAGTAGGGACTAAAAAAATAGCTTAAATATTTTATAAGGATCAAATAAAAAAGAAAAATTTTCCAGGGACGAAAATCAAAATTCGTGTATTTTATAGGGACTAAAATGTTATTTTACCCTTATAAATATTATTACTTTTCACAATTAATAATCACACCAATATAATACCCTTTCACATTGCCTTTTCCTTTTCCTTATCTAGGTTTAAAACACAGCAGAGCTGTAAATTTCTTCTCTACTTCTTCATATTTCTTCTCTGCATTAACCGACTACTCTCCTCATTCCACTATATTCGTGTCTAAGAAAATATGGTTCTCTTCGATACTTGGTTGTTACATGATTCTGGCCGTTCCCGCAATTTCAGACCGGATGAGGTATGAAAATAATTCTTTTGCTTTTCATTGTCACTTCTGTTTGTCTTCCTTCAACCCCTATTAATGTCTAAATTTTTTTCTTCTTCTTTCTTCGCAGAAAAAAATTTACTTCCCCAAAACCTTTCACCGGACTTGGGAAGTAATGATTGGTTCCCATGTTTTGTTGGAAGATCCTGTTCCCAACAGGTTCCCTGTAAACGATTGTACAGATGATTCTGGAAAATTTCTGGTAACGGGCTTAATGATCTTTGTCGTGTACACTACAGTGGAGGTATTCTCGTGATATGGTTCAAGTTATTGAAAAAGAATTATTTCCAGATCAATTTATTTACTAATGATCGATCTCAAGTTCATCGTGTGAGGTTTAAAAATACTCCTAAATCTAATCCTAGAAATTGTCCTTCTGCTTCTAATGTGATTCCGAAACACAAATTAATCGTTGTTTGAGTGAGGGAGAGGTAGAACGTTGCAAGCAAGTGCTGATTGTAATCAAAATATTCACCTATGGACATCTAAAATCTCTTCGGCTTCGTTAACTAAATCATAAGCATAAACATTGGTTTGTAATGTACTATGGTTAAATCGATTTTTTTAATTGTTTTGGTGTTAATATTTTTATTAATATTTATTCTTAAAATATAGGTTATTCCTATTTCTGTTGTGAAGAGTTTTTTTAAGTACAAGCAACAACTTCTGTCTGTTTCGTTGCCTAATAATTCTGTTAAGGATTGGAAGTTAATATGGAATGAAGAACGAAGAAATGAGGTTCATATTGGTCTTTGACACGTCATCAATTTTCAAAGTCCTACCCTCTTAAAGTTGGTGATCATTTTTACAAGAACCCAGGGCATTACACGTGCATTAACACGTCATCACACCATTCTCATTCCCATTCCTATTCCCAACTGGGTTCTTGTAAAAATGCAACTGATCACCAACTTTAAGAGGGTAGGACTTTGAAAATTAATACCACTCAACACCAATATGAACCTGATTTCTTTGTTCTTCATTCCAGATTAACTTTCAATCCTCAACAGAATTATTAGGCAACGAAACAGATAGCAGTTGTTGCTTGTACTTAAAAAAACTCTTCACACAACAAAATCAGGGACAACCTATATTTTAAGAATAAATATAAATAATAATATTAACACTAAAATAATTAAAAAAATTGATTTAACTATAGTACAGTATAAACCAATGCTTGTGATTTAGTTAACGAAGCCGAAGAGATTTTAGATGTCCATAGGTGAATATTTTGATTACAACCAGCACTTGCTTGCAACGTTCTACCATCTTCGTCACTCAAACAATGATTAATTTGTGTTTCATCAGGAATCACATTAGAAGCAAAAGGACGATTTCCAGGAACAGGAATAGATTTAGGAGTATTTTTAAACCTCACATAATGAACCTGAGATCGATCATCAGTAAATAAATTGATCTGGAAATTCTTCTTTTTCAATAACTTGAACCATATAATGAGAATACCTTCATTGTTGTGGACACGACGAAGATCATTAAGCCCATTACCCAGAAATCACTATGCCAGAAATGGGATTTTACCGCGTCAAAATTAGCTCAGTTATAATAAAGAACCGTGGTAAAAGGGAGGAATGAAACAGATGGCCGCGGTTTCGAATTTTAAATGCAGTAATAAAATAAAATTTATGTTTTTAATATTTGTTTTCTTTAAGTTCTACACATAATTACCGCGATTCTGAATTTGAACCGGGATAAAAAGCTTCCCAGTACCCATTAACGCGGTTCATATCCGGAACCGCGATAATTACTTTTTCAGAATTTTACACGGACACACCCATTTCCATTAGGGTTTCCATTTGGGCATTTTGGGGAGGAAAGGGTAATGTATAGACATGGAAGGCGGCTATGGGGGAGAACCACTTGGTGGTGGCGTTGCAACACGCTGGATACGGGGACGGGGTGGAGCTCACGCGACAGTGTCACTGTGAAGTGGCAGTGCGGTGAGTGGCTGCTGCGGTGAAGCGCATGATGAGCTCGGTAGGGGAGCGCGAGAGGAGCGCACACGTGAAGATGGTTTGAGGAACGCACGATGACGCTGCCAGAGGGGAGAGGCAGCTTGTACGGTGGCAATGATATGGCTGGTGGCAGCATCTACCTGGCCGCGAGGAGGAGGAAGACGCACCAGTGTGCGCGACAGCCACGATTGTGGCTCGGTTGGAGCACTACAAGATGATGCGGCCGGCGTGAATGCACAGTTACACAACGACGACCATGGTGAGGAACTGACTAACTTGGTTGATTCAATTCCAAATGAATAAGATCTGATTTTCTGTGTCTTTGTTTGTGGATCTAGATCTGTTTTTTATCTATTCATTGTGATTTATGCTCCATTATATATTAATCTTGTTTGCTAGATCTTTGTTTTGTCAAAAGCAGTTGATACTTCATAGGTGGTGTTTGAATTGATCATAAAACTACATTTAGAGTGACTCAATAAAACTACATTTGTTTACTGTTTGGATAACTCTTTGAATATTTCCATTATGTGACATCCCCTAATTCACAGTAACATTCTTTGAACCTGAGCAGAGGGGCTAGCTACTTTCATCTATTTGTTTACTTGTCAAACTTTTTGGCCTAATCTACTACATGTCCTGTGCAATCACTTCTTTGGAAATCATGGCCCAAAGATGTCTATAAAAGGCCACAGATAGATTGAAGCACCCCACTGCAACACAAGAATGCAAAACATGAAGTCTCTCCCTTCACTTTGCTTTCTTTGCCTTTGCATTTCTCTTTTCCCCTCTTTCTCCTCCTCTGCTATCCTTTTTCAGGTACATCACCATTCGTCAGTTTGTGGGTCCCTCTCTTTGTATTTGGATAAAAACACTATCACGCACATGTAATGAATGAACATGTATATATGTGTATATTGTAGGGGTTCAACTGGGCATCAAGGGAAAAAACAGGAGGATGGTACAACTTCCTGAAGACCAAAGTCAATGACATAACAGATGTTGTTAGGGTTTCCTTTGGGATTCAACTGCTACCTAATTTTCTGCCTTTTCCCCCCTAAAACAAACTTAAATACTTTTCTTTTGTATGTTCACAAATTTCTGTTTTTGTTTTCATTTTTCAAATATATAATTATGATTGTCCAAGTTGTGATTTTAGGTCAAGTAGTTACCTTTTCTTGCTTTGTTAACTGCTTTGTACTTGTCATTGTGAATGTGCTTCTCTTTTATTACTTTGCTGGTCATTATTCAATTGTGACTATTTAGTATTACTTGATCTTTCTACAAGAATGAGATGTATTGTTCAGCAGACTTCCCTCTGATGAAGTGATCCAGAGGTAGAGGATGATACATGGGGCAAACCACTCCTCAGGAATTTGAGAGACCCTGACCCTCTCCCATTCTGCCTTGTGAAACTAAACCTTTCCTAATCTGGTTTACCACTCTTTTCTCCTGTATACATAATAGAAATCTTGGCTAACTCTAGGTATTACAATCAGTCAGGTGGGGTATTCCCCTTGAGCATTGTGCCTAAGATCCAATAACCTCTTAGGTCGTGTCTGTAATTTCCAATCATCTTTCAATGCTCTGTGCAAGGGCTGAGGACTGTAGGAGCTTGGTACAACATTCTTCAAACTGAGCTTTCTTTATTTATAAAGAAATCATTGCATGCTGTGACATGATTATGATTCTTTTTCATAGTCTACCCAGGGTTTTAGACCCAAACTGGTAAAAATTGCTCCTAGGGTCCACACTAGGAAAATAAAAACAAATAGTAAACATGATACAGCAATGGCAGTACTGCTTTGGTATTTGAATTAGAATAGACTTAAAAGTTCTTCAATGACCTTCTCTGACAACTGCTGTTAGAGGAAATTAAGCTACATAGGATGATAAACATGCCCCCCCCCCATGTGTATCCAGGGTCCTGGGCAAATCCAAGTAGGAGATATACATCTGTGGTGCACAGGGAGACAATCAAAACTTAACATAAGATCAATATAGTTACATCATTTGATATTCTACATAGTACAAATGAGCTTCTTTATCAATAGGATAAGCTATGTTACTTAGTATAGTATAATGAGAAATCTGCATGCTTTCATCCTAGAATTTATTCTATATTTTTAAAATTTGTTGACTTAATGTTGCTGAACATTTTACCTAATATTGCTTTGTTTATACAGTCTGTACCTGACATTGCTTGGGTTAAATGCACACGTGTTATATTAGATGTTGGATGTGGTGTTGCCAGTTTTGGAGGTTTTCTCTTTGATAGAGATGTACTTGCAATGTCATTTGCACCAAAGGATGAACTTGAGGCTTAGGTACAATTTGCTCTTGAAAGGGGATTCCTGCTATATCTGTTGTGATGGGAACAAAGAGGCTTCCCTTCCCTAGGAGAGTATTTGATGTAGTCCACTGTGCACGATGTAGAGTTCCATGGCATATAGAAGGTATTCCAACTTTGTAACTTCTATTTTGGTAATTCGATGAATTCAATATATAGCATTTTTTAAGCCAAATTCGTTTAGGCATTTAAATTCTAAAATAACATATCGACATAAATTACATGTAAATGCATCTGGTTTCTATTTTTTAGGCTTTGATTTTCTTTTTGGAGGGAGGTAGTATCCTGGAGATCTATTTAATATAATAATTATAAGAATCACCAATATCCTACTTTTACGATAATTACAATATTTGATTAGCCTATTCACGTTATTTGTATATTTGTATATTGTCAATCAGCCAGGATCAAGTTAATGGAGTTGGTGTAGCCATATACAAGAAGCCAAGTTCTAATGAGTGTTATGAGAAACGTTCAAAGAATGATTTATTCTTCAAACTGAGCTCTCTACAATTGACATATGATTTATTTATTGCCTCATGTTTTCATTAATGCATGAATTATTAGATGATTAAAATAATATTACATTGACTACTCCTTCTATTAGACTATTACCCATTGTTCTATGAGCTGCTCTTTGAAATATTTAATGTGAACTCTATAAATGCATATTCCTGCTGCTTGGGCTCCTTTTATTTTACTTTTTATTTTCTAACAATTAATCCAAACCACATTTTAATTATCATTTAGACCGTAAGATATTTATATATCAATTATTGAGTGGACCTGTACCTAGATTAAATGCAAAAAATTCAAGTAAGGCGTTTGGTCTTTATTTCACTGCTATCCTCATTCAATATGTTTTTTTGTGTTTTTCTCAGTTCATGTTTTAAATAATTGTTTGTTTTCCTTCTCTTGAGCTTCTTCTGATTGTTCTTGTTTTGGAACAAAGCTCGTAGGTATCTACTAATTATGCTGAGAGGCTTGAGCTTCTTTGGATTGCTCTTGTTTTAGAGTTGTTTGCATTGTTAACATCAAGGCTATGACTCTCTACTAATATGACTTGCTAGTTTTGTTAGCGAATTTATCTTTGTTTACAATGATCACATCACCTAGCATTTTGAGCTTGTGCAACTCTTTTTGACTGATGAATTTATCTCATTAGTAAGTGAGGTTAGTACCATCTCGATAATCTTGGTGATTGATGAATGGAGATGCTAGCATGACTCTCTTTTAATCTATATGGACACATGTTTTTGGGGACTTAAATTATTGTTTTCTTGATGAAATGATGCTAGGAATAAGCTAAAGAAAATGATTGGCTTGATTGGCATAAAAACATAAACACAATGGTGCCTTTGAAGCTCATGATAAAGCTTGAAACTTGATAAGCCAGCTTGCTGAAATAGATTCTGTTTTTCTTCTCTTTAATTGCAATTTTAGGTGTTGAAAATATGATGGATTTTGATATTGAAATATGGGTTGAATGTATCAGGACTCCCATTGTGACCTTAACATTTTGGCACCTCCTTTCTTTCTTTTTACTTCTTATTTTCCATGGCATAATCTATCTACTATCTATATAAGAAAACTCTTCGCCGAGCCTACACGCGTCATTCTCTCCTTTTTCTTTTTTTTTTAATTTTTTTAAACGTCTTCTCTCTCACTTTTTTTCTCAATCTCTCCGTTTTTTTTCAATTTTTTTAAACATCTTCTCTTTCGCAATTTTTTCTCTTTTCTTTTAAAATTATTTTAATGTTTCCAATATGTTGTGTTTTTCTTTTTTCTTTCTAATTTAATATCATACTTTATTTATTATTGTTTTATTATTATTATTTTATTATTACTTACAAAAATAATTTTCCATTTATATATCTTCTATTGTGATGTTTTTTATCACGGGTCATTCTCCACGGGAGACTATTAATTTTGTCATTTTCTTTTTTTTTTTATCTCACCTTCATTTTTTTTAATATGATATTAAAATATTTTCTCTAATTTGTTTTTATTAATATCTTTCATTATAAAAGAATTTTTTTATGAGTTGCGTGTATTCTCCCTGGGAGACCGTCCTGTTCCTACCATTTTAGTTTTTCTCACACATTTTCTTTTTTTATCCTTTTTACTTTCTTTTCATTTTTTATCAAAATTTTATCTTCATTTATTTACCTTATATGGTAGTTTTTTTTTATGAATAACGGGTATCCTCCACGGGAGACGGTCTTAATCCTGTCATTTTCTTTTTTTTTTCATTTTTTTATCTCACTTTCATTTTCTTTTTAATTGTGATATTAAAATATTTTCTCTCATTATTCATTTTTATTATTTTTTTAATGATTCATTATTCGTTTTTATTAATATGTTTCATTATAAAAGAATTTTTTTTATGAGCTGTGGGTATTCTCCTTGGCAGACCGTTCTGTTCCTACCATTTTTTTTGTCACACATTAATTTTTTTTATTATCCTCTTTACTTTCTTTTTATTTTTTATCAAAATTTTATCTCCATTTATTTATCTTTTATGGTAGTGTTTTTTTATGAATCACGGATATTTTCCACAGGAGGTAGTCTTAATCCTGTCATTTTCTTTTTTCTTTCACTTTTTTTTTATTTCACTTTCATTTTCTTTTTAATTGTGATATTAAAATATTTTTTCTTATTATTCGTTTTTATTTTTTTGTGATTCATTATTCATTTTTATTAGTATGTTTCATTATAAAAGAATTTTTTATGAGTTGTGGGTATTCTTTACGGAAGATAGTCCTGTTCTTACCATTTTATTTTTTCTCGCACATTAATTTTTTTTATTATTCTTTTACTTTCTTTTTAATTTTTTATTAAAATTATATCTCCATTTATTTAGCTTCTATTGTAGTGTTTTTTTATGAATCACGGGAATCTTCCAGGGGAGACAGTCCTCTTGTCATTTTCTTTTTTCTTTTTTATATTTTTATCTCACTTTCATTTTCTTTTTTTATTATGATATTAAAATATTTCCCTCATTATTCGTGTTTATTAATATGTTTCATTATAAAAGAAATTTTTTATGAACTGTGGGTATTCTCCACGAGAGACATCCTACCATTTGTTACAATACTCAATGTTAATATGAGCTTGATACTTCATCAACAGCTTAGGATTATATGGGACAACATACCAATTATCTAAGTCAACTCCTCGTCTAGAGGTATAAATTCCCAAATCCCTTCTCCTATAAATAGGATATCCATCATTATCAAAAGTTGTTGAATCCACAAATTTTTTGGGAAATACTTTGTGCATTTCCCGTTTTTCATGCAAGGTGATTCTTCTGAATAATACCACAAGGACCATGAATCATATAATTTGATACCACATCAAAGAGTTCTGGATATGTAACAGGATCAGGAAGCTCAACACAAATAACAGAGTCAATCATTTCGACTGAATTCAATTTGTCATCTCGATGCAACCACAATAAGATGTGCATGAGGTAAGCCTCTTTTCTGAAACTCAATGGTATACATTCCTAAAAAAAATTGTGACACAATACATTTATCATATTTAATATTAATGAAATAATATATAGCATAATGAATAAAGTTAAATGTTACCTGCAATGACATTACCAAAGAATTTGCCTTTCTTAAAGTCGGTTATTAATTGATCCAACTTCATGCGAAACACACGAGAAGTGATGTCTGGACGATCATGTGGATTTAATCCTTTTTTTTGGACAAATATTTGTATCTCAGGCCACTTAGGATTGCATGTAACTGTTATAAACAAATCAGGATATCCATATTATTTGTAAATTGCCATTGCATTTTGACAATTATTAAACATATATCTTCTACCACCAGTGAAAGAAGAAGGTAATATAACTCTAGACCCAACTGATGGGGGATCTATATCACCACGATTCACTGCCTCTTCAATTCCAGCTAAAAAATCCTTCCTTATTATGTTCTGATTGTTCTTAATAAAAGATAAACGTTGTGATTCAATCATGGAATAACAATAAACAATAAATTGTTGAAACAATCTTCGACTATTAAGCAATATGGTATCCTCCAAGTTGAAAACCATAGCACAGCCTCTCTCTAGACCTCACCCCTTTCTCTCTAGATTTGCAGGAAAGGAAACAAAAATGAATGCTGAAGTATTCAGAATGGGTGTTTTAGTAACAGACGCGATCTCCCGCGCTGAGCGCAGATTGAAGCGCGTGTTTACTAATTACTCTGTTTCCTGCGCTTCACTTGCGCTCAGCGCAGAAACCAAAGAGCTCCTTCTACACTTCTATGCACTACAAACCACTGAGTTTCCTAATTCCTCTCTTCCCCATACCTCCCAACTCCTTTAAGCTCCTTAAAAATTCACTTAGTTTCTATCACAAATCCGGCAGAGTTTCCCCTAAAAACCGGACATTTCCCAAAATCACAATTTTAACCTGAAACTCAGAAACATCCCGTACAATTTACTTTCAAACACATAACACATTTTAAAAGCCTCAATGGCCACAATAAACTCAAAATAGAGGGATGTTACACTCTACCCCCCCTTAAAAGAAATTTTGTCCTCAAAATTGATAAAACAAGAAGAGAAGCACAAGTACCTTACCTTGATTGAAAAGTTTAGGAAATTGGGAGCGTATGTCTTCCTCCTTCTCCCAAGTTGCCTCATCCAAGGTCTGCCCCTCCCAATACACCTTAGCCAACAGAATGGTTTTGTTCCTGAGGGTTTTGACACTCCGATCGATGATTCGTGTGGGCCGAGTAGGAACTGTCAGATCCTCCTTTAATTGTACTGACTCAAAACTGAGGATGTGTGAAGGGTCATGAACATACTTTCTGAGTTGAGAAACATGGAAAACATCATGAATATTGGATAAATGAGAGGGTAAAGCTATTTTGTAGGCTAGAGGGCCGACTCTTCGAAGGATTGGAAAAGGACCTACAAACCTAGGATTTAGCTTTCTGACTTTAATTGCTCTTCCAATGCCTGTGACAAGAGTGACTTTTAAGAATACATGTTCACCTTACTCAAACTCTAAGTCCTTTCTTCTCTTATCAGCATAACTCTTTTGTAGGCTTTGGGCCGCTCCAAGTTTCTCCCTAATCCTCCTAATTTTCTCAGTGGTTTCTTGGACCATCTCTGGTCCTAGCAAGTTACCTTCTCCCACTTCACACCAACAAAGTGGGGACCTACATTTCCTACCATACAAAGCCTCGTAGGGTGTCATGCCTATACTGCTATGGAAACTGTTGTTGTAGGCAAACTCTATGAGGGGAAAGTATCTATCCCAACTACCCTTCTCTTCCAAAACACAATCCCTAAGCATGTCCTCTAAAGTTTGGATGGTTCTCTCTGACTGCCCATCAGTCTGAGGATGGTAAGCAGTACTAAACTTCAGTTTAGTACCAAAAGCTAAGTTTAATGCACTCCAAAATCTAGAGGTAAACTTTGGGTCCCTATCTGATACTATACTAGAAGGTACACCATAAAGCCTAACAATCTCCTTGACGTACAGGTCAGCTAACCTGCTTGTTGGGTAAGTAGCCCTAATTGGAAGGAAATGAGCCAACTTGGTTAGCCAGTCTACAATAACCCAAATAGCATTAAAACCAGCTGATGTCATAGGTAAACCTACCACAAAGTCCATAGCTATCCCTTCCCACTTCCACTCAGGAGTCTCTAAAGGTTTAAGGGTACTTGAGGGCTTCTGGTGTTCAATCTTAACCTGTTGGCAGATAAGGCACTTAGAGACAAATTTAGCTATTTCCCTCTTCATGCCTTCCCACCAAAACATCTTCTTCAAGTCTTGATACATCTTGGTAGTACCAGGGTGTATCGTAAACTTGCTCCCGTGAGCTTCTTCTAAAATTTGCTGACGAAGACTACCCCCCTTAGGAACACAGATTCTCTCCTAAAACAGGATCATTCCATCTCCTGACTCAGAGAAACCTAGTTGCCCCTTTTTACCCTGAAGATCAGTGTCCAAACTCTGAGCTTCCTTAATTTGGGTCCTCAACCCACTGGAAATCTCTAACCTATGCAACAAAATGCTATCAATTCTAAAACTCACATCTAGACTCAGATCCTGAAATTCTCTCACCAACTCCAACTCATGCACCATCACTAATGATGCATGTAGGGATTTCCTACTCAGGGCGTCTTCCACTACATTGGCTTTACCCGGGTGGTACTTAAGCTCCAAGTCGTAATCCTTAAGGGACTCCATCCACCTTCTCTGCCTCATATTCAACTCATTCTGGTCAAAGAGGTATTTGAGACTCTTATGATCGCTGAATACCTCAAATCTTACCCCAAAAAGATAGTGCCTCCAAATTTTGAGGGCAAAAATCACAACTGTTAATTCTAAATCATGAGTAGGGCAATTCTCCTCATGGGGTCTAAGTTGTCGAGAGGCATAAGCTACCACTCGTCTATCTTGCATCAAGACACAACCCAAGCCCTTTCCCGGTGCATCACTGTACACTTCAAATGTCCTAGAAGAATCTGGTAACACCAATACCGGGGTGGTGGTCAGTCTATGTTTGAGCTCAATGAAGCTTTCCTCACACTTAGCATCCCACACAAAAGCTTGCCCTTTACGAGTTAGCTTTGTGAGAGGTAAAACTAATTGGGAGAATCCCTTAATGAACCTCCTATAGTAGCCTGCAAGTCTTAGGAAGCTTCTAATCTCAGATACAATCTTAGGTCTCTTTGATGGGTTTCTGGCAAGCGAACCACAAATCCAGCAGTATAATAGTAAGAAAGAGTATCGTATCCACATGGAACGGTTATTTATGTAGAACGAAATCGTATTTATCAAGAGAAAGCACAGTTTAGAGAGTATAATTGCAGAATGATAAAGAAAGTAGATAATTAATTGGAATTAGAAAGGTAGAGTTAGAGACACTTTACTTGGATCAGGATTGGATTTCATCTCATCACACCCATTGTGCATATAAAGACTATCTATTATTTTAGGTTTACTCTATAATAATGTAGACAAACTTTATTGCTAAGGCCCCTCGTCAGCGACCTTAACACTCAAGGATAAATTATGCGGGATCTCCCAGGCGATAGATTTATCTCAGTTTATTTCGCTCTCTTTTATTCAGTTTGTAAAGAATTAGACGATAAACGAAGCCTAGTGTTGTAGACGCGCCTTCGCTCCAGTACTGTCACTACCTTATACTCATTAGGACACGCCTATGTTCAGATCCTGGATTGACAACCCCCTAATTCTTTGCTACCGATTACCAAGTCCTATTGGTCGAATGCCCCTTCACTTAGAGTACTCACACTACCCCTCCCTCGTTAGTAAACATCCCTTTTTAGCCGTCAGTAGTAACCGAGTATTCTTATTCAATCAGAGAATGAGTTTCCTATGTCTAGGCTCCCCCATCCTCACTCCTAATAATAACTGCTTTAGTTAAGACTAACTTATAACTCCAGACACAAGCGTGGGAATTAGGAATAAGCACAGAATAAGACATACCACTATTATAGATAGGGAGCTCATTGAAATAATAATATAGAATTTATATACACTTAAGGATAGAATCAATTACATCCAATCCTACTGGAGATTTAACTACATGAAGTAGCCATACAAACCATCGAAGACGCTGTCACCGTCTTCAATCCTCGTGAAAGCGCTCCTCCTCTCCTACTCTAAACTTAGCTTTGATACATAATCACTGAATTACAATGACTGTCTATCTCGCTAACCAACTTACTAACTTCAACTGACGCAAGAGGTTTCTATTTATAGATTAGGAAAGACAAAGCAAATTTGGGAAGGGATCCTCTTAAAAACGGCAACTGGGAAGCGATCTGCGTGTTCTGCGCTTCAAGCTGCGCTACAGCGCAGGTTCCAGAGAGTTGCGCTTCACCTGCGCTATAGCGCGGGGTGAAGCGCAGCTAGCGTCCTGCAGCTTCAACTTTCCTCTTTTATTTGTTGATCTCTCCCCGAGACTGGTTTTCACGCGTTTGCCTTTCCTTGTTTCCCCTTATTTTCTGATATCTTTATATTTATTGTGCAATCCTTGTTTATTTGGGAAGCTTGTCTGCAATATCCTTGATTGATTGGCTCTGATCTCCTCATTAATGATTCAAATCTTCTTCACATCTTTAATTAATTGTCTTCAATCAATCTACAATCTTGCATAAATCCTCCTCATTTAATGCCATTTAATTTCTGAATTAAATCTTTGCAATAATCCTGCAAAAATCAGCAATAAATCTATTAAAATAGCATTAAATTCAAAACTAGGATTAATAAATACAAATTAGTAAATATTAAATAAAAAGGGATAAAAATGGGGTAAAATTATCATTTTATCCTTGATAAGTGAAATAAAATATATACTAATTTATCAACTATTTTTCACTTATCACTCTTCCACTCTAGGACAGCCTCAACCTTACTAGGATCTACCGACACACCCTCACTGGAAATCACATGACCTAGAAAGTGTACTTTATCCAACCAAAATTCACACTTCTCAGGGTTGGCAAAAAGTTGCTTCTCTCTTAACACACTCAAAACTATCCTTAGGTGCTGATCATGATCCTCTAAGGTCTGGGAATAGATAAGAATGTCATCAATAAACACGACAACAAACTTATCTAAGAAGGGCCTAAAAATCTGATTCATGTAGTCTATGAATACGGCAGGAGCATTGGTTAGACCAAACGGTATCACCAAATACTCGTAATGCCCGTAACGGGTCCTAAAGGTTGTCTTAGGAATGTCCTCACTCCTAATCTTGATTTGATGGTATCCTGACCTTAGATCTATCTTGGAAAACACTGACGCTCCTCTGAGTTGATCTAACAAGTCATCTATCCTAGGTAGTGAGTATTTGTTTTTTATGGTTACCTTATTCAACTGCCTATAATCCACACACAGTCGCATACTCCCATTCTTTTTTTTTACCAAAAGTACTGGTGCCCCCCAAGATGATACACTGGGCCTAATGAACTTCTTTTCTATTAACTCTTCTAACTGGGCCTTGAGTTCATTCATCTCTAGTGGTGACATCCTACAAGGTGCCTTAGAGATAGGTCCCATGCCCGGTACAAGATCTATTGAAAACTCTATTTCCCGGTCCGGAGGCAAGGTCGTCACCTCACAAGGAAAAACATCTAGGAATTCCTTCACCGTGGCTACACTATTTAATTTAGAATCAGAACCTATAGTTGAGGAAAGTAGCAAAAGAAAACATTCACTCCCATCAGACAGACATGTAAAGATTTGATTGCAGCTAGATAGCAAAATCATAGACTTCTCCCTCGACAGAAGAAGAAGAGAAGGAAAAACAACAACTTTATTAAAACAGTCTAGCATGACTTGGTTATGTGTCAACCAATTCATGCCCGAAATAATATCCATGCCTCTGAGGGGTAAACAAATCAGATCTACCACGAAGGATCTATCCTGAATTTTAATGGAACAATTCAAACATGCAAGTGTGGTAGGAATTGCCTCTTTGGCAGGGGTAAGGACATTCAATTGGTAAGGAAGATTAACAATAGGTAGTTTCATATTCTTCACACATTCAAGAGATATAAAAGAATGGGTTGCCCAAGAGTCAAACAGTACAATTAAGGCAGATCCATTAAGAGTGCAAGTACCTCACAAAAGATCACTGGCCTAAGATGTCGTCTCCCCACTAAGCGTGAAAACCCTTCCGGTGGTTTAAGGTTTGGGAGTGACAACTGACCTCTTTGGACAAGAAGTCGACAAGTGCCTCGGCTGACGACAGAAGAAACACATTACCTTTCCCTTCAGAAACTCACCCCTGTGAGCCTTCCCACAATTTGTACATGCTGGAAGCATCTGAATGGAAGGAAGAGCAACTTGCTTACCCTTTCCTACATACCTATAAAACTTAGGATTTCTCACTAATACTACCTCGTCACGTTTCCGCTTGTTTTCCAAAAGTGTTGGGGCTGCAGTCTTCCCCAAATTCTTTTCAGCTATGTAACACTTGTTAACCAAGGCTGGGAAATCCCTGATTTCAAGAGTCCCTACCCTATCCAAGATCTCTGACCTCAAACCCCCTTCAAATTGTGTACACTTCCATTCCTCATACGGAACCGTCTGTAGATACCTTGAATACTTAGCCAGTTCTTCAAATTTAGCAACATACTGCCTAACCGTCAAAATCCCTTGCTTCAGTTGAAGAAAATCCGCCTCCTTCTGCCTTCTGACCGATGCTGGGAAATACTTATCCAGGAAAGTGCTTTGGAAGATTCCCCAAGTCACGAGGGCTCCCGAAGAAGTGAACCCAACACTGGCTCCCTTCCACCAATCCTCAGCTTCACCTCTCAGCACGTAGATAGCAAAGCCCACCTTAGATTCTTCTGAGCACTTCATCACATAAAAAATTCGGTTGAGATCTCGAAGCCAGTTCGATGCTGCATCAGGGTCGTATGCTCTGTTGAATTGTGGAGGAAGGTGTTTCCGAAACTCTGCTAACCCTTGGACAAAAGGATCCACCACAGCCGGAGGTGGAGTCCCCGTAGGTCTTCGGGCTAGTTCTTGCAAGGCAGCAGTGTTGGCAGCAGCCTGCTCCCTCGTCGCCTCAGCTTGTTGTCGGTTAGATTCTGCTTGTGCCCGATTGGATGCAGCTTGTTCCCCCATCATGTGTTTAAGCATTTGAATAGCCGCCGCCACAGGATCTGGAGGTGGTTCCCATGACAGGGAAGAAGAAGAAGGATTGATTCTCGGACGACCTCTCCTGCCGCCTGCCATTGACCTATACACATCATTAAGCAAACATCGAGGTGATCAATCTTTCAATTCACATAATAATGCATACGGGAAGAATGACAAACTTTAGAAACTACTTAACCACAGTCCAATTGGATTGAACTGCTCTGATACCATAATGTAACGTCTTAATTCCGAATTCCGGAAATAGTGCCTATTGGGAGCACATTCCCGGTAGTTCACAAATCATTACGCGCATTACGGATATCAGAAATCACCACTCAAGCCTTGTAATCCAATAATATACATATAAGCTTGGAGTAACCAACCATTTACAAGATAAAGTATACCCTCACAGGCTAAATACATATAAGCTTGGAGTAACCAACCATTTACAAGATAAAGTATACCCTCACAGGCTAACAACATCTTATCCATAGAAACCAAAAGATCAAAGATAAAATGACTCCACAAGCTCTTCAACTTAAATCCCTTACTGGTCCTGGGAAGTATCCTGCACATCTAGAAAATTCCACATATCGTGTGGTGAGAAAATAATCTCAGTGAGAAGGTTGTGCAGGTGCGCAAGTGTTCAGAAGAAAATTCATTGACAATAACCAACATCTAGAGTACAATTATCAATTTCAAGATATCAAAACAAGGTATATATTATGTCTTTGTTATAGTTAATACTTTGGTGTATTACCCAACACCCGTGGGGTCTTATCACTTTTACTTCTGCCTAGAAATGAACTCAAAACCATACTAGGAACGTCTCCCTAGAGGCCACTTAACCTCCTGTTTTCATTCAACATACAATTTCATACTTTCACATTTAATAATTATTTTGAGCATATATCTCCCTCATTGGACCGAAGTCCCTTTTTAGATATAGATAACACATCAATTATATATATATGAATAGAAACTTAGAATTTGGTTCATCACCTCAACAGCATCAATTCACAAGAACTCATTCTCAAAGGTAAAGTTTCTTCTAACCTTAAGTCTCCAAAATCCTAGGGTTCAAACATAACATGCAATTTCTATCAAAATCTACCTACCCTACCAATAATCATACTCATACAATAAATAGAAAAGGAAAATGGACTAGGGTTCATGCAAAGAAACTCAATCAATCAAGGGGAGTGAGTAGAGAAACCAACTCACCTTTTTGGAGTGCCCAAAACCCTAAGATTAACAAGGAATGTTTGGTAGAAGGAAGAATTTGAAGATAAGAACCTTGAAGTGGTGAGAATTTGTCTTCTCTTCTCCAAGTTGAAAACCCTAGCACAACCTCTCTCTAGCCCTCACCCCTTTCTCTCTCTAGATTTGTAGGAAAGGAAACAAAAATGAATGCTGAAGTATTCAGAATGGGTGTTTTAGTAACAGACGCGATCTCCCGATTCTCCTGCGCTCAGCGCAGATTGAAGCGCGTGTTTACTAATTACTCTCTGTTTCCTACGCTTCACTTGCGCTCAGCGCAGGTTCCCTAATACTCTTTGTTTCCTGCGCTTCACTTGCGCTCAGCGCAGGTTGAAGTGTAGAAACCAGAGAGCTCCTTCTACACTTCTATGCACTACAAAACCACCATGTTTCCTAATTCCTCTCTTCCACATACCTCCCAACTTCTCTAAGCTCCTTAAAAATTCACTTAGTTTCTATCACAAATCCGGCAGAGTTTCCCCTAAAAACTAGACATTTCCCAAAATCACAATTTTAACCTGAAACTCAGAAACATCCAGTACAATTTACTTTGAAACAAGTAACACATTTTAAAAGCCACAATGGCCACAATGAACTCAAAATAGAGGGATGTTACACATGACATTCGATTCTGAACCTCATTCTGGGTATCATATATGTATAATTGTACAAACTTCGGCATTTGTCCTTCAATAGGTAACAAACTACCTATGCGATGGTAATTTTGACCACTGAAGACAAATTGTGGCGGACCAAGGCCATGACTTAACCCATATTGGATCTTACCTCCAATAAAAGTGAAAGAAAACATACTATTATACAATCTAATATTTTCCAAGAATTTAACCCCTTTATAAGCATCTCCATTCAATAAATTCAGTAATAATGGAGGATATTTTTTCATAAGGGGAAGAACAACTTTGCCTTTCATACAACACATAGAGAAATCAGGAGATGATGACAGATCCAATTTTCTTGATCGTTCTTGAGACCAAAAATTTGCTCCACAATATTTACATGAGAAAGTCATGTCCCCAAAATTTGAGTAACCTATAAATTAATAATTTTATAATTATAAAAATCATTTAAATTATAAGTTAAAGATTTATTCGATAAATAACAGACAATGCAAAAACAAAAAAAAAATTCTAGATTAAATTGAATATAAATTTAAATTATATGCTATATGAAATTAAAAGTAATAACTATTTAGTAATCGAAATAATTAATTAAAATTGATGTTATTAAGTATTTTACTTAAAGTATTACAAAATCAACAGTACAATAATATTTTGATTTTTTTACATACATTGATATACAATTCTTTTTTAAGTTTTGTTTTAAAAAATCTCGTAAATGATAATAGCAAATATTAAAGATTTTATTCAAATTAAATCCTTTAAAGCACATGCTATATAAATAAGCTTTGTGAGAAATGAAAAAGAAAGGAAGTAAAAAGTTATAACTATAAATAACCATAAACAAATAAAAATTTAAATTATATGCAATATGAAAGTAAAAGTAATGAAAGTTTAATAATCTCACTTATTAAGTAAAATAGATGTATTATATTTTTTTTTCATGTCTTACGAAATTTACTATCAAATATAATTTTTTTTTTAAAATTGACAATTATTTATTCAAAAATTTCACAATAACTACTAAATCACAATACAAAATTATAATATTTATTTTTAAAGTAAATCCTTACTTGCATATAGTATATAAATATGAAATGTGAAAAATAAAAAATAACTGAATACAAAATGATAACTATGAATAACCATAAAGGATTAACAATAACAAACTGAAACATTCATGACTAAAACTATTTTAATATTGCAACTAAATAATTTAAAATTAACATAAACTAAATTAAATAAATTTAAAGAATTGGCAAAATCTTTTTAATAAAATAACATAGAAATTAAATTTTGACTACAATAAAATTTAAAATAGCATAATAACGTAATTTAAACAACATTTATATTTTATTTAATTAAATTACACATGTCTCATACCTTACAACTAAGCTTGTGCAAATAATATGTGTTCATCTAATTCATCACTGGGGCAACTGAACACGTCATCTTCAACAAAAGGAAAAAATGTTCTTATATAATAAGAAATTATTTAATTTTATATTATTAAGTAAACTACAGTATGTGTAATTTATTTACAAAAAATTATTAACATTTTTGTTAATTTGATGTTGCACATACCTCTAACATTAAAATATGAAGATGAAATGTGCTCATTACTTCGACCTCTGTTATGATTAGGTAATGACCAAGGGACCACTACATATGGAAGTTTAAAATTAATTTAAAAAACAAAACAGAAATTTGATGAAGTAAATTAAATTATCATATTATTAAAAATGTAGAAATAAAAAACTTACCATGGTCAGTTCGTCTCTGACTTTTTTTCATTGGCTGAGAACCACTTGAATATAAACTTCTCTTCCCTGTTATTCAAGTTGTAGCAACAATATTATTAATTTATAATTTAATGTAATTTTTAATTAAATGGATGGAATAAAACTTTTAATAAATAATAAATTGTTATAATTAAAAGGAAGAATGTGAAGTATAAAATACCTTCAGACTTCATACCACGTTTGAGGTTTGAATATGGTTGGTGAGAAAACAATGAGATATCTATTAATGTGATGGAAGTAGTATTAATGAGAACAATTGAATAACTGCTCCATGATATCAATATGCTCGTATTCAAATGGCTACAGGAGGAATATTTAAAAAAAAGAAGAGGTGTATATGGTTGAACTGGCAGCTACTTCAATGGCGGAGTAAAAATATTACGGAAAGCTTGAAGAAGATGAACCACTATAATAAAAACTTGATGCTTATATGGACACAAAATCGGGCAACAATGTGACATCCAGATTTTAGTGCTAAAATCCTGGACCTTGAAAACACAATTTTGTATTGAAGAATGGATTGTAATCTATACAAATGATTACCCCTAAAAAGGTGAGGACAAAAACATAGTGCATTTAATGTTCAACTACCAGCTGCAAATAAAATTTACTATCTCCAAAAAAAATAGTAAAGAAGAAACTACTATATTTTACTTCTTTTGTAAGTGAACACTAACAATATGTCACGGTTCCTAAATATAAATGTAAGTATTCGGAACTAAAATTTCATTACTATTCCAGTCAACAGTAACTAAATTAATTAGATGTTAATAATGAAACTAATAATTGAAAATTGAAAATTGTCCATGGGATATTAAAATCAACTACACTGTGTCTTTCTGATTCACTGTAATAAAATACAAATAATAACATAGGACATTGATAACATTAAAAAGTGGATCTAATACTATAAACATTACAAAAAGATACTGGGAAGAATGAAATAGAACGCCAAATTAAACAATGCTACAAAGGAAGGGATACATAATGTTAAAACATAAAAGATGATAACTTAACAAAATTACATAGGACGTTGAACAACTATTAATGTCATCAACGGAAATCCTAATTCAAGTCTTTATGCATGAGGAACTTGATCTTGATGCGATGTTTCAGCTTGAAATTCAGGATCCAAACTCCTTTTTAAGGGCCTTTGTTGAACATAAGTTGTGTAATCTTTTGATACTTTAGACTTGGAATTGTTATTAACACAGGAGATGCAAAATCTAGAATGTTCAGGTTCATCAACATAAACACCATTATGCATAGTACTTAGCAAGTTGTGAACCTTATTGCGAACCTATTGAGGAAATTAGAAAAAAATTTGAAGGTGAACTCATCCAAATAAATTAATCAAATATATAATAGGAAAAAAATGTATTATAATGAATCATTAAATATATACCTCATCTGGAATGAAATTGTATCTAAGACGAAGGAATATTTCCACAATATCAGGATCACAACAAATGCCCAGAACTTTCATTTTTCCTTCAAAAGATAGACTGGTAAAAGACTTCTCTACCATAAACAAATAGTCTCTTCCAATCAAATCCTTTAATATTTCAGGTAAGTCCATTGAGTAAGGATCCTACAAAACAAAAAAATTTTGCAATTTCTTTTAAAAAAATATAAAACCTGGAATCAATTTAACTAAACACGTTTCAATTAAAAATATTGTGAATTTACCTCCAATGACATAACAACTGGTTTACATGGGATATTAACTATACCCTCAACATCAGCATCGCATAAACTTAGGTAAGTCACATCGACTTCTCACTGACTTCATCATATTGGAGTAGATCTTCCATGACACCTCAAATACTCACGAACATACTCAGCATATTCATCATAAACCACAACTTCAACTCTGCCAGTAATAAAAAAGTATACTTAAAATCTATGATTTTAAGAGTAAACTAAATAAAAAATAAGAGATCAAGATATGAAACTCTAACTTACGTGTGATCACTTAACTCCAAAAACATCATGGTGCATGTTTTATAATCATTCAAATAGTGTTTCTCTGAAGATACACCAGTCAGAACTCCAACAACATCTAACAAAATTAATTAAGAATCAAATAATAATAGATTCAGATTACATCATAAGAACATT
Organism: Sesbania bispinosa; assembly: GCA_026901365.1. Lineage (NCBI taxonomy): Eukaryota > Viridiplantae > Streptophyta > Magnoliopsida > Fabales > Fabaceae > Sesbania > Sesbania bispinosa. Next base: position 173,533 of record QLOH01000473.1, on the reverse strand, counting down.
GGCCTAAGAAGAAAAATAGAATAGTAGTATAGTTGATCATAGTTATCCATACCAACTAATTCATTTGGACGACCCCTGATGTCAAATATGTCTTTTGCAGAAATAGGACTAAAGCCATAATGAGTATACTTGTCAATTGCACAAGAAATAACTCGAGAGTTAGATGTTAGCATTAATCTAAAAGCATGATTAGTGACTCGATCAATTCCATTGTTAGGAATAACTTCAAAACCACCAATCTCATATACAACACCTTCTGACAGTTTCACATTCAGAATAGACACAATAGAATGTCTCAAAGAAGCTTGAATCTTAGTCCCCTATAAAAAATATCAAATAAATAAATAAGACAACATTAATCTAACACTAATAACAAAGGTAAAAACCTCCAAATCGAATGCATATATAAATTTTAATTAAATTGGTCAACATATGATAGTGCACAAAATACTAAGACTTACATCAGAATCAAATAAAACCATGTCTATGCTTACAAAATCTCCAGCACCAAGTAAATGTGGAACACTCCAGATTCGAATAACTTGAACTCTAATACTGCATGATTCACAGTTTGTATCTATGTTTTTTAAACAAATAAAGTTGGGGAATGATCCAGACATGTTGATTAATTAGAATAATGTTAGCAAGTTTTAAAATTATGAGTATAATATTAGGTTACAACAGATAAAAAGAAAAGAAAGACACAACTCTGCAATAAAAAACACAACTTCATATGAACTACTAAAGCATTAACAACAACTAAGCACATAAGAAAGAAGGTATGATAACATGGAGTTACATGACACGAAGAAGTGAAGATAGAAAGAAATGAAGAAGATGAGCAATAGAACTCAATATATAGCTATGAAGAAACGTGCACAACAATTTAAAAGGCATGGCCATATCCCTCATTTCAGGGGTAGCAGGAATGTTGGCTGAAAAGTATAAACATTAAATCCATAAATTAGGCATGAAACAAAAGGAATAAATAAATTTTCTAACGTCAAAGTACAAATCTTATCTAATGAAATGAGTAGTGGTGAAAGGAAGAGAGTAGTTGGAAAAGACAAAGAAGAGACGGTGTGAACAATTAAATGTACCAACTAAACATAAATCCTTGTCGTCTATTAATGGATATACATTAAATAATATAAAATTGATGGAATAATGAGACAATAAATTAAACTAAAGTAACGACTAAATTGGAAAAAGAAAATACCAACTAAGATATTTACTATATAATCCAAAATGTAATTATTGATAATGTGTAGGAAAAGATTTTTAATCAATAAAAATAATAAAATAACAGAAATCATTTAAGCATCATAACCAAAGGAATAGATAAAGAACCAACATCAAACACAATAGTACATAACACTAATTTCATTACATAATTTCAACATTACAAAAGACAACAATTGAACATAGACACACACCTAATTAGGAAATTTAAATAACAGAAACAGGACATTCGACATTAACAGATTGCCAACAAAAAGATACTTGATGCTTCTTTCCTAAATATTAGGCCATCGACAATAGGATGACATTATCTGAGTCAATACCTAAAGTTCACAAAAGTGATGCCCACCATATACTAAAAACATAAGATACATTAATACTATTGCATAATACCCACACACACACACACACACATATATATATATATTTTAGCCTTAAAGATTAGAAAGAGCTAATCCTTCTCTGCCTTAATAGTTTTAATCCTTAGCTTTCTCTTCTTCACAACATAATTGATATTGGTATTATCCACTACTTTCTTTCCATCTGGGTTATCGTTAACATCAAGTTCGGAAGGTTCAACCAATGAAATTGTAGACACTTGACTATCAGTTAAAATACTCATGTCTTGGACACTATCCTGAACAGATGGATCATCAGTGAAAGTCATGCCTTCCAAATAACTCTTATTTGAAACATCAGAGTGTTTTTCACACAAAGAAGAAGAGCCCCCTTTTCAAATGTGGAAAATTCAGGTTGTGTGAGAATAGTGAATTCTTCATCAAGACATTTAGATATTTCACATGTCACATTGGGCAAAGACATATCACTAAACTTGGGCACAAACTTCAGTTTCAGGGGAAAAAAAGTAGCTCATTAAAAAAAATACGATGATAATTAGAATGTTAAACAGATTTTGGGAAAACAAATAGTAAGTTTTAAAACCTTTTGGGGTGTCACAATGGAGCCACCGGTCTTAAATTCTTCAATGATTTCAGTATCATCACATATTTTTTCACCTTATAGGCATCATCATCATAAACAAAAGTTACGTATGCATTCTTTTGAACCTTGAACAATATTTCCTTTCCCACTATTTCTTTCAACTCATCAGGATAAGTGGGTGAAGTTTCCTAAATAATATACATTCATTACCTTTTCAGTCAAAGATAAATATGACTAAAACAATTTAAAATATATAACATTAGGCTTTTTTAAACTAAATAGATAATTCTGAATTTAACTAAAAAGTTAAAAAATAGATGAAAAAATAATGAAATTAGTTCACTAAAAATCATAAAATATAAAAAGGAAATACACAGTTGGAATATATAATTTAAACAATTATCCATTTGAAATTAATAAAACTTACAACCTTTGCTATTGACAACATCTCCTCGCATGACTTATTAAGCAGGTAACGACAATAACTATCAAAGAGAATGAATGTTGTCGTTTCAAAGCGGTCACAGACCAACAACTTCAGCTTGTACCTAAAACATTTTTTAAACATATAACTAAAACTTTTTAACTAAAAAATTAAATTTGATAATAACAAGTACAGAATTTTACAAAATCTTGCCTTGGTGTGACTTGAGATACATAAGTTACACAATTGGTACAATAATATTTACCATCATCATCAGTGGTAACAGATCTATTGCAGCTACATGTTGAATACCACCAATTGTAACGTCCTAATTTCTCAATCATAGAATAATGTCCGTTGGAAACATTATTCCGAATTTCTGAAAATATTTCGCGCATTTCGTGTATCGACATACATATCACATAAACGCTTAAGCAATCCAACGTTTGCTTAGGCTTTCACAAAATTCATACATTAAAAGTTCAAAATCAATTCTTAACTAAAGTCTAGGGAAAGAACCTACACCCTTGGTGTTATGGTTCATAAAACTCCTACCGGAAATCCGGCAGAATTTCCCCTGAAAATTAGACATTGCCCCAGACATCCAATTTAACCTGAAACTCAGAAAAATACCAATACAGTTATAATATCACCATACAGTATCGAACTACCATAAGGCCTCAATGGCCGATCCAAATCAATACATCAACAAAATTTTAATTCACAAATACAATTCCAAACACTTTACTTTAATGGAGATCTCTACTCTTCCATCAGAAACTTGCACCACAACCTGCACAACTGAAAGTAATTCCCACAACGTGGGATGAGACTACGTCCTAGTGAGTGAGGTAACGGTGTGTGCGGTGTGGGGGAAAACAGAACACATGACATATAACAGTAATGCATAACTTTAACAATTTATAAAAGGGTTCATAATAGAAAGTCAAGACATGTAGGGTTAGCCATCCAAGGACAATCATAAATGCAGGGTCAGTCATGAAGTGTTTTACCCAACACCCAAGGGGTCTTTCCACTTATCTGTGAGGCTAGACTGAGCTCAGACTAACAGAGACCGCCATCCCTGAAGGCCATAAGACCTTAACCCATTAACTGTGATAGATTCAAACAATTTTACTTAATTCTTTAACATGAGTCCATGGACCAAGCAAGGCCTTAAAACATGAGTCCATGGACCAAATCTTGCTTAATTAACATGAGCCCAAGGACCGGAGACGGAGTCTCAAAACATGAGTCCAGGGACCAAAACATGATTATTTAACATGAATCCAAGGACCGGAGACAAAGTCTCGGAAACATGAGTCCAGGGACAAAAAATCTTGATTATTTTACATGAACATTTCAAATATGAAATCTAAGGACCCAAAAATCAATCTTTTAAACATGAAGTCCAAGGATTCAAAAGTCATTAATTTCAACATGAGGTCTAGAAGACCCAAAACTCTTTCTTTCAAAAACATGAGGTCCTAAGACCCAAATCCTTTTCTTTTTCAAAAACATGAGTAAATGATTTCCTGAAGATAGTAACACTTCCATAAGCATGTACATATGCATAATCAACAATTAATTCAACAATCAACATCAACAATCCAACATTCCACAAAATCCCCAATTCCTCTAACCTAGGGTTTGAGCAACAAAGTCATACATTCAATTAATTCAACAATCCACCCTAGGTTTGCATAAAATCAACTCTAATCAACAATAATAGCAAGGGAAGAAAGAATAGGGTACATACAATGGAATACAATCAAGAAAAGTGAGTGAGAACCACCACTCACCTCAAAGGAGCAACAATGGAGGAAGAGGAGGAAGAAGATGATGGAGGAATGGTAGAATCCAAGCCTTAGGAATGGTAGAGCACCTTCAATCAAGCCCTCCTCCATCTCCAAGCCCTTTTCTCTCTCTAAAACCATCTCCCTCTCACTCTAACAAACCCTAGGAATGGAGAAAAATGGGGAGAAAAAGTGTCTTCCCTGTTTTAAAAACAATTCTGGTCCGCGTGCACTGGGGCGCACTTTTAGCACATATCAGCGCGCTCCAGCGCACTTTGCACGTTGTAGCGTGTAAACTTGTTGTTTGGATGTGCAAACGAGCTCAGAATACTATGATATAATATATCAAACTGAAGCCCCGGAAATGAGTTTTCTAATGAAAGTGGAATCACCTTAATTGGACTCTCTTGTCTCTAGATATTTGCGAATTAGTGCACCAAGGTCATTAGGCCTAACTCCCAAACTTAAGAATAACCTCGGTTTGTGCCCCTCTTTGTTCCAGTTCATTTTTCTCCTTCTCAAACCTAATTCTTCTCCATGAAAACCTTACTCTAACTTAGTTCTTCTCATCCAAACTTTTCCCCACTCTAATTCTTAACAAATCCATTCCTTTGACCACAAAGCTTATTCTTCCACATTAATGGCTAAGATCTAGGGTGTTGCTCTTCTCCTTAACTCTTTCTCTTAATCCTTCCTTTCAACTTATTTCTTCTTTAACCAAACTCATTTCCTCACTCCTAAACCTTTATATTTCTATCCTATTCCGGGTGCGGTTCCTTCTAACTCGTCCTACAACTTAATTGACTTAGTTCTCGGTCCCTCTTCTAAACTCTTTTAAAACCCGTGGTTCCTAATGAATTCCCTAATTCCTTGTCTGAAATCATAATTTGCTTATGAATTCTCTTCCTACTTCTAACTCCCCTCTCATTGTTGGGTTTACCACCTAAGGCTTCTCTTATGTTTCCTAGGTCCCGATTTCCGGGATGTTACAATTCTACCCCCCTTAAATAAATTTTGTCCTGAAAATTTGCCCTGGTTTCTTCCCCAACATCAGATCCCAAACATACCTCTAGCTACATCTAGGAACTATGAACTCTAAAGATTTATCTCCCGATACAAATACCTTCACTACTCTAGGTGACCAAAAGAAAACTAGGGTACGTTTGCAATCTTGGACTCGTTTTCAAAGTGCTACCCTTATAGGCTACCTCCCAAACGTTATTATCCTCTAAGTGTTCCATGCCTAACTCACATTAACTCTAAGTGATCCCCTCATCCTTCCTCGGAATACATACCCCAACATCTACCCTTCCTCTGCCACAATCCTGGCATGGGTTCCTAAGAAGCCTCTCCTTGGTTATCCTCACCCTCGAGTAAGTTACATCTTGATTCAAACTATCTATATAACGGGGTTAAGACGAAAAAGTGGTCTTCCAAGCTCCTAATTATGATTTCTAACTCAATACCCAAACCATGCACAAAACCTTGGAGGGTACCTACAAGTTGTCCCGGTTATTAGGGATCCTAATTTCCAACATCTACTGATTGATTCAAACTTTAGATTGCTAAATATCTGACTGTGCTCTGAGTGTTTCTAGTAAGAAGTCTAAGTTAAACGATGGGTTCTCATGTCCTTCCCTACAAGGCTACCCCCTTAAGGGCTTGGCCCTCTCTAACAGTCCTCAAGGTTTAAGTATATCACACAAAACTACTTTGTGACCCCTAAAAGCTAGCTGGTCTGAAATGTAATCTTATAAACAATGTCATCTCATTAATGGTTTCTAATACAACAACTGACAGATCTCCAATAATTGAAAAGTAGAACAACAACCAAATGTTGCTCCTCTGATACACATATGATAGAGAATGGACAAACTCTTGTAGTTCATCCGAAGAGAAACTCACCTCTTCTACTAGAACATGGTAGGGTGTAGGCATGCTTGTACCTATCACTCCATCATGTGCACAAGCATAGAAAACAAAATTATCTATCATTTCAACCTAGGAGAGTGAGCACGAACACATGCCCTAAACTAAGACGTCAGAAGCTATTGCCTAAAGCTGACCACCGTAGCAATTGAAGGAACATCCAATTGCCCTGATGAGCCAGGGGACACACACAGACCTAGAATGATGGTGGAACTTTAAAAACAAGAGACATGAAAGGACAATGTGCAACACCTAACAATGAATCCCCCTCACCAACTTAACACTAATCCTTTAACAAAACTATGACTAGATACTGATCCTTGACTCTCGTAGGAGCTATGCACTGAACAACAGTTCAAAATCCTGCAAGATTTTTTTTTTGAACCCTAAAGATCAGAGTTCTTCCGATCAGGGAAAAAACAGGGAGTAGACTAAGAAGCCCAACCTGTAGGTCTAGCTCTATCAATGAGAAGTGAGAACATAGGTAACTACCTGTGTACTACAACAACTTCCTAAACATAGGCAACATGGTTCCTTACACATGGGAAAAGGGAAAATGATGCACTAAACATAAACCATTAGTTATACGACTTCTACCCCGAGGACACATTGGTTAAAACCACAAGGAACCTTTTTCTTGAGGTGTTAACAACCAAGTAGGCCTAAAAATCGGAAAGAACTTACCATGATTGCCACTTACTATGTACCTCTAACCATCCAAGTTTCCAATGTTACTCACTCCCCTTACACTCTTGTGTTTATTCCCTAGCTCAACCGGAATTGATCATGAGGTTCTAACTAAGTGATAATGCCTAACCAGAACTCAGGCGTGGACCACATGGTGGTAAACTCAGAAGCTTAAAGGCTATAGGGCTCTAAAGTGGGACAATGTAGTCATGGATTTTCAAGGTACAACAAATTCTCACTTGGTCCTTAAACTAGGAAACCTTCCAATAAACCATGTAGCATTCATGCACTAAATAGCCAAATACTTGACTTGGATCTACAAGGGTCGAGCTCACCTCTAATAGCTGCTTAGGGGTTCTAGGGCATTAATCTAGTAATTTAGGGAATAAAGGATTGGCTTACCACTTACACACTAAAACCGAATGAAAGACTTGTACAATCTCACCATCATTGGGTTAAAAGCATGTATCACCTGGTGTAATGTTTAACTGGACCTATCAAAGGACAAAAACGATCACTAAGGAGGTTAAGGTTGAGATAACAACAACTATCAACATGAACATACACTGACGGGGGTTTAGAGATCTTAATTTCTTTCCTCTATTTGCCTTTAAGATCACACCTAACTCGTAAAATAACTTAACCAAAAGCTAGGATTACCCTCTATCACTAATGACATCAACTTCCCATACTCCCATGAGTCCCACACTTTCATTCTAAAATTTACCTACCATAACCCCTAGTCCACTAAGCATGAAATCCAAATTCAAAATTCTAAAATTTTAAAACCCTTCAACCCTTTCCTTAAAATGTTACCACTTCCCATTACCTACAAAACCTTCCAAGCAAGTCAAACAATCTACAAGTCATGCAAACATCCTACTCACAACCATATCATGATTCCCCACCAAGGGTATAGAACATGCAGTCATTCAGGAAACACAACCAACATGCATGTCAAACAATTATTCAAGTACGGGTAAGCATTATTATTGTTCAATCACATTACATTGCCCGAGTTTACTCACACGGAGCTTATACTCCCCTAACCTACTATGGAGCTCACTCTTCATTCCCTCTAACCTCCCCTCTTACTTCTACCTTCTTTAACCAACTACACACTCTTCCTTACCTTTCCTTCTAAGGGTTCCTTAATCCCTCTAGGACTAAAATGACATCCCATAAGGTTTCTAATGTGAAAGTCCTATTCTTGGGAATAGACCTATGTCACTCTCCCTCTATCTATCATGTAGGTGGCACTAACCTTGTTAGGGAAGTGTCCCAATTCCCTCAACAAGGCATCCTGCTTACGTTACTAACCATAATTTTGTGTACAACGTACTCAGTAAAGGGGTGATCAGTCCCTAAACTGAGCATGAGGCACGGTGGAATTATAGTAAGTTACGAGCAACTAACATGACCACAGTCCAATTGGATTGAACTGCTCTGATACCAAAATGTAACGTCTTAATTTCTCAATCCTAGAATAATGTCCGTTGGAAACATTATTCCGAATTTCTGAAATTATTTCGCGCATTTCGTGTATCGACATACATATCAAATAAATGCTTAAGCAATCCAACGTATGCTTAGGCTTTCACGAAATTCATACATTAAAAGTTCAAAATTAATTCTTAACTAAAGTCTAGGGAAAGAACCTACGCCCTTGGTGTTATGGTTCATAAAACTCCTACCAGAAATCCGACAGAATTTCCCCTGAAAATTAGACATTTCCCAAGACATCCAATTCAACCTGAAACTCAGAAAAGTACCAATACAGTTATAATATCACCATACAGTATCGAACTACCATAAGGCCTCCATGGCCGATCCAAAGTCAATACATCAATACATCAGCAAACTTTTAATTCAAAAATACAATTCCAAACATTTTACTTTAATGGAGATCTCTACTCTTCCATCAGAAACTTGCACCACAACCTGCACAACTGAAAGTAATTCCAACGGTGTGGGATGAGACTACGTCCCAATGAGTGAGGTAACGGTGTGTGCGGTGTGGGGGAAAACAGAACACATGACATATACAGTAATGCATAACTTTAACAATTTATAAAAGGGTTCATAATAGAAAGTCAAGACATGTAGGGTTAGTCATCCAAGGACAATCATAAATGCAGGGTCAGTCATGAAGTGTTTTACCCAACACCCAAGGGGTCTTTCCACTTATCTGTGAGGCTAGACTGAGCTCAGACTAACAGAGACCGTCATCCCTGAAGGCCATAAGACCTTAACCCATTAACTGTGATAGATTCAAACAATTTTACTTAATTCTTTAACATGATTCCATGGACCAAGCAAGGCCTTAAAACATGAGTCCATGGACCAAATCTTGCTCAATTAACATGAGCCCAAGGACCGGAGACGGAGTTTCAAAACATGAGTCCAGGGACCTAAACATGATTATTTAACATGAATCCAAGGACCGGAGACAAAGTCTCGGAAACATGAGTCCAGGGACAAAAAATCTTGATTATTTTACACACTATGCCAAAAAAGGCCTTAGAGGGCGCTCCCGTGCAGCCATAGAGGGCGCTCCCGTGCGCACTAATAGAATCTGCTCTTGTTTGGTCAACAAAACGAGGACGCTCATGGAGCGCCCTGATAGAAGGGCAAAGAGGGCGCTCCCGTGCAGACTAATAGGGCGCACACTGGAGCGCCCTCTATTTGTTATAACAAGGGCGCTCCTAGGAGCGCCCTCTTTGGTTTTTTTTTTCAAAACAAGGGCGCTCCTTGGAGCGCCCTCTTTTTCCTTTTTTTTTCCATTTTTTAATTTTTAAAGTATAATAACCTGCATATTTATTTCAGTCTGATCCCAATGACTTAATCCTAAATCATGCATATTAATTCCTTAAAATTCAAACACTTAGTCATACTATGAACAACACTTAGTAAAAACACACATATCAACTTGAAACAATAATTCAAACTTGTCATAATATGAATAGTTTCCTATGCAAGATATAACTTAGTGGTGTAAGTATGAAGTACCTATACAACTATACATCAGTTGGTTTTGATCAATGATCTCCTTCATGTAACGCATTACGAAGAGCCCACAATCCGAGTCGTTTTTTTGGACAGGAGACTACAAGTATAATGAATTTAAAATAAGTGATGCTTATGCGCTTAGTAATGAAGAAACAAAATGTCCAGAAGAGATCAATATTACCTTAATGCGGTACCATGTGGGATCTGGTAAAATACTATGGAAGGAGGAATAATTTGTCTTGTCCGCGTCTATTATACAACAAACTTCCCACCAACTTATGTTGCATTGTGTTCATGTCGAATAAAGTGGTGGTTTGCGGAGATATGAAAACATATCGATCAGTGCGAGAAGGCGGGGCTAAGACTGAATGATATAGATAACTATACGAAAAAATATACAATGTCAATCCAAGCAAATAAAACGAGATAAACAACTTATGAGATGCTTTGGATAGAAATTACCTGCAATAGACGTTCATAACAGTGCCATCCAACCACAACCCAAACAAAACCGAACGCAGAGAATTCTAATCAAGCCATTCAACCATTTCAGCCATACTTACAACGCCTGAAGCTATCGTACAATTAATCACGTCAGCTTCCTCTTGCATGTTTTCAGAATAGTAAGTTTATATAATTAACACAAGTATAATTAACACAAGTATTCAACTTTAGGGATAATTAGGGAAAATAAAAACATAACTGTATTATACTTAGATTTCCTCAAAAATTCATGCATTCAAAATGTCATCTATCTCTTCTTTTCCTGTTATTGCTTAATCCAACGTTTACTTAGATTTCCTCAAAATTCATGCATTCAAAATTCTCATGCCAATTCTAACTTAACAATCAGGAAAAGAACCAACACATTGAAGTGTTAAGGTTCAGAAACTTCTACCGAAAATCCGGCAGAGTTTCCCCTGTAAACTGGACATTTCCAATTTTTAGAACTTCACCTGAAACCCAGAAAATACCAGTGCAGTTTATAATATCCAAAGCACTAATACAATTCAATAACAATAGGCCTCCGTGGCCAAACCAAAGACTACAATATCTTGTATCAGAGTCTAATCTCAAATACATCTTTATATAAATATACATTATCAACTTGAAATAATTCCAACTTGTCATAATAATATATATTTATAAAACATTACTAAATGCATAATAAAGCACCACCAAACAAATTTATAAAACAATTTTATAGCTCAAACCAACAACAATACATTAACCAAAAGGGTTCAATAAAACCAATAATGTTCAATAATAATAATATGTTCATAGTGATCAGATAGCAAAACAGTAGGTGCAGATAGCAAAAAAAATTATAACCAGAATAAAAAAAGGACAAAAATGGAGGTTTAGGGTTTCCTTACCCTAACGCTTGCGGCGGCCGAACTGTGTGTGTGGGGGAAAGGGACGAAAAGCTGCGCCGGAGAAGAAGAAGACAACTGCGCCGGAGAAGATAGCTCCCTCGACCGAAACCGCGCCGAAGAAGAAGAAGACAACACCTTCGAAGGTGGAAACCGCGCCGAAGAAGAGAACTAGAGCTTGCGCACGAACGGGAGAAGACGGGTGACGGAGAGGGCGGAGGAGCGGTCGTGGGAAGGCGGAGGAGCGCGACGGAGACAGCCGGAGGAGTTAGAGAGAGAGGGGGAAGAGCTTAGAGAGAGAGAGAGAGACGAACGGAATGCGTGCTGTACTGGTAACTGGTTTTATTAGATCTCCGGGAAAAGAGGGCGCTCCGGTGGAGCGCCCTCTATTCCTCATAATAAAAAAATTTTAATCATGTAACAAGGGCGCTCCAGGGAGCGCCCTGTAAAACAGGCAAATAGGGCGCTCCTTGGAGCGCCCTCTAATCTAGACAAATAAAAATTAATTAAATAAAAGAAAAAAGAAAAGAGGGCGCTCATAAGAGCGCCCTCTATTTCACAGAAATAAAAAATTTTGAAGAAAAATAACGAGGACGCTCCTGTGAGCGCCCTCTATTTTAGGGATATAAAAAAATATTAAAAAGAAAAATGAAAGGAGGGCGCTACCAGGAGCGCCCTCTATTTCAGGGAAATAAAAAATTGATGCTATACGAGGGCGCTCCTTGTGAGCGCCCTCTATTTCACCTTTACAGGGCGCTCCCGTCCAAATTTTGGAGCGCCCTCAATTTAAAACGATCTTTGTTAACACAACCTAACACGGGAGCGCCCTAAAGACAGTGCTCTAATATCCCAAAATTGTTGTAGTGACATGAACATTTCAAATATGAAATCCAAGGACCCAAAAATCAATCTTTTAAACATGAAGTCCAAGGATTCAAAAGTCATTAATTTCAACATGAGGTCTAGAAGACCCAAAACTCTTTCTTTCAAAAACATGAGGTCCTAAGACCCAAATCCTTTTCTTTTTCGAAAACATGTGTAAATGATTTCCTGAAGATTGTAACACTTCCATAAGCATGTACATATGCATAATCAACAATTAATTCAACAATCAACATCAACAATCCAACATTCCATAAAATCCCCAATTCCTCTAACCTAGGGTTTGAGCAACAAAGTCATACATTCAATTAATTCAACAATCCACCCTAGGTTTGCGTAAAATCGACTCTAATCAACAATAATAGCAAGGGAAGAAAGAATAGGGGACATACAATGGAATACAATCAAGAAAAGTGAGTGAGAACCACCACTCACCTCAAAGGAGCAACAATGGAGGAAGAGGAGGAAGAAGATGATGGAGGAATGGTAGAGCATCTTCAATCAAGCCCTCCTCCATCTCCAAGCCCTTTCTCTCTCTAAAACCCTCTCCCTCTCACTCTAACAAACCCTAGGAATGGATAAAAATGGGGAGAAAACATGTCTCCCCTGTTTTAAAAACAATTCTGGTCCACGTGCGCTGGGGCGCACTTTTAGCACATATCAGTGCGCTCCAGCGCCTCTGCGCGCTGTAGCGCGTAAACTTGTTGTTTGAAGGTGTGAACGAACTCGGAATACTATGATATAATATATCAAACTGAAGCCCCGGAAATGAGCTTTCTAATGAAAGTGTAATCACCTTAATTGGACTCTCTTGTCTCTAGATATTTGTGAATTAGTGCACCAAGGTCATTAGACCTGTTAGCGCAAAAACCCTCTGAGATTTGGTTTTAATGACAACAAACCTTTTGACCAAACTTAAGGTTTTCTGTTTTTGAAGTTACTAATGTTTTTGTATGAGATCTTAGAAAGACACGATTCTTATGCTTAGTAAAGAGCTCAGACTGAGTTTGAGAGGCAACCACAGATTGGTAGTGATCCTCAGACTTAAGATGAAGATAAAGATCAGCCTGAGATTAAGCAATCAATGCAAGTCTTTCATGAGATGCAGAAAGATCAGAATCCAAATGATAAGAAACATCAGACTTCAGAATTGTCTTTGAAGAATAGGCAGAGCTTAGAAGTTCTATATGCTGAAGGTCATTTCATAAGAAAGCCTCAAGACATATCTTTTATCCGAAAGTCTTCAGAAGCTTTAAATGGAAGATAGCCTAAGTTGAGAGAGGTGCACATCAGAGTGAAGTCTCAGCTACAATAAAAAAGTCTCTACTAGAAATGAAAATAATCAAGTCAAGTCAAGATGAGCTCAAATAGTAAACTAAGTTGTATCAAGAAGACCAATATTTGAAACTCAAGATGAGACACAGACTCAAGCATAAGATGCTATCTCATGTTCAGATGCAAGCTCAGTCTAAAAATCAGCTTAAGACCAATGCTCAAAGAAGAGACTCATCTACAAACATAAAAGGAAGGATCAACAGTCAGATGCAAGATCTGCCAAGAGATGAGACTTTAACTTAGCTTCAGAATCAAGAGATAATATCAGAATAGAAGATGCCAAACCAAGAAGAGATTCAAAGTCAGCTTGAGACAAGCTCAAACTGTAAAGTCAGTTTGAGACAAGCCCAAATTCATTGTAAGATCATATTTTGTCCAAGCATGACAAAGAACTTTGAAATATGAAGCTGAGCAAAGATGAGATTCAAAGTCAGACTTGAGATGCAGACTCAACAGAGATGCAGAATCAGACTTGAGATGTAGACTCAACTTGAGATGCGGAATCAGACATGAGACGGTCTCAGATCAGATGTAGTCTCAAGATCAGACGCAGTCTCAAGTTCAGACGCAGAGATGCAGATGCAAACATGAGACAGTCTCAGATCAGATGCAGTCTCAAGATCAGACGTAGAGATCAGATGCAGACATAAGACCCAGACTTGAGATGAAGACATGAGACGCAGACATGAGATGCAGACAGAATCTCAGCAGCAAAAAGCAAGTCAACGCAAGTACACTGTCACAGCAGAGACAGCATCAGAAAAGCACTGGTCTCACATTAGAAAAGTGAAAAATAATCTCTCTCTCTTCCAATGGCTAGTTTTTCTGAAGACTATATATAAAAGGAAGTCTCATTATGATGAGACGTGTGAGAGACACAGTGAGACTCAGCAGAGATGCTGCTGCACAACCAGAAAAATCCAAGTCTCAAGTGAATCTCAACCTACCTACCTATGCTATCTTAGCCAATATCTTGTAGTAGGTTTAGCTCTTGTTTTGTACTGATTTGTATACACTCTTTGAGTGATTTAGAGAGCTACCATCTAGCTGAGCTCACGGTTTATCCATACTTTGTATGTAGTCTAAGCTAGATCAATCACATCTCATCTCATCCCACCAAGTCTCAACTAAGTCAGGAGGTGCCTGAGCTTAGTGTGAGCGATTGTAAAGCCTGGAGAGGCACTGTAACAAGAATACTCACTGAGTTTCCTGGAGAGGCGGTTGAAAACAAAGAATAACACATGCGTTGCCTAGAGAGGCAGTTGAAAACAAAGAATACTGCATGAGTTGCCTGAAGAGGCAGTTGAGAACAAACAATACTTGAGACTCAACCAAGGTAGGAGTGCCTATGCTTGGTGTGAGGGGCGTCCTGAAGAGGCTGTAAGAATACTTGTAATTGACGGGTTTGTCAATAGTGGAAATCTCACGAGTTGTGAGGACTGGACGTAGCCCAAGGTTGTGGGTGAACCAGTATAAATCTCAGTGTGCATCTCTTCTCCCTATCTCTTTATTTATATTGCACATCTCATGTCTTAAATCTGTTTGTTAAAATAAATTAAGTCTAAACCAAGTTGGAATAACTAAGATCTGTCTCTGAATCTCATCTTACATCTCATCTCAGATCTCATCTCAACTTGAGATCAATCAGTGGTCTCACTCATTCTCTTTTAAGGTCTTAACTTTTGCTAAGCCGAGTTTAACATTTGCTAAGCTAAGTTTACCTTTTTTATTGAACTAAAGCTTTCCTAATCCTAACCTTCCGCTGAGTTAAGAATCAATCTGAGCTCCAAGTCACAGACTTGAGATCCACCTCAGATTGAATCTGAATTTTTCAGGTACAATATTTTCAAGTCTCTATTCAACCCCCCCCTTTCTAGAGACGTTCAACCAACTTCAAGGCCTAACTCCCAAAATTAAACAATAACCTCGGTTTGTGCCCCTCTTGGTTCCAATTCATTTTTCTCCTTCTCAAACCTAATTCTTCTCCATGAAAACCTTACTCTAACTTAGTTCTTCTCATCCAAACCTTTCCCCACTTTAATTCTTAACAAATCCATTCCCTTGACCACAAAGCTTATTCTTCCACATTAATGGCTAAGATCTAGGGTGTTGCTCTTCTCCTTAACTCTTTCTCTTAATCCTTCCTTTCAACTTATTTCTTCTTTAACCAAACTCATTTCCTCACTCCTAAACCTTTATATTTTTATCCTATTCCGGGTGCGGTTCCTTCTAACTCGTCCTACAACTTAATTGACTTAGCTCTCGGTCCCTCTTCTAAACTCTTTTAAAACCTGTGGTTCCTAATGAATTCCCTAATTCCTTGTCTGAAATCATACTTAGTTTATGAATTATCTTCCTACTTCTAACTCCCCTCTCATTGTTGGGTTTATCACCTAAAGCTTCTCTTATGTTTCCTAGGTCCCGATTTCCGGGATGTTACACCAATGATCATCAATAATAGATAAAATAGTTGCAAGGACAACGAAGAAACCATCCTACACATACATTATCATCACAAGTTAATTGTAACTCTAAATAAGAGTAAAAAATAATAACATTGGAAACAAATGAAGATATATTGAAGAATAAGGTTTCCTCAAACAAAAATTCAAAAGAAATTAACCGAAAAATTAAACACCTCTTCATATGTTTGTAACTCTTCCAGATTCTTCCGAGGGAATGGATTCAAAAACTCATCTTTCATGGACAAAGATTGAATATCATAATCTAGAAACCCAATACAAATATCGGAGTTCACCTCATGGAAAGCAACACTAACAAAAATAATAAACATCTTCAAAAAATGGACAAACCATTAAAGAATTTTTAATTTGGAAATACAAATGCAATTCAATGTTTATGACTTTTTGTATCAAATATTTTATAAGCTCAAATATTTAAACAATAACCTTTTTCTAAATTCAATTGCTTCAACTATTTGTGGATTCCACAACAGCCGTGAGGTGTTGAACACATTGACCAAACCAACATCACCTACAAACATAATAAAATAGTCAAGCATAAGAAAGTTGTAAATGTTTAATAGTAAATTTGAAGTTTTAGTATTACTAACCCTTATAAGTGTTAACTCTTGCATATTGAATGACAACAACAGTTAACTGTGTACCACTCAATGATAGGAATTCATTTACTTTGTCTACATAGTCCCCGAAAAGAGTACACCTTATCTTACCCCTGTAAAATTTTTAAAACACATGTTCAGTTAACATGAATTAGAAAAGAAAATAATAAAAATTAATAAGAAAAGGGGAAGATATTAACTTATCATCAGTGAGCTCAAGCACAATCAATCGTGTTGTTTTCCCATCTTTAACAATATTTATCTCAGCAGATACTGCAGTAAGTAACCCCATCATGTCTGATGAACAAAAGAACAATATAAATCAGCATGAATGCAAAGGAAAAATTTCTGAAATAAAAATAGTTTGCAAAAAGATGTTATGTATTAAATGAAATTAAATAACATACCATACAAATATTCATATTCCCCCTTCGTATTCCTTATATCCTCAGAGGATGACAATGACAAACCAAACTCTGGAATGAGTTGGCTTTCAGCACGAAAGACAGTTGTCCTACTGTTGAAAATTAGCTTGAATTCATGTTTGGTGGCACAGAAGTTACCTACGTTCTTCACAACAGCAAAGTAAATCATCTTGTATACCTCTCCCTCAACAATAACATTGGCAAATTTCCTGATCATTAGTTTACAGATACTTGCCTGTATCCTTGCACCCTGCAATGAAATTTTTCCACATTAAATAAGTATCACAACATTAAAATTGAAATGTAATATTCTACAACTTAGAAGAAATTGATTTTCATGTAATTAATAAAGAAAAGGTTTTCTTTAGAAAAATGCAACCTCAACATCCACCAAAACCATCTCCAAAGAGAAAACATTCTTAGGATCGTTTTTAGAGCAACTCTTCCAGAGTCGGACAACCCTCACTTTCAATCTCCATGAATCTTTCACTCCACATATGTTCCTGACCATTTCAATTGGTCCATTCACAAGAGCCATAATACACAAAGATAACAATGACAATTGAGGTAAGAGATTTAAGGAATTGGAGATGAGCGTAATGAGACCATGCATTGTACATATAAATAGTAGATTGCTTCCTCATGAGAAGGGTAAATTTTGCCCCCAAAATTTGAATTCAAATTAAAGTGGATTGTAATCCCGGAACAAAGGGGATTTCAACAACACACCCTAATAATCCCTACAACAGAAAATAAGGAAAAAATACTCGATCATCACGAGCGAGATTTTTTTTTTCAAAAATGGAAAAATCTTCCACACCCATAACCTCTATTTTAAATTATTAAAGCTTAACAACTACTGCAGTTCCTATTGAGCGAATATCAGCATCTAGTGATGGTTAATCAAAAACTACGACATTAATGAAAGGGTATAGGATGAAAATGAAAACACATATTGAGATTAAGGTAAGAGAAAAGACCAATACATATTCTGCTGAAACAATTAACGAAAAAAAAATAAAATAGCTTTGAGATTAAGGAGAGATTAACGCATGACCTTCGTGATTTATAGGCAACCTCCGTGATTTATAGGTAAAACGCGGATGAAAAAGAAAATCCCACACAATAAACACATGGCAGCTACCGAATCAAACACCACAACCATCATTGTGAGAAGGAGACGCCTCCTGCTTCTGGAACAGCCGCCGCTTGAGAAGGAAATGACACGTCTATGAAACCCTACACACACAAACTCGGTGATAGAGAGAAAGAGAGGAGAAAAGCCTACTGGACATCATAACTTAGCTGAATGTACAAAATCAATCCACCAGAAATAAAGGGATTTAACATCCCGTGGGCCCAAACAGTAAATGGCCATAAATAGTAATCAGATAAAACCCCAACTTATTGCCTTTTTTTTACCAAAAAAAAATTTTAGTAGAAGGCCCAATGAACAGTTGTCAAAAAACCACATTATTGTAAATTTTTAGATATAGTCATTCACGTCATTCTAAAACACATAACATTCCATTTGCTCGCGGTACGGCATACGCACATGATGCCAAAACACATAATATTATTGTCTTTCAAAAACAAACTGACTTTTCTATCAAACATGAATTTAAAATAGAATAAAATGCTTTTCAATACTTAGTTTTCATCCTGTACGTATAATCAAAGTTTCTCAAAAGCTTTTCATAATATGTATTCAAATGCCAATCGCTTCTGGACGTACAGGGAAACCGTGAAATCTTTCAATCGAAATATAAATGCTTTCAATTCAATTTGAAAGCTCTGTAACGTCTCTCAGTTTCAATTAAAATATAAATGCTTTCAATTCAATTCGATAAAATACTGACTTCAAAAAAAATTCGATAAAATACTGCAAGAATCAGTTCCGCTATAATTCCTAAATTGGGAAATATTAACCTTTAATCTTTCCTGGAGAATCATAAAATTCACAACCTAAAGCTCTGATACCAACTGTAAAATTTCTATGATGATAATCTCCTAGGGTTCAATTATAGAAACTACTCAGGACCTTGAATTTTAATGGTTCTCACATACCCATACAACAATGAGAATGGTAAAGAGACTTACCTGGATCCATACCGCTCTTCCTTTTCTTGAATTCTCTGTGGAAATTGCATAGCCTGAAAAAGAGTATCATTAATTCCCAACATTTCTATCATCACATGTAAAATAAAAATAAATTCAAAAGTCATCAATAATTTTCGAGAAGCAACTCTAGCATCTCTTCGTCGAGAAGCATTCGATGCATTATTATTTATGTTTTCAAGAACAGTAGCTGTTGCACCAAACATTCTGATTAAACTAGTTATTGAATTAAAATGGGAACTCCATCTAGTCTCACCATGATGTTGTAAAGTACTAATTTGATTCAAACCTATTCCGGTCTCAAGCTTATCCAAAGAGATCAATTCAACTATCTTGGTTGCTTGTTGTTCTTGTAACTCATCATGGTTTTTCGATGAGGCACAAACCACATTGATTATATCAACTAAGTTTTTATAAAACTCATGAACTTCATCAACGTCTCTAGCTACTGCAACAAGTACTAGTTGAATTTAGTGGGAAAAACAATGAATATAATAAACATCTACATTCTTAAGAAATTAAGGCTTGTAATCCATTCAGCTCACCACGCATATTGCTTCCTCCGTCATATCCTTGTCCTCTAATATTTTGTATATCCAAATTGTGATGTGAAAAGAAATTAAAAATATCAGCTTTCAAAGTCAAAGTGGTAGTATCTTTGACATGAACTATGTAAAAAAAGTTCTCTTATAAGTCTTTTTTTGTCAATAAATCGCAATACAATTCCCATTTGCTCTTTATTTGACACACCTCAAGCTTCATCAACTATAATGCAAAACTTCTCATTATCAATTTCTTTATGAATATCATCTCTAACTAAATCTCCAAAAATTTGTAAAATTTCTCTTTGAGTTGTGGGTGAAACATACATAACATTTCTTGGAGCATTATTTAAGACAACTTGTTGAACATCTTCATTATATGATGCTAACAATTTAATCAATTCAAGAAAATTATCTCTATTTCTTGATTCTGTGCTTTCATCATGACCTCGGAATGCACAATCTTGCAAAGTCAACCATCTCACAACATATATACTTGTTTTAAGTCGTAACCTATTCAAGGTAATTTGTTGAGATGTTTGCTTATCTAATGATATCTCAATATGTTGAGCTTGATTCATTAAATGAATCAAAGACCATTGAGAAATATTATGTAGTGAATTTGGATCCTTTCCCACATGAACTAAAAAACACAATTTTTACCACAATTTACCTTTTTCCAATTTCTAACACCATCATGAGTGAATGTAGTTAATCCGAATCGACTTGATGACCTATTATTGAAGAGAAAACATGGGAAACAAAAAGGCAGCATCTTCTGAAGGTGAGTACTGTAGCCAAGGAAATTGTGTAAACCATGATGACTGAAAGTGGCACCGATGATTCTCTGGACCGAATGCAGGATAACTTAAAAGAATTGGTCTATATGGTTCATAACTACCATAAGCTCTTCGAATCTCATCTTGGTAATTAACCGGATAGTTACATATCTGCTTACGCTTTGCCGGATCACTCTCTAAAGAAGATAAATCAACTCCGGTCTCATCATTCTCAATCCTTCGAGTTTTAGAAGCACGAGCAGGTGCAGGCGTCTGATCAATGTCATTATTAGATGGAGGCAACGATAGAGATGGTACTTGTGCATCATTATTTGAAGTTGACCAAACTGGTGTGCCTTCATCATTCTTAGGCTTTGTTTCGCCCAACTAATTTTTTTGCTTATAAGTTGCTATAAAGCTAAAGTAAAAAATAAGAGCTTTTAAAAATAAAGTAAAAGTTGTTTGGTATTTTCAATTTTTTAAAACTTACAAACTACTTTTAAATTAAAAGTTTTTGGGTAAAATATTTTATAAAAACATTTTATTTCCTTTAAAATTAACATAAAATATCTAATTACAAATTCATAAATATTTTTAATTGATGAATTATTAAAAATATATCAATAAATACTACACAAGTAGCAAATTATTGAATTGAATCAAATGATTTGAATTATCATTAGCTATAGTTTTTTCAATCAAATGTGATCTGAATCATGATTAGTCATTCCCATAACTGGTTTCTAGCACTTGTTACTAACAGTGCGATAACTCAACCTTTCTTGGGATTGGAGTCTTAGCACGTGTTAATAGTAGTGCGATTATAGCAAATTCATTAGTTTTAGTTGCTGGTAGCGATGCCATTCTTATGCAACAAAGCATATTGGAGCTAAGGAGAAGGAGGAGGAAGTACCTATACCTACAGACAATGATGAGGACAAACGATGACAACGGACGACCGATGCATGGCACAACAAAGATGACATGATTGGGTGTTGTTGATGCATATAGCACAATCCTGGTAGTGTTTCTGGTGGGGTCTTGCCATCTTGAAATACTTTGTTGTTAGGTGTTATAGTATTGTATGTAAACTTGGTAAAGAAACAAAAACGAAACTTTACAAAAGAAAAAAAAACAATTTCTAGGATTCGAAGAGGGGAAGTAAAATTAAGCTCCGTGAAAAGCCAGGAAAACTTACTTTTACAAAAGCTATTTTTACTTAGGAAAAATAAATAGCTTATTATTTATAAGAGCTTTTATAAAAACTTGTTTGACCCAACTTCTCCTTATAAGGAGAATATAAGCCCAAAATAAGCTGAGTCAAACACACACTTAATTTTAGTGAATAGAAGCAACTTTTAGAAAAATCACATTTAGCAACTTTTGATAAAAAACACGGAGCTTATTTATAGTTTGTCCCTCTTCGACACTTGGAAATCAGATTTCGTTAAACTTCTTTTTTTAATTTTTATTAAACGCTAACTGCATGTATCATCTCTTCTTTCTCTAACCATTATCTTCTTCATATACTTGCGTGTAATGGTGGTAATATGTGTGGCAGGAAGAGTTTTTAGCTTTTTATTGGGAAGGTAAACAAAAATTTTGTCACCAGCAGACCACAACCTTTCTAGGTAATGAACCCTCCACCACTTCTATTCTGATAACTCATCATCTATCAATGTCACGGTGCCTCCGGTGTGATTTCTTTCAACATAAAAAAAGGAGAAAATATGGAAGCCAACGTGAATGTCCCTTCCCCATTTGCTTAACGTTTTTTTCTCAGGAAAAGTTCAGCAGAATAACTTTAGATTTTGGCATGTTAATTGGTCGATATTTAATTTTAATAATAAAAATATTTTTATAGAATATTGTGAAAAATTATTTTAACTAATAAAATTTAATTTCACAATCTTTTAGTTAAATTAATTTTATTATTTAATATAATATAATTACTCTTAATACGTAAACAAACATATATATATATTAATATAATTTATGATATTGAATTTTATTTATAGAATTTATCTTAATTATTTAAACTTTCATTACTTAATAATATCATAGTTATT
This sequence comes from Sesbania bispinosa, assembly GCA_026901365.1. Taxonomy (NCBI): domain Eukaryota; kingdom Viridiplantae; phylum Streptophyta; class Magnoliopsida; order Fabales; family Fabaceae; genus Sesbania; species Sesbania bispinosa. Next base: position 150,899 of record QLOH01000473.1, on the reverse strand, counting down.
TCCTTTTATGGTAATTTTAACTAAATTCAGAGCTTTTATAAATATTTTATCATTTCCTTTATAATATAGTTGTTGGTGATTTATTATTTATAAAATAAAAATTTTAGAATGATATTTTCTTTTTATTGATAGATTTTTTAAATAGTTTATTATTTAGAAATATTTATAATTTAATAACTACATACTCTTTATGTTAAAAAAATAATTTTTTTTTAAAAAATATTTTATCAAATAATTTTTAATTTAAAAAAAAGCTTTAAGGTTAAAAAAATTGAAACTGTCAAACTACTTTTACTTTATTTTTTAAAGCTCTTAATTTTAACTTTAGCTTTAAAATAACTTATAAGCGGAAAAGTTGCTTCTATTCACTAAAATTAAGTTGCTTATTTTTAGAAGAGCTTTTAAAAATTAATGTTTGGCCCAGCTTCTCCTTAAAAGGAGAAGAAAAGCCAGAAAAAAGCTTGGCCAAACATACACTAACTCAAGTAAATATTCTATAAAATTATAGAGATGATTAAAATTTTAAATTTATACAATTTAATAATTTTTTCCGTCCTTCTAACTCGAGGTAACTAAAAAATATACACTATTGCAAATTGGGCTTTTAACGACGGTTAAAAAAAGGCTTTTAACGATGGTTATTAACCCGTCATTGATCCAGGTGTCGTTAAAAAGTGGGTTTTCAATGACGTTTGTCAACCGTCGTTATAAGTTAGAAACAACGACGGTTAAATTTGGAACCGTTGTTGTATGTCTAGGAAACAACGACAGTTGGTTTGCGAACCGTCATTCTTTCTTGGACATACAACGACGGTTCCAACTTTAATCGTTGTTGTATGTCTCATATATAGTCATTTTGGACTCCACAAACAATAACGGTTAAGGCTATAACTGTCGTTGAAAGTTTAACTAACGACAACGGTTGCTTCAGCAACCGTCGTTGTTTTTGGTTATTATGGATTAGCTACTGAAATTTCGTAGCTAGTTTGAAGCTAATGATAATATATTATCTATCTCTATATGCCTCTCTCTCTCTCCCTCTTTCCTCAAATAAAACAAAATCGCATTGTTAATTTTACATCAAGCAAAATTGCATTGCTCTTTTCTTTGGACGACGGTAAGCCTCATACTATTATTTACATAGATTTAACCAATCAAACTCATTTAAACTCAGTTAAGCCTTATACTTTTATAATATATTATTGAAGAAGCATTAATATAGCTTCTGGTTCAATCAAGTATGTTATGTTCCATTCTGTTATGTTGGTTAGTTTTCTGTTAAGTTTGTTAGTCAGTCTGTTAAGTCTGTTAGTATGTTAGTTTCCTTCCTTTTCTGTTTGCAGCTCTTTTATATATATATATATATTGTTGTTGCTGTTTGTAATTCAATTCAAGTTTAATAAGAGTATTATTCAGATTACACCAGTCTTCTTCCTTATCTTTTGCTTTATGGTATCAGAGCTCTCTAAGAGAGCTCTGCTGCGCATCCTATCCTCTACCATGGCTGAAAGCAATGCCACCACAAATCCTAACAACCCATATTATCTTCACCCTGGAGAAAGTCCAGGAATGATTCTTGTTTCCCCTCCTCTTGACGGCACCAACTACCACTCCTAGAGCAGGGCAATGCAAAGAGCTCTCTTCTCCAAGAACAAGTATGACTTCATTGATGGGTCACTGCCAAAGCCTCAGGTTCAAGATCCTCTGTACAAACCATGGATGAGATGCAATACGATGGTCATGTCCTGGATCACAAGCTCTGAATGAACAGATAGCCCAAAGCACCATCTACATAGACAATGCCAAGAATCTTTGGGATGATCTCAAGCAAAGATTCTCTAATGGGGACCATTTTTGCATGTCAGATCTGCTGCAAGAACTCCACTCTACCAAGCAAGGTGAAAGGAATATCACAACTTACTTCACTGACCTGAAGATTGTCTGGGAAGAATTGGCAGCCTTGAGAACCATACTCCCTTGTGCCTGTTCTACACCATGTAACAGCAACTGTGATCAAATGAAATCTGTGAACAAATACAGAGATTCTGAATACGTTATTTGCTTTTTGAAGGGGCTTAATGATTGTTACAGCACCGTGAGAAGTCAGGTATTGATGATTGAACCCTTACCTAATATTAATAAGGTTTTCTCCCTGGTTTTGCAACAAGAAAGAGAGGTTTCTGGACCTATGCTTCAAGAATCCAACATGGTGGCCAGTATATATGAAAGTAGGTCCTCTTTTAGAGGAAGAAGTGGAACTCCTTTTGGTAGAGGAAGAGGAAGATCCAATCAAAGAACCACCAATAATCAGCCCCAAAAGCTTTGCACCTTTTGTGGAAAGGAAAGGCATACTGTGGACACATGTTATTTTAAACATGGCTTTCCACCAAACTTTAAGTTCAAGAATAGAAGTCAAGCCTCCACAATTAATTCTTATGTTTCATCCAATACTTTGGATAACACTAATCACAAAGGGAATGAAAAAGACAACTCAGAGGTAAGTCCTAATATTTCTCTTGAACAACACAACCAATTAATGGATATCCTCAAGAAATCCAACCTTGATGGACAAGCCCACACTATTGGTCATCTACAGCAGTACCCAGGTAACATCCTTTCAACTCAAACTGCTTTCAATCTTTCTAATGAATCCTGGATATTGGATAGTGGTGCCACTGACCATGTATCCAATTCTCTTTCCTATTATGCATCTTATCATCCTATAAAGCCTATATATATAAAACTGCCTAATGGTTTCATTACTCAGACAACATCTTAGGGAGAGTTGCCTTTTCTGAAAAATTTAGTCTGGAAAATGTTTTGTATATTCCAGAATTCAGTTACAATATAATATCTGTTAGCAAGATAATCAACTCCTTAGGTTGTAATGTTGTTTTTAACAGCTCATGTTGATTGATCCAGGACCAGAACAGCCAAAGGATGATTGGGCCTGCTAATCTCCAAGGCAACCTCTATGTGCTTCAAATGGAAAGGTCCTTAAAGGCTGACAATGTTGATAATCTTGCCATCATTTCTAGTACTAATAGTGAATGTAATTCCTTTGATCTATGGCATTATAGGATTGGACACCCCTCTAATTCTGTTTTGCAGCAAATAAAAGAAAGATTTCCATATGTGAAATATAATTCTAATGGTGTTTGTGATATTTGCCACTAAGCCAAACAATGCAAATTATCTTTTTCCACTAGCAATAGCAAGTCTGTTTCCTGTTTTGATATATTGCACATGGATATTTGGGGGGCCCTTGCTATTTCTTCTATTCATGGATATAGGTACTTATTAACTATTGTTCATGATTTTAGTAGACATACTTGGATTTTCTTAATGAAAGCTAAGTCTAAAACTAGAAGCTTAATTCAAAATTTCATTTCCTATGTCTCCACCCAATATGACAAGGTTGTTAAAACTATTAGATCTGACAATGGAGTGGAATTTAATATGTCTCAGTTTTATAATAGCAATGGGATAATCCATCAAACCAGTTGTGTGGAAACCCCACAACAAAATGCTATTGTTGAGAGAAAACACAGGCATATTCTTAATGTGACTAGATCTCTTTTATTTCATGCTAAACTTTCAAGTGTTTACTGGTCCTATGCTATCCTTTATTCTGTTCACTTGATTAATAGATTGCCCACTAAGGTGCTCAAAGGTAAGACACCTTTTGAAATTTTTAAACAAGAAACCTCCTGCTTACCTTGATTTAAAGGTCTTTGGGAGCCTTTGTTTTGTTTCGACCCTCACACAACAAAGACAGAAATTGGATCCCAGGGCAAGGAAATGTGTCTATTTGGGTATAAGGTCTGGCACTAAAGGTTATGTCACCCTTGATTTATCCACTAGGGAAATTATTGTATCCAGAAATGTGATTTTTTATGAGAATGTTTTCCCTTTCCATAAAAATGCTCACACCAGCTTGTAGCAGGATGAACAGATAGACAAAAACCTTGACTTTCTTTCAAATGAAGTCATTCAGGCACACGATAATCCCATTGATAATATTGCTCCCGTGGCTGAAACAATTATTGCTCGGGATGAGCTTGATCCTATTACACCTACTGTTGACCTCAGGAGATCCACAAGACATAGACAACCTCCCACTTATTTAGCTGATTATCACTGCCAACTCCTATGTAACATGCAACCTCAATCAAGTAAAAGTGTAAGGTACCCTCTCTCATCTGTTTTGTCTTACCAATCTCTTGACCATGATTATTTGAAGTTTATTCTCACTGTTTCCATTGAGCATGAGCCTAAGACATATCAGGAAGCTAAACAATCTCCTCATTGGGTTAAGGCCACGGAAGATGAACTTACTGCACTCCAATCAAATAAAACCTGGTTTATAACTCATCTCCCTCCAGGAAAGTTTGTCATAGGTTCAAAGTGGGTTTATAAAACCAAATATAATTCTGATGGATCCCTCCAAAGGTATAAGGCCAGACTTGTGGCCAAAGGCTACAACCAAACAGAAGGTTTGGACTATTTTGATACCTTTTCCCCTGTGGCAAAATTGACCACTGTTAGATTAATTCTTGCTCTTGCTTCATCAAACAATTGGATTCTACAACAACTTGACATTAATAATGCCTTTCTCCATGGAGATTTTATGGAAGAAGTTTATATGGAAGTTCCTCAGGGGTATGTTGTTTCTGACTCAAGTCTGGTATGTAAACTTCACAAATCTATCTATGGCTTGAAACAAGCCAGTAGACAATGGTTTGCTAAGCTGTCCAATTTTTTTCTTAATCTTCATTATCAACAATCAGCTTATGATCATACTCTTTTTGTTAAGAAAAATGACTCCAAACTCACCATTATTTTAGTTTATGTTGATGATCTTATTTTGGCTGGTAATGACCCTTTGGAGATAGCATTTGTTAAACAACAACTTGACAAGACTTTTAAAATTAAAGACCTTGGAAACCTTAAGTATTTTCTTGGACTCGAGGTTGCTAGGTCCCATACTGGTTTAATGCTATCCCAAAGGAAATACACACTGGATTTACTCTCTGACTTTGGTTTACTTGCAGCTAAACCAGCTCCTACACCAAGGACAAGGAATATTGTTTTAACTCATGATGATGACCATGCCTATTCTGATCCAGCTGGTTACAGGAAGCTAGTTGGTCGCCTCCTTTACCTTACCAACACAAGGCCTGACATCTCCTTTGTTGTCCAACAACTCAGTCAATTCATGTCCTCTCTGTTGAGACAAGCTCACCTCCAAGAAGTTTTTAATATGACAAACTGACTAAAGTTTAAATATACATATTAGATGCATCTTGTGTTACTAACTGTGTGCTCAAGTATGGCAGAGACTTTCTGTACCTAAGTACTGCAGGAATATATGAAGCCAGAAAGGATCTTTAGGCCATTAAGAAAAGCTAAGTCATGAGTAACAAGGACACAAGATCTGAAGCCATTAAAGAGTAAATTAAGAGCTTTGCAGTAGCTGTATGTTTCAAGGATCAGACAAGAGCTCAAGAAAGTTGGTTACACATACAGCAAGTATGTTTGAATCAAGACAGAAAATACACAACCAAGCTCATCACTAAGTCTATGGAGAAAACACTCCAAAGAGATTCAGATGTAAGCTCAGCTTGAGATGCAAGCCTATATTCAGAAGCTACTATCAAGAGAGATCATAGTTCAAGCAAGCATAAGCATGAAGCCAAGAGACTCAAGTTCAGCTTGAGATGCAAAGCCTTGAACAGATTCAAGTTCAGCTTGAGATGCATAAACAACTTGAGACGCTGTCTCGTGGACAGACGTGGAAGGACAAGATCTCATCAAAGATGCAAGGAAGTCATAAGAGACTCTGGACAGAAGCAAGACTGCATGCTCAATGATAGAAGACAGCAAGTGAGGTCAGCATAAAGACAAACAAGTACACAAGGACACTGACACAGTGTCTCTAGCCTGAAAAGCTTTGCACACCTACTGAAAAGACTGTACCTGTTGTTGTGTGCTCTAACAGTTTGCAACGGCCACATAACAGCTAGTTTCCTAACTATTGATATAAAGAGACAGGATTAAGTGCTGATATGAGTGAGAGAGACTGGCTGTGTCACAAATTCTATCATTAAGCATCTTATCACATCTCAACTAACATCTCAAGTGCACATCTCAGCTGTCTATGAACAAACTCAACTCATCTTGAGATCAACATTTGTCTCCTTCATCTCTCCTTGGTGCATCACTCTTATATTGTAATTTAAGTAGAGAGATTACCTAGCTTACCCACTTCTATATCCATACAGTGTATGTTTGTAAGCTAGACTCATCATAACCTTCATCTGTAATTTGTCTCATCCAAGATAGGAGTGTTCTTAGTCTTGGAGTGAGGTGTTTGCGTCCTGAAGAGGCTGTAAGAATACTTGTGGCTCAACTAAGATAGGAGTGCCTAGGCTTAGTGTGAGTGAGACGTCCTGAAGAGGCTGTAAGAATACTTGTATTGACGGGTTTGTCAATAGTGGAAAATCTCACAGGTTGTGAGGACTGGACGTAGCCCAAGGAGTGGGTGAACCAGGATAAGATCTCTGCCTCTTGTCTCTTACTTTATCTTTATTTAAGCTTATCTTAAATTAACTAATAAGTAATAAGTGAACAAGAGAAGTAATTGATCACCTATTTAAGATAAGATTCAGAAGTTTGTTACTAAAATTATATAACCTGTCTTAATAGAGACTCCAAGTCAAACAGACTTGAGAGGACATCTCAACTATCAATTTTAGTGTGCAAATTACAGGAACAGATTTGACAAGTCTCTATTCAACCCCCTCTTCTAGAGACATCCAGCCAACTTCAGTTGGTATCAGAGCTCGGCCTCTCAAGGGTTGAGCACACTTACGTGTGAAGAGGAAAAGATCCATGGCTGGACCTAGTGCTAGTCTGTTCATACCTGAAGGAGCATCCACCAACAGGGCACCTGCCTTTGATGGAATTGACTACTACTACTGGAAGGATAGGATGAGATTTTCATTGAATCTCAACATGTTGATCTATGGGAAATCATAGAAAATGGACCCTACATACCTCTCACCACTGATGAGCTTGATCAAAGAATAGTTAAGGCCAGAGATAGATGGACTGATGCTGAAAAGGCAAGGTATGTTCTAAACTCAAGAGCTAAGTATCTGCTAACATGTGCTCTTAGTCGCAGTGAATATGATAAGGTAGCAGGATGCACAACAGCCAAAGAAATTTGGGATGCTCTTGATATAGAACATGAAGGAACGAACCAAGTCAAGGAAGCAAAATCAACGTACTGGTGAGACAGTATGAGGTCTTCAAGATGAATGAGGATGAGGGCATTGAAGATATGGTGAGAAGATTCACTGTCATAACAAATGACCTGAAATCTCTTGGAAGAACATACTCTAACCAAGATATGGTAAGAAAGATCCTGAGAAGCTTACCCAAGCCCTGGAGACCTAAAGTCACAGCTATTCAGGAAGCCAAAGACCTGAGCACTCTCAGGCTGGATAAACTTCTTGGATCACTAAAGGTCCAATGAGCAAGAACTGATGGAAGAGGACCACATAAGACGTCCCAAGACCTATTGCTCTGAAAGAAGCCTCTAGCAACTCCAAAGGTAAGAAGGTAAGCACATCTGAACAGATTTCACTAAACTCATCTCATGACACAGAAACTGAAGAGGATGAAGAAGATGATGATGAAAGTGAAATGGATGATGAGCTAGCTTACATCTCAAGAAAGATAAGACACATGTGGAGGGCTAGAGGAAGTGGAAGAAAAAAGTTTCCATCAAGAAGAGAAGAAATCAAATCAGAAAAGAAAGGTCAATTCATCTGTTATGAGTGTAGAAAACCTGGACATATGAAATCTGAGTGTCCTCAGCTCAGAAGAGAGGTGACGAAAAGTCCTAAGAAGAAGGCAATGATGGCTACTTGGGATGATACTGAAGGAGATGATAGTCCAAGTGAAGAATCAGCCAACATATGTCTCATGGAAAATAGTGACTCATCAGATGATGATGAGGTAAGTGACGCAGATTCTGAATTGACTCTAACTGAGCTCAAGTGTGCCTTTGAGAATCTTCTTTATGATTCAAATCTTTTAGTTTCAAAAAGCTCTCATTTAAAATCAGAGCTAGATGTAGCTCTTGAAAAGGTTTAAATTTTTGGAAAAGAAAATGAGAACTTGAATCATAAGAATAGTAGTCTCATGCTGTCTCACATGAAACTGTCTGAACTTACAAAAAGTATGAGGCAGCCTCCCGATGAGAAAAGGCTAAAGCATCTGTCAGAAGAAAACCAAAATCTTAAGAGACAAAACAGAATTCTCATAGATGGTCTGGCTAAATTTGTTAAGGGAACAAAAACCTTGAGAGACTCATTGGGTCTCAAAAAGAATTTTTTGATAAAGTTGGACTAGGCTATGAAAAGTCTTCAAATGAGATCTGGTACAGGGACTTCTTTGTTCTTGCAAGGAACAGGAAGAAAGAAAGATGCTCTTGCTGTAGTAAATTTGGTCATAAGGCCACTGAATGCTACCTGAGACATGTAGCATTCAAGAGAAAGGTCACTAACCATGAAGGACCCAAGTATAAATGGGTACCTAAAATTAAATCTCATGTTGTGACAGATGTGCCTGGCAGCAGCCAAGTCAAAGAAGGTGTGGGTACTTGACAGTGGCTGTTCAAGACACATGACAGGAGACAAAAGCAAGTTCCTATCACTTGAAGAAAAGGCTACTGGGGTTGTCTCCTTTGGAGACAATAGTAAAGCCCAGATTAAGGGCATTGGTAAGATTGGTAAGACCAACTCAACACAAATTGAAAATGTATATTTTGTTGAAGGTCTGAAACACAATTTACTGAGCATTAGCCAATTATGTGACAATGGTTATCATGTGAACTTCCAACCAAATTTCTGTGAGATCATAGATTCAAAAAATTGGAAACAAAATCTTTTCTGGAACTAGAAATAAAAATCTTTACTCAGTCTCTCTTGAGAGCTTGTCTGATCTCACATGTCTCATGTCTCATGACCATGATAAATGGCTATGGCACAAAAGGGTTGGACATATCAACATGAGAACCATGAGTCAGCTTGCAATCAATCTCTTGTCAAAGGACTGCCTAAAGTCAAGTTTGACAAGGATATGATTTGTGAGTCATGCATAAAAGCAAGCACAGCAAATCAAGTTTCAAATCCAAAAACTCATGTCTCAACTACCAGGCCACTTGAGATTCTCCACATTGATCTATTTGGACCAACTAAGACTGTCAGTCTCAGTGGTAAAAAATATGGCTTTGTAATAGTGGATGATTTCTCAAGGTTCACCTGGGCTCTGTTCCTATCTCAGAAAGATGAATCCTATGATTCTTTTAAAATCTTTTGCAAAAAGGTTCAATCTGAGAAAGGATATAGAATTGGATCTGTAAGGAGTGATCATGGTGGGGGGGTTGATAGAGACTTGTCAAATCTGTCACTCACTGTTAACTACTCCATAGATATAAAGAATAATACCTATGTTGTTATAAATATCATTAGATGATGCTTTTGTAGGTAGAATTTGTTCAATAAAAAAATCTAACTTATTTAAAACTTTAAATAGATTTCATTATTTGAAATGAAATACCTGACAAAAATAACTTTTTAAATATTTCATTGATCATAAATGTCCTAAAACTAGGAAAAATAAACGAAATAAAGTGTACTCCAAGAAATGATAGAATACCCAAAAGATCTCATGTAATGGTTAACATAGACAAACTCATCAAATAAAATACAAACATAAAACTAAATGATAATATATATATATATAACTTTAATTTTAAAAGTTATGCATTTCAATACTAGCTAGAATAATAATAGAGGTGTCTTGATGTAATGATGAACAAGTCGATCATTAAAGAAATCTTTTGTATCAATCAATTTCCTCCATCAACAGTAGGGGGATAGGGCATAAAACCTCTGAAAGTAAGTTCCATATATATACTCAAGTAAGGAGTCATGTTCTCTATTATAGACCATGATATGGCCATGCCACTCCCACACTCGATACTCTTCATTATCCTCATCTTCAAACCCGACACAGACACTGTGATTGCAAGATGGTGACAGTCTGGCCAGAATTCGACTTGAGGTTATCTTCGTTTCCACTAGTGATTATGTTGATGATCTCCCTTTCTAGCTCTGACTCTTCTCTAACAAGCTCTGCATTGCTTCCGTATCTTTCCACATAGTAGTCATCATCCTCATTGTCACTAGAATTGTTGAAGAGAAAGTCCTCGGGGATATGATATGGAACGTTGTCCTTGTTGGAGTTGGAATTAGAGTTGTTAGGAAAGGTTGCACATGATGTTTGATGTGAATTCTTAGTGAATGATCAAACGAGAAAGTCAGAATTTAGAAGATGGAAGCAATGAGCCCTATTTAAAGGGTTTGAGTTTATGGATTTTATAATTACTTTATAAATGAAATAAAGAAAAAAAATGATATGATAATTAATATTATCATAAAAGGGAAGAGAGGAAAAAAAAAGCATGTCTGAAATGAAGGATAATATTTTTTAGAGTGAAAGAATCAAAACTCTTTATTTTATTACTACTTCTCTTCATATTTATCTTTCCCATCAAGAAGATATGCAAATTAAAAATACAATAAATATGTTGATTTATATTAAATTTATTATATTTTTTCCTAATATATTTTTCATCTATTTATTTTAAGCATTAATTTTTTTTGCTTAATTTCTCTCTTATTTAAGAATAAAGTAGCTAGAAAAATGGGATAAACAAATAGAAACAACACAAAGGTGTTGGCTACGGTACTTTAACTCATGGATCTGGTACCGGTACCAGACAGTGTAGCTGCCGTTCGATTCAATAAAATTTTAAGCGGCGGTGGAGTGGAGATTGTTGACCTGTTACCATTTTGTTCCACTACATGTATTAAATATTCAAAATCCTGATTGTGATATATAATTCTGACAATCATGTTATTGCCCCAATGCTAGTGGACCTTTGACTCGCGAGTCGCAATAATGGACCAATCCTGGCCGCACATGTATCACGCCAGCAAGTTTATGGGGCCTACTTTGGATGGGATGTTCATAAAAAAAAATGCACCGCTAGGAAAGAAGCAATCAATTGTTTGAGTGTAATTCATTTGGGGTAGTTTGATAATTCGATTAGGAATCTACCAAAAAAAATAATTCAAATAGGAAAAATATATTTTGTCAAAAAAAAAATAGGAAGGGTGTATGAAATCTGACCCCCAAAAAAGGAGAATATATGAAAAAAACAAAATTATAAATTCTGGAAATAAATTTAGAATATGTATAATACTAAAAGTGGTTATAATAAAATTAAATAAGTATTGATATATTTCTTATATTAGTTAAGAATTTATGTATCAAATTTCAAAAAAATAATATTTATTAAATATTAAATTCATAAACTTTAAACATGATTACCATCCAATTTCATAAAAGTAAAAACAATGAAGTTATAAATGAGCAAAACAAGTCAAATCAAGTATGCATTTAATTTTAATAATATATTGTTATAATAAATATTAATATATTTACATTTAATTTTTAAAAAACATGATTGTAGTAAAATTTAATGTATAAATTCATGTATGCATAATTTTAGAAAAATATGATTATAATAAGAATTAATTTAAGTATAATATTTATAAATTCATGTAGCAACATGTTACCTATACATAACTAAATTATTTTCATGAACAAAAAAAGGGTATTTTCAAGCCAAGTTTGGTGATTTTTGGACTTAAATGTATTTATGGTGAACTAAATGGTGAAAAAGGAAAGGAAATTCACGAAAATTAGGTTTTCATTGCAAAAAAATACACCATTCCGTTGTGAAATATCATGATTTTTGTATGATGAAACTGATTACTGGACTTTTATACATATTACTGTTTAAAAAAACATTTAAACATGGAAGGTATTGGGAAAAAAGGTTTTTATTGTGAATTAAATAGCTAAAAACATGGGAAAAATAATTAAAAATAGTAAATATGATAGTAAAAATTATGAAATTTGTTTTTTGATGGCTCCTAACCATTAGAACCACGTGGAGAGTTTTGTGACGAAATTCAAAAGTGCGATTTTCGGCCTTTTGAACACTTGTGAGTGTGAGACAAGAACCCTAAACCAATATACTAACTTTGGGGAGATGTCTCATGCATACATACTTGTGGTTTGAATTTTTATTTAAAATTTTGCATGCAGTAAGGGTGATGTGAGAGGACCCGCGTGGTGAATTTTCTTGATTGTTTGAATGGTTTTTGTAATTACTATGAATTAAATAGCTAAAAACATGGGAAAAAATAATTAAAATAGCAAATGATAGTAAAAAATTACGAAATTTGGTTTTTGATGGCTCCTAACCATTAGAAACCACGTGGAGAGTTTTCGTGACGAAATTCAAAAGTGTGATTTTGGCCTTTTGAACACTTGTGAGTGTGAGACAAGAACCATAAACCAATGTACCAACTCTGGAGAGATGCCTCATGCATGCATACTTGTAGTTTGAATTTTTATTTAAAATTTTGCATGCAGTAAGGGTGACGTGATAGGACCCGCGTGATGAATTTTAATGATTTTTTGAAGGGTTTTGTAATTACTGTGAATTAAGTAGCTAAAAACATGGGAAATTTATTTAAAAATAGAATCATTGGTGAAAAATCGCCAAAATTTGTTTTGAGACACCTAACATGACTCTCCACGTCCTCCTAAATAATGTTGGAGACACATGGTGTTGTGTGATTGGTATTTTGGCACCAAACATTTGACAGGCACAAAGCATTTTTCCTCCTTAGGCGTTGTCCCCAAACAGGGGCGGATCTTAATAGGGACAAGGGGGAGGAGCCATGGCTCCTCCAAACTTTTTTTATATATACATATATACATATTTATATAATTATTAAAAATATTTTTTTATTAAAAAAATTACACTATTATCCTATAATTTGCTGACATATTATTTAGTGAATATTTTATCTCATATGTTATTAAACTCATTAAATGATATGGAACACACATAATGTGACATTACTTAGTGAAAGTGCCATCTCATGTCCTCAAGTTTTTATGAGCAAAATAAGTTTCTATACTTTTAAAATTAAGCAAATTTAGTCCCCTATCAACTGTCTTATATCTAAAACTTTCAAATTATCACTTTATACTTAACATCTCCATATATTGAATTAATTAAATTATTTTGAATATTATTAAGTTCAAAAATTCACCAATCAAAATATTATATTTCACCTAAAATTGAAAAAAATCCCAAATTTTTATTTAATTTAAACCCTAATTTCACTCCTACAAAATCCTTCAATTTTATTAAATTTATATTAAAATACTTGTGAACCTTTAAATTATTTCATATTCGAAATTATCATAAACTACCAAATATTTAGATTGAAAATGAGTATTTAAGAGTTTTATGTGGAAGACAATGGATAAAGGAACCAAATTTACTTTGTTTTAAAAAGTAAGGAACATAATTTACTCAAAAAAAAGAAGGTCCAAAATTGCATATAATCTAAACAAGAGTGATTGAAAATAAATTTAAGTCTATAATATACTAAAAAATCATCATAAACTATCAAATATTTAGATTAAAAATGAGAATTTAAGAGTTTTTAAATTAAGTTTTTTACAACTCAACAAAAGTTGAAAAATTCTTTTTGTGATTTTCAATACAGACATTTTGAAAATCATAATAAAAAGAATTTTTGGTTTTAAGTTGTAAAAACTTGATTTAAATTTTTTTAAAATTAAAAACTGAAAAATTCACAACCCACCCCAAATAAGGCTTTAGCGTTTTAGTTGATAAGTTAATTTATTGAATTGGAAGCATTAGTTTAATTAGTTGATTGTTATAACATGACTTAAAAAACCACTTTTACATAAATTTTATAATAAAAATTATAGTTTTAATTGTTTTCTAGTAAAAGTATAATGTCAGGTAATTATAACTCTATATTTTTTATAAATCTAAAATCTCATTATTTTTCAGTGATAAATCATTTATTAAAAATTAAAATAAATAGAGAAATAATTAAATTAATAGTAAAAAGTAATAATTAAATTGCATTTAAAGTGAGCTAATTAATTAAAAATTTTTGTAATATTAGTCCCCCCTACCATCATTTTCTAGCAATATTTATTGGGAGAGTTAATCACAACATGGTTTGTAAATGTTCACGGAGTAGTATTGCCACTCATGGAAGATATATCTGACTCATAAAAAAATCACTTTAAACCTATAATTAAAAAATTGATTAACTTTTAAATTGACTCCAATAAATATATAATGAATCAAATTACAAAATAAAAATTTTATTTAAGTGGATGAAAATAACATAATCATAAATTTTATAATTTAACTAAAAAAAATTTCATAGAAAATAGTAACCAATGCATCATAAATATAATTATCAATTTTATTTTTATATTGATATATAATATCTCACAACCTAATATTTTTATTTTATATAGTTAAGCTTTAAAATATTATATAATAATACTTTTGGAACATATTAAATGGGAAAATTAATTACCGTTAAATTGATATATTATGATTTTGTTTAATATAGTAAAACGTAAAAAAAGGTTTCGTGAATGTTGTAATCATAATTATCAAATTATTGTGTGGTCTGGAAACATTCAACTAAATTAAAATTATTTAAGTAATCTTGTAGTAGGTACTAATCTCCTTATAAAATAATAACACATACTTTTTCCCATTTTTTTCTAAATTAAAATAAAAAGATTCTAACCACAAATAAGGTAAGGAAATGCTAAGTCTAAAGTACTAAAAGAATATTGAATTATATAAATATTGAATTATATTATAAATAACAAGCTCAAAACATAGCTCAAAATAAATTATAAATATCATTTTCCCATTATAAATATCATTTTCATTTTAAAATAAAAATAATTCTTTATAATATTTTATTATTATACTATAAATAAAAATAAATTTAATTAATTTTATGGTGGTGGTGGTGGTGGTGGTGATGATGAATGAATTGTATTTATCACAATTATATGTTTACTAATAAGCATAATTATACAACAATGAATTGTTACTAATTATCTAACATATGAAAAAGTGCATATATTAAATTATATATTAAATTTATATGTTAATAAATTATTAAATAATATATATAGTATTAATTATATTACTAATATATATTTTACCATATTATTTCAATAATATATTAAACAATCCATATTACTAATATGAATATAAATATAGTATATAATTTAATGCATGCATTGTATAATATTATACATGATATATTAATCTATTAGATAATACATTAATATATTATAGATAATATTAAAAATTATATATAATATCAATAATTTTTAATCAACATAAAACTATATAAGTAATCTTTAAATAATGTAATGTTATTGTGTTAAAAATTATTTAATACTTGTACATTAATTATATGTTAATAAAAAATTCATATATATAAAATGAACAATATAATCTGTACAGTAATTGTCAAAATGTAATGTTATACCATTTAATAAATTTAGAAAATAAAAATGAATTTTTTTTTTTTGGATAAAAAGGAGGCTAGAGAGCCAAAGAAATACAATCAGGAAACTAATCTTTACAAACAAATTTTTTTAATTAAACTTAATCTTTTTACCTAAATAAATAAATATTCTAAATAAAGAAATAGATTTTATAATTTTACATTTATTACTATATTTTAATTTTACATTATAAAGAATTTTATTGTAAAGTAAAGAGATGTGTACACTTTAAATAATTTACTCATTTAAGATAAATAATAATGAAATAATTTAATATAATTTCTAAAGGAATGATTTACTTATTTTAAATTATTTATTTCAAATAAGCAAATCATTTAATGTGTACATATCCCTTTACCTTATAAAAATAATTTATACTTTATAATGTCAAATTTATTAATAGAGTATGAAAGAAAAGTAAAAGGAAAAATCTAGTAAAATGAAATAAAAATATAATAATCATACTCAACTTATTGTTTTACTAATAAGACATATTATTATATGTTATTAATTAAATATTAAAGTTTACAAATATATTTTAGTTCAATTATATATTTTATTTATAACATGATTTATAAATGGCCTCCTAATTTTATAATCATATAATACTTTTGAATGGATAGCATGCAATGCATTGCTTTAATATTACATTTTGTTAATAAAAACAAAACAATGATATATTTCTTAATTGTCTTTGCAGTCAATGCTATATTTTGTAATTATATGTTTTATAAATTTCTTTCCATTTTCAGAAAAAAAAATTGAATAAAAAGCGTGCGTTGATTTACTAGTGTGTTTTGTTAATAAATATAATAATATATTTATAATTTTATTTCAATTTAAATTATTTAATACTATATTTACATTCAATGCTATGTTCATAATATAATGAAAACATTATTTTCTTAAGAAAATATAATAATAGAACAACACAAGCTTTCCATTAAAAAAAGTTATAAAATTTTACAAAGATGGAAAGAAATTTATAAAATATAATATTGATTGGAACAGCATTTATAAAGTATACTATTATAAATTCTGCTAACATGAATAATTAAAAAATATTTCTCCGAAGTTAAGAAACATTGTATGAACAAAATAATTGACTGCTTATTTTTGTAATATATGATTTGTGGTTTGTAAATAATACAGAGCGAATCTATTTGCTATCCCGAAAAGGTTCGCTTACTGATATGGTTTATTCTCAACATGCAATGGCCTTCCTACGAATGAGAAACGCTTCCTCTGCCATTTATCTCAGTCTCCTACAAAATAATTCTTGCTTGGATGTCAATAAGTGGCACATTGATTTCGTGGTCCGGTCCATTAATGCCTCCCACGATGAATTCTTGGTTAGAGAAGCTTGATTTTGGAAACGGATTCCCTGGAAGTGGTTAATCTCTGGTCTTTTGGTGCAGGTTCTACGTTTCAGCATTTGGGTTTAATCCAGGCCAGGCTATAACCTCCTTCTGTTCGCGTGCTTGGACAGTAGAGTTCACACATGTGTCTATCGAGAAGGAAACCAACCAGCTGATCTTCTAGCTCGTCAAGGAGCCCTCGATGATCATCAAGTCCTTTGGCTGGACGACCCACCTTCTGAAGTTTCAACTCTCATTCTCATGGATGCTGTGTCTAGCTTTTAGTGTTAGAGTCCCACATTTGCCTAGTGATAAGGCTAAGTTAAAGTATATAAGTCATTGACAGTCCTCACCCTACAAGCTAGCTTTTGGGGTTGAGTTAGGCCCAAGTCCAAAATCTAATATGGTATCAAAGCCTATCCTAGATGATCCGTTGTCATTGGGTCGCCACCCGTATAGATGTCCATGCTCCAGATGTCCATTGGGCCGCCACCCGTATAGATGTCCACGCTCCAGATGTCCAGTCCTGGGCGTGAGGGGGTGTGTTAGAGTCCCACATTTGCCTAGTGATAAGGCTAAGTTAAAGTATATAAGTCATGGGCAGTCCTCACCCTACAAGCTAGCTTTTTGGGGTTGAGTTAGGCCCAAGTCCAAAATCTAATATTTAGTTTCTTTCTTTTGGCTTCTGTTTCTTTATTTTCTAATGTACCAAAAAAAAATATTATTTATGAGTAGATAATATTTTATATAATATGTGCTTAAGAAAACATAACATTAAGGCAATACACGCTTTCTATTTAAAAAACACGATATAATTTTAGAAAATTAAGGTGGAATGACATTAATATAATATACTAATAATATAAAATATAATATTTAATGGGAAGGCATATAAAATATATTATAATAAATTACTTTGCTAAGTTAAGAAACCGTTGAAGATATTAATTATTGAAAAAATAATTGATTATTTATCTGTGTTTTATGTATAAGTAAATAATAATGAATCTATTTTATATTATTTTTTATTTATAAGGTATAATATTTATGAGAAGATTATCACTTTGAGTATTTTAATTTTCTATTTTAGCATTAAATATTTAAATATTTGATGGCACCTGTCAGTAGAACTCTGGGCTGACAGCTGGAGGCTAGGATCAAGCATGGAGCTGCTAGAATTGCTTGGAGCTGAACCGAGCATGAGTCATCCTCAACATGGTCAACCCATTGACCATTGACCTTGGAGTCAAGTCAACACTCAAGACTTAATTTAATTAGGAATAATAATTTTAGGAATTATGATGTAATTAGGAAAATATGATGTAATTAGGATTTAATTGTAATTTCCTTATTTCTCCTTGTATTGGGCGCTAATTTGTGGGTTTAATGGCTTAAGTCTTAGCTTAGCTACATAGCCTTGGGGACATGGGTTCAAGACCCACTAGGATAGCTTTTCCTACCATCTTTTATTTGCCCCCATTTATTCCCCACTTGGCCGCCCCCTCCTCTCCTATAAATAGGAGACTCCTCTCTTTGTATTTCACACTTTCATGAATTTAGTAAAGGCATTATGCCCAAATTTCTCCTCCCTTGGTGAGTTGAGATAGGCTTGGTGGTTGTTGTTCAAACCATACTGAGACTTATCTAATTCTCCTGAATTAGTGGCGTCTGGCATTGGACTTATCTGCGGTGGGTGGATTCCTGCTTTAGTGGCATCCCTACCATCTCTTCCTCTCCACTTTTTCTTTCACTTTCTCTCATTTTCTTACATTTTCTTGCGTGTTTTTGCTGCTGCCCATCCGTGATTAATTGCTTGATTTTCAATTCTAATCGGTTGTTTTTGCTCAATTCTAGATCCTACAACTATCATGCCATCAATTGGTCATCAGAGCTTGTTGATTTTGAGCAAAATTGGAGCAACAAGGCCGCGGGTACTGCACCTCTTTTGTGCAGAATTTTCATCATTTTAGTGTAATTCCATCCCTCTTTTTCATTTGTAATTGGACTTGGACTGATTCCCGGGCACGAGGTGCCTTTCTGTTGCTGTCAGCATTGTTTGTTTGCTTGTTGATTGCTTGAATTCTTGCTAGTATGGGGCTGTTTTTGGGCCGCTAATCCCACCCCTTAGGTGTTTGATTAAATGCCTCTTTAATTGCTCATACTTGTTCTTGAGTGATTCTTGCAATTAATTGCTATAAACTGCTTGTTTGTTGGTGAAGTGTGGTAAGATGAGGCATTGTTGTCTTCATTTTTCCAAAGATCGTTCACCTACATTTTCTCCCCTTCACCATTAATTGTTCATCCCCCATATTCATCTCTTTACTTTCCGCTTTTAATTTTCCGCCATTTAATTTCCGCTTCTCCCCATCCTTTTAATTTCTGCTCTCCACTTTACATTCTGCCGTTTACATTTCTGCTCTCCCCATCCTTTTACTTTCCGCTTCCCCTTTACTTTCAATCATTTAATTTCAGTCCTCCCCATCCTTTTAATTTCTGCTTCCCCTTTACATTTCTGCTCTCCCCATCCTTTTACTTTCTACCATCCCCTTCTGCTTTCTGCCATTTACATTTCTGTCATCCCCATCCTTTTAATTTCAGTTTTCCCCTTTTAATTTCGTGCCATTTAATTTTGCGCAATTTTCCTTCTTAATTTTGCCATTTTATGCGCATTTTTGGGCTCTTGTTTTGTTCAATTTTCTACTCCTGTTATGTCTGTCTGTTTGGCATTCTGATTGTAAATTTGGATTGACTGCTATCTCTACCTTGGACTTTCTCTGTTTGATTGTGCAAAACGCTCACCTATATATAGGCTCTTTTTTGGTTCATAGTATTGGAAGAAGATCAACAGATTCTAATTGTTGATTTTCCTTCAAATTTTAATTCCAATCCTAAAATTGAACCAAGCGCGTTTCTGTGACCATACTGGTTTTGTATAATCAACAAGGAAGTGCTAAGCAATTTTTTGGCCATTTTTGAAATCAAGTTGCCATCACGTTTTCACAGTTTTTAGAAATCACTTTATTCATTATTTTTGCTTTTCTGGTACCACTTGGACCAGTTTACTGTCAGAAAATTCCAAAAATATTATAGTAGCTACATTTTATTTCTTTTCACTGTGTATAAATTTCTGTAATTTTCTATTGGGGAAAAAGACAAAAAAAGAAAGAAAAGGCAAGAAAAATACAAAAAGTACGTACGTGCCAAAAATACAAAAGGAGGTGTGAAGAGCAAAAAAAGGGTGCAAAGTCAACAACAAGGAAAAAAAATCAAAAGACACCCAAAAAGAGTCAAAAATTCAAAAAATTCACAAAAATAGAAAAACAAAAACAAAGAGATATCCCAACAATACAATGACAGTTTTACTGTAATTTTCTGTTTCATTTCCCTGTATACCGTAATTGAGTTGTATTTGCTATTTTTCCTAAAACGACAATTTTGGCAACTCTTTTTCAAAAATCACCAAAAACAATTCTCTTTGCAATTTCTTCCGTCTTGTCTTATTTGCTGTCTGTTCTTGTGTATAAGCTTGTTTGAGTGCCAGCTTTTCTTATTTGTCATATCAACTCCTTGTTTTGTCTTAGGATTTTCCAATCTTCTTTCAGTAGGTATTTTTCTTTGTTAGTGCGCTTCTATTTTGGGTAAGGGTTAAGACTTAGTCTCACGTTGGTCTTTGCAAGATCTAACCAACCTCCAACCAAGTAGAAGAGGCAAGAGAGTCTCAATATAGAAAAAGCCTAAAAAAGAGTGACATACACGAGTGTTAACATTCCATTGAGTGTAAATACTTAGTGAGAGGAAATGTCCAAATTTCTTAAAATCAAAAACTTAAAAACAATGGGTAGTAGGAACTCACCACCTCCTTCACCTAGAACTATGAGGTATAAGGCCGAGTTGCAACATGCAATTCAAGATATGGCTAGAATGATGAGGCATGAGATGAGTGAACTTAGGAAAGAACTAAGTGGGCCTAGGAGGGAGAGAAGGCATTCTTCTCGAGAAGGAAGAAGTGAGGATAGATATAGCATGATTAGGAGTGAAGATAGGTACCATCCAGAGAGTAGTGAGGGAGAGAGACACTCTAGCCATACCTATAGGAGAAGGGAAAGGGAAAGAGAGCCTAGGAGGCCTAGGAGGCGTAAGGAACCTAGAGGATTTAGAGAAGATTACTATGAGGAAAACCCTAGAAGAGAAAGAGAGGAGTATTATGAAGAAAACCCTAGGAGGCATATGAGGGAGCATAGGAGAGAAGAAGAACCTAGAAGGGAACAAGGGTTTAGAGGGGTAAAATAGAAGTCCCAACCTTTAATGGTAGGAATGATGTAGAACAATACCTAGAGTGGGAACTTAAAATTGAACAAATCTTTAGTTGCCATAGGTATAGGGAAGAAGAAAAAGTTAAAATTTCCTCTCTTGAATTTAAGAATTATGCCTTAGTTTGGTGGCATCAGCTTCAAGCTGATAGAAGAAGGTGCAATGCTCCTTTGGTTTCCTCTTGGAAGGAAATGAAGTCCATCATGAGAAAGAGGTTCATACCTCAACATTACACTAGGGAGTTACACCTTAAACTCCAAACTCTTAAGCAAGGTTCTAAGAGTGTAGATGAATACTTTAAGGAAATGGAACTTGCTTTAATAAGGGCTAACATAGTTGAGGATAATGAAGCAACTATGGCTAGGTTTATCAATGGACTTAATTTCGACATAAGGGACATAGTGGAGTTGCATCCTTATGTTGAAATGGAGGACTTGGTACATCAAGCCATTAAAATTGAAACTCAACTAAAAAGAAATGGTAGCTATAAAAGAGGTAACACTAGTTACACAACTAGGATAAAAGACACCCTAAAGAAAGATGAGGGAAAGAGCCAAGAGAAGGAAGAACCTAAGGGATCTAGGGTTACTTCTAACCCCACTCCTTCCACTAAAAAGGAAGATCCCTCTACTTCCACAAGAAACATCAAATGTTTCAAGTGTGATGGAAAGGGACACATAGCTTCCCAATGCCCAAATAGGAGGGCAATGTTGGTTAAAGAAAATGGAGAGTACACTAGTGCTAGTGATAATGAACAAAGTGAAAATGAAGAAAAAGAAACTAGTGAAGAAGAAAATGAAGTTAAGAAAGAAGTATATAGGGCCGAAGGTAAACTATGCATGGTTAGAAGGTCCTTAGGAAATCAAATAATAAGAGAAGATGAACAAAGGCAAACGGTCTTCCACACTAGATGCATGGTAGAGGGGCGCATTTGTTCCCTAATTGTTGATAGTGGAAGTTGCACTAACATTGCAAGTGCAAGGATGGTGGAAAAACTTGGTTTATCTACCACTCCCCACCCCAGACCATACAAGTTATCTTGGATATGTGATGATGGGGAAAGGGAAGTAAATAGGCAAACTCTCATCTTTATTTCCATAGGTGATTATGATGATAATGTTCTTTGTGATGTTGTACCTATGGATGCCACACATATTTTATTGGGTCGGCCTTGGCAATTTGATAAGAGGGCCATTCATGATGGATACTCTAATCAAATATCTTTTAAACAAGATGGAACTAAAATCACTTCGATGCCAATGCCAATTCAAGAAATATGTGAGGATCAAGCCCATATGAAGAGAGAGATAGAACTTGAGAAAATTAAGAGGCTTAAGATAGAAGGTGAGGATAAAAAGAAAAAGAAAGAAGAAACATCAAGAGTGATGATAGAAAAGGTGAAAACCAAAGAAAAACAAAAAAATAAAAGGAAGCAATGATATTACTTCATCAATTCAAAACCGATGACCTTAATTATTTTGTAGGAGATCAAGAAAGGGAGCTGCTGATTATGGAAGGAGGAAGTAGCAACACTACAGGGAGTTTCCTCTAACCTTCTCTCCTATTTCTTCTTCTTCTTCTTCCTCTTCTCCTCTTTCTTCCACTACTCTTTCCTCTCCCAAAACTCCCTACATGATTCCCAAGTACTATTGATATGAACACTAGAAGATGAATGCTTGGAAATAATGAGTCTTCTTCTTTTGCTGGCTAAGGTTGCGCAAGGATGTCCATGGTTGAAGACCTAGCAAGGATTTACAAGTCCTAAAGGGAAGTCTCCACCTTCTCTTCTTTGTCATCCATTTCTTTATTTTACTTCTACCCCTTATACTTCTCTAACTTCCAGATTTGAGGACAAATGCTTCTAAAGGGGGAGGGAATGATGACACCTGTCAGTAGAACTCTGGGCTGACAGCTGGAGGCTAGGATCAAGCATGGAGTTGCTAGAATTGCTTGGAGCTGCTAGAATTGCTTGGAGCTGAACCGAGCATGAGTCATCCTCAACATGGTCAACCCATTGACCATTGACCTTGGAGTCAAGTCAACACTCAAGACTCAATTTAATTAGGAATAATATTTTTAGGAATTAATTTTAGGAACTATGATGTAATTAGGAAAATATGATGTAATTAGGATTTAATTGTAATTTCCTTATTTCTCCTTGTATTGGGCGCTAATTTGTGGGTTTAATGGCTTAAGTCTTAGCTTAGCTACATAGCCTTGGGGACATGGGTTCAAGACCCACTAGGATAGCTTTTCCTACCATCTTTTATTTTCCCCCATTTATTCCCCACTTGGCCGCCCCTTCCTCTCCTATAAATAGGAGACTCCTCTCTTTGTATTTCACACTTTCATGAATTTAGTAAAGACATTATGCCCAAATTTCTCCTCCCTTGGTGAGTTGAGTGAGGCTTGGTGGTTGTTGCTCAAACCAAACTGAGACTTATCTAATTCTCCTGAATTAGTGGCGTCTGGCATTGGACTTATCTGCTGTGGGTGGATTCCTGCTTCAGTGGCGTCCCTACCATCTCTTCCTCTCCACTTTTTCTTTCACTTTCTCTCATTTTCTTACATTTTCTTGCGTGTTTTTGCTGCTGCCCAGCCGTGATTAATTTTCTTGATTTTCAATTCTAATCGATTATTTTTGCTCAATTCTAGATCCTACAACTATCCTGCTATCAATATTCATTCCTCAGGAACTCTACTATTGACTTTTTCATGAGTTATTTTTCAGGTATATTATTGAGGAATTTTTTTTATATTTATAAGTAGATAATTTTTATATATTATGTTCCTAAGAAAATATAATAATAAAGCAACGCATGCTTTCCATTAAAAAAACATATTATTTTAGAATGATATTATATAATATTATGGAAACATCTAATATCAAGTACCTCGCGGGTGCTGTACCGATACCTCACAGTTTTATAACCATTAGATATATTATTAAAATATTTAAGGGTCCAGATTGAATACCTGATACCTGCTGAACTGGTCATTTAATAATTTCCATTAGATCCTTCCTTATTTTAAAAAATATAAGTGATATTGTTATGTAGCCCTTCATATTATTAGAAGTATTTGAACTCATGTCATTTTTTATTGAAATGATGACATTTTTTTAGGATTTTTTTTGTCATTTTTAAATTTTTTTGTTGAACTGGTGCCTTTTGTTTAGATTTTTTTGGTCATTTTTTATCGGCATTTTTTGTCAAACCAATACTAATTTTTTGTCAATTTTTTATCCTATTTTTATCAATTTTTTCTCAGATTGATGCCATTTTTTGTCAATTTTTTTTTCGAACTGATACAATTTTTATTGGACCATTAACATATTAGTGATTGAGCTTTAGTTTTTACTTATCGATCAATTTGAACTTATACCTTTGGTATTTATATTTTAATTTTAATGGGTTAATGATAGGTTTGAGTTATATAAAGCCAAATGGCTAAAATTTATTAAATTGTAATGCAATAAATTTTGTGCATGATTAAAAAAACACACACAATTTAGTTCCTTGTGGACAAAAGAAATATTTTATGTTTTTATTTTAGTAAAAGAAAATTGTTACATCAAATAAAAATCACATTTGAACGAAAACAAATATGAAGAAATCCTTTTTGCCTCTCCTAATTTGTGAGGATAATGTGGGATGTCCACAAATTAAGTTTGGTGATTTTTTGGACAAAAAAGTAAGTATAGTGAAATTTTTAATGAAAACTATTGTTAATTCAATTAAAAATCACCTTAATACTAGAAAATTTTACAAAACTCATTTTTGGGTCCTATAATGTGTGGGTAATGATGTGGGATGCCCATAATTTTAATTTGATGAATTTTGGATAAAATATAAATTTTTAGGGAATTTATAAATGAAAAACGTTTCTAATTAAATTTAATATTGTAACATCCTAAATTCTATTAGGATAAATATTAATTAAATTAAATAGATTAATTAAGGAGATAATTAATTAATGAGAAAATAAATAATAGGAGTATTATTATTATTAGTTTTATTTTGTAAAAATAAGATTTAATAGAAAATAGAAATAAGGGGGGTGAGAGTGGGCCTAGCCCAATTAGACATTTTAGTAAGGAGGGGTTAACAGAGCACCCTAATCCTTATTCGTATCATTCGTCAGTAAGCGAAACGCTAAGGAGGGGAGAAACAGAGTCTCAAGAGAGAGTTGCGGTGGAGTGAAAGCCAAGAATCCAAGAAAGGACTTCCTTGCTGTAATCAAAGTTTCGCTTAAGGTACGGTGGGGGAGAGGGTATTGCCTGTATATGCATGTAGGGATGCTTGGGTAGTAACCTAAGAGTATAATTTCGAATTGATGAATGTATGACTTGGAATGATGATATAATCTGTTGATTGATGATTGATTTTATGTAAATTGATGAGTATTGGATGAGATTAAACATGATATTGAGAATAATGAAAAATGGGTGATTAGGGATTTAAAGATTGGGGGGTTGATGAATTGGTTGTATAATCTGTAAAAGATTGTTGATTTACTGAGCTTTGGATGATATTAATGATTATGAATGGTGTTTAGACGAAAAAGATTGATTAGAGATTGACTGGATGAGTTTAGAAAGGTTAGAAATCGTGAAATCTGCGATCTGCGTCGCGGGTAATCGATTACCAGGTGTGGTAATCGATTACCAGGGCTTTCTGGGCAGCGTTGAGTGAGTTTGGGTTGCTGGTAATCGATTACAAATGGTCTGTAATCGATTACCATAGAGTTGAGTTGCTGGTAATCGATTACATCTGTGTGGTAATCGATTACCAGGTTTTGACAGCTTTCTCTCCTGAGAAAGAATGCGTCTGTTAAGGGTGCAAATGAACTCGGAATACTATCATATAATATATCAAACTGAAGCCCGGGATCTTAAATTTCTAATAGAGGTGGAATCACTTTAATTTGACACCTAGAATTCTAGATATTTCCAAATTAGTGAACCAAGGTCATTAAGCTTAAAGCTTGAAGACTCCAAAATTGAGTAACGGTCTCTGGTAATCGATTACAACTGTGTGGTAATCGATTACCAGGTTATATTGCGTATGAGAATGTTATTTATATGATGGTTGATGATGATTATGATGATGATGATTGACGATGTTTGATGATGTTTGATGATGATGCATGATGATAATGTTAATGATGATAAGTGTATATCACTTTACTTTAATGATGTTTGATGATGAGTATGATGGTGATGTTAATGATGATAAGTGTATATCACTTTACTTTAATGATGTTTGATGATGAGTATGATGATGATGTTAATGATGATAAGTGTATATCACTTTACTTTAATGATGTTTGATGATGAGTATGATGATGATGTTAATGATGATAAGTGTATATCACTTTACTTTAATGATGTTTGATGATGAGCATGATGATGATGATAATGATGTCGGTGTATATCACCTTATTATGATGATGTTTAATGATGAGTCTATTGATGTATGATGATGTTGATGATAACGATGTTGGTGTATATCACCTTTTTACGATGATGTTGATGATAACGATTTTGGTGTATATCACCTTTTTGACGATGATGTCGATGATATTGAGGATGGTGTATATCACCTTTTTGATGACGATGTTACCTAAGTTGTGCGGGCCCATAGAGGGGGTACAACTTGGGAGAGGTGCCATGAGCACATGTGATGAGACCTGAATTGTACGGGCCCATAGAGGGGTACAATTCGAGAGGTGAACTGAGTTGTGCGGGCCATAGAGGGGGTACAACTCAGGGGATCAAGATGGGGCGTTCGATGCACGGGCCCATAGAGGGGGTGCAACCTAGGAGTGATTGTACGGGCCCATAGAGGGGGTACAACCTAGGGTCGAATCTCGTTGTGCGGGCCCATAGAGGGGGTAGAACCTATCGGATAGTGTATGGTAACACCGATAGACTGTCTTGGTACTAACTAGAGTGACTGACGAGGTGCACCCATCGTGTGGAGTTCCAAGTCAGGATCTTTGGGCAGACGATGATAGATGAATGATGTAATGATGATAATGAATATGATGATGGATGAATGATGTAATGATGATAATGAATATGATGATAGATGCATGATGTGTGATGATAATGAGTATGATGCTATATGCATGACGTAATGATGAGAATGAGTATGATGATAGATGAATGATGCATGATGATAATGAGTGTGATGTTATATAAATGATGTTATAATGTTAGTGAATATGATGATATATGAAAGATGCTATGATGATGAGTTTGGGCTAATGTGTGACATATCTACATGTTGATATAGATGATCAATTATATGTTGAGTTTTAGATGAATGTTATTATTGGTGATTGATGTATTGATGGCATGATGTAATGATGTTGTGGGTGAGGACGGGTATTCTATATGTGTATGTATATGTAGTATTCCTTTTCCTCACCGTATTCTGTGGATATATTTTACAGGTGTTGATGAGGACACGACTGGTGTCGATTATGATTAAAAGGGTATGCTTTGATAGATGTGATATCAGAGTGTATTTGGGAGTTTATCATGTTTCTAGACTAGGAGTATGTTTATGAACCTTTTGGGATGCCTTGTATGGTAGTAGGTTATTAATGATTTTATGTATTGGTGATTCCGTTGCTTTATGTTTGACTTATATCTGATAGTTTAATTTCTTTTAATAAAGTCGTTTTCAAACTATGAGATTTTATAAGAACGATTGTGAACCTTTTTACCTATCGTGGGGTTTTCCCCTTTTCTAAACTTCGATTTCTTAAACACATAAGAGTATGGGGTAGAAGGGTGTCACAAATATCACTTTTGTAGCTAAAAAACTATGTAAAAAACAGTTTTTTTTTCCTATAATAGGTGTGGATGGTGTAGAATGCACAAAATTAATTTTGGTTAATTTTGGATAAAAAATAAAATTTTAGTGATTTTTTAATGAAATAATATTTTTTATTCAATTAAAAATCACATTTACACTGGAAAATTTTGCAAAAAACATTTTTGGGTCCTCTGATGTGTGCCTTACATTATAAAAAAAAATTGTAAAAATTATTTTTGGGTTGTCTAATTTGTGAAAAATGGTTTGGAATGCCCAAAATTTAAATTTTGTTAATTGTGGTAAAAAAATATATTTTTAATGTAATTTTTAATGAAAAAATGTTTTTAATTCAATTAAAAAAATATTTTTATGCCATAAAAAATTGTAAGAATTATTTTTCGGTCCTATAATTCGTGGCAAATGATGTGGGTGTCTAAAATTAAAAATTTGTTAACTTTGGATAAAAAATGTATTTTTAATGTATTATTTATTAGAAAATATTGTTAATTCAATTAAAAATTAATTTTATACTAGAAAAATTTGTGAAAATTATTTGTGAGTCTGTATGTGAAAAATTGTGTGGAATTCCTAGAATTTAAATTTGGTGAATTTTGATTAAAAACGTGTTTTTAGTGAATATTGATGCTTTATTTGAAAAAAAAATAGGGTTTTGTATTTGGTAAAAAAAATCACCTTTTGATTTGAATATTTTGGTTAATATTTTTAGTGAATTTAATTAAATGATTTTAGTGAATGATTTGGCTCTCACAAAATAATATCATACTTTTCTACATTAATAGATGTCCTTAATTAGGGAACACATATATAAAATAATATAAATTACTTTTGTAAGTTAAGAATCCGTTGAAGATATTATTGACAAAATAATTGATTGTTTATGCGTGTTATTTTTGTATTAGTAAATAATATACAATGAATCTATTTTATTTTATTTTTATTTATAAGGTATATTTTTTATGAGTAGATAATCACTTTGAGTATTTTGGATTTTCTATTTTAGCATTAACTTTTTAAATATCCATTTCTTATGAATTCTACTATTGACTTTTTCATGAGTTAATTTTTTAGGTATTTATCATTGAGGAATTTTGCTTATATTTCTGTGATATATTCTTTATGAGTAGATAATTTTTATACTATTGTACATTTTTTCAAACAAATTCCATGTTAGGCCACAAACTACTTGGGCTGCAGGCCATAAATCCAAAGAAGTAGCTAAGCCAGTTAAAATTTCAATGGGCTTTTGACCAAAAAAATCAATGGGCTGGGTCCCATTAGCAATAATTTGCAATTAGTCATAAACGAATGGATCTTAGGCCTTAGAAATTAGAATCGCAACGTCCAAAATACTGCAGCAAACTATTACTATTACTTGACCAAAAATTCTGATATTATTTGGCCAACACAAACTTTTAATTTCTTTCATTATTTGTTTCCATAAAACAGGGTGGGTTTTTGCATTTCTCCACAACCTCTGCCCCTCCTATCCATTTCTCTAGTGTTTCTGCTGCACCAAACACAACATAAAAGATTTGAAGTCCATCACTTTAGTTCTTAAATAATAAAAATTTCATGAAAAAAAATCACTTAAACTATGTTTGGATATCTAATGTAAAATATATAAAGAGGAATAAAATGAGATAAAATAAAGCATGACATAATAAACTAATCATTCCATTATATGGATATTTTAATAATGAACGAAGTAAAAAAACCCGTTTCATCCTATTCCTACTAAATTGAAGGGTAATGAAAAACAATGGAATTTGTTCTTACAAGGATCAAACTGACTCTATGGAGATGACCTAGGATCCTACAGAGCCATAGTTCAACCTCTGTTGGGGGTGGGGTTAAGAACATATCTTGTTTGTTGGTGTAGCTTCCCTTTTATAGCCGTGGTTGATATCTTGTCAGTCGAGTGATCTTCTCCATCAACCGTGATCTCTTCTCTAGCTCCTTTAAGATCTTTCCTTTTTCGTACTAGTTTGTCCCTTGTGATTGACGTGATTGACCCTAATTATGGTGTTTACCTTAAATGCTTGTATGTTCAACGCACGTGGACCTCATGATGCAACGGTGGTGGAAGACGACTCAAAGCCGATCTCTTTGTTATACCTAAAGAAGTCGGCCTAGTACGGTACACAGTCCCGCAAGCTGAAAGCTTTATGAAGCGAAGAAGATTCTAATGTGTGTAAAGAGATCGGCTTGGTACGGTACACAGTCCCACAAGCTGCAAGCTTTATGAAGCGAAGCAGATTCTAATGTGTGTAAAGAGATCGGCTTGGTACGGTACACAGTCCCTCAAGCTGCAAGCTTTATGAAGCGAAACAGATTCTAATGTGCGTAAAGAGGTCGGCCTCTTTATGAGATCTTTCTTTATGTAAGGTCGTCATAACGTTTTATTTTTGGCGGAAACAGTTATTTTATTTCCTTTAAATTTCCATCGTTGGATGTTAAATCTTGTCGCAGAAGGTTCGATCCTCACCGTACGATTTTCAACTGCATTTGTTCTTCTACTCGCAATCCTTCTTCTTCTTCTTTCATTTTGCTTATTTAGTTTCAACTGTCAAGTCCTGGTGCATTCAACATTTTCTCTGTCAAAAGCTTGAACGTTGTCACAGGTACTTTTCCTTGTCTCTTGGTTTTGTGAAGTTTGTTGATAGTTCAATCTAGGAACTTGGGGTTTAGATTACTTAGGGTTTTCACATTTTGGATTTTGGGAGAAATGTCTTCTATGGCGGAAGTTCCTCTTGAAGGAAATTCATTAGGGGTTGCTGGGTTTGTACATGCTGTTGAAGGGGAAGGGAACGCGGTGGTTTCGGCGAACCCTGGAGGTAGTTCTATGCCTGGTGCGCCTGATCTTGGCAATGTTGCTTCCAACGCCGGGGAAGATATTGCTCCGGCGAAGAAGGTGAAAGGCAAAAAGAAAGCTACGGACGGAGGTGCATCTTCCAAGCAACCGGTGACGGAGAAGAAGTGCTCCGGTTCGGGTCCCTTGTTGGGCTATGTTTTGAAGGTTGATTCCGAAGAAAAAGACGAGTCAAGTTACGACTTTGTTGATTATTCGTGGGTCGACCCATCCATTATGGAGACGACCTCAGTTTACCAAAGTTCTGAGGAGACCGTGGCTTTCACCGAAGAGTATGATTTCGTCAGAAAAGATTTTGAAGGTACGGTGGAGTGTAGTTGGTGTTCGGACGATGATAGATTATGCTCTCGTCCTTCTACGGATGATGTTCGGCCTTTCGTTAATGTTTTTAACACTTTATTTAGTCGCCTGAAGGTATTGATTCCCTTTACCGACTTCCAGTGTTCCATTTTACGACTTCTGAATGTTGCTCCAACGCAGCTCCACCCCAACTCTTGGGCCTTTATGCGAGGTTTTGAAATTTTTTTCAAGGGTTATAATTATATCCCTACACCCTTTAAATTTTTCTATTTCTTTCAAGTGAGTTTCACCCGACCTTTAGGAATTATTCCAATTAATAGTCATCCGGGTAGAAAACTTCTCGAGGCTTTGACCTCCTCTTATAAGAAATTCAAGGATCATTTCTTCCAGCTTTGAAGTGAGGAAGGCACTGCTGCCTTTTATAAGGGTCAAGATGGGTCGAACTTGTTCCCATTATATTGGTCACCTCGGCCAAATGTTATTCTTGATGTTGATCCGAACTATTTCTCGGAATCTAATTTAGCTGAAATTCGCTATTTGGAAAATAGAGTCCCTCTGAAATGTACTAAGCTTATTGAGCTAGAGGGGGAACCTGAGAAGTTAAAGAAGTATATCGATACGAGACTCTTCTCTCATGCTTATGAGTCGTATTTGTTGTGGATTCTTATGTCTTTTCTTTGTGTTTGCAGTCAAGATGTCTCCCAAGCTAGATAAGTCTTCCATGGCTCGTCGTATTGCCGAGAAGAAGAATGAAGCTGCGAAGGTTAAAAATGAGCAACCCTCTGCTGATGGTCATATGAAGGCTGTTGAAGATTTGGAGAAGTCGGAGCAAGTGGAAATTCCAAAAGAAGATCGTCCTTTGGATACTGCTGAGGGAGATTCGAGGAAACGAAAGAGGGGGAAGAGCTTGGAAGAAAGTGAGGTACACAATATCTCGGATGACGAAAACCGAGCTGGGAACATTGTAGATGTCTTCCAAGAGTTCACTGGGTCTTCCCCTGAGATCCGGTCTTTATGGGATTCTCGATTTGAGTTCAGGAATATGATAGATGCTGAATGTTCTCTTCCTGGTGATCAGAGTCAGTTAGACAAATGGGGTCCTCGTTCCGCTCATGTTATGTTGCAGATTCAAGGTATTCGTTCGGCCTTCTTAGGTCGTTATCTTGAATTGCAACATGTGAAGGGGCTTTTTGAGATAGATAGTCTTCAGAAGAAAGTTACTTCATTGGAGAAGGATCTAAGTGGTGTGGAAGAATTAAGGACCAAGGTAGCAGGGTTGGAAGGTAGAGTGGCTTTATTGAACCAAGAAAAGCATGACTTAATTCAAAAGAACAAATACTTTTCTGACAAGTTGAGTCAACTGAAGTCTGACAAGGAGACGGCTGAAGCTGCTTTACTGCGAGAGAGAAACGACCATGAGAGCACCAAGTCTAAGTTTGCTGCTGACCGAGATCAGCTGACTGCGGAGGCTGCTGACTCCTATGATTCTGGTTTTTAACCAAGCCTTGGAACAGGTGAGTATTTTTTATCTTGATGTTGATACCTCGGTTTGCAATGTTTTGAAGGAAGCGGTTGGTGCGGTGTTGGTGGACCTGATTAGTGGAGAGGGTGAGCCTCGTGTGGAGCTGACCCAAACTGATGCCTTGGTGGAGAAGGTGACCGAGAAAGTGACCATCGCAGATGATGGAGGGGTAGCAACCGATATCTTGGGGGATGCCCCTCGTACTTGATTGTATTGCTATTCTTTTTGCCGAGCTTTGTTGTTGTGGTTCCTTTTGATTACCGAGCTCTTTTGTAAG
The DNA here is from genome assembly GCA_026901365.1 of Sesbania bispinosa. Taxonomy (NCBI): domain Eukaryota; kingdom Viridiplantae; phylum Streptophyta; class Magnoliopsida; order Fabales; family Fabaceae; genus Sesbania; species Sesbania bispinosa. Next base: position 117,823 of record QLOH01000473.1, on the reverse strand, counting down.
TATTTGGAACACGTTGTTTTAATTATTTACGTGTAACAGCTTTATTTGACTGGGCATTAATGCCAACTTCTAACGCTAATGAACCGTCCATTTTGCGCAATGAATGTAGGCTTCATTTATTGCTTTGCCGTTAACTTCGAAGGTAAAAACCTTCTATAAATAGGTGATAAGTGAAAATTAGTTGATAAATTAGAGCACTTTTTAGTTCACTTATCAAGGATAAAATGGTAATTTTGCCCCAGTTTAATCCCTTTTTATTAAATATCAGAGAAATTGTATTTATTGATCTTAGATTTGAATTTCATGCTATTTTGATAGAAATATTGCTGATTTTTGCAGGATATTGAAAAGATTTGATTTGGAGGAAAAATAACATTAAATGAGGGAGATATCTGCAAGATTTTAGTTTGATTGAAGACATTTAATAAAGATTTGAAGAAGATTTGAGGCAATTAATGAGGAGATCACTGCCAATCAAACAAGGATTCTGCAGACAAGCTTCCCAAATAAGTCAAAGATGCTTAATAAATGGAAGGATTTCATCAAGAAAAGGGAAACAAGGAAAGACAAATCTGCCAAAACCAGTCTCGGGGAGAGATCAAGATTAAAAAGAGAAAGTTGGAGCTCCGGGACGCTACCTGCGCTTCACTTGCGCTACAGCGCAGAGTGAAGCACAACCTCTCTGGATCCTGCGCTCCAGCCTGCGCTGTAGCACAGCTTGGAGCGCAGGTTACGTTGATTTGTTCCCTGTTGCCATTTTTAGATAGATTTCTCCCCAATTTCCTTTGTCTTTCCTTAGTCTATAAATAGGCACCTCTTGCACCAGATCGGGTGTGCACGATTATTGTAATTCAGTGATATTTCAGTGATAATGCACCAGAGCTAAGTTTAGAGTAGGAGAGGAGGAGCGCTTCACAAGGATTGAAGATGGTGAATACATCTTCGGTGGTTTGTATGGCTACCTTGTGTAATTAACCCTCCATTAGGATTGGATGTAATTGATTCTATCCCCAAGTGTATGTAAACTCTATATTATTATTTCCTGAGCTCTCTGTCTATAATATTGGTGATCTTATTCTGTACTTAATCCCTGACTTCCGCGCTTGCGCCGGAGTTATAGGCTAGTTTCGACTAGGATTGAGGATGGGGGAGCCTAGACATAGGAAACCCAAACTCTGATTGAATAAGAGGACTCGGTACTCTGTGACCGACACATGAGCGTTACTAATGAGCGATGGGTAGTGACAGTACTCTAGCGAATGGCGTTTACAGGATTAGGCCTTAGTATCGATAGCAAAGGATTAGTTGATTGTCAATCCAAGACCGACCCATGGATGTATCCTGATGAGTGATGGGTAGTGTGAGTACTCTAATGAAGGTGCGTCTACAGTATTAGGCCTCGTTTATCAATTAGTCTTTTACAAACGGAATAAAGAGAGGAAAATAAGCCGAGGGTAAGTCTGTCGCTTGGGAGAGCCCGCATGGATTATCTTTGAGTGTGAGTGGCGCCTGGTAACTTGGGGTCATAAGCAATATAGTTTGTCTACAGTATTATAGAGTAAACCTAAAATAATAGATAGTTTTTACATGCATAAAGGGTGTGATGATATGAAGTCCAATCCTAATCCAAGTAAAGTGTCTCTAAGTCTTCCTTTCTAATTCATTGATATTAATTTGCTATTTACAATTTCCGCAACAATACTCTCAAAATCGTTGTTTCCCTTGATAATTAAATCCCGAGTTTACATGAAATGACCGTTCCCTATGGATACGATAACTCTTCTTACTATTATACTACTGGATTTTTGGTTCGCTTGCCAGAAACCCATCAAGTATTTTTGGCGCCGTTGCCGGGGAACGGTTTCCAATTCGTGTAAACCTTGGGGGTCTAATTATCAAGGATATCTATCTTAGGGTTTCTTTTATTTATTCTTCTTATTATTTTAGGAATTTTTTTTATTTAGGAAACTTATAATTTATCTATTATTAATAATTTTTCTTCCACACTTACCATTTTCAAAGTTTCTTGTTTATGTTTTTGAGAAGCCAAGTGTCCCTCAATCAATTACAATTCGATCCAGAAATAGAAAGGACATTTAGGAAGAACAGAAGTAGATACAAGAGAAGGAGACAAAGGAAAAGTCGAGAAGAAAACAAAAATATTTTATTTTTAATTATTTTATTTTAATTATTTTCTCTAAAAAAATTATTATTATTTAAAAAACTTATTATTATTATTATTTTTAAAAATTATTTTTTGTTATTTTGTTCCTCTTTCCTGAGCTAATATTTGTTTGAGCATTCTTGTAAAAGACAGGTGTCTCAAAATCAATTGAGAGAAGGGACCAAATAGAGAGAGAGAAAAAGGGGCAGAGCTCAAGGAGACAATTTCAACACTCTCTGATCACCCAAGAAGAAGAAGGGACAAGCTCAAGGAGACAATCTCAACACTCTCTGTTCTACCACCCCAAGTGAAGTAAATGTTAAATGGCTTATGAATGGCAAAATCAACCAAGAAGAACCCTTGGAGATTATGTTAGGTGGCAAGAACCAAGTTACTCCTCTCATGCACCAATTCAAGGTAACTTCTCTAATTATAACAATTATTCTAACAATTTTTCACAGGATTGGGGAAGTTACCAGAATCAGAATTTTGGGAGACACCAAGATGATGTTTCACTCCACATGCAACCTTCTTTTCAACAGCAGCAAAGTTACTCAAAATATGATGAGTTTTTGGAAGAACTCAATCAATACAATATACAATTTCAGAAGGAGAGAGAAGAAGCAAGAAGAAAAAATGATGCTTTGATAGCGCAACTAGCAGAACAAAGGGAGTTAAGACTTCAGAAGGAAAGAGAAGAAGCAAGAAGAAACACTGACACCTTGCTGGAGCAATTAACAGAAATATGAGCCAACCAACAGTCAGAACAAAACTTAGCAAGACATTCAAATAGTGACGATGATATTGAAGACAAGTGGGAAGAATATATACAATTTCAGCAATATTGTGAAAGAGAAGGACTTACCATTGGCCTCGTACTAGATGAGATAGAAAATATGATCAACTGTTGGAACAAGCAATCTTCAGCAAATGCATTACCCAACCCCGAAGAGCAGTGCGATGACATTGTTCAGCTGATAGGGGAGGAAATCAATGACAATCTGGTTGATGAAGAAGAAAAAGAAAAAGAAGAAGAGAAAATTGAAGGAATTCAAGAAGGAAAAGCTGAAGAAAGGGAATCAGGAGAAGCTGATGAAGAAAAAGAAGAAGAAGGTGCAGCAGAAGTAGAAGAAGAAGATGGAAAGGATGAAACAAAAAAGATGGTGCTTGAAGAAGAGACTACTGTGAAAAGGAGAAAGAGAAAACCACATATGAGGGTGTTCATGATGAAAAAGATCAAGAAAATGAGAAAAAGAGTGAACAGGGAGATTGATGACACTCTGCTAGAAGCTTGGACCTGCAAGACCTACATTGGAGGATATGCACCAACTACGAGCCTGAGCTTCAAGCAAGGAAAAGTTGGAGAAATTAGTGTCCTACAAATAAAGGGTCACTACCCTACAAAATAAAGGTCACTACCCTACAGAAGGACACCTTGACCTTGGATAGGACCCTTGTCCTATGGACCACTCTTAATTAGGACTCTCTTATATTTTCTTTTTATTGAATTGTAATTTTCTTTTAATTCCTCCTACTTGGGAGCTATTTTTAGTGGGTTTATTGGTTAGTAGGTTGCCTTGCTATAAGGCTTAGGAGGTCATGGGTTCTATTCCCACATAGGATAGAAATTTGACTCATCTTGTATTTTCCTACATGAGTGGGCGCCATTTTGAGAGGTTTATTGGCTTAAGACTTAGCTTAGCCATAAACCTTGGGGGACATGGGTTCAAAACCCACTTAGGAGTGTTTTCACTCATCTTTTATTTTTCTCCTATTTTGGGCTCCTAAAAATCCGCCCCCTTCCCCCTCCTCTCCTATAAATAGGAGCCTTCTCTCCATGTATTCTTAACTTTGATGAATAGTAAAGGCATTATGCCAAATTTTCTCCTCTTTGTGAGTTGAGTGAGGCTTGGTGGTTGTTGCTTAAACCATGGTGAGACTTATCTAATTCCCCCGGAATTAGTGGCGTCTGGCATTGGACTTATCTGCTGCAGGAGGATTCTTGCTTCAGTGGCGTCCCTCCCATTTCTTCCTCTCCACTTTTTCTTTCATTTTCTCTCATTTTCTATCACTTTCTCACGTGAATATAGCTGCTGCCCAGCACCTATATTTCGTGATTTTATTGCTTGATTGTGGTTCTAATTGGTTTATTTTGCTCAATTCTAGATCCTGTGCAATTCCTGTCATCAGAGATGGAGAATCAAAGCCCGAGGAAAGAAGGGAAGTGGTACCAAGACCAAAGACCTTGCCTTATCCAACCAGCCCTCTAAAGGAAGAAAAAGAAAGGCATGGTACAACTGACAAACCTTCCAGACCTCACAAAAGAAAGGCCTGTAATGACACTGACCAGGACAAGGCAAAGAGAAGAAAGTCAAGCTAGAATCAAATTCAGAGCCTAGAGCCAGATTGAAGATCAAGTGGTCAGGTGTGTTCCATATCAAAGACCCCCCTGAAGCAAAGAAATTGAGAGCAATCAATTGTAAATCATCAAAGCTTCACAATACAGGTTGTTCCAAGGAAAGATTATGGGGAGGTATATGGGCCAAAGAAAGGAAGGGTGCAGCTCACAAGCTCATCAAAATATTTCAGTTTCAGCCACCTTGAGAGAACAGGCGTCGAGCTATCAGACATTAAACAAGCGCTTTCTAGGAGGCAACCCAGAGATTTTTAAAGTTTTTAATTAATTTTCGTTTTGTTTTATTTTCTTGTTAATTAGGATTTTTCATTTTTTTGGATTTAGGAAATTTTCAAAATTGATTGGAATAAGTTTGTGGAAAATAATTTTTTTTTAATAATAGGAAGCAGCAGAAAACGTGATTGAAAATTGCAAAATTACATTCTGTTTTCTGCGCTTCACCTGTGCTGTAGCGCATGTAAAGCGCAGGAATGCAATTTTAGTCACTGTCTTCTGCGCTTCACCTGCGCTGTAGCGCAAGGTGAAGCGCAACAATACGAAATTTTAAAAATCTTCTATTTTCTCATGTACTGTTTCTCTACTTCCTAAGCTCTTCTTTTCACTCTTTCCACTCACAAACGTCCATCAATTTTGAAACTTTCAGTTATGTTTTCTTTCATTTTTACCAATTAAAATCTTCATTTACTCTATGATTTGAACTTTAGGGTAGTAACTTTAGGATTATGAATACTGTTGATAATTGCTATCTTAAATGTGGTTATGACTGTGTGGAACATGAAGAACAATTTGCTTGATTGGAATGCTCTTTGTTTTGTGAGCTATTGAATTTGAAAGCGTTATGCTTTATTTCTTTCAAAAATCTTGAACTTTCACTTTCCATGGATTGATTGAATGCTTGCAAAACAAATGAGTATGTTTTGTTTTTAGGAAGTCATTACCAAGTGTATTGAACTTTTGTGGTGAAAATATTAATTCTTTGAATTATGCATGCAAATTGGTTAATGATAGGCTTCCATGTTCTTCATGAATTGATATTTGCAATAAGGCATCATTGAATTGAATGTGTTGTTATTTGACCTTTCAGATGTCAGAATTAAATTATTGGTCTTTCCCGTGGCTTTAGCTCACGAGGAGAAGGCATTGTGAAGAGGATCAAAGAATATGATCCCATGAGAATCAAAAGTGCACAGACTGCTGATAAGTGAAAATTATATGATAAATTAGAGCACTTTTTAGTTCACTTATCAAGGATAAAATGGTAATTTTACCCCAGTTTAATTCCTTTTTATTAAATATTAGATAAATTATATTTATTAATCTGAGATTTGAATGTGATGCTATTTTAATAGAAATATTGCTGATTTTTGCAGGATATTGCAAAGATTTGATTTGAAGGAAAGATAACATTAAATGAGGGAGATATCTGCAAAATTTGAGATTGATTGAAGACATTTAATAAAGATTTAAAGAAGATTTGAAGCAATTAATGAGGAGATCACTGCCAATCAATCAAGGATTCTGCAGACAAGCTTCCCAAATAAATCAAAGATTGCTCAATAAATGCAAGAATTTTATCAAGAAAAGGGAAAGAAGGAAAGACAAATCTGCCAAAACTAGTCTCGGGGAGAGATCAAGATTAAAAAGAAAAAGTTGGAGCTGCAGGACGCTACCTGCGCTACAGCGCAAGGTGAAGTGCAGACTCTCTGGATCCTGCGCTCCAGCCTGCGCTGTAGCGCAGCTTGGAGCGCAGGTTACGCTGATTTGCTCCCTGTTGCCGTTTTTAGATAGATTTCTCCCCAATTTCCTTTGTCATTCCTTAGTCTATAAATAGGAACCTCTTGCACCAAATCCGGTGTGCACGATTATTGTAATTCAGTGAAATTTCAGTGATAATGCACCAGAACTAATTTTAGAGTAGGAGAGGAGGAGCGCTTCACAAGGATTGAAGATGGTGACAACATCTTCGGTGGTTTGTATGGCTACCTCGTGTAGTTAACTCTCCATTAGGATTGGATGTAATTGATTCTATCCCCAAGTGTATGTAAACTCTATATTATTATTTACTGAGCTCTCTGTCTATATTATTGGTAATCTTATTCTGTACTTAATCCCTGACTTCCGCGCTTGCGCAGAAGTTATAGGCTAGTTTCGACTAGGATTGAGGATGGGGGAGCCTAGACATAGGAAACCCAAACTCTGATTGAATAAGAGGGCTCGGTACTCTGTGACCGACACATGAGCGTTACTATTGAGCGATGGGTAGTGACAGTACTCTAGCGAAAGGCGTTTACAGGATTAGGCCTTAGTATCGATAACAAAGGATTAGTTGATTGTCAATCCAGGACCGACACATGGATGTATCCTGATGAGTGATGGGTAGTCTAAGTACTCTAATGAAGGTGCGTCTACAGGATTAGGCCTCGTTTATTAATTAGTCTTTTACAAACGAAATAAAGAGAGCAAAATAAGCCGAGGATAAGTCAGTTGCTTGGGAGAACCCGCATGGATTATGTCTGAGTGTGAGTGGCGCCTGGTAACTCGGGGTCATAAACAATATAGTTTGTCTACAGTATTATAGAGTAAACCTAAAATTGTAGATAGTTTTTACATGCACAAAGGGTGTGATGAAATGAAGTTCAATCCTAATCCAAGTAAAGTGTCTCTAACTCTACCATTCTAATTCATTGATTATTAATTTGCTATTTACAATTTCCGCAACAATACTCTCAAAACCGTTGTTTCCCTTGATAATTAGATCACGAGTTTACGTGAGTTGACCATTCCCTGTGGATACGATAACTCTGCTTACTATTATACTATTGGATTTTTGGTTCGCTTGCCAGAAACCCATCAATAGGCTCCTTTTCTACACCTTCCTTACATTGTTTCTGCGTTTAAATTCTCAATTCCTCATATTCTTCCTTTTTTCTGCAATGCATGGCAAGGGGTACTTCGTAAGATCAGTTAGTTTATGTGATCTGATTCTGGCCGATTCTGGCAAAGTAATCGGATCTGTAAACCAACTGATGTAACGATGTATTTCTTATGGGAGCTTTCTTCTGAGATTCTGAAGCGTGACCTTTGGATTACATAAACTAACTGAACAGTACGCCCCTATGTGGTAAGACTACCTTTAGGGAAAGTGGATTCAGGCTCCTTTTCAGGAACAAGTTTCTGCTTTTACTTGATGGTAGATGACCTCGCAAGGAAGCAAGGCTCGAGGTGATGTAAGGTCTTCTAGGGTGGTCTTCTGGTGTAAGGCGCTTTGGCAACATTGGCTTCCCTAGTTAGTCTTCCCTTTCCCTGTAGTCCTATGACACCCTTCTTAGAAGGTTTGGGCCGAAGACCTCGCAAGGAAGCAAGGTTCGAGTCTGACCTCGGAGATTGATAGGATAAATTATAGCTTCGTAGACAACTTATTTTTGTCATGCTTGTGTGTGGTAGGTGGTCTTCTGGTGTAATTTGTTTTTCCTGACTTGATTTCGTTTATGATGTCGACCATATTCACGGAAAAAGAGCTTGAAATCGGATAAGATAAACTAACTGAGCATCCTTCAACTGTTAACTAAAAGTGTACCCTAAGGAGAAGATGTTGTTTCCCCCTTCTTTGAAGAAAAATTCCTTCCTCCTTCATGATACCCAGATGTGGGGATTGAAGATTTTGTCGTGTTTATGAGTTTGGGGGTTTCTTTCACCCCTTAGTTTATGTTGTAAAGTCTGGATGTTCCTTTGGTGTAATTTGGTATTTCATAATAAGGAATTTAGTTCTGCTGGTTTTCTTCTTTTTGCTGGTTAAATTGACCCGTTACCCCGAGATTAAACTCGATTTTAGGGAATTCCTTGGAGAACACTTGGAAATTTATGTTAAAACTATAAAAAATCGACCCGTCACCCCCGAGAATAAGCTCGGTTTTAGGGAATTCCTTGGCGAAAACTCAGAGATTTAATGAAGTCGACCCGTTACCCCGAGAATAAGCTCGGTTTTTAGGGTGTAGTTTGGCGAAAACATGGAGATTTAATGAAGTCAACCCGTTACCCCGAGAAAGAGCTCGGTTTTTAGAGTGTAATTTGGTGAAAACTCAGAGATTTAATGAAGTCGACCCGTTACCCGAGAATAAGCTCGGTTTTTAGGGTGTAATTTGGCGAAAACTCAGAGATTTAATGAAGTCGACCCGTTACCCCGAGAAAGAGCTCGGTTTTTAGGGTGTAATTTGGCGAAAACTCGGAGATTTAATGAAGTCGACCGTTACCCCCGAGAAAGAGCTTGGTTTTTAGGGTGTAATTTGGCGAAAACTCGGAGATTTAATGAAGTCGACCCGTTACCCCGAGATAGAGCTCGGTTTTTAGGGTGTAATTTGGCGAAAACTCAGAGATTTAATGAAGTCGACCCGTTACCCCGAGAAAGAGCTCGGTTTTTAGGGTGTAATTTGGCAAAAACTTAGAGATTTAATGAAGTCGACCCGTGATGGGTTTCTGGCAAGTGAACCAAAAAATCCAGTAGTATAATAGTAAGAGAGTTATCGTATCCACAGGGAACGGTCAATTCGCGTATAGTTGTGATCTATTTATCAAGAAAACAAAATAGATTTATAAGAATATTGTTGTGCGAAAAACGTAAATAGAAAATTAATAATCAATTGAATTTAGAAAGGAAGAGTTAGAGACACTTCACTTGGATTAGGATTGAACTTCATATCATCACACCCTTTGTGCATGTAAAAACTATCTATTATTTTAGGTTTACTCTATAATACTGTAGACAAACTATATTGCTAAGACCCCGAGTTACCAGCGGCCTCACACACTCAAAGGTAATCCTTGCGGGCTCTCCCAGGCGACAGACTTACCCTCGACTTATTTTGCTTTCTTTTATTCCGTTTGTAAAAGAACTAGTTGATAAACGAGGCCTAAAGCTACAGACGCACCTTCATTAGAGTACTGTCACTACCCATCACTCATTAGATACATCCTTGTGTCGAATCCTGGATTGACAATCAACTAACCTTTGCTATCGATTTATTAATACCATGCCTATTGTTTAGATGCCCTTCATTATGATACTCACACTATCCATCAATCATTAGTAACACCCATGGTCCAGTCAGTGGTTAACCGAGTATTCTTATTCACTCAGAGAATGGGTTTCTTCAGAATCCACTCCCCCATCCTCAATCCTAGTCGAAACTAGCCTATAACTCCGGCACAAGCGCGGAAGTTAGGAATTAAGCACAGAATAAGATTACCAATATTATAGACAGAGAGCTTTGGAAATAATAATATAGAGTTTACACACACTTGGGGATAGAATCAATTACATCCAATCCTAATGGAGAGTTAACTACACAAGGTAGCCATACAAACCACCGAAGATGTTGTCACCATCTTCAATCCTTGTGAAGCGCTCCTCCTCTCCTACTCTAAAATTAGCTCTGGTGCGTTATCATTGAAATATGACTGAAATACAATAATCGTGCACACTTGATCTGGTGTAAGAGGTTCCTATTTATAGGCTAAGGAAAGAAAAAGAAAATTGGGGAGAAATCTATCTAAAAACGGCAACAAGACAAGAATCAGCGTGTCCTGGGCTCAAGGCTTCGCTACAGCGCAGGCTGCAGCGCAGGATCCAGAGAGATGTGCTTCACCCTGCGTTGTAGCACAGGTGAAGCGCAGGATGCGTCCTGCAACTCCAACTTTCTCTTTTTAATTTTGATCTCTCCCCGAGACTGGTTTTGGCTAATTTGTCTTTCCTTGTTTCCCTTTTCTTGATGAAATCCTTGCATTTATTGAGCATCTTTGATTTCTTTGGGAAGGTTGTCTGCAGAATCCTTGTTTGATTGGCAATGATCTCTTCATTAATTGCTTCAAATCTTCTTTAAATCTTTATTAAATGTCTTCAATCAACTTCAAATCCTGCAGATATCTCCCTCATTTAATGTTATCTTTCCTTCAAATCAAATCCTTGCAATATCCTGCAAAAATCAGCAATATTTCTATCAAAATAGCATCAAATTCAAATCTAAGATTAATAAATACAATTTATCTAATATTTACTTAAAAGGGATTAAACTGGGGCAAAATTACCATTTTATCCTTAATAAGTGAACTAAAAAGTGCTCTAATTTATCATGTAATTTTCACTTATCAAAATACCCCCCAACTTAACTTCTTGCTTGTCCTCAAGCAAGAGACCTCTTTGTAATCAAAGATCAGTTCTATTCCCAGTGTATTCCAAATAATTAAAAACAAATTCAAGGAACTATTCATCAACTCCTTGTTAAGTAGCAGTCACTTTCCAAACATAAGAAAAACTCAGGATCAAGGGATATTACCAATCATCAATCAGAATAGAAATACAAACATCAATCAAACTTCTCAAAAATAGCAATTAAAGCAGTAAATGATAAACCAACGAAATCTCTCATTCTCACGGGTAAGTGTTTCCCTTAATTTTATTCACCACTTTTGAACAACTAGAATTGCTAGTCGTTTCCAATATCTGAACCTGCAAGCAGTTAATATGGATTAAAAGGTTTTTCTTAGGTTGTAACGAGACTGGGCTATCAAGAATTCATGGTTTTTCTGGATTTGCAAGGAACACTTTGAATAGAGAGCATCTTGTGATTGTGTTGGGACTTCTCTCAATTCACCTGGTCATTCTTGAGTGGTCACCCCTTTTCAGCTTGGCCTCATGATTTGAAGAAATACTCCCCCCAACTTATTCAATTCCACACTTTTGTGCAGTGTTTTTTTGACATAAAGAAATAGATAGAACATTTATTTGTGGGGGAGGATCCTTCTTTGTGATTTCTTGTGCCCGCTCTTTGAATCTCTTTGACCTTTTACTTTACCAACCTCTTGTCCCATGTTGTTGTGGTGCACCTAGCTCTCTATCCCAAGTGTTAAGGGACATGATAAATTCATTGAATATGGTTAGGGTGCATCAAAGGAAATATTCAAGGCTCAAATGGGCAAGCAATAAATGGAAACATTTATCAGGGTTGGCTATTTGGCACTGAGCACAATATTATAATGACAAAATATGCCTTTGTCACTTCCATATCTTCTTCAAGCAAGCAAAAATTCAGAAACTCAAGCAATAAAGTTGACAAGCAGCGGTGAAAAGCTCTCAATTTCAGTGTTTGGGCTCTCAGCTCACCGGTTATTGGCTAAAATTTCCTTGATAAAGCACTTAATGGATTTAATTAACTAACCTGATAGGTTCTCTTGAGAAGTACCCTAATCCTGACTGATTATGGAATTAATCACAAGACCCAATCATCTTTCCTAGTCTGGTTAATTAAACTACTTATTTACAGAGAATCTGAAAAAGTGACCTTGATTCCTAATTTCCTAAGGTCCTAAAATAGTTAAAAATCCTAAAAATTTTAAGATTTTAAAAATTTAACCGAAAAACAGAAAATTACTGAATAAGTACTGCATAATAGAGATAATGTATCAGTGGATAATCATATACAGTACATATCAAAAGAAAAATAAAATAAAAGTAAGAAAATAAGAAGAAAAATAAGAAAATAAGAAAATAAAAATAAAAAGAAAAAGAAAAAAAAAAGAAAGAAAAGACCCAAATAGGACAGAAAAATAATATGTCCTCATCCTGGTCCTGATCCATGTGAGCTGCTCCATCCCCCTAGGAAAATAGGCCTGTCCCCAGGCCACTGTAAATACTCATGAAACTGTGCAGGGGGCATGGGGTCCACGCGAGCCTGATAGTGGATACTCTGAAAATGAACAGCTGCTCGGTAGAGAGTGGACATCTGAGCCATCATGTGAGTGTTCTTGGCCTCAAGTCGTTGGGCCCAGACAGGAGCATCCATGTCTACTGGTGGTGGTGGTGGCTGCTGCTGCTGCTGCTCCTCCTCAACCTGTAACTCCGCAGCTGGGATACAGTTGGCTTCAATATAAGCTCTAGTCATAGGTAGTGCAATGCGAACCCTGGGGTTCACCTCCACACCCCTAGATCTGCAGAGTGATGTGATGAGAGAAGGGAAGCCAAGTCTGATATTGGAGTTAGGAGTCCGACGTGCCACAGAAGAAACAAAGTCTGATATCTTCTGGGTGATGACCCGTGAGACATCGATAACGACGTCGGTGAGGATGGTGTAGATGAGGTGGGCCATGGGCATAACGACGTCTGACACATGCCCTGTAGGATGAATGTTGGCCAGTATCAGTACTGTCCACATCTGTGTTATGCTCCTCATGTCCTTTCTGTAGATCCTCGCAGCCTCCTGATGTGCATTCCTCTCAAAGGAATGCCCTAGTAGACAAAGCAGCTGGGCAGTCTCAATATCCAGGGGATCATTGCCATGAAGCCCCACATTCTCCATCCTCTCTGGGTATTGGCATTCCACGAGGTCCCTGTCCTCCTCTATGGGACATCCTAGAAGTGTGTTGATTGCGTCGCAATCAAACCTGATAACCTGTCCTCGAACATACGACTCCCTCCTAATGTTAACGACGTGGTCTCCAATGGTGTTAGCATAAAACTCCCTAACAATATCCGGGTCAAAGTGGTTGTCAGGGCGGCTGAGGCGGTCCCATCGCCTCCTATGAATCTCAGTTGAGAACTCCTCATACTCATCCTCCTCAAGGATGACTGGCCGCTCTAAGATAAACTTGCAATCAGCAATGTCAGTGTAGGCTTCAAAGGACTTAAGGTCCTTGAAGCGATGAAGGTCAAAATCAGGTTCCCTCTGGGGGGGTCTTCCTCTTGGCACCCCCTGTGCCTCTCCTAGAAGAACTAGCACCACTGACATTCTTTGTGTGAACCATCTGCAAAACAAAAGCAAATCAAAATTATTTATGCATCATAATATTTAATTGCTCATAATTATGAAATAAATGGCCAATTAATTTCAATAATTAGAGCAATCAATTAGTCAAAAAATTGTGCATAAAAATTTTGATTTTAAATATTACCCAATAATTGCCATTTAATTAATTAAGACATGCTAAAGTGATCAGTTAAAGCAAGTCCTAAACAATTCTAAACAGGCAAAGTGAGAATTAAACCCATGCTTAAAAATCATGTCATCAGTAACATGCAATAAGGCATAATTATTTATGTATGGGCATGCAAAAAATCAGAGCAATTCATTAATCATACATGCACCAACAAAATAATTTGCAGAAATTATTGAGCACTCAAAAACTACCACCTAAGCAAACAGGAATAACTCACAATGAGTCCTAACAACATGCAATCTATTTTTAAAGCACTATGAACAATTATAACTTTCCTAAAGGTTCCTAGAATCCTAAGTTTCATATCCTAAGGTTATGCTCAAATAAAAAATCAAAATTTCAATCGGTTAAAAAGAAAGAAAACGATAAAAACATACCTGGTATAAGCTCAAAAACTGAAAATGAAGGCTATATGAGTGAGAAAAGGCAAAGCAAAGGTTAGGAATATAAGAGAAAAGGCAAGGGAGAAAACGAAAGGAAGTTCGAAATGAACTCCCACGTTCAAAATTGGGATATAAATATCCCGCTTCCTGCGCTATACCCTGCGCTACAGCGCAGGGTGGAGCGTGTACTACTTCAGAAGATGAAGTGTGCCGCTGCGCTTCACCCTGCGCTGCAAAAGTCAGAGACTCCCATTTTTTATTTAATTTTGTGCTTCACCTGCGCTACAGCGCAGGTTAAAGCGCAGATCTACAGTATTTTATGTGCTTCTGCTACTCCTAATTGATTCCATGCATTCCTTTTAAATTTAGATCCTTCATGTTAACAATTTCCTAATTAAATAGGTAAATACTATAACCAAAAAATAAAAAAATGAAAATTAAAACTTACAAAGACCGGGTTGCCTCCTAGGAAGCGCTTGTTTAACGTCTTTTAGCTCAACGCCTAGTTACGCAACTTTCTTATGGTGGCCTCAAGTGGAGGATGATGTTTGACTCCATACCAGTTCTTCCTTTGAGCTCTCATCCTCCGTGCCAATTCATGACTCTTCCATCACTGTCACTATCTTCCTCAATATCAGATGTTGATCTTCTTCTTCTCTTAAATTGGAATTCCCAAGTTGACTCTAAATGCTTTACTCTCATCCTAGGCTTCCTTAGAAATTCGGAGCCTGGCAGCTTTGTTGAATTTTTGGAAATAGCATCAGTTTGTTGTAACTTGGGTAATCCCCTGTCAATATGAAACACAATGGTTTCATCTTTTGAGCTCAATTCATATTTCCCTCGATCAACATCAATGATCATCTTAGCAGCTTTCATGAAAGGTCTTCCTAAAATTAGGGGGACTTCACTATCCTCCTCTTCTGTTTCTGCAATGTAGAAATCTACAACATATGCAAATTTATCCACTTTGATTTGAATATCCTCTACTATCCCATGAAGGCTTTGAGCAGATTTATTTGCAAGAAGTAATCTCACATTTGCAGGCTTGACCTTCACATTACTCAACTTGTTAAAATACGATAGCGACATCAAATTGATGCTCGCTCCAAGATCTAATAAAGCATGAGTAGAGGGTAGATTACCAATAGAGATGGGTATAGTAAACCTACCTGGGTCAAGTGACTTACATGTAACAAGGACCTTTTCTTCATGATGTTCCTCCTTTTGTTGTGCTGCTTTTTCTTCATCTTGATGAACAACTTCCTCTTGAAGCAATTGTTCTTCAAAGATGATCTCTTCTTCCTCATCAGGTTCCTCCTCCTCTGACTTATTGCCATCAGTAGCAACCAAGTTGCATTATTCCTTTGGATTGGTTTGGGTCACAGCTGAGAAGTGTTGCTGCTTGTGCTCTTCCATCTCATTTGCTAACTGTCCCACTTGGTTCTCTAGAGTCTTGGTTGATGCATCAGTGGTTTTCTTGAATCCATTAAATCCTTGCACAAGGTCATCAATCTTACTTTCCAAAGTATTCAATTTATCATATGTTGAAGGCTGTTGTTGGTAAGGTGGTTGTCTTGCTCCTCCATTCTGACTCCAACCTGAGTTGGTTTGGTTATTTCTCCAACCTTGTGAGTACTGGTTATTGTTGTTTTTGGAGTAATTACCTTGCCTTCCCTGGTTACCCATATAGTTGACTTGCTCTGGTTGTATTCCTCGGTTAGCACATTGACCATTTAAATGGTCACCTCCACAGAAATCACAAATCAATGGTTGGGCTTGGATGGGTTGTGAGTGGACAGCTTTGAGTTGTTGAGGGAGTGCCTTTAACGTCTATGTGAGTGCTTCTAGTTGAAGTTTAATGAGCTTGTTTTCAGCTAACAAAGCATCAATCTGATTGAGTTCCAGCATCCCTTTCTTTGGTAATTGCGCGAGCTGTCTTCCACTTTGAGTTTGTTGATCGTTCTGGGCAAAGTTGTTAATGATCTCTAGTGCTTGATCAAATTCTGCGGATAAGATCGTTCCTCCTGCTGCAACATCTATGAATGATTTGGAGTCTGATCGAAGTCCCTTCCAGAATATATTAAGTTGGGCTATGTCTTCATAGCCATGATTGGGACACTTGCGCAGCATAGATTTGAATCTTTCCCAAGCTTCACAAAGTGGCTCATCAATCCCTTGTCTGAATGTAGAAATATCTGCTTTGGCTTCAATCTGCTTCCCTGGTGGGAAGAATCTTGTGAAGAATTTCTCCTCAACCATACCCCAATTGGTTAGGCTTTGATTTGGGTGTGATTGCAGCCATTCCTTAGCTTTACCTATCAAAG
This sequence comes from Sesbania bispinosa, assembly GCA_026901365.1. Taxonomy (NCBI): domain Eukaryota; kingdom Viridiplantae; phylum Streptophyta; class Magnoliopsida; order Fabales; family Fabaceae; genus Sesbania; species Sesbania bispinosa. The sequence goes on along the minus strand of QLOH01000473.1, from coordinate 101,551 downwards.
AGAAAGGAAACAAGCGTAAGTAAACAAATTCTAAATTACCTTCCTCGAATCCCATAGTACCAATCATTTCATAAAAGTTAGAGAGATGAGTATTTGGATTTTCATGATCCAATCCAACGAATTGATGTGCACTAATGAGGTTGAGGTGTGCAGTCTTCAACTCCAAAGTTCTCGCGTTTGGTGGTAACACAATGCTTGAGAAGTGACGTGGTCCTTGATGAGAGATGTAATCTCCTAGACTTCTTCTTGGAGCTTCCTCTGCCATGTTTTTGGGTTCTTCAACAATTATTCTCCTTCTTCTCCTTCTCGAGTTCCTACCTTTGTTCCTTTGCCACGTCCTTTCTATTTCCGGGTCGAACTGCAATTGATTGGGGGACGTTGACCTATCAGAAGCATAAACAAGAAACTTTGAAAAAGGTAAGTGTTGACGAGAATTAATAATAATAGAAAAACAATAAATTTCCTAAGATAGTAATAGGTCCTAAAAAATAATAAGAAGAATAAATAGAAGAAATACTAAAGAAAAAAAAACAAATAAACAAAATCCTAAGATTATTAAAAACTTGATAACTAGACCGCCATGATATACACGAATTGGAAACTGTTCCCCGGCAACGGTGCCAAAAATACTTGATGGGTTTCTGACAAGCGAACCAAAAATCCAGTAGTATAATAGTAAGAGAGTTATCGTATCCATAGGGAACGGTCAATTCGCGTATAGTTGTGATCTATTTATCAAGAAAACAAAACAGATTTATAAGAATATTGTTGTTCGAAAAACGTAAATAGCAAATTAATAATCAATTGAATTTAGAAAGGAAGAGTTAGAGACACTTTACTTGGATTAGGATTGAACTTCATATCATCACACCCTTTGTGCATGTAAAAACTATTTATTATTTTAGGTTTACTCTATAATACTGTAGACAAACTATATTGCTAAGACCCCGAGTTACCAGCGGCCTCACACACTCAAAGGTAATCCATGCGGGCTCTCCCAGGCGACAGACTTACCCTCGGCTTATTTTGCTTTCTTTTATTCCGTTTGTAAAAGAACTAGTTGATAAACGAGGCCTAAAGCTACAGACGCACCTTCATTAGAGTACTGTCACTACCCATCACTCATTAGATACATCCTTGCGTCGAATCCTGGATTGACAATCAACTAACTTTGTTATCGGTTTATTAATACCATGCTTATTGTTTAGATACCCTTCATTATGATACTCACACTATCCATCAATCATTAGTAACACCTATGGTTTAGTCAGTGGTTAACCGAGTATTCTTATTCACTCAGAGAATGGGTTTCTTCAGAATCTGCTCCCCCATCCTCAATCCTAGTCGAAACTAGCCTATAACTCTGGCGCAAGCGCGAAAGTTAGGAATTAAGCACATAATAAGATTACCAATATTATAGACAGAGAGCTCAGGAAATAATAATATAGAGTTTACATACACTTGGGGATAGAATCAATTACATCCAATCCTAATGGAGAGTTAACTACACAAGGTAGCCATACAAACCACTGAAGATGTTGTCACCATCTTCAATCCTTGTGAAGCGCTCCTCCTCTCCTACTCTAAAATTAGCTCTGGTGCATTATCACTGAAATATGACTGAATTACAATAATTGTGCACACTTGATCTGGTGCAAGAGGTTCCTATTTATAGGCTAAGGAAAGACGAAGAAAATTGGGGAGAAATCTATCTAAAAATGGCAATAGGACAAGAATCAGCGTGTCCTGTGCTCAAAGTTGCGCTACAGCGCAGGATCCAGAGAGCTGCGCTTCACCCTGCGTGCAGCGCAGGATGCGTCCTGCAGCTCCAACTTTCTCTTTTTAATTTTGATCTCTCCCCGAGACTGGTTTTGGCTGATTTGTCTTTCCTTGTTTCCCTTTTCTTGATGAAATCCTTGCATTTATTGAGCATCTTTGACTTATTTTGGAAGGTTGTCTGCAGAATCCTTGTTTGATTGGCAGTGATCTCTTCATTAATTGCTTCAAATCTTCTTTAAATCTTTATTAAATGTCTTCAATCAACTTCAAATCCTGCAGATATCACCCTCATTTAATGTTATCTTTCCTTCAAATCAAATCCTTGCAATATCCTGCAAAAATCAGCAATATTTCTATCAAAATAGCATCAAATTCAAATTTAAGATTAATAAATACAATTTATCTAATATTTAATAAAAAGGGATAAAACTGGGGCAAAATTACCATTTTGTCCTTGATAAGTGAACTAAAAAGTGCTCTAATTTATCATGTAATTTTCACTTATCAACCCGTTACCTCGAGATAGAGCTCGGTTTTTAGGGTGTAATTTGGCGAAAACTCGGAGATTTAATGAAGTCGACACGTTACCCCTAGATATAGTTCGGTTTTTAGGGTGTAATTTGGCGAAAACTCGGAGATTTGATGAAGTCGACCCGTTACCACCCCGAGATAGAGCTCGATTTTTAGGGTGTAATTTGGTGAAAACTCGGAGATTTAATGAAGTCGACCCGTTACCTCGAGAAAGAGCTCAGTTTTTAGGGTGTAATTTGGAGAAAACTCGGATATTTAATGAAGTCGACCCGTTACCCCGAGATAGAGCTCGGTTTTTAAGGTGTATTTTGGCGAAAGAGAGGAAGACACTACTACATGATTCTCCAATAATTTTATTTGTGGTTTATAGTCATAGTTATGCCTCGTTAAAACCTTCCGGCGAAAACCCTCCTTAGGGAAAAACACCGAGTAAGGAAAAAGAGTACAGTAACTGACTTTTATTACATGTATGTTATCTAAAATAAAAACGGAGGTGAGTTGCATTCCAAGACCTCGGTACTTCTTTCCCACTCAGTTTTTCCAACTGTTAAGCGCCCTTGCCGATTTCTGTTTTGATTCTGAATGGCCCTTCCCAATTAGGTCCAAGTTTTCCATCTTTTGAATCTCTCCTTGGTTGTTCGATCCTTCTAAGCACCAAGTCGCCCTGTTTGAATTTTCTTGGAAATATCTTGCTGCTGTATCTTTTTGCTATCCTGGATTTGCATGCCTGCTCTGCTATGTGTGCTTTCATCCGGGTTTCTTCCGTTAAGTCTAAGTTGACAAGAATTTCTTTGTTTGATTGATCAGGTCGAAAGTGCTGAGTCCGGAGGGAGTTGAGGTCTATCTCTATTGGGATTACTGCATCCGATCCATATGTCAATCTGAAAGGGGTTTCTTTCGTGGTTGACTGAGGTGTCATGTGGTAAGCCCAAAGAATTGCTGGAAGTTCCTCTGCCCATAATCCTTTTGCATTTCCTAACTTCTTTTTCAATCCTGTTAGGATGACCTTGTTTGTTGCTTCTGACTGTCCATTTGATTGGGGATGTTCTACTGAGGCTTCTACATGTCTGATATTGTAAGTGTTGCATAATTCGTTGAAGGTCCGACAGTCGAATTGTTTCCCATTATCTGAAATAATAGTATTTGGAATCCCATGTCGGCATATTATATTTTTCCATGTAAATTTCTTAATTTTTTCTGCCGAGATAGTTGTGACAGGTTCTGCTTCTATCCATTTGGTGAAGTAATCAATTGCAACTATCACGAATTTCAACTGTCCTGGAGCCAGGGGAATGGGCCGAGTATATCAATCCCCCAAATAGAAAATGGCCAAGGAGAAAAGATGTGGTGCAATTGTTCTGGGTTCGTGTGGTGTATTGACGCGAACTTTTGGCAAGCGTCACACTTCTTCACGAATTGTTGACAATCAGACCTTAAGGTCGGCCAATAAAATTCGGCTCTTAACATTTTAGCAGCTAAAGATCTTCCTCCTATATGACTTGCACATACTCCGCCGTGAACTTCTTTCATAATATGAGTAGTCAAAGCTTCTGGAACGCATTTAAGCAAGGGCGAGGAAAAACCCCTACTGTATAATTCATTACTAATCATTGTATAAAAACTGACCTGATGGAGAAGTTTTCGTGCTTCTTTTTTATCTTCAGGCAGAGATCCTTGGGAGAGATAGTTAACATAGGGATCCATCCAAGAACCAGTGTATGAAATGGCAAAAATTTCTTGTCGGTCAACTGTTGGTTGGGATAAGGTCTCTTGGATGAGCGTCTTGTTGCTTCTCGTTCTTTTAGTGCTGGCTAGTTTGGCCAACAAGTCGGCTCTCAGATTTTGTTCTCTGGTGATATGTTTGATTTTGAAGTCTGCAAATCCTTATTGGAAAGCAAGATGTCTCTAGTCTGATATTCACCGTTGACTTGTGAAGTTACAAGTTGAGAGTCGTTGAACACTTCTATTTTCTGGACTCCGACCTCCTTTGCCAGCAGGAGCCTTGCAATTAGGGCTTCATATTCAGCTTGATTATTACTGGTTTTGAACTAAAATCGGAGTGATTGTTCAAGGATGATTTCATTTGGCCCTTCAAGAATTATTCATGCTCCGCTCCCTTTCATGTTAGATGACCCATCCACGTAAAGTATCCATTCTTCTGAGTTATTTGTTTTATCTTGAGTCGATACTTCTGAAGGTGTCAATTCGACCAGGAAATCTGCTAGAATTTGAGATTTGATGGGTCCTCTCAGTTGATATTGGATGTCAAATTCTGAAAGCTCCACCGACCATTTGATCATTCTACCAGCTAGTTCTGGTTTTTTCAATATTTGTCGAATCGGTTGATCAGTCAAAACAATTACTGTGTGAGTTTGAAAATATGGCCTTAATCTCCTAGCTGCCATGATAAGGGATAAAATGACCTTCTCGATCCTTTGATATCTGAGTTCGGGACCTTGGAGAGCTCTACTGACAAAATAAATTGGGTGTTGTCCATCTAGAAACTCTTGTACCAAAACAACAGATATTGCCTGGTCATTAACAGATAAATAAAGCAATAACTCCTTACCTGGTTTGGGTCTCCTCAAGATTGGTGGGGAATACAGATAGGTTTTAATATCTCCAAATGTCTTCTGACATTCATTCGTCCATTGGAACTTTTCTCCCTTCTTTATTATCTGGAAGAGAGGTCTGAGTCGTTCTCTCAACTTTGGTAGGAACCTTGCTAGTGCAACAATTTTTCCTGCTAGCCTCTGAACTTCTTTGGTTGTGGTCGGGTTTCGCATGCTGATAATGGCTTGACATTTTTTTGGATTAGCTTCAATGCCTCTTTCAATTAACATGAAGCCTAGGAATTTCCCTGACTGAACGGCGAATGAACACTTTTCAGGATTTAATCTCATGTTGTATTTATGAAGCTGGCTAAATATCTCCTGATGGTCGGCTACATGGTCACCATGAGTTGTTGTTTTAGCCACCATATCGTCTCTGTAGACTTCAATGTTTCTTCCGATTTGGTAAACAAATACTTTATCCATCAAACGTTGATAAGTAGCACCAACGGTTTTTAATCCAAACAACATTACCTTGTAACAATAATTCGTGTTATCCGTAATAAATGTCGTTTTATCTTCATCTGCCGGGTTCATCCGTATCTGATTGTAACCAAAATATGCATCCATGATACTCAAAAATTGGTATCCAGATGCTCCATCAACGAGCCGATCAACACTTGGGAGAGGATATGCGTCTTTTGGGCATGCTTTATTGAGGTCGGTAAAATCGGTGCACATTCGCCATTTGCCGCTTGATTTTTTTACCATAACTACATTGGCTAACCAAGTCGTGTATTCAATTTCCCTGATAAAGCCAGCGTGTAACAATTTTTTCGAATCTTCTATGGCTCCTATCCTTCTTTCTTCACCCAACTTTCGTTTTTTCTGAGCTATTGGTCGGGTGTGTGGATTAATCATCAACTTATGACAGATAAAATCAGGATCAATCCCTGGCATGTCTGCTGGAGTCCAGGAAAATAGATCAGAATTGCTTCTAAGTAGCTGTATCATCCTTTCTTCCAGTTCTTGAGGTATTTTAGTACTGATTCTAGTTGTCTGAAATGGCTCTACTCCTATCTGGATAGTCCTCAAGTCTCCTGTTGGCTGAGGTTTGTGCTCGATGAAGTCTTCTCGTGGGTCGAGTTCTGTAACATGTATGCTCAAAGAATCTTTGTTGGGTTTTACCTCATTGCTGCTTTTTGTAAGCTTGAGGCTGTTTGTATAACATCTCCGTGCATCATCTTGTTCTGCTTTTACAATCCCTATTCTTTCATGGTCAACAGGAAACTTCATTGTTAAATGAGGGGTCGAGATGACCGCCCCTAAAGCATTTAGGGTAGGTCTCCCGATGATCAAGTTATAGGATTTAATTGCATTTACCAATAAAAATTTAACATTTACTGTTTTAAATACTCCCTGAGATCCAAAAGTGGCACGAAGGTTCAGATAACCTCTTACCTCCACCTGTTCTCCGGAGAACCCGACAAGGTTGCCTTCAAAAGGTCGGATTGTATCTGTAGGTAATGCAAGTTTTTCATAAGTATTCCAGAATAAAATGTCTGTAGAGCTTCCATGGTCGATCAATGCTCGCTTAACCTTGCAACCTTCTATGTTAACCGAGATCACCATGGGGTCATCTTGGTTGAAATCTTTCATTCCATGAATATCTTCATCGGAAAAAGTAATGACAGGGGAATTATTTAAAGGACTTACATTACCGTTCGTATTAACTGAGTATATGGTCCACAAATGCCTTTTTCTTGTTGAACTTGTTGTTCCTCCTCCTGCGAAACCTCCCGAGATAGTGTGAATAGATCTTGCTCGTCTCCTGGGAGTGCCTGGTCCAGGGTCTTGTTCATCACCTTCGTCCCTCGTTCTTCATCAGTAATTATCATGTCGAGTTGTGTCTCGTTTATCTCTTGATTGTCTTCCGCCGTACACATAACGACTGAGATGGCCTAATTTGATTAATTGCTCAATTTGGTTTTTTAGCGTCCAACAGTCTTCTGTATCATGGCCAAATGCCCTGTGAAACTCACATCGTTTTGTCTTGTCTATTCCTTCCGGGACATGTTTTGGTGGCGGAGGTAAATCTATGATTCTTGAGTTGTAGACTTCTAGAAGCAACTGCTCCCTTCGGACGTTGAGTGGTGTAAAGTGAGTAAAGGTCGATCCAGGACATGGGGGTCTCATTTCCTTCCTCTCTTTCCTTGAATGATCTTTGTGGACTGGATAAGCTGCTTGCTGTTGCGCATAAGTATTTGGAATGGTATCATTTGACACTCCTTTAACTGTCTTAGATAACATGGCTCTTAAACACCTTTTTGCAACTGCTGCTTCTTCGGCGTCGATTTGTCCGAAAGCTTTCTTCCTGAAATCGGCCAAGTCGACGGGTTTTGACTTGGCCAACTCGTCTGCAAATTGTCCTTCCTTGAGCCCATTAATTATGGCTCTGAGATGAATCTTCGGATCTAGTTCCTTTACTTGCATAGCTTCTTTGTTAAACCTGTTAATATAGTCTTTGAGTGGTTCTTCATCTCCTTGGAAAATACTGAATATGCTATCTTCCGTCTTCCTAAATGGACAACTTGATGAGAATTGGTTTAAAAAAGCGGTGCTGAACTCTCCGAAATCGTGAACTGACTTCGGAGCTAAGGTCGAGTACCATTGTTGCGTTGGTCCTGAAAATGTGCCTGGAAGTATCTTACAAAAATTTGGGTCAGTAGCACATGTTGTTCACATCACAGTGTGAAATTTACTCAAACGTGAATTGGGATCAGAGGTCCCATCATATTTTGGCAACGATACAAATATTATAAAATCAGAAAAGGGATGGAAAAACTTATCCGTATTTTGTCCATTCTGGACCGGTTGTCTAGAATTTGTTGTCTTCCTAGTTCCTGAAGAACTTGAGCTCTCCTCATGTGTGTCTTTCGTCCCTTCTGTCTTTGCATTTTGCAATTCTGTGATTTGTTCTTGCATTTTCCTGTTTTCTTCCTGGACTCTTTCATTTTCTCTACGGAGTTGTTCCATCTGCTAAACAAGTTCTTGTAATGTTGAAGCTTCTTCGTCATCGTTGTTTGTCCTGGTTCTTACTACCATTTTCGCTTAAGAAAACTTTTGGTGCTCTGGGAAAGTTTTACCATAGTTCCACGGTGGGCGCCAGATGTTCTTACAAGGATCAAACTGACTCTATAGAGATGACATAGGATCCTACAGAGCCATAGTTCAACCTCTGTTGGGGGTGGGGTTAAGAACGTATCTTGTTTGTTGGTGTAGCTTCCCTTTTATAGCCATGGTTGATATCTTGTCAGTCGAGTGATCTTCTCCATCAACCGTGATCTCTTCTCTAGCTCTTTAAGATCTTTCCTTTTTCGTACTAGTTTGTCCCCTGTGATTGACGTGATTGACCCTAATTACTGTGTTTACCTTAAATGCTTGTCTGTTCAACGCACGTGGACCTCATGATGCAACAGTGGTGGAAGACGACTCAAAGCCGATCTCTTTGTTATACCCAAAGAAGTTGGCCTAGTACGGTACACAGTCCCGCAAGCTGCAAGCTTTGTGAAGCGAAGCAGATTCTAATGTGTGTAAAGAGATCGGCTTGGTACGGTACAGAATTCATTTGATCATATTTTATTTTATTTCATCATATTTTAAATAATCCAAATAATAAAACTTTTAATAACTTCATTTCATTCCCTTCCATGCTATCTCATTTTACCTATTCAAACATAATCAAATAATTATTCATTTTATAGGGGTTAAATTAATATTAAAATACCAACGATTTGATTTAAGTGGTACTTAATTGATTCATTTTAAGTAAGGTCTCAGATTTTAGTTTTCTGTATGAAAAAAAAAATCCTCGTTGAGAAAGCTAACCCCACCATAATATAAATGCAGAACAAAATTGCTTTTCATGGAGGATACACGTGGTCTAATCCAAAAACATTCCAGTATATTAAAATGAACTAAATTAATCAATAAAGTCCATATTTTAAAGATAAAAAGTAATTGCTCCCAAATCTACAAAAACCAAAATTGTTCTGCATTGAATGATCTTTGTGGACTGGATAAGCTGCTTGTTGTTGCGCATAAGTATTTGGAATGGTATCATTTGACACTCCTTTAAATGTCTTAGATAACATTGCTCTTAAACACCTTTTTGCAACTGCTGCTTCTTCGGCGTCGATTTGTCCGGAAGCTTTCTTCCTGAAATCGGCCAAGTCGACGGGTTTTGACTTGGCCAACTCGTCTGCAAATTGTCCTTCCTTGAGCCCATTAATTATGGCTCTGAGATGAATCTTCGGATCTACTTCCTTTACTTGCATAGCTTCTTTGTTAAACCTGTTAATATAGTCTTTGAGTGGTTCTTCATCTCCTTGGAAAATACTGAATATGCTATCTTCCGTCTTCCTAAACGGACAACTTGATGAGAATTGGTTTAAAAAAGCGGTGCTGAACTCTCCGAAATCGTGAACTGACTTCGGAGCTAAGGTCGAGTACCATTGTTGCGTTGGTCCTGAAAATGTGCCTGGAAGTATCTTACACAAAATTGGGTCAGTAGCACATGTTGTTCACATCACAGTGTGAAATTTACTCAAACGTGAATTGGGATCAAAGGTCCCATCATATTTTGGCAACGATACAAATATTATAAAATCAGAAAAGGGATGGAAAAACTTATCCGTATTTTGTCCATTCTGGACCGGTTGTCTAGAATTTGTTGTCTTCCTAGTTCCTGAAGAACTTGAGCTCTCCTCATGTGTGTCTTTCGTCCCTTCTGTCTTTGCATTTTGCAATTCTGTGATTTGTTCTTGCATTTTCCTGTTTTCTTCCTGGACTCTTTCATTTTCTCTACGGAGTTGTTCCATCTGCTGAACAAGTTCTTGTAGTGTTGAAGCTTCTTCGTCATCGTTGTTTGTCCTGGTTCTTACTACCATTTTCGCTTAAGAAAACTTTTGGTGCTCTGGGAAAGTTTTACCATAGTTCCACGGTGGGCGTCAGATGTTCTTACAAGGATCAAACTGACTCTATAGAGATGACATAGGATCCTACAGAGCCATAGTTCAACCTCTGTTGGGGGTGGGGTTAAGAACGTATCTTGTTTGTTGGTGCAGCTTCCCTTTTATAGCCATGGTTGATATCTTGTCAGTCGAGTGATCTTCTCCATCAACCGTGATCTCTTCTCTAGCTCTTTAAGATCTTTCCTTTTTCGTACTAGTTTGTCCCCTGTGATTGACGTGATTGACCCTAATTATTGTGTTTACCTTAAATACTTGTCTGTTCAATGCACGTGGACCTCATGATGCAACAGTGGTGGAAGACGACTCAAAGCCGATCTCTTTGTTATACCCAAAGAAGTTGGCCTAGTACGGTACACAGTCCCGCAAGCTGCAAGCTTTATGAAGCGAAGCAGATTCTAATGTGTGTAAAGAGATCGGCTTGGTACGGTACAGAATTCATTTGATCATATTTTATTTTATTTCATCATATTTTAAATAATCCAAATAATAAAACTTTTAATAACTTCATTTCATTCCCTTCCATGCTATCTCATTTTACCTATTCAAACATAATCAAATAATTATTCATTTTATAGGGGTTAAATTAATATTAAAATACCAACGATTTGATTTAAGTGGTACTTAATTGATTCATTTTAAGTAAGGTCTCAGATTTTAGTTTTCTGTATGAAAAAAAAAATCCTCGTTGAGAAAGCTAACCCCACCATAATATAAATGCAGAACAAAATTGCTTTTCATGGAGGATACACGTGGTCTAATCCAAAAACATTCCAGTACATTAAAATGAACTAAATTAATCGATAAAGTCCATATTTTAAAGATAAAAAATAATTGCTCCCAAATCTACAAAAACCAAAATTGTGTGCTGCTGGATATTGCGTTCGATCATAAGAGATGTGCTGTGACGAAATTTCCTTATTCATCAATGCAGATGAGGTCTGCATTTTTGGATGATTGAAGTTCATTAAGCATTGACTCCTTCTCAACAACCATTCATTACCTTTATCTATTGCTTTTCACCAACCATATGCGGCCCTCCATCCCAATCCTGACAAGTGTGCTCTTCTAGCACCAATTATGACTAATCCATAAGACATGGGCCTCACTTTCTATAATTTGTCCCCTGAAATGTAATAAAAGGATCATTTTAGAAAGAAAAGTAAAAGATTATATCTAATACGGTTTTTCTAACATGTGCAATCTTGCACAGGATAATAAATCAAGAGTGGAAAAGTTTTATTAGAAATTGCAACTTTTAATATTACCAATGCATTGAATATTGTGGTAGTTACAATTTCCAATAAAACATTTCTTCTTTTAATTTATTATCCTATGCAAGGGTTGCACTTGTTAGAAAAACATTATCTAATAATAGGAAATAACAATTGAACTCCTAATTATATAGGTATGTATGGATACAAAATTATGATATTATTTTAATCTTAATCATTCACTTTGTAATTAATAATTATAATTCTATTTTTTTCTTTAAATTAATTCTGTGACTATTTAGTTTACAGTTGAATAAAAATAATCCTAAAATTAATGATTAAAAATAAATTATATTAAATAAAAATAATTTAAAATTAATTTTATAAAATTAATTATACACGGTAAGATTGATAACTAAACAAATACTTAGTCAAAAGAATAGTTAAATCTCATTGTCTACATGTTTTTGCGGCAAAACAGGGTATTGGAAGCAAAACTTGATACAAGGAGTGTTACCAACATACTCTCTAACATACTCTTTCCAACACACTTCATGTGATTGGCTAAAAGTCACATGGGTCCTATCACATTGAGAGTGAGACTCACATAATTTGGTGGGACCCATATGAATTTTAACCAATCACATGAAGTGTGATGGAAAGAGTGTTTTAAAGAGAGAGTTGCTATTTAAAAGTTATACTATTTTTAAAAAAAATTATAATTTTATTGATAAAAGAGAAATAAAGGGGAAAAATGAGAGAGGAATCTGTAATAAAATGGTGATACGAAGAAAAGATATAAAAAAATTACATAAATTACTGTATACTTTTTATTGTATTGAATATATTATGTGTTGATAAAATTGATTCACTTTTTAATGCCTATTATGTTTTTGTGTTCCTTCGTCCCTATCCTGTCCGAAAGCCACATCAGCTCATCACATCAACACACAGTGTTTGGACTTTGACATTTTTTGTTTTCGGCTTGAGTCCTCAGATCCATGCTCCCCCTCTGATTAATTGGTGAAGTAGCATATATATATATATATATATATATATATATATATATAAATATTACCTTTGATAACAGGTTCAGGCTGTTAGTTTTTTTTTGAAAGATTTTAAAATTGTAAAAGTAACCTACAATTCTTAAATATTGTGCATGATCCCCAAATTAAGCCTTCTTCCTTCTAAGTACTTCATCCCTAACCTCACCTTTCATCGCTTCATCCGGTGAACTTTGTTCTCTTCATGGAATCAAAACCCACAACCAAGCCCTCTTTGCTCCCTCTCCAAGGTCACTGAATTCACCAAGGTCTCTAGCGAGAACTGCCAATTACTTGCGAACTTCCCCGACTTTGACTTCTCCATCGTCCATGCTCTTACTGGAATCATCTCACAAATCGACGCGTCGGAAAACGCGATCAAGGTTCTTGATTCGGTTCTTCAAGGAAGTGAAAAAGTAACTGTCGCAGAGCAAGAGAATCAGACGGTCGATTCTCGATGATCGTGAAGAATGCTTTGGTTTGTTCATCTCTGTTTTGAAAAAAGAATCTATGGAATTGAAGATTTGAGCAATCAAGGTTTTGGTGTTTTTCGCTTGCAATTTTGAATCGAAGAGGGAGATTGTTGAAACGCAAGATCTGTTGTCGTTGCTGACGAGCCTTACAAAGAATGGTGAAGACGACGCCTCGCGATGAGCACGCCAAAGACAGGGGCACACGGCGGTTGGGGTGGTGCAGCGGCAGGGACATGGTAGCTCCAACGTGGTTCCGACTACGCGCGCGACAGAGGAGGATGCACTTCCTGTAGCGCTATGATGGTTAACGGACTGCAAGTGTGGTGGGCCAATACTGTAACAACGAGCTTCAATGGTGCTACGATTTTTAGCATCTCAGTAGGGGTGTTGTGGATGCATTGTAGCAAGAATAGTTAATCTTTGAAACCTGTGTTAGCAAATTGAACTTCCCTTTATAATAAAACTGGCAACTTGTTGAATAAATTCAATCCGGACCATTCAAATAAAAAACAATATATCTACCAGATATTATTCACTTGTGTATAGTTGCACAAATTTTTCACTTGTGCACCTTAGAATGCAACTATACATATTATAAACTGCATTTCCAAATTTCTTAGATATGCTTGGTTGTTATATCATGAATGACCATGACTATATCCATCCACGACATTATTTGCTGCTTCAATTGAATAGAACCACATGTTATCGTCAACGTCAAGTTCAAGTATGCATATATGAATGGAATCACGATTCCTACACACTTCTTCATGTACACATGGACAAACATAGGGATTTTTTTTTTTGACGTAAAAGACATGAGTTCCATTAAAAAGAAGGTCCCTGAAAAATAGCCAGAGACACAACCAAGGAAATACAGTTAGGAGTTTCTTCAACCCAAATAAGATTTGGATTGGAACAAGCAAATTTAGCTAAATAATGAGCTGCCTTATTATAGGCTCTTATTGCATGATTAAATTCTAAAAATAAAAAATTGTTCCTAAGTAAACATAGGGATAGATATAGAGAAAGTAAGTATTTCCATCCCACATCTCTCAACAATTTCATAAATAAATATTTTATAATTTTTGTTATACTATTATATTATTTTCATTATATTAAACAATTTAATCACATTTTATCTTCATCTCAATGACTTTAAAAAAAATTTAAATAAAATTTACAATCCATTTATCAATCAATTGAACATTACATAATAAATATTTTCTATTTTAAATATTAAGCATAGGTGCTTCTAATGGTACTTCTACAAGTATTGGTGCTAAAATAAGCTAAGAATCGAAAAGTGTCGATGCTCCATTGCACAAATATTCGTAACATTGATGTTTAAATAGTTAAGATCCATCTAAGCATAAGCATAGCCGGTAAAATGGGCTAGCCTGACCGGGTCGGCCCGTAAAAGCCCGTAAAAACGTAGGCTTCGGGCACCTATTTTAGAAGCCCGAATAACTTCCGGGCTTTTTAGCCCAGCCTGATAAAGCCTTGTATCCACAAAAACCCACAAAAGGTCGGGTAGCCCGCCAAAAAAAACCGGGCTACCCGCAAAAGGATAGGGCTCGAGCACCTATTTTAAAAGCCCGAATAACTTCCGGGCTTTTTAGCCCAGCCCGATAAAGTTTGCTACCCACACCAAGTCGGGCCGGGTAGCCCGAATTGCCACCTATAAGCATAAGCACTGCTGATGGCCTAATAAATAATTCATTTTCACGCGACCACTCCTTACAATTTTTTAATCATTTTTTTGAACTAGCTTATATAAGATCCTGAAAATAATTACTGCAACAGTAGTTATATTTTAAGAACCCCCGACATTAATAGCTAAGATCCCTTAATTTAAGCACCTTCTAATAGATGAAGAAACTATTAGGATGCGTACCAATCATTATTCATACTAGCGGAAAGACAGACACTTCGGATTTCATATTTTTATGATCCATCTTCCTTTTTTTCATCTTTTTATGTTGAAGTCTCTTCTTTCTTTCTACATTTTTAGGTAGTTATTATTTTTATTGGGTGGCTATTTTAGAAAAGTCAGGGACGGAATTTTAAGTCATTGTAAAAGTCGAGAATAAAGCACTAATTTACTCTTTTTTTTTTTCATCACCCTATCAAATGTCATTTATTTCTCTCTGAGTGTCTACGTACCTCGGTTAGGGTGTCTATGTAACATTTTCCAAATAAAAGTTGCACAAATACTGACATAAAAATGTGTATAACTAAAATACATTTTAATGAATAAAATTAGTTGTATATATTATAATAAACTATGTTGTTTATTTTTTATCTCTAAATTTTAACTATGATAATAACTTAATAAGTTAAAAAAACTTAATTAAGGGTATTCTAAGTTGCACAAATTTAAATTTATGCAGCTTTACACAAGTGATGTAAATATGTTGTATTGGGTTTTGAAGGTGACCAATTTATTATTATTTTTTAAAAGATTTGAGTATTGGAAATATAGCCCACAAATAATTAATATTTGACAAATTGGCCCTATTTTTCTTTCGTGTGTGGGTCATCATCAATTTTAAACTCAAGGGTTTTTCCTTAATTTTTCCTACTCGTCATAGGATGTTTGTTCATAGTGTGATTTTGTGAGTGATCCACTTCGTTTCTCATTTTTCTATTAGAAACCCAAAGCTTTGCTAGGAAGTCCCATGTCAATTAGGGCCGGCAAATAAGTCCATTTGTCCATTAACCGTCCAATCCATCCATAAAAAACTTAATCCAGTCCATCCAGTTTTTTCAAAAAAATAATCTGGATAGGATTGGATGGACATAGGGATGTCAAAAAAATCTGCACTCGCGTATATCCGTGGATATACCCGCAGTGGGTACCCGCATATTTATTAAATGGGTAGGGACGAATATTATACTATTCGCCCCGCGGGTACCCGCATACTCATTAAAATATATTTTTCTATTAAATATAGTTGAATATTATGATTTTTTTATTATTTTATGATGAGATATAATTTATTTTATATTATTTTTTGATGATATTCTTAATATATTAACATGTAATGGTATTATATAATGCTTATTTATATATATAGTATGATATTATAATATATTATAAAACATTTCCTCTCTTTCTCTTTATAAAATTTAAATTTTTAAACATTAATGGATACCCGTGATTACCTGCGGATACTCGTTACCTGCACGGGTACCCGTTAATTTTAACGGGTATGTATACGGGTAGGCACTACCCGCTCCCGTCTCGCCCCGTTGACATCCCTAGATGGACAAGTTCAAATAAATGGATGGATGACAACTCTTTATTTTAAAAATCCAACGGACCACTTTAATTAAAACTCTAAAATCCAGTGGATAATTTTGCACGCTGATTAATTAATCCCACCGTATACATGCCGATCTCATTTAGCTGACATTAATTGATTGAGAACTGGTTCCCTAGTGTTGACATTAATTGATCTCATTTATGCCGATCTCATTTACACCATATACCATATTTATAACAATTCCAACAATTCTTTCAATCATTTTTAGATAAGACTCTGTATCTAATTTAAGGTCTTTTGATTAATTCTTAGAGTTTAAATTTATGTAATGTTACGGCTAGGGGTGGAAACAGGCCAGACCAGGCCAGGCTTTGGCAGGCCTGAGCCTGGCCTGTTACCTGTTACATGCCTTTTTGTAAGGCCTTGGCCTGACCTGTGAAAAAGTCTGGCCTGACCTGTAAGCCTGTTTAAAAGTCTGTTTTATAACAAGGCCTACAAACAGGCCAACGGGCCTATAAGCCTATGCAGGCCAGCAGACCTTTTAAGCAGTTTTTTTATATAATTAATTTAATATTATTCTAATTTTTTACTATATTATAAATTTTTTAATTATATTTATAGTTATTTATATAATTTATTTAATATATTATATATTATTATATTAAACAGGCCGGCCTGTTAAGCCTAATAGGCTTTTCCATAGGCTTGAAGTCTGGCCTATTTAACTAAACAGACCTTTTAACAAGTCTTGGTCTGGCCTTTTTAATAAACGAGTCAGGTCAGGTCAGGCCATAAACAGGTCAGGTCGTAGGCCCCTGACAGGCCGGCTGGCCTATTCCCACCCCTAGTTACGGCTGGTAGATTTTTTTGAAGTATGCATTTTATTCATTTCATTAAAATTTTTATTAAACACAAAACAAAAAATTCACAATCAAATCATATAATTATTTTCTGTAGAAAATTTATTGATAAAGAATAGTTTAATTTACCCTTCCTATGAATCTTAGAAAGTGTGATATTTGTCTCCGATTAAACATTACGCGAAACGAATTTAAAAAATAAAAGAAATTAGATTTTATGTATTTAATTATAAGACTAATGAACACATGTATAACTCAAAGTTTGAGAAGATAAATTAATGTTTTTCAACTATACTATATACGTAATGTGTTAGTCAAATAATCGAACCGCATGAATTAGTTTTTAATTGTGGATTGTGTGTCCTAGAATTAATTACCTGACGCTCATAAAAAAATAAAAAGTAATTGATTACATGTTTTTTAAAAAATATCGTTTATTATTTAATGAAATTTGTATAAGTTTCGCTCAAATTAACAGTGAAAGTCATATATAAGCTAGTAAAATTAATAAATAAATTTATTTAGTAGTAATAAAAAATATATTAGAAAATGTATATTATATGAGTCATACAAATAATCAAACCCGTATTACATTTAAAATGTCTTTTTTTTCATTAGTAAAAAGTTTACATTATATAGTTGTTTTAAAATGTTTTTTTTCATTAGTAAAAGATAAACCGGTTAAACTCGTCAAATCTCACACACAGAGAGAGAGAGAGAGTTTTTTTAGTTAGAAAAAGAAATTATTTTACAAAATAATATTTTAAAAAAACTTTATGGATGGATTGGATATCCATCCATAAAATAGTTGTTGATGGATGGATTGAATGGTTTTTATTTGATGGACCATGGATGGATTGAATTTGATAATATATTTTTAACGGATAATAAATGGATTAATAGATTGTATCAATTCATCCATTATAATCCTGATCGAAATTCATCCGATCCATCCATTTGCCACCCCTAAGATCAGCTACCAGGTCTCCTCCCCCAGTTTTTGTGATGATGTCGTCTATGTACACCTCAACAATGCTGCCGACCATCTCCTGGAATGCTTTCATCATCATTCTCTGGTACGTGGCTCCGACATTCTTCAATCCTAAAGGCATCATTGTGTGACCGTATTGATGAAATTCTGGCAAGCGTACCAAAAGTTCAGTAGTATAATAGTAAGTATAAAGTATCGTATCCACAGGGAGCGGTTCACTTCGTAAATTTTTAGTGATCGAATTGTCAAGTGAGAAACTTTTGTGAATGATTGATTTGCAGAATTTAAATGGCAAGAAGAAAGATAAGCAATAAAATGAGGGAAGATAGATTTACTTGGATTAGGATTGGACTTCGCTTCATCGCACCCTTCATGTATGTGAATTCCTTCTTTAACTATAAATATATTTTTATACTACCTTAGCCAACTCTATTGTCTTACCCCGAGTTACCAGAAGTAATCCACTCGACGGTAGCCCATGCGGGTTCTCCCAGGCGACAAACTACCACGGCTTGATCGTTCTATTAGTCCATTGTTAAAACTATCAATTAATTATATGTTCCTATAGATGCTCCTATGAACAGGTTGTCACACACCAAAACAATTCAATCATCAGACTCCACCTATATTTCCATATAACTAATGAGTACCTTTAGCAATCGGAGGTTAGGTTTCCTATGTCTAGGCTCCCCTAAACTCTAATACTAGCCGAAAATCTCATTCTCGCTGTATCCTGATCACTAGCCTACGACTCCCGCGCACGCGCTGAAGTAATGCATTAAGAATAGCATAAAAGTACCGATAAATATAAAAACAGAGATTTATAATAAAAATAAGAGAATTCCCATACACTTGGGGATTGAATCCACTACATCCAATCCTACTGGAGAGCTTAGCTACTCATGGTAGCCATTACAAACCACTGAAGAATATGTCACCTTCTTCAATCCTTATGCGTCTATCTTCTATTCTATGCCTCTCCTCCGTCCTCTGTGAGCTCTACAAAAGGTCCTATTTATACACTGGGAAAACCTAATCTAAATCTGGAAGAGATCAATCTGTATTTGCATTTTAAAAAGCTAGTTCGCATGCTGCGCTTCACCTTCTCTAAGCGCAGGTGAAGCGTGTCTCTCTAGAAGCTGCGCTTCACCTGCGCTAAGCGCAGGTGAAGCGTGGAACATGCTGCAGACTTTTAATTCCTCATTTATCCACTTGATCTCTTTCTGATCTTTCCTTTGCTTGATTGGTTTTCCTTGTTTCCCTTTTCTGACTTGATCTTGCATTTATTTGAGATTGAATTCAAATTGGGAAAGTTATCCCAAGGATCCTTTATTTAAATGGCTGCTGATCTTATTTATTTTGTCCTCATTTAAACTTCAAATCTGTGAATAATCTCCCCATTTAATGTTATCTTCTTTCCAAATTCAAATCTATCATAAATCTGCACAAATTAATAGATTTCTAATTAAAATAGCATCAAATTCAAATTCAAATCAAATTATTACAATTATTTACAAAAAGAGATTACTTTTTGGCATAAATTAATATTTTAGCCTTGATAAGTGTAATAAAAACATAGGAAAATATCACATAATTTACACTTATCACGTATGTGCATTAATCAGTGATAAAAAACATTTTCTCCTCATATACTCATGATACATAGGAATTTGGTTATAGCCAGAATAGACATTCATAAAGGAAAGATATTGATTTCTAGAAGAAGCGTCTACAAACCTGTCAATGTTTGGGAGAGGGAAAGGATCTTTTGGGTAGGTGTTGGGATTTGATTTTTAGTTATTTCGAATTCAATAAATGGTGAATGCTTGGTATTGTTTCGAATTTACAGAAGAAGTCAAAGTTACCTTTTTCGAATTTTGATAATGAATCTGTTAACTTAGAAAATTCTTGATTGAAGTTAACACAAAAAAGACTTAAGAAATTTGAAAAGAAGATAAATGCAGATTCTAGAAATAATACATTGCAGGTATTCCAAAAGACAAATGATAGCTCTTTTTATTCATAATCCAAATTCGAATTACATTAGTTCGAATACATTGGAAATACATTAGAAAGGAAACTATCCTAAGTGCTCAATACATTAGAAAGAAAACTATCCTAAGCTAAAATGAGTACTTGACTCATGTCTACCACGCCTCTTTCTCTTCTTCCTTCCCCACAAGCTTTAATAGAGCCAAGGCAAAAGGAACGTTTTCTCCAATCTGTTGAACCACCTTGGGACTTGGGGAAGAAATCAAGATGTGCTTGAGGAACGAACAAACAAATTCATTTATTTCTAAAAGAAGATTTCGAGAAATCAAAGAGCAGAGTTCGAGATACAGAAAGTAGAAAAACTCGAAATCAGAATGCATAAAGGACTTAGAAGATTTCTGAATGAAGAAATGATGATTTCGAGAAGACAGAAGGAAGAAGAAAACAGTTATTGAAGGTCACAAGCAGTTTTCTGGTTAGCAGAAGACGTGGCAAACATGCACGCTGCCAACACAAAGGGCTAGATGATGTGTCAAATGTACATTAGTTAGCCGTTAGAATTAGGAATCTATAAATAGGTAAACTCTTAATGTAATAAGGGTTGGCAAATCACTCATACTCAAACTCTAAAACACCTTATACGTCCAAACTCACAGCGACAAATAGGTTACAAGGAGCAACAGTATGTGATGAACCCATCCACTTTTCATTTATGCAATTGTTCTTACAATTCAATTTCTTTCACTTTGTTTACTTTCTGCAATTTACATTTCGCATAATTTTTCTTTCTTTCTTTCAAATTTCGCGTTCTTTACTTCTTTGAAAAATTGATTTTCTGAAAATCTAATTTAGAACTTTGTTTGGTAGAATCCTGAATCAAGTAGTTCTAAACTTTTCTGAAAGATAAGTTCTTTGATAAAATTCTGAATCAAATAACTTGAAACATATCTTTTCTGGATTTCTGCTATGATTAGATAGAGTTGGTGAAATTATGTACCAATTAGTATAACTTTATCCAGAAAACTGAATTTTTTGAAAGTCTTTTATAAATCAGAAACACCATAAATCTACTTTTTTAAAACGAGTCACGTAAGAGGATCTGATTCTAATCCTCAGATTGTTCTTAGAATCAAAGTGATAAAAGATAATTTTTGAATTTAAATTTTATCACCACAAACAAATTGGCACGCTCGGTGGGACAAATTGCCAAAAAGTAGTGTGTGTTATGATTTCCTGATTATTTATCTTGCATGCGTTTGAGAAGTGGAAGAACAATATATGTTCAAATGGCTAATAGTGCAAGACAAACAGAAACTGGAAACAATAATAGGGAAACAACGACCAATACTACAAATTCTGGTAGTCCACAACCCCAAGGAAATGAATCTGTGAATAATAATGAGAATATTGGGGGAAATGGAAATAGTAGTGTTAATAGAGATCAGACAACAACTACTACCTTGCCAGAACATCCTGTAATAAGTCAAATAGGTTCTACTATCCCTATACCTAGTTTTGTTTCTATGTCTCAAAATGGACAACCAATGTATGGGTTGCCATACGGGTTCATCCCAAGTTCTGGGACGGCTCCACCAACAATGTCAACAGTAGGTCCTACATTAAATTGTGGACCCATTTTTAATCCCTTCGTGGGAAGTTCTTCTTCATCCATTACAAACTCTACCTTGCAAACTTTAAGGCAACGGATGGATGAAAGTAATCATGAAATGATAAATATGTTGACACAACAAATGGCCACAGTATTTGATCCATTGGTACAAACAACAAATACCAATTATAATTTGTTGGTTAGGCAAATGGAGAGGATTGCAGATGTGTTTGGGGCACCCGCAGATCCTATAGTGAGACAAGTGGCTAATATGAATCCTCCTGTAAATCAAGGGGATCAAAATAATCAGGTACCAAATCCTGTTAATCCAATCGAAAATAGGGAAGAGAATGCTCCTAGAGTTATCCTGAATAGAAATCAGAATGCTGATGAAATTCTCGAAAGGATAAGAGCAAATAACTTAGGGGGCAACAAAATGTTGTTGGAATTGTTGAACAAGTCCTGAATAGATATAGATTTAATGTAGGATTTACGAATCATCCTTATGTAGTATCTCCTTTTACCCAGATGGTTTTACAAACTGAATTACCAAGGGGGTGGAAAGTCCCCAAATTTACCAACTTTTCTGGAGAAGTAGGAGAATCTACTGTCGAACACATTGCTCGATATCAAATCGAAGCAGGTGATTTGGCAAATAATGAAGAGTTGAAAATGAAATATTTTCCTAGTTCTTTAACCAAAAAAGCTTTCATCTTAAGAAAGAAAAAAGAAAGGTTCAGGAAACCTGAAAAAAATCTTTCGTAAAGATAAAATAGCATATTTAGAAGTTTCTGATGATAGTGATTTCGAATATGATTTAGAAGATAATGATGTTCATGTGGCAGAACTTAAGCCAGGACCTCCTTATGTTTGTCAATCTTTGAAACCTAATGGAAATACTAATAATGATATAAAAGATAGATTTCCTAAGAAAAATTATGGTTTCGATATTTCGAAAGCAGATCAAATTTTCGATATATTGGTAAAAGACAAACAAATAACTCTAAGTGATGATCATAAAATTCCTTCTCAAGAACAGAGAAGAGGTCGAAAGTATTGTAAGTATCATCATACTTATGGACACTGGACTAATAGTTGTGTTCATTTCAGGGATATTATCCAAGAAGCCATTAAACAAGGGAGGTTGAAATTTGAAGAAAAAACTCCAATGGCAATGAAGATCGATTCTGACCCACTTCAGGTGAATGCTAACTACGCAGAACCTGTGAGCATCAACATGGTGGAGGTGGAAGATTCGAACTCTATTCAACAAGCCACTGAGATGGCTGTTGATAATGATCAGGAATTTCAGGACATTTTTCCCAAAGGGGGAGAGTCTTTGCTTGAGTTCCTGAATAGGAAGAAAGTAGAGGACGCTTCAATAGATTTATGTCCAAGGTGTCATGCAGTATTTGATAGATCTGCTGCAAAGGCATTTCGTGATTCTGGAATGAAGAAGCACTATCAGGAAGTGGCTGTAAAAAACCAAAAGAATGAAAATAAGCAGAAAAAAGTGAAACCTGCTTATGGAGGTTGGATTTCGAGTACAAGTTCGATTTCAGGGGAAAGAATGCCTCCAAAAGAGAAGGTTATGAATAAAGGTAAGCAACCTATGCACCCAAACTTCCAAGTTTCTGGAAAACCCCAAACTTTTGTGCCACCTTCAACTGTTCCTCCAAACAAGTGGATTCGTCCTGGATATCCTAAACCTCAATACAATTATCAAGGATTCCAACAAAGGCCTTATTATGGAAATAGGCCACCAATGACGAAGACTCAATGGAGAAGGGTACAAAGAATGAGGAAGACTGCTTTTGAGGAACAAGGACAACATAACATGATAACTGCAAAAGAAAATACTCAACCTAAGCCAATTCAAGCAAAGAACGCACAAGTGATTCAAGTTCAGGCAAACTCGAATCATCCTTCATATGCACAAGTAGTGAAGAAGAAACCATCTTTCCAAGTCACTGGAGGTTTCGATGAGAATGAAGATGATTTATTGACTGAGAATTTTGAGACAGGCTTCGCAGATGGTCTTGATGACATTTGTGTAGTAGTTTCTGTTTTGCCTGTTGAATATGCTGAAGAACTTAAGAAAGGCTTGGAAGAGGAAGATTATGAAGAAGATGATATAGGTGAAGATCCCATTTGCTATACTTACATTGGCAAACAGATTTGCCAAAATACTTCTGCAGTATTCGAAAAAACCCACTGAGGATATGCAACTTCACATGAAGCCTTTGTTTATTAGGGCTTTAGTTGGAGATGTAAGTATTGGAAAGGTACTTATGGATTCTGGAGCGGCAGTAAATTTGATGCCGAAATTCATGATGAAGAAATTGATGAAAACCAAGTTTGATTTGATGCCTCATCAAATGATTATTACAGATTTTAGTGGGAAAACTTCGAAATCAGAAGGGGTGTTGTGTTTGGAGTTAACAGCGGGAACTATCATGAGACCCACTATGTTTGTTGTAGTTGATTCAAAAGCAAACTATAACTTATTACTTGGAAGGGAATGAATCCATGGTGTAGGTGTTGTTCCATCTTCAATGCATCAGAGGCTTTGCATGTGGACCAAAGAGGGTGTACCCATTTATGTTGATGGGGACAAGAATTATTTTAAAGTCGAAGAAGATGTTGTTGATGTGAGGAGTACAGAAAAGAAGGTCATGAAGATTAGACCTTATGAGGTAAATGACAAGTATATGTTGACTCCTACCAAAGTTCCATATTCGTTGAGGATAAATCCAAATTTTGGGTTTATGTTACAGTGTGATGTCGGCCCCTTCGAGGCCGCAGAAATATCTGAATGGTCAGATCCAGAATAGACCGATCTTTTGGGCTCGAATTTCGGCCTATGTGGCTGAAAAAAGGGTAGAAGCGGCTCTTGAAGCCGAATCTAACCAAGATGAACAGAATAAAGAAATAACGGCCCCAAAGGCCGACTGGCGAGAAGGAAGAATAGTCATTGAGGAGATAATAGAAAAAGAAATCTCATCAGAAATAGGAAGTGAAGATTCTGAAAAAATTTCTGAAGGAAGTAGAGATTCTGAAAAGAAGTATCTTGAGAAAATAGTCAAAAAGGTTGAGGCATACGTTCAAGAGACACAAGGGTTTGAGTTCGAAAGGTTAGATTGTATTTATGATGACTCTCCTTTGGGTTTCGAGGGAATCTTGTCTCAAGGCATTAAGAAAATGGAAGCTCAGGATCCTTTAGAGGAAGTAAACTTGGGAACTGAGAATGAGAAAGGACCCACGTTTATAAAGATTGAGAAAGAGAAAATCATTGACCTGTTGAAAGAGTATAAAGATTGTTTTGCTTGGGACTATCATGAAATGCCTGGTTTGAGTCGAGAATTAGTAGAGCATAAACTTCCAACTTTTCCAGAAAAGCGACCAGTAAAACAGGCCCCTAGAAGACTTGCTCCACAAATAGTTTCAAAGATTAAAGAAGAGATTGAGCGTCTTCTAAAGGCTAAGTTCATTCGAACTGCCAGGTATGTTGATTGGATTTCTAATATTGTACCTGTTATTAAGAAAAATGGATCTCTAAGGGTATGCATTGATTTTCGAGATCTTAATAATGCAACCCCTAAAGATGAATACCCAATGCCGGTTGCCGATATGTTAATAGATTCGGCAGCAGGAAATGAACTTTTAAGTATGTTAGATGGGTATTCTGGTTATAATCAAATTTTCATTTCCGAAGAGGATATTTTGAAAACAGCTTTTCGATGTCCTGGTGCAATAGGTACTTATGAATGGGTAATGATGCCCTTTGGCTTAAAAAATGTTGGTGCAACTTACCAAAGAGCCATGAATTCGATTTTTCATGATTTAATAGGAAAATTTATGCAAGTCTATATAGATGATGTTGTGGTTAAGTCTGAATCAAAAGACTTCCATTTAGATCATTTAAGACAAGCTTTCGAAAGAATGAGAAAGCATGATTTAAAAATGAATCCTATTAAATGTGCTTTTGGTGTATCTGCAGGGAATTTTTTAGGATTTCTTGTACATGAAAAGGTGTGGAGATTGATAAGAACAAAGCTAGGGCAATTCTTGAAGCATCTCCACCTACCACCAAGAAACAATTACAATCTTTTCTGGGAAAAGTGAATTTTCTTCGAAGGTTCATTTCGAACTTATCAGGAAAGACAAGGGTGTTTTCCCCATTACTGAAATTGAAGAAAGAAGAAAACTTCAAATGGGAAGATGAACATCAACAAGTCTTTGAGGAAATCAAGAAATATTTGACAACTCCTCCAATTATGACTCCTCCTTTGCCAGGAAAACCTTTGAAGTTATATATTTCTGCTGCAGAAGCCACTATAGGAAGTATGTTGGCTCAAGAGGACGAAAATGTTGTTGAAAGAGCTGTTTACTATTTAAGCAGAATCCTTAATGATGCAGAAACTAGATATTGTGCTATAGAAAAGTTGTGTTTATGTTTGTATTTCTCTTGTACTAAACTTAAATACTATGTGAAACCTCATGATGTATTTGTAATTTCACACTTTGATGTAATAAAGCACATGTTGTTAAAACCTATATTGCACAGCAGAGTTGGAAAATGGGCTTTGGCATTAACTGAGTTTTCTTTAAAATTTGTTCCTTTGAAATCTATGAAAGGACAAGTAGTTGCTGATTTCTTAGTTGAACATCCACCAATTCCCATTGAAGAATCAGTATATATAGGCTTACAGCCTTGGAAATTATATTTTGATGGATCCAAACATAAGAATGGATCTGGGATTGCAATTCTGTTAATTTCACCTAAAGGATTTCCAACTCGAATGATGTTTGAAATAAAACATCCTTGTTCGAATAATGCAGTAGAGTATGAAGCTCTTATTGTTGGTCTCAAAATTCTAGTTTCTATGAATTCGAGAAATGTTCATATTAAAGGAGATTCTCAATTAGTTATCAAACAAATAACTAAAGAATACAAATGTTTAGATCCAAAATTGGCCAAGTACTTAGTGCAAGCCAATAAACTTTTGGAAATGTTTGATGAAATAAAAATTGAACATATTCCTAGAGGTCAAAATTTCGAAGCCAATGAGTTAGCTCAAATAGCTTCAGGATATAGAATTTCAATCGGAACTCTTAGAAAGATTAGTGACATTCAAAGGAGATTTCCAATGAAAGATCTTGAAATTCACAATATAAATCTTTTAGATCGGAATGATTGGAGAAGTGAAATTGTGAATCTTATTCAAAATCCTTTCCTTGATAAATAAAAAGCACTTAAAGTACAAGATTCTGAATTATTGTATTTTAGGTGAAGACCTTTATAAAAAATCTGTTGATGGAAACTTACTTCGATGTTTAGGAGAAACTGAAGAATATTTGGCTTTGGTCGAAGTACATGAAGGTGCTTGTGGAGCACACCAAGCAGGAAAGAAGATGGAATGGATTTTGAAAAGAAAATTATTCTTTTGGCCTTCTATGGCCAAAGATTGCCACAATTTTGCAAAAGCCTGTGAAGAATGTCAAAGACATGGAAATGTACAAAAGGTTCCAGCAAGTGAATTGCATTCAATTATAAAGCCTTGGCCTTTTCGAGGATGGGCTTTAGATTTGATTGGGATGATACATCCAACTTCTTCGAGAAACCATAAATTCATTTTAGTTGGAGTTGATTATTTTACCAAATGGGTAGAAGCAATTCCTTTAAGAGAAGTTTCTCAAGAAGATATTATTTGTTTCATTGAAGAAAATATCATATTTCGATTTGGATTACTAGAAACCATTACTACAGATCAAGGAACTATGTTCACTGGCAGAAAGATGGTTAAGTTTACTGAATCGAAAGGGATAAGACTACTTTCTTCAACTCCTTATTATGCTCAAGCCAATGGTCAAGTTGAAGCAGTTAATAAAATTATTATTGCTTTAATTAAAAGACATATTAAGCAAAAACCCAGAAATTGGCATGAGACATTAAGTCAGATTCTTTGGGCATATAGAAATTCACCAAGGGAAGCTACTCGAACTACCCCATACAAGTTGGTATATGGTCATGATGTTATTTTACCAGTTGAAATTAATCTACAATCAATAAGGGTTCAAAGGCAGTTTGAGTTACCTTCTCAAGATTATTGGAATTTAATGTTTGATGAATTAAATCAACTTGATGAAGAAGGTTGATTGCTCTTGAAAATATAATCATACAAAAGGAGCAAATTACTCGTTGCTATAATAGAAGAGTTAAGAAAAAAGAATTCCAAGTTGGTGATTATGTTTGGAAATTGATTCTGCCCATTGATAAAAAGTCTAAGAAGTTTGGTAAATGGTCACCTAATTGGGAAGGACCTTTCGAGATTGAAAAAATGTTTTCCAGTAATGCATATTCAATTCGAGAATTGGTTGGTGATTTGCGCATATTATCAATAAATGGAAAATACTTAAAAGAATATAAACCAAACTTGCAAGAGGTAAAAATTGTGCATAAGGAGAAATAAATTGTTCAAGAAACAATTAAAATCCGAGACCATGCTCGAAACAAAAAAAAAAGAGAAGGGAAATCAAGAAGGAGATTAAGATTAAGCTAGAAAGGAGCTTCATTCTTCAATTTGGCAAAGTTATGCATAAGGTCTTCGTAGTAGATCTTGAGACTTTGGTTGTTCCTTTCGAGATTCTCAACATCTTTGGTAACTCGAACAGCGTCTCTCGAAATACTTCGAACAGAATTTAAGATATCCATTCGAGTAGACCTTTGCTTCGAAATAGTAGTCTCAAGCTCACTCTTAGCCTTCTTGTTTGTTCCACCTCTTCTTGATATTGCTTGATAATGCCTTCAAGCCTTAGATTTTCCTTGTCTAATTCTTCGACCTTCGAAGAATTTTGCTGAATTGATCGTTCATACTTATTCACCTTCACCTTGCTATCTTGCATTTTGTCAATCAACCCAGTTCTCTCATTTTTCTGTGTGGCCAATTTAGATGTGGTTTGTTCAATTTGATCCACAGTCCCAATGCTACTATGATAAAGCTCAGAGAAGCTCTTGATCCATTTCTGTTGGGACTCAGAAAATAGAGAATTCTTCTTGTCGAAGTAAATGATGTAGCTCTCAATTTCTTCTCTATAAAGACGATCCTTCGGGATTTCTCTCATCATGGGTTTCTCGAAAACTAACTTCTTGAAACTTGAAGCACTTGATCAGAAGCATCTTCTTCATTTAGAGGTTTCTGAACGGTTGCCTCAGATTGAGTAGAAGATAAAGAGGCTTCTCCTTAAAGCACTTCTAAGATCAGGAAGGGGTTGTCATCCAAGAGTCATTGAGACAATCATCTAAGCTTTTCGTGCTGAAAATTGGTGTTGATGTAGATGAATCTCTCGAGAAACCAGGAGGCTTTTCAGGGGTTCCCGATTCTGTTTGTGTAGTTTGGGTTTCTTTCGAAACCGAATCTTTAGCTTTTTGAGAATCAGGACCCTGAGAATCTGAAGGATCATCTTTCTCTTCAGTTGACGCATCTTCATTTGACGAATTGAAAGGGGATTGCACTTCCTCTTCTTCCCCTGATTTTTCTTCTTGTTCCTCACCACTTTCCTTGATGTCACCTAAAGGCTTTTTGCCTTTCTTCAAAGGAGTGGTTTTGAAGTGGGCTTTCTATTGTTTTCTCTTCATTACTGTCACTTCCAGTTTGGGAACTCGAAGAGATGATAACCTGAAAATAAGAAAATGCATAAGTTAAAATCTTGAACAGAATGAAGAAATTAATTTTTGCATTTTTTCTTCTTTTCTTTTAAATGAGAGAGTGAAAGGTTTACTTGTTCAACAACTCCACTTGGGATTTGTTCCTTATAGACTTTAAGCTTAAACCTTTGGCCAACTCTCTGTTATTTTACATAAAATAGACAATCCTCAAAAAAATCGAGAAGAGAAAAAGAAGTTTCAAGATTTACTCGAAATACAAGAAAAGTAAAACTTACTGCTCCAATAGTTTTTCCTGGAGGAATGACTGATAAGACTTTTGGTTTTCTTTTTATCTCTGAAGGAGATGGTTGTGCAGATTGTTGTGTTTTATGAGATTGAATCTTCTCAGAATCTTTTGCTTTCTGTTTCTTCGAAGTATCAGAATCATCCGCTTTTCTCTTCTTGCTAACAGAAGCAGATCGGCTTTTGTCTGAAGGTTCGTCATTCTTCTCGACCTTGTCAGACTTAAACCTTCTGTTGCGTTTTCGAAACAGAAGCCTAAAAAGGGAATAAAGAAAGAAGTAAGATTTCGAGATTGAAAATAAAAAGTAAGTAACTTGAAGATTTCGAAATGAAACTAACAGAAGGTCTCTGAGAAGAAGTTGTATTTTGCCTTTTCATCGATTTCTTTTCTTCTTCTTCTTCCTTGTCATCTTCCCAGTTTTCTTCAGTACCCTTCAAGAGTTTACACTCTTGAGCTGAAAAAACAAAAGAAATTTGTAAGCAGAAAGACAACACAAGTAATGAAGAAAAGAAATATTTTTATTAAATTACCTTGAACTATGAAGTTCTTAGAAATTATTCTCACAATCTTCTATATCCACATGGGGAATAAAAGGATAATTGTCCAAAGTGTAATTTGTTAAAGTAACTCTTTTTGAAAGAGGTTTAAGGCTATTAAAGAAAAGACAAGACTCAAAGGTCTAGTCCATTCAGGACCATATAAACTCTTTGCCAAACCAAATTTTGCTATTGTAAAGAAGGAAACTTTGGACAATATTTTTCGAAAATAGTTTCGCCCTTTGGATTAATAAGCTTAAAATTCTGTTGATTTGAAGAAATTTTTTCTTTTAAGCTAAGGGCTGCTTCGGAAATAGTTCTATGAATATTATTCGGGATATAGAATACATGAAAATATTTCTCGAATGCTTCAATTTCTTTGATGTGCATACCTTTGGTTTTCTTCGAAGATTTCTGCGAAAGAAGCAACTTCTTTAGTTAGTCTTGATAAACATGTTGCTTCATCAACTTTAATACTATCATAGTATTTAGACCACCAATCTTCGAAGGACAAGGTACAATAGAAAGAAGGCTCGAAAGATGATAGGCTCAAGGGATAAAGGGATTTTGTTTTTTCGAAAGTTGTAGTTTTTCGAACCCCTCTTCCCCATCAACTAAGCCTTCTATCAAAACTTGATCTTCAGAAGTGCAAATTGGTGTGGGCCGAAGCTGACTCAGCCCAAATTGACGTGCAACTAGTTGAGGGTGATATTGAAAGACTCGAAAGTCTTTTGATTGGAAACCACAATATAAAAGATCAAGATATAGAGAACTGTTTCCATATTTCGAGAGATCATATTGGGCAACCGGGGGTATCACAGGAAACTTTCGAGTAAACCATTCAGGTCCTCGAAGATGAGAAGAAAAAGGTGCAAGGTTTGGAGAATGGTTTTTGAGGTTCAGGGAAATAGGAGATATAAGTTTTGAAATGTTCTTCAACGATTCTCTTTGAAGAAGGGGTTAGATAAGTCAACTTATAACCTTCTATGGAATCAGGAATTTTCTTCGGCTCAGAAGGTTCAAAATTTTTGAACTTATCTTTAAAAATGGGCATTGAGCCAGAGTTGAAGAAACCAGAAAGGGCCACATAAGTTTTGAACAGGGTCCATTCAATTCGATGGTGCCTATGGCCTCAGAGAGCATGTCATAGACATGAGCTAGAAGACACCTGTTAAGATCAATTTTGATTCCTTTGGATAACATCTGAGCCATGGAAGAAATGATTTAGGAATTTGGTTAGACCTTGAACAGAAACAAAGCCTACAACAGTATGAGAAGAAAAGCAACATGTTCTTGTTCAGAAAACTTTGCCAGACTTGGCATTATTTTGGGATGAAGTTCGAATAGGTAAGCTTTTTCGAAATTGGGTTCAATATGTGGTTCTGGAACCTTGAGAAAGGAAGAATCAAGTGGCCTTCAGGGCGAAGGCCAGTAATAGCAGAGACATCAAAGAGAGTGGGAGTGATCATACCATAAGGCACATGAAAAGAATTGGTTGATCTTTCCCAGAAAAGAAAAGAGGAAAAGATCAGAGAATGATCGAAACTGAGATCATACTTACTCAATTGAATAAGATCAAAAATACCAAGTTGTTTCCATACAAGTCCCATGGTACTTTCAATTCTATTCAACCACATAATATAAGAATCCTTTCGAGCAGGAGGAGTTGCTCGAAAAGCTTCACTGACATTCTCGAGATGATCAGTTCGAATTTTGTTTGCAAAAATTCGAATTTTTTCAGTTTTTAAACTGGGATAGAAATCATTGAACTGATCAAGTAAGGATGGTGAAGAGTAGGGACCTAGGAAAGCAAAATGCTTTTTCTTAATAGAATAAGGAATAAGTACCTGAGAATTCCATATAGCTATTTTCTCCTTAGAATTTTCAGGCTCAGGAACATATGTTTTATCTTCCCTAGCTAAGAAGTCACCTTTTACGACTGCTAAGGGAATGGATGAAGAGCTCTTGGAAGCCATTAATGGAGATTGTAAAGGTTGAAGAGAGAGAGATGAAGAACACAAATATCTTGAACAAGCTGAAAATGTATCAAGAAGACTTGAATTAGAACCTTGGAAGAATTTAATCGGTGAAAATCAAGTTAAAAACAACAAAATGTGATAAAAAAAAAGAAAGATCATACCTTGGAGGGAAAGAAATGATGCCGATTAAGAGAGAAAGTTGTGAATTCAAGGTTGAAGATGAAACAGTGAAAAATAAAAAGTTTCACTTAGTATTTATACTTGAAAGGAAAAGACACCATGGTTACCAAGAAGATTACAAGATTAACCAGGGTTAAATTTTTCTTGGGATATGAGTTTATCTCCCAAAAACGTGGGAAAGTCAGTTAACTTTTAAAAATAACTGAGCTATTTTGGTTTAATTGGGAAATAAAAGATTTTTATCTGAACAAAATCTTAGATTTTCTTTTTAAATTTTAAATAAGTTGTTATAAGGAATACCAAAGGTTTGTTCCAAAAATATCTCTTTCTGCACAACAAAAAAGATTATTTTTTGAAAGAGACTATTTTTGGGGGGGCATCTGTTGGGATTTGAATTTTAATTGTTTCGAATTCCAAAAAATGACAAAAGTTTGATGCTATTTCGAATTTACGGAAAAGATCAAATTACCTTATTTCGAATTTGGACAAGTAGTCTATTAATTTCGAGGATCCTTGATTGAAATCAATGCAAAAGACTTTAGAGATTCGAAAGAAAGATAAGAGTAAATTCGAAAAATGAATACATTAGAGGTATTTCAAAAGGTACAAGGTAGTTCTTGTATTTATCATTCCTAATTCGAATTACATTAGTTCGAATACAAAGGAAATGCATTAGAAAGAAAACTGTCCTAAGTACCTAAAGTATTAGAAAGAAAACTGTCCTAAACTGAAAGAGTTCTTGACTTTTGTCTTTCATGCCTTTTCTTCTTCTTTCATCCCCATAAACTTCGATTGAGCCTAGGCAAAGGAAAATAATGCTTCCAATTTGCTAAAACACTTTTGACCTGAGGAGGAAGATCATGATCAGCATGGGAAACAATAAATAGGTTCATTTATTGTTTAAAGTGACCTCATATTTGGCTATCACATACAATCCAAAAGAAAACTTTTCGAAAAGAAAGGTTAGAAAAGCCAATAGCTTTGGCTATTTCGTCAATCTCATCGAAAATGAAATCATTCCAGATTAGATTGTACGCAATAGCCAAAGGAATTAACTTCTTCATATTTTCTGAAGAAATTTTTTAAGAGAATTCGGGAAAGGAAGAAGAAAAGAAGGAAGAATGAAGAACTTGGATGAAAGAAACTTTGTATGTGAACTCCTATTTATAGGAGGTAAAAAGAGTAAAAGCCAATTAATGTGCCATTGCTAACGTCCAATGAGAAAAGTCACATACAAATTGAAAGGACGGTGGCCGGTGGTCTTCACAACCTTTGGAATGACTAATTAAGATATGCCACATGGCATAAAGAAAAGTAAGGTCAAATCTCGAAGCAGTTTCTTTGAATTCGAGAAATTTGAAGATATAGTATCAAGATTAGAGATTTTCGAGAATGCAGCAGCAGAATTCGAGAAATCAGAAGTCAGAATTCTAAAAGAAGATTTCGAACAATCAAGAAGAAGATTTCGAGAAACAGAAGCAGACATTCGAAGACATATCTTTAAAGACTTAGAAGAATTTTGAAGAAAGCAGAAGATTCATTTTCGAAAAGACAGAAGACACCAAGACAACAGTTATTAGAAGTTATAAAAGACCAAGACAGGTGTCATCTAGTTAGTGGTGGATTTCAAAGATTGTAAACAGTTTTCTGGATAGCAGAAAACGTGGCAAGCATATACGCTGCCAACACATAAGGTTGTACATTAGTTAGCCGTTAGGATTAGGAATCTATAAATAGTTGAACCCACAATGTAATAAGGTTGGCAAATCACTCATACTCATACTCTCTGAAACACCTTATACGTCCGATCACACTGCGACAAACAGGTTACTAAGAGAAGCAAGTATGTGATGAACCCATCCACTTTTCTTTCAATGCAATTGTTCTTACAATTCAATTTTTCTTTCTTTGTTTACATTCTGCAAATTTACTATTCTGTAATTTACTTTTCTTTGTACAAATTCTCATTTAAACTTTTACTGAAGTTTCTCAAAATCAGTTTCTGAAAATTCAAAGTTTGAAACTTGATAAATTTCTGAATCAAGTAATTTTCTAAAAGTCAAGTCTTTGATGAAAATTCTGGATCAAATCTTTAGAACTTAGTGTTTTCTGGATTTCTAATACTTAGAAAATAACTTGGTGAAATTCTGTACCAAATAATTCTGTTTTTCCAGAAAGATTGAACTTTTTCGAAAGTTTGTTAAACAAACCATAAACCTACTTTTTTAAAAGAGTCCCGTAAGAGGATTTGATTCTAATCCCCAGATTGCTCGTAGAATCAAAGTGTTAAAATTTAGTTTTCTAAATTGAATTTTTCACCACAAACAGAAATAAAACATCATTGTTCGAATAATGCAGTAAAGTACGAAGCTCTTATTGTTGGTCTCGAAATATTGGTTTCCATGAATTCGAGAAATGTTCACATTAGAGGAGATTCTCAATTAGTTATCAAACAGGTAACTAAGAAATATAAATGTTTAGACCCAAAATTGGCTAAGTATTTGGTTCAAGTCAATAGACTTCTGGAAATGTTTGATGAAATAAAAATTGAACATATTCCAAGAGGTCAAAATTTCGAAGCTAATGAACTGGCTCAAATAGCTTCAGGATATAGAATTTCAATTGGAACTCTCAGGAAAATTAATGATATTCAGAGAAAGCTTCCAATGAAGGAATTTGATATCCATAATATAAACCTTCTAGATCACAATAATTGGAGAAGAGAAATTGTGGACCCTATACAAAATCCTTCTCAGGTAAAGAAAAAACACCTGAAATATAAGATTCTGAATTATTGTATTTTAGGTGAAGAGCTTTATAAAAAATCTATTGATGGGAATTTACTTCGATGCTTGGGAGAAACTGAAGCTTACTTGGCATTAGTTGAAGTACATGAAGGGGCTTGTGGAGCTCACCAAGCAGGAAAGAAAATGGAATGGATTTTGAAAAGAAAGTTATTCTTTTGGCCTTCAATGGCCAAAGATTGTCATCATTTTGCTAAGTCTTGTGAAGAATGTTAAAAGCATGGAAATGTACAACAAGTTCCAGCAAGTGAAATACATTCAATAATAAAACCTTGGCCTTTTAGAGGATGGGCTTTGGATTTAATTGGAATGATACATCCAGCTTCTTCGAGAAATCATAAGTTTATTTTAGTTGGAGTTGATTATTTAACCAAGTGGGTAGAAGCAATTCCTTTAAAAGAAGTTTCTCAAGAAGATATCATCCATTTATTGAGAGAATATCATATTTCGAATTGGCTTACCAGAAACCATTACTATAGATCAAGGAACAGTGTTTAGGAGAAAAATGGTTAGGTTTGCTGATTCAAAAGGGATAAAATTACTTTCTTCTACACCTTATTATGCACAAGCCAATGGTCAAGTTGAAGCAGTTAATAAAACTAGTATTGCTTTGATCAAGAGACATATTGGGCAACGTCCCAGAAATTGGCATGAAACTTTGAATCAAATTCTTTGGGCTTATAGAAATTCACCAAGAGAAGCTACTCGAACTACCCCTTATAAGTTGGTATATGGTCATGATGCTATATTACCATTTGAAGTAAATTTACAGTCAATAAGGGTTCAAAGGCATTTGAGTTACCCTCTCAAGATTATTGGAATTTGATGTTTGATGAGTTAAATGAACTTGATGAAGAAAGATTGGTTGCTCTTGAAAACATCATTAGACAAAAAGAGCAAATTACTCGTTGTTACAATCGAAGGGTTAAGAAAAAAGAATTCCAAATTGGTGATTATGTTTGGAAGTTAATTTTTTTAATTGATAAAAAGTCTAAGAGGTTTGGTAAATGGTCACCTAATTGGGAGGGACCCTTTGAAATTGAGAAAATATTTTCTAATAATGCGTATTCAATTCGAGAATTAGTTGGTGACTTGCGCATAATGTCAATAAATGGAAAATATTTAAAGGAGTATAAACCAAGATTGCAAGAAATAAAGATTGTGCATAAAGGAAAATAAAATTATTCAAGAACAATATAAATTTGAGCCCATTCTCGAAACAAAGAAGTTATAAAAGAAAAGTGAAAGAACAAAGAAATAAGCGAAAAAGGAGACTCGCTCTTCAACTTGGCGAAGTTGTGCATGAGGTCTTCATAAACTTTCAGGTTGTTGTTATTTCTTTCCAGATTATCAATATCTTTGGAAACCCTAACAACATCCCTCGAAATACCTCGAACAGAGTTTAGAATGTCTATTCGAGTGGACTTCTGCCTTGACAATGTGGTTTCGAGCTCATCCTTTGCCAACTTGGTTCTTTCTGCTTCTTCTTGATACTTTTTGATAAGGCCTTCGAGCCTTAGGTTTTCTTTCTGCAACTCTTCAATTTTTAAGTTATTCTGATTGATGGATTGCTCATATTTGGTCACCTTGATCTTGCTATCTTGCATCTTATCCATCAATTCAGCCTTCTCTTTTTTCTGCATGACCAATTAAGAAGTAGTCTGTTCGATTTGGTCAACAGTCCCAACAGTATTATAATATAATTCTAAAAGCTTTTGATCCACTGCTATTGAGACTCAGAAAAATCAGCATGCTTCTTTTCAAAGAAAGTTAAATAACTTTCAATTTCTTCTCTATAGAGAGGATCCTTTGGAATTTCTTTCATCATAGATTTCTCAAAGACCAAGTTCTTGAAATTCTGAAGAGTTTTATCAATGGGATCCTCTTCACTCAGTGGATTTTGAACTGTTGCTTCAGAGTGGGCTGATGAAAATGAGACTTCTCCTGAAAGCACTTCCAAAACCAAGAAAGGATTCACATCCAAACCCTTGAGGCAATCATCCAGATCCATGGCACTATATACAGGAGTAGACCTAGATGAATCCCTCGAAAAGCCTGGAGCCTTTTTCGGGAGTTCCTGACTCAGTTTGAGTGGTTTGGATTTCTTTCGAAGGGGATTCTTTGGTTCCTCGAGAATCAAGATCAAGAGAAGGTGATGGATCATCTTTTTCTTCTTCCATCTGAGAAACCCCATTGTTTGGGTCAGGAGGAGATTGAACTTCTTCTTCTTCTCCTTTTTCTTCTTGTTCTTCATCACTCTCTTCAATATTGTCTAAAGGTTGGCTTTTTGGTAAAGACCCTTTCGAAGAGGTAGCCTGAAGTGGACTTTCTATTGTTTTCTCTTCATTGGCGCCATTTTCAGCTTGGGAACTTGAAGAAATGTTTATCTGAAATTGGCAAATAACCCAAGTTAGATAAACAAAAACATAAGGGAAGAATTTGGTATATTTCTTTTGAAAAGAGAGTAAAAGGTTTACTTGTTCCACAATCCCACTTGGGATTTGTTTCTTATAGGCTTTAGTCTTAAACCTTTGACAAACTCTCTGAGTTTTGCATAAAGAAAACAAATTTCAAAATCAGAAAGAGAAAAGAAAAGTTTTTGAAGCTAACACAAAGAGAAAGAGTGAGGGTCTTACAGCTCCAATAGTTTTGCCTGGAGGAATTACAGAAAGAATTTTCTTCTTTGGGATCTTTTTCTCTTTCTTAGTATCTTTTGCTCTAAAAGGAACAATTTGTTTTTCAGGAGTAGCTTCCTGTTAAAAGAAAAAGATTAATTGGAAATCTCGAAATTTATGAAATTTCGAAATTAAGAAGAAAAGTTCGAAGATACCTTTGAGAGAGATTCCTCATTAGATTCATTAGGTTTGCTCTTCTCTTGACCCTTTACTGCTTTCTTCTTGGAAGATTTCAAATCATCTGCTTTATCCTTCTTACCCACTAAAGCAGATTGGCTCTTGTCAGAAGGTTCGTTATTCTTTTCGACCTTGCTAGACGTAGCCTTTTTCCTGGGTTTAGAAGCAGTAGTCTGAAACAAAATAAAAGAAAAAAGAGATGTTGAATTTCGAAATCCAAATGTAGAATAAATTTAGGTTTCGAAATGGAACTTACAGAAGATTTTTGAGAAGAGGATGGAGTCTTTCTTTTCTTGGATTTCCTTTCTGCAACTTCTTCTTCTTCACTTTCCCAATTTTCTTCAGCATCTTTTGAGAGTTTGTACTCTTGAGCTGAACATGAAAAGAAAATTATGAATATAGAATTGGGATTAGGTTAAAGAAATAAGAAGAAATGTTTATGTTATTACCTTGAACCATGAAGTTCTTAGAAACTATTCTCACATGTTCTATATCCACATGAGGTGTAAAGGGATAATTGTCCAAAGTATATTTGGTTAAAGTAACTCTTTTTAGAAGAGGTTTGAGATTGTTAAAAAGGATCAAGGGTTACAGGTCTAGTCCATTCAGGACCATATAAACTTTTTGCCAAACCAAATTTTACTGTTGGTAAAGAGGGAAATTTTGGACAATACTTTTCGAAAATAGTGATACCTTTTGGATTTATAAGTTTGAAATTTTGTTGATTCAAAGAAACCTTTTCTTTTAAAGAAGAAGCTGCTTTAGAAATAGTTCTATGAATTTTATTAGGAATATAGAACACATGAAAATATTTCTCGAAAGCTTCAATTTCTTTGATATGCGTACCTTTTGACTTCTTGCTGCATTTCTGCGAAGGAGCAATGTCTTTGGTTAGTCTCGAAAAGCAGGTAGCTTCATCAACCTGAATACTAGAATAGTATTTAGACCACCATTCTTCAAAAGATAATGTGCAGTAGTATGAAAGCTCGAAGGAGACTGGGGAGATAGATAAAGGCTTCTGGGCCTTCGTGAGTTGGAGTTCACTGAAACTCTTTTCCCCATCAACTAAGTCTTCAATCAAGATTTGGTCTTTTGATGTGCAGAAAGGTGTGGGACGAATTGACTGAATCCAAAGTTGACGAGCTACGCAACTGTGGGTGGATAATGAAAGACTCTAAAGTCTTTGAGTTTGAAAAACCACAATACAAAAGATCATAAGACAGAATTGCTTCCATATTTCCAAACTCTCAGATTCTGCACTTGGGAATCACAAGGGAACTTTCGAGTAACCATTCAGGGTCCTTCGAGTTCGGAAGAAAAAGGTGCAAGACTGGGAGAATGAGTTTTGATTTTTAGAAAAGAGGAAATGTAAGATTTGAAGAATTCGAGACGGTTCTTTTTTGAAGAAGGAGTAAAGAAGACACCTATAACCTTCAATGGAAGTAGGAAGTTTTGTGTTTGGGGGTTTAGACTCTCAAATTTATGCCTGAAAAAATGGCATTCAAACCAAAGTTGAAGGGACCAAAAGGGACCACAAGGTTTTCGAACAGGAGCTTGAGTTTAAGAGCAAAAACACTTCAGAAAGCAATATCATAAACATTGGCTAAAAGGCATCTGTTTAGATCTACTCGAATTCCTTTTGCTAACATTTGAGCTAAAGGAAGATAAGGACTTTGGTACTTGGTTAGATCTGGAACAGAAAACAAAAGCAGATACCAAAATAATAAGAAAAGCAACATGTTCACTTTCAGAAACTTTTCCAGACTTGGCATTGTTTTGAATAAAATGGGAATAAGTCAATTTATCCCAATTTGGCTCAATATGTGGTTCAGGTACTTTCATGAAAGGAAGAATTAATTGGCCTTCAGGTCGAAGGCCAGTAATGGCAGCAACATCAAAAAGAGTTGGTGTGATCATGCCATAGGGTAAATGAAAGGAATTTGAAGATCTTTCCCAGAAGAGGAAGGAAGAAAGGATTAAAGCAGGATCGAAACTAAGATCATGATTTACTGAGTTGAATAAGATCAAAAATACTCAATTGCTTCCATAAAGAAACCCATGGTGTTTTCGATCCTATTCAACCACATGACATAGGAATCTTTTCGAGCTGGGGGTGTTGCTCGAAAAACATCAGTGATGTTTTCGAGATGATCAGTTCGAATTAAAGACCTAAAACTACTCGAATTTTTTCTTCTTTTGAACTTGGAAAGAAATCATTGTATTGATCAAGAGAAGATGAAGGAGTGCATGGACCTAGGAAATAGTATTGTTTTTTCCTAATGGAATAGGGAATAAGTACCTGGGAATTCCAGATAGCTACTTTTTCTTCAACATTTCAGGATCAGGGACATAAACTCTATCATCCCTAGCAAGGAAATCACCTTTGTTAACAGCAAGAGGCACTGGAATAGAACCTTCAGAAGCCATTAATGAAGTCTCTTGAGAGAGAAAAGAAACAATGTAACGGTGACAATGAGCTGGAAATTCATCAAGAAAAGTAAAATCAGAACCTTTGAAGTGATTAATCGGTGAAAATCAAATTAAAAAAGCAAGAAAAGTGATCAAAAGGGATGAAAGATCATACCTTGAGTGGTAAGCAAAAGACGTCGAGCAAGGAGAGAAAACAAGGGTTCTTGAGGTTAAAGATGAAGTGGAGAGTGAAAAGTGAAACCGAACGGTTTTACTTGGTATTTATATGAGATACATTGACATGATTACAAGAAGTTTAAAAGGTAATCATGATTGCACGTTTCTTGGGATGTGAGTTATAACCCAAAAATGTGGGAAAGTCGTTAGCTTTCAAAAGTAACTGAAATATTAATTTAAATTGGAAAATGAAAGGTTTATCTGAAAAGATATTTAAATTTTTCCTTTTAAATTTGAATAACTGTTATAAGAGGAATACCAAAGTTTGTTCCAAAAATATCTCTTTCTACAAAAATAGATTAATTCTTGAAAGAGACTATTTTTGGGGGGGCATCTTGTTGGGATTGTTTTTAGTTATTTTCGAATTCAACAAATGGTGAATGCTTGGTATTGTTTCCGAATTTGCAGAATAAGTCAAAGTTACCTTTTCGAATTTGAATAATGCGTTTGTTAACTTAGAAAATTCTTGATTGAAGTTAACACAAAAAAGACTTAAGAAATTCGAAAAGAAGATAAATGTAGATTCGAGAAATAATACAATTGCAGGTATTCCAAAAGACAAATGATAGTTCTTTTTATTGCATAATCCAAATTCGAATTACATTAGTTCGAATACATTGGAAATACATTAGAAAGGAACTATCCTAAGTGCTCAATACATTAGAAAGAAAACTATCCTAAGCTAAAATGAATACTTGACTCATGTCTACCACGCCTCTTTCTCTTCTTCCTTCCCCACAAGCTTAATAGAGCCAAGGAAAAAGGAATGTTTCCTCCAATCTGTTGATCCACCTTGGGACTTGGGGAAGAAATCAAGATGTGCTTGAGGAACGAACAAACAAATTCATTTATTTCTAAATGAATTTGCATTGGGCTGTTACAATTTAACCTAACATCCTTCAAAAAGAAAGACGGAAAAAGCTTATATCTTTGGCTATTGCGTTACCTTATCAAAGATGAAATCATTCCAGATCAGGTTAGACGCAATAGCCAAAGTAATATACTTCTTCATATTCTTTGAAGAAATTTAGAAAGAAGAAGAAAGAGAGTTTGAAATTGTGAAGAGAACGTCCAAATAGCACTCCTATTTATAGGAATAAAAGGAGTTAAGCACCATTAATGAGACCATTTAACATCCAATAAGAAAAATTCTCATAATAAAGGTAAATGGACGGTGGTCGGTGGTCTTCAATGACCTTGGAATTGGCCAAATGAAGTTAGACACATGGCGTATGAAAGAATGAAGTCAAATTTCGAAATGAAGAAAAGACTTAATAGGTTCAAGCATCAAGAAAAGGTTAAGTGTCAAGGATGAAGGAATTTCGAATGCATGAAGTCAGATTTCCAGAAAGAAGATTTCGAGAAATCAAAAGAGCAGAGTTCGAGATACAGAAAGCAGAAAAACTCGAAATCAGAATGCATAAAGGACTTAAAAGATTTCTGAATGAAGAAATGAATGATTTCGAGAAGATAGAAGGAAGAAGAAAACAGTTATTGAAGGTCAGAGCAGTTTTCTGGTTAGCAGAAGACGTGACAAACATGCACGCTGCCAACACATAGGGCTAGATGATGTGTCAAATGTACATTAGTTAGCCGTTAGAATTAGGAATCTATAAATAGGTAAACTCTTAATGTAATAAGGGTTGGCAAATCACTCATACTCAAACTCTGA
This sequence comes from Sesbania bispinosa, assembly GCA_026901365.1. Classification (NCBI taxonomy): domain Eukaryota; kingdom Viridiplantae; phylum Streptophyta; class Magnoliopsida; order Fabales; family Fabaceae; genus Sesbania; species Sesbania bispinosa. Next base: position 59,584 of record QLOH01000473.1, on the reverse strand, counting down.
AACACCTTATACGTCCAAACTCACAGGCGACAAACAGGTTACAAGGAGCAACAGTATGTGATGAACCCATCCACTTTTCATTATGCAATTGTTCTTACAATTCAATTTCTTTCACTTTGTTTACTTCTGCAATTTACATTCTGCAATTTACATTTCACACAATTTTCTTTCTTTCTTTCAAATTCTGCGTTCTTTACTTCTTTGAAACAGTGATTTTCTGAAAATCCAATTTAGAACTTGTTTGATAGAATTCTGAATCAAGTAGTTCTAACTTTCTGAAAGATAAGTTCTTTGATAAAATTCTGAATCAAATAACTTGAAACATATCTTTTCTTCTGATTTCTGCTATGATTAGATAGAGTTTGGTGAAATTATGTACCAATTAGTATAACTTTATCCAGAAAACTGAATTTTTTGAAAGTCTTTTATAAATCAGAAACACCATAAATCTACTTTTTTAAAAACGAGTCCCGTAAGAGGATCTGATTCTAATCCCCAGATTGTTCTTAGAATCAAAGTGATGAAAGATAATTTTTGAATTAAATTTTATCACCACAAACAGTAGGCTTTATTTAAGTCTGTGTAATCTACACACATTTTCCACTTCCCACTTGACTTTTTCACTAACACCCACATTAGCCACCAAGTAGCATATTGAGTCTCCCGTATGAATCCGAATTTCAACAACTCCTGCGTCTGTTTGGGACATTACTTTCTGCCTTTCTAAGCCCGCTCTTCTCTTTTTTTGTGCTACTAGGTTTGAAATTTGGGTCGATAGCCAGTTTACAAGGCAACAAAAGTCTGGGTCAATTCCCGGCATATCGGGAGTTGTCCATTCGAATAAGTCTTATATTCTCCAGTAGCAAAGGCTTTCAGTCTTTCCTTTGACTCTTGGTCTAGCTTAGCACCAATCTTCGTAGTTTGATCAGTCTTATCCCCTATCTGGAAGGGTTCATATTCTCTAATAGGCATTGGCCGACTAGACTCGACTTAGAATCTGTGGCCTCAAATCTCGGATCTAGGTCCATCAAAAACATTTCTCGGCTTGAAGAAGGAATATCCTCGGATCTTCTTTTGGCATTTTCACACAGCCAAGGCTTCCAGTCTTAAATGCAAACTAGCATTGTAATAGCTTCTAGCTTCAATCTGGTTTCCTCCTCGCACAGAAACTACACGTCCCTCGTGACTGGGAAATTTCATCACCAGGTGTACTGTTGATACTACAACTCCGAGCGCGTTAAGAGTTGGGCATCCTAAACTGCCGTTGTAGGACGTAAAAATTGGAATAATTAAAAGCTTGGTATTAACAATATTTTTTCCTCCACTTCTTGAGATAGTAATTCACTATAAGAAATTCAGTTTTAGCACGATTTCTCTGCGATGGGCCTCGTGGCGTCGCTACTAGCGACGGCCTGGCCGTCGCTTCTCAGCATTAAATGCACTGTTCAGTGCAATTAATTCTTAGAAACGGCCTAGCCAACACTAAGAAGTGACGGTAGCGACGGCTCGACCGTCACTATAATTATAATTTATTTATGTTTTCTGAAAAGAAATAAAAATTAATGTAGCGGGCGGCTTTAGGAGACGGCAGGGTCGTCGCTACATTAGAAATGAATTTTTAATTTGGTGCGCACATTTTTTAAATTGTAGTGACGACCGTACCGTCGCTACGTTAAAAATCCTGCACGCGTTAAAAACCTCTCCCCCTCTATTTCCAAATTCCTTTTCCCTCCAGAACTCTCCCTTTTCCTCTCATATAGCCACCCCCTATTTCTGTCCCCCTCACCCCGTTTATTTTGAAACCTGACCGATTACAACGTTCCTCTCCTTCATAGGATCGTTTTGAAACCGATCAGTTCTCAAAGTAGTTGTCTGTAGGTGCGTTAGAGCTCGTTCCAAGAGTTATTCCTTTTCGGAGTCGCAACAAGTAAGTTTTTTAAGCTTATAATCAATTATTTGTAATGAATAGTTTATTTGTTCTATTATTTGTTAATGTGGTATAGGAATTATGTTTATTTGTAATTAATAGTTTATGTGTAGTTTAATTTTTTATTATTTATTTTTTTGTAATTAGGTTTTTTTGTCATTAATAGTTTATTTGTAAATATTTATTTGTAATTAATAATTTTAATTAATTTATTTGTATTTAGGTTATTTGTTTTATTAATTTATTAATGTGATAAACTAATTAGGTTTATTTGTAATTAATAGTTTAAGTGTAGTTAGTTTTTTTCTTCCTTTACTTTTTTGTACTTACGGTTTCTTGTAATTAATAGATTTTTGTAAATCGTTTCTTTCTCATGACTCGTTTTTTGTCCCTCGTTTCTCCTGTCCTTCCTCGTTTTCCTTCGTTTTCTTTGTATTTCGGTTTCTTTCTTTCCTTCTTTCCTCTGTGCTCTCGGCCTTCGGTTTCTTTGTCTTCTTCTTTTCTCTTTTCTTTGTCCTTCTTCGTTTTTTTTCTTTTCTTCCTTTCTCGTTTCTTTGTTTCTCCCGTCTCTCGTCCTTCTCCCCTTCGTTTTTCTTCCTTTCCTCTCTCCTTCTTCCTCTTCGTCCTTCTTTTTGTTTGCGCTGCCCCGCCCTTCTTTTTCTCCCCCCGCCCTCCTCATCTCCTGGGCTCTTCGTTCGTCTCTTCTTCCCCCCCCCCCCCGTTCATCTCTTTTTTTTTGATATTAACTTCAAAACCCTAGAAAAAATTGTATTGTAGAATTTTTCAAATTAAAAAAGATGATGAAATAATGAGGTCACTGTAATACGTGATATTGTTTTTGCATAAAATGGTTAGAAAGATTCAAATTCTTAAATTGTTTGTGCTTAAAAAAAAAGTATTTTTTAAATTATTTAAAAAATTGATTAAAGGGGTTTCTTTGTTTGTTCTTAAAAAAGTAATTTTTAAATTATTTAAAAAAATTGATTTTATTTTAGAGATTCTTGTATAATCACAAATAAATTTTCGTTTTGCTACAATCATAAAAAAACACTTTATTTGCTACAATAAATGCTTTCACATTTTTAAATAAATACTTTCACACTGTTAAAAGGAGTAAATTAGAAAATCGGCCGCCTAGCTTTTTAGGGTCATTCAATTTAGTCCCTAAGAAATAGAAAACTCCAATATAGTTCTTGACTTCTTGCTTTTTCTTTCACTATAGTCCAACATTGTGTTTCTCATTAATATTTTTACGACGTATCACGTTTAGTTGACCATAAATAAATCAACTCTAAGTTGCTTCTTAAAAAAAAGCAGAAAACTGATTATTTTCTAATTTTGTTTTTTGAAAAAAAGTTTAGACAAACATCTGAAAAATTCATATAAGTGATTTTTTTAAAAGTGATTCTTTTAATAAATAATTTTAAACCAACGGATTCATAATTCTTATGTAGGCTACAAATATGCACTATATATTTTGTATTGCCCAAAATATTATATATAAACTCATTAATAACATTGAAGTGACAAAATTCATAAGTATAAGTGAAAAGTGTCCGCCTCAATGTAAAATCAATTTTAATTAACGTGGCAATTAAATTAATAAAATAAATATAGTTTGGAATGTGAAAATATTACCTCATTTAAGGTAAAAAAAATGATTTTAAAAAGAAGAATCATTTGTAAGAAAGAAATGACATATTTCCAATTTATCTTAAAAAAAAAGAGTATTAAAGCCTAACATATCAAGGTACTATTGTCGTTAGAAAGACTATGTTGGTTGTACACCATGTGTGAAATAAGAATTTTATGTCTCTTTCTTGACTTTATCCATTATAAAACAAACACCTAATCACCTATGGTAAATTATCTTCGTTAGATCTGAATATATTGTCTTCGTTATATGTGAATATAACCCACCTTAATTATATTAATTTAATATATTCAACATTAATTCAATATTTTTTACAGCACATGCATGTTCTAAATCTATTGGTCATGTTTATATATATCATTATATTAATTTCAAGAATAGGATAAAGGATGTTAAACCATATGCGAGAACAAATTTTCACTCTTTAAATAAAGTTAATTAAATAACAAACACATCTTGAATCTTTGTTCATAAACTAAATAAATTAGCTAGGACTTTAATTTGTTACGTGATAAATAATTTATCTCATTAATGTATCCACCAATACAATATATTTCATCTTAGTTAGCACATGAGTTACGTCTACATCATGATCATAATTAAGGGATTTGTGTAAGATCTCCATTTAAAAGCATGAAAAAGCTAAAAAGTTTATACAATTTTCTCCAGTCTAATTGGCTCTGATTTAGTTGCTTAAGTGAGTATATATACAAAACTTGGTTAGTTTATTTTCTTATGCACAAATCTTTTAAACGGTATTAAAAAGTTCATTTTGCGTAAACTGATAAAAAAGATTATGTCTTATGACAAAAAAATGGATTACGTCCTAACTTAAGCCATTAGGATTGTTCTAATTAACCTTACACATGGATATACCTAAAAAGTTTACACAATCACATTTATATACCCGAAAAAGAAGTTTGGTTTGTTTCTTGTCATCCTCCTTTAAGTTCCATGCCTCGACGGTCGACGCGTTCATTTTGAATATTTGACCATGATAAACGCTAAAACATCCTTAATTATTTGAATCCTATGTTATCAATTTGTCTGTAGTTTCCTCCCCCTTTTGAGTTTACATGATGACATACATGTTTAGGAATCAAATCGATCAAAATATGGAGGGTAAGAGCTAATAGTTATGCAAAAAATGTAGCGTTTAAATCATGGCATACCTAAATTTCTTCAATTTTTATTATTTGCGTTCAATCATGAGCCTTCTCTTCTGCTTCCATTTCCATGTGGTCTACTACAATTGCACCAACATTCCCAGTTGGTATAATGACATTGTCGACATAAGTTGTTTGCTGGGTGATTTAAAATTTGTTATCATTGTCTGAGGCCTTTCATTAATTCTAGAAAAATATAAATGTAATAGGGAAATTAAAAACCTTATAATATTGAAAATATGACAGTAGAGAAAGGAAATCTACTTAACTGATAAAGAGAAATTAAAGGTGATCCATGTCTACCATGTTCAAATTTTAACAAAGAGCGAAAACCATGTTGCGAGGAAAAAGCCAAATGATGGGCATGAGAAACCATATGAAGAGATACATACAAACCTTTTTAAAAGATCATTTCATCTTGATTCTCAAACTTGACATATTTTGCATGCAGCTTTGTTTAGTGATTCTCTCATCTCTCAGATACAGAGAGGCTAATTCGTCTGCTTATTTCATTATTTTTTATTCCAAAAAGAGACGTTTTTTCTTCGATTTTCCTCTCGTTTCTCCGAAGTCTCTTTTGGTTTTGTACTTAGCTCTCGCTCGTTGTTCCCCCAATGAAAAGAATGCAATGAAATCAACAGTAGAAACCCCCTAACATAGTAAAGGTCATATTCCAATTCGAACATAGAAGGAACTGAACTGAACAAAATGAAGTAGTAGGTTTGATGGAGCACATCTTCCCACCAATACACTAACCACATTTCCTGTATCCATCGTGCAAAATTGATGGTTTGTTATTGAATTGAAAGAGGAGAGAGGCTAGGGTTCGAATAGAAAAATAGCGAGACGAAAATGTTTCTGAATAGAAAAAGGGGAAGGAGAAGAAAAATAGCAAGAATTGAACAGGATTTTGGTTGCTATTTTTTTACAGAGGTCAAAGTGCTTAAAAATTTGAAAGTTTTAATGGGAGATTCAAGGACACCTTATCTAGTAAAGGCTTCAAGACTACTTACTTGCACTCTGGAAAAAAGTAATAGGTTCTAGCCAAAAAAAAAAAATAGTCAGTAGAAATTTAAGCTTGAACTAATCTTCTTTCTAACAGCAAAAGTAGATGTTACCTTCGAGTCATCAAAACGCCCTCAATTGACCCACAAATAGCTTTGACTGGACAAAAAAAATAGATCCCCAATTAACAGTGAAAAAAGATTCCTATAATGTAATAGTATAGATATGTAGTTAGTTTTTCAAATTTATATAATTATTTATTTTGTATATAATGCTTATAGTGATTAGTGTCTAGGATGCGAGGTGGAGAAAAGATCCCACCTAGTAAAGGGAGGTCCATCCCTATGGGCGAGCTATGGCAACAGGCAGCTCGCGCGATGCGGGAGAGGTCCAACCTCTCTCACTCACACGCTGATCAGATGTCGGAGCATCCATCTACTTTAGCGCCGGCGGGCACCAAGCAGACTTCTTCTTCTTCCTCACCTCCACCATCTGCTCCAGCGCAGTTCGATGGTATGAGGTTCATCCCGACACCGGGATTAGTTCATATGCCTCCAGTTCGAAGGACGTTGTGCCCGGATAAATTAATGTTTTTCAACTATACTATATATGTAATGTGTTAGTCAAATAATCGAACCAGCATGAATTAATTTTTAATTGTGGATTGTGTGTCCAAGAATTAATTACCTAACGCTCATAAAAAAATAAAAAAGTAATTGATACATGTTTTTTAAAAAATATCGTTTATTATTTAATGAAATTTGTATAAGTTTCGCTCAAATTAACAGTGAAAGTCATATATAAGCTATTAAAATTAATAAATAAATTTATTTAGTAGTAATAAAAAATATATTAGAAAATGTAGTTATATGATTCTGCGTCATATAAATAATCAAACCCGTATTACATTTAAAATGACTTTTTTTCATTAGTGAAAAGTAATGGATAAATTCGATTTTTTAATATATTTTTAACGGATAATAAATGGATTAATGAATTGTTTCAATCCATCCATTATAATTTAGAGGTGTCAAAATGGGCTACCCGGCCCGGCCCGGCCCGCATCGGGTAGCAGGCTTGTGCGGGCAGGGCTAAAATACCCGGCAAAAATTCGGTCCTGTGAACTTAGTGCCCTAGCCCGGCCCTATGCGGGTAGCGGGCTTGTGCGGGCCGGCCGGTTAAAAAAAAACTAATTTATTCAAAAATGTTGCTCATTAAAAATTGTAAACAATTATACTTTTACAAAACTAAAAAAAATTACAATTTAGTTATAAAAATCATTTAAATAAAATTACTTTTATTTAACCTACAGGAAATTGTTACTATAAAATTACTTTTATTTAAAGATTATATTTATATAGATAATAAAAACATTTTGACACCTCTAGTCTCAATCTTAGAGAGCTATACTGAATCACTTGAGCAGGATCCAGAATTTTCTCTACTTACAAACCACGTTCAAGTAACATCATTCAGAGATGGTTACCAACTGTAATGCTGGCCATAAATGTGCTAGCAATGCTTAGTATTGATCTCTTTTCCATAATCTGACATGAATTGTATTATACCAATCCCATGAACGAAAAATATGTTTAATCAATAAATATAATACTCTTCTGTATAAATTGTTTTCTTTCTTTTAAAAATATAGTAAACTTTAGCTTGCCAGTTTGTCAATTATTGAAGAGTATTCATTTATTCCACAATGTGATCCTTTAGTTTGTTTTTAAGTTGCAAGTTGTGGTTGGAAAAAATAGAAACAGTGAGAAAAAACACATTTTAATGATAGCTATATTGTGTACGCAGCAAGAAAAAATTGTAAAGATTGGGAGAATGGCAATTTCTCATTCTTTTTTCCCCCTCAAACTTCGTGGGTTCGCATACTCTGGACAGCAAGGCATTTTAAAAAAAAAAGGGCTTGCCCAGCCCGAACCCGCTTAAAGCGTGCTTTTTCATTTTTGGGCTAAAAAGCCCTGCAAAAATTCGGGCCTCTCATTTGAGTGCCCAAGCTCTCCCATATTGCGGGCCGGGCAGGTCGGGCCGACCCATTTTGACACCTCTAATTATAATCCTGATACAAATCCATCTATCCATCTATTTGCCACCCCTAATGTCAATTGATGATCCCTTCATTTCCATCTCTAATGTTGCTTCCAAATCACCAAAACACAATTATGGGGATACAATCATGGGGTTGAAGTGGGCAACAACATCAGCCTGAGAATCAAGAACCCAATAATGCATGGGGCCCAGTAATCTTGGATAGGCATTAGGCAACAACGAACCTCCTTTAAGAAATTCATCCTTTGGTTTAGCGTTGAGACTGGGCCAAACTCAAATTTAGACTCCCCAACGCAACTATTCTAGTGTTGGAAACGTGAATTTATCACGTTTCAATGTTAAACAAACATGTTGTGCCTCTTTTCTCCCCCTTTGATTTCCCTTGCAGTTCACCAGCCAGAAGCATGTGTTCACCTAATCATAGAATTAATTTGCACCCAAACCTGCAACCCATTCACTAAAAATAAATTCCATCAATTTAATTAAATAATCATATATCTTATTACTGTAATTAATTTGTGTACATGTACCTTAAACAAATCTCTTAATTGATAATAACATAATACTATACTCGGTGGGTTAGTTGATGCATGTATATCCACATCAACATAATACTCCTTAACCTGGTCCTATATAAAAAATCGGATCAGACCAGTCGGTTCGATCGGAAACTAATCTGGTGATCGGTCCATTCACCCTGAAAATTGATCATTAGTCTTACAAACCGGTCTAAATTTTGTGAATACCAGTATCAGAAATTCGGTTGGAATAATTTTAACAAAAAAATAAAAAAAATTTTAAAAAATCATTTTTAATTAATCTTATATATTTTGAAGAAGACAAATAAAAAGATATGTTTTAAAATTACACATAGATGTCTACTAAATTATCAATTATTATTAATTTTTTATTGTATAGAACATATGAAAAAAGGTTATTTATGTTAATTTACAACTTTGTATATTTTTATTTCTTATAAGTTTATGTTATTCTATTAATTAAAAAATTATATAATTCTTAGTAAAATAAGATGGAGCAACAGAGGGATAGTACTAGGAGGTTGAGGAAGAATACTATGGGTTCTCCCATGGATCATCCCAAAGGTAACGTGAGAGAGTTGAGAAAAATTATTTGATATATTTTGAAAAGATACAGAAATGAATACAAACAACCAATATTTATAGAACTAAACTACTAAACTATTTAACTAATTGCTAACTAAATGGTAAAACTAACAAACACTACTGCTGAAGGATTAAGACTTAAGTTGGGCCTACAATTTGCACTTGACATGGGTTTCATTGATTTAATTGCTGAATCTGATTGCTCTCCTCTTATCTCAGCTATTCAAAGATCATCTAAAGGATCCTCCCTCTTTGAATTAAACTGCTTTAGATTGTTTTTTATTTCACCAAGAACTCCATAACCTCTCTTTAATCATGTAATAAGAGCTTGCAATGGTGTTGCTCATGCATTAGCAAAGTTTGCTTGTTCCCATCCTAACCTGATTTGGGTTGAGGAATCCCCTGCTTGTATTGATCATATTGTTGCTCTTGATATTTTATCAGAGCCAATCTAATGGAATTCCTTGCTTTTTCATAAAAAAAAAAACAAACACTAATAGAATACTAACATAACTGTATTCCTAATAACCTCCCGCAAGTTGGTATTTGGTATCAACCAATACAAACTTGAAACCAAGAAAAGGAATTGAAATCAACAAAAGGAAGAAAAAGGAACAACAAAATAACCACACTCTTTTCTTTCATTACAACAAACAACTCTTGAACACCCTTTCAAGTACAGCAGTTGCTCCCATACCTGACCCTATGCACATTGAGATTACAACCAAAGCGACAATCCTACCACGACACTTCATCTCATTCAACAAAGATGCAACACAACGTGCACCTATAGCACCCAAAGAATGCCTCGTATGTGTGGTAGAGGTGGACAGAAGGTTCCACCTATTAGAGGGAGGTCCATCCCTTCGGGCGAGCTTGCTGCACAGGCAACTAGCTTTCGTGCAGCTCGGGAGAGGACCAACCTCTCTCACCCTGATCAACTGGCAGAGCAGCTATCTGCTTCAGTGCCTCCAGCGACATACGTCCAGTCTTCTTCTTCCTCCCCTCCACCTGCTGGCTAACCTCCTGCATCTGACTAGCCAGCATTCGACGGAATGAGGTTTATCCCTACACCGGGATATTATGAGATCCCTTCCAAGGTGTAGCAGGAGCTTCCACATATATATGACCCCGAGGTGGACGCACAGGACGCTCAGGCTACGATTGATGAGGAGGTTGACCCTGAGTCTAATGAGGAGCCTGTTCGGTTCCAGGATGCCAGCTCCAGTAGACCTCATGAGGTAGACCCTCACGGTCGAGTTATTATCCGACCTTTTGGAAGAGGGTGAGTTTGTTTATTTATTTACTTCTTTTGAATTGATAATATTGAATCTTTATTTTTTTTAACAGTTAATATTGAATTTGTTTATTTTGTAGTTGTGCACCTAACAACCCACCCATCTCAGCCATTAGTCATGCGATTCGATCGTAGTTCTAAGGTCCTCACTACCTGTGGGAGGTCACCCGCAAGATGTAAGAGACAAGTGGTGGGGTCGAGTTTACGATAAATAAATGTATTCACTTTATATTTTTTCTTAAGTTATGTTACTTTCTATTAACTTACCCTATTTTTTGTAGAGCAAAGTTACTTGGGACCCTTCTGATGAAGCCTAAATTAAGAATGTATACAAGCAGAGGATTGCCCGTCACCTTTGAGATATGATGAACAAGGCCCGAAAGGTTGGGAGGAGGCCCACGTGGTGTGGTGAGGAGGCCTGGGAGGGTCTTTTGGCCTACTAGGCCTATGATGAGTTCAAGGGGAAGTCCGCTCGTACAAAAGCAATCACGCTTCTCTTCGCGGGGGAGCAATCCACACCACGGGCCGCAAGGCCCACATTGAGGTGCCATTGGATATGGTATGTATAAACAAGCACCCTTCTATACTATTTTTGTATTTGTTATTAAAATAATTAATTTGATTAATTATTCTGTATAGGCTTGACAGCTGGGGCGGGAGGTAGAGCCCGATGAGTTCTTTGTCTCCACCCACATAAAAAAGGGGGTGGTGACTGGGTAGATGACCGATCGCGGTCCACATATGTAAGTCCAACATTTTGCTTGTAAGTGTTTTTTTTTACATTTTTCATATATTTGCAATTGAATATATAACTAACTAATTATACGTTTACCTGTACTCAACAGACAAATTACTAGGACCGCCTGAGGGAGGTGGAATCACAGATGGGGGGACAACTCCAGCTTTGATGGGTCTACCAAGCTACAGATCTGGAAGGATGTTGCGGGTGGGAAGACTCGATGGCCGCTGTTATGGCACCGGGGGATTTGTCAACCAACATTCGTCCTAGTGTGACTAGCCCCACTCATGAGTCTTGGGCCCATACCAATGGGAGTGACGAGTCGCGTCATTTGTCTAAGGAGGCGTTGAGGCAGGAGATAGAAGCCAATTTGAAGACCACCCGACGTTGAAGGAGAAGGTTACAGGTTGGAGGAGGACTTCGCATGACTCCGACAACAGATGCAGATGTTGCTTGAGGCCCAAAGTGCAAGTGTTCTACCAGCTTCCGTCAGGCTCAGCTCCGGCTTAGCCGCACCTACACTATGATGGCCACCTTGATGACCAACCATTGAATGAGGATGGGATGAGGATCGTCGCCCACTACAGTAGCGGTTCGTCGCCGCCACCCATGATTTTTATTTTTTTATTATGTTTTTTATACATTTTTTGTATTATGTTTTGAACATTCTTTGTATATATACTTTTTGTATATATATTTTCCTCTATCATGTGTTTATATAGTATTTAGTATTTTCTTATAATTTAAATTAACAAATATTAAAATAAAATAAATAATAATAAACTTAATTTTAAAAAATATTTTTATCACTAGCGACGGCCATGGCCTCACTAGTAAAAAATAAATATTATATAATATATGTTGCGACAGCCATGGCCGTCACTAGGTTGTGACGGATGAGCGGCAACTTTTTATCCCTTCACTTAGCGACGACCTTTAGCTTACCAACAGCTTAAGCGATGGTCTGGCAGACACTACGTAGCGACGACTTATTTTGCTCGTCGCTATGTATTAACGACGATCATTTTAGCGACGTCCATGAGGCTGTCGCTAAGCCGTCGCTAAGTGGATTATAGCGATGACTTTTGGCCTATAGTGACGACTTTGGTCGTCGCTAAATTGCAATTTTCTTGTAGTGAACACAGGTGATTTGTAAATTGTTTGATAAGAGAGAAATGAGTGTGAAATAGAAGAAAAATACTCCCTCCGGTCCTATTTATAAGAACCTTTTAACTATATCACACGGATTAAGGAAGTTGGTTAATTTAGTTGATTGCAATAAATTTGTCAAGAATGTGTATGAATTTCCTAAACTACCCTTGAATTTATTGAGACTCATTATCTTTCTCTTTCCAATTAACTACTCAATTGTGTCATACTCTCTCTACTAATTAATTACGCACATACCTCCACTAATGGGTATTTTTGTCAAAATAAATAATTAATGCATGAGACAATCTAAAAGGTTCTTATAAAAGGGACCAAGACCCACCCTAAAAAAGTTCTTATAAATAGGACCGGAGGGAGTAATAATGTATAATTGTTTGGTTGGATAAAGATTGAGTGATTGAGAGAAATAGAAAAGAATGGATTTTTTTGTGCCACCACCATCTACGGATTTTAATTGCCTAATTATTCCACAGCTGATGTTTGATGTTTGCTGGAGATGTGGGAAAGGATCCGGATCCACCATCTCCCATTTCTATGCTGTCTATCGATAAAATTGCATGGAAATGCAAGCCAATGGGTCCCATCCACTTTTTTATTTTTTATGGCACACCAAAAAAATAAAAGTGACATCATTCTCACCAATCTTTCTTTTTCCATGCCTATTTCCTCGCCACCTCTGCGCTAACGACACAGGGCTATTGAAGCAAATTTGAAAAAATATATTATTTTCATTTATGTTTATAAGTAAAAAAAGCATTAATTATAGTTTTAGAAGTGAAAATTAAAGGTATAACGATACTATAATAAATCACACAACGAGTATCTTTTATTTTTATATATATATATATATATATATTATATATATATTCATTATACAAAATACCAAGAAAATAGAGAGACTTCGACTTGAACTACTAGGGAAGTTGGGGGCCTGGAATTGTAATTTGTTGATGAAAAAATACTACTGCATAATATATGAATAAATTTTACTATAAACTATTAAACCGTTGTCTGGAACTAAATCATGTTGAAAGATATAAAAACCAACAAATAAAAAAGTTTAATGTTGCATACATGAAAATGTTATGATAAATGACGTGAAACATGTAAGATTATGTTAGACGTTGGTGTATTGATGCTATCATTATCATGCTTTCTTCATATAACAGACGAAATATGGTTCATGCGTCAATATACAATAAATGTGAAAGCTGCTCACTTCTTCTAGATAATTTGGTAAGTTCCTCCTCGCCGCAAAAGATTTATAACGTTTGAAACTAAGAATTGGACCAATAGAGGAACTATATTTCCATTACCTTCTTGGAATCATTTTGGTTTGTAAAGAAAAATGATATTTCTAGAAAGCTTGTGTATAGTTTCAAAGATTTCACATTAGATGTACAACTCTAAAGAAAGATTAATGACTGAGACATTTCGACTTCATTTCATGGCCCTGTTTTTGTAGTTAGATAGTTTTTTGCATTTATTTCAATAGAGGAAAACGAAATTTTTTTCTTCCTATTGTTTTTGTCCATGCTAGCTAAGGGGATATTTATTTACTCTTTTTAAAAACAATTTTCAATTTTTAAAAACCTAAAATGTTTTTTAAAACAATTTTGAAAATTCTATTTTTTAGAAAAAAATAAACAGGTTTGAATGGTTTTTGTTTTCTGTTTCGGTTATTAGTTTTGAAAAGGGAAGGAGGATAGAGAATTTTCATTAATGACATTTTGTGATTTTTGTGAACTTATCATTAACGAGAGTTCAAGTCGGTTTGGATTAAACTCACTAAAAGAACTTATTAACAGGAGAAAATGCAAAAAAAGTTAAATGAATTTAATTTTTTTAAAAAATTAAAATTAGTTTTTACAAGTTAACTTTTCTTGATAGTTCTCTTATTTAATTTTTCTATAAGTAATTAAATTTTCTTACTTATAAAAGAAGTTAAATTTTATCATTTAATTCTTTTTTTTAAGTTTTTCATAAAAGTATATCCGAATCAGCCTTCTTTCCTCTGAATCGATTTCTGTAATCGGTTTTCACGCAATCATGCAGTCAGTCAGCGAATCCGGACCGTCCGATGGAGATCGGAAGATCCAGAGGCCGAGATCATCGAATGATCCGGAATTTGTTAACTTCAGTAATATATCGACTGCAAGTAATCCAAATTTCATTCCTCATTGTGCATCGTAAGGGCAATGAGTGAAGGAATACACACAACCTTATATCTATTGTTGGCACAATGCAAGGGCATTCATTTGACATTTCCAGCACAGGCTTTCCTCTCTGCATCTGCTACTATAATTGAACCCATTCACTTTGTTAGTTATGACAGTTATGACTTAGGAATGAGTTTGTTAATTCTGTTAGGTTGTTATTTCAGTTAGGTTGGTTAGTCGTTGCTCTCTAAGCTGCCTATATATAGTACCTTGTTGTATAGGAAAAGGTAATGCGTGGTGTTAGTGAGCGAGAAACGATGCGGAAAGAACCTGTCTGAAGTAACAGGGTGTAACCTTGTCTGAAAACAGCTTGTCTGAAGCTGGGTTGTCTGAAATAGAGAAACGTTTTTCTCTGACATATTTTCTTCTCTCTTTCGTGTTCTTTTATTCTTTTTCTTTTAAGCTTTTCAATTTCTTGTTCTTACCCAACAAGTGGCGGCCGTCTGTGGGAAGAAAGTGAAAAGGAAAGATAATAAAGAATGGCAACGAAGTTAGATATTGAGAAGTTCTCTGGAGCAAATGACTTTGGGCTGTGGAATCAAGATGGAGGCTATCTTGATACAGCAAGGTTCGAGGAAGCGTTGAAGGGGGAGGTGAACATGTCATCCATCTTTAACGCAGGCAGAGAAAAAGAATATGGTAGACAAGGCAAGGAGTGTCAACCGTTTCTGATGTCTTGGTGATAAGGCACTCAGAGAGGTGGCGAAGGAGAAAACAGCTGCAGGGATGTGTGACCAAGCTGGAATCTTTATACATGACAAAGTCTTTGGCTCATAGATTCTGTCTAAAGCAACAACTTTAACCGTTCAAGATGGTGGAGTCAAGAACGATTGAAGAGCAGTTGGCAGTTTTCAGCAAGATTGTTGATGATCTTGAAAACAGTGGTGTGAAACTTGAAGATGAGGACAAGGCCGTTATTCTTTTGAATTCTTTACCTAAGCCTTTGAGCATTTCAGAGATGCTTTACTGTACGGGAAAGATCAGATGATCACTCTGAGGAGGTTGTGACCTCAGTTCGACCAAAGAGTTGCAGAAACTTCAAGATTCGAAAGGTGTAGAGGAGGTTTCCTCTGGTCTAGTTACAGTGAAGGGCAAGGGAAAGAAGTCAGAGAACAAAGGGAAGAAGGCAAAGTCTGAAGGCAAGAAGCAGATCAAATGTTTCAAGTGTCAGAAGTTGGGTCATATCAAGAAAGCATTGTCCTGAGAAACGATGCACAGGAGCATAGGAGACAGGAAACTGCAGGTGTTGCAGAGGCTTCTGAAGGATATGAATCTACAGGTGTTTTTGGTAGCTTCGTCTGAAGACTCTCTGAAGAGTTGGGTCATGGATTCAGGGTGTACCTTTCACATGTGTCCTGTGAAAGATTACTTCGAGACCTTAGAACTGAAAGAGTATGGGTATGTACTTCTGGGAACAACAAAGCTTGCAAGGTGCAGGGCAATTGGGGTAGATCGGACTGAGGATGTTTGATAACAGAGAGATGTTGCTGGCAGGATATGAGGTATGTTCCAAAGCTCAAAAGGAAACTTATGTCCATTAGCATGTTTGATGTTATGGGGTATTCTACTAAGGTGGAGGGTGGAATGATGAAGGTGTCCAATGGAGCATCCATAGTTGCTAAGGGGAGAAGAAGTAATGGGTTGTACATTCTGGATGGATCAACTGTCATTGCACATGCATCAGTTGCTAGTCAGTCAATGGTAGACAAGACTAAGCTATGGCACCTACGTTTGGGCCATGTTAGTGAGAAAGGCTTGGTGGAGTTGGAGAAGCAACAACTGCTGATGGGTGATAAGCTTCAGAAGCTGGATTTCTGTGACCAGTGTGTTTGGGTAAGTCTCATAGAGTGCAGTTTGGGACATGTAAGCACACTTCCAGCAGACCTTTTGAATATGCACATGCAGATCTGTGGGTCCATCTAGGACTCAGACGCATGGTGGAGGGTCTTATTTTCTAAGCATTATTGATGACTTCTCAAGGAGGGTATGGACATACATTCTGAGGAACAAGACTGAGACATTTCAGAAGTTCAAAGAATGGCATACTAAAATTGCTAATCAGCAGGGGACCAAGCTGAAGGTACTAAGAACAGACAATGGGCTGGAATTTGTTTTCAGATGAGTTTAAACAGTTTTTGCAGGAACCAAGGAATCAAAAAGCATAAAACTGTGGCAGGGACTCCTCAACAAAATAGACTTGCTGAAAGGATGAACAAGACCATTTTGGAGAGAGTCAGATGCATGCTCTTGGGAGCAGGGATGCCAAATATCTTCTGGGGAGAAGCTGTAAACACTGTTGTGTATCTGATTAACAGGTGCCCTTCGTCTGCTTTGGGGTACAAGACACCTATGGAAGTTTGGAGTGAAAAACCAGCTGATTACTCCAATCTGAGGGTGTTTGGGGATTTGGCTTATGCACATGTCAAGCAGGATAAGCTGGAGGCACGAGCTGAGAAATGTATCTTCCTTGGATACGCTGATGGAGTCAGGGATATAGGCTATGAAGGTTAGAACCTAAACCTTCAAAGTTTATTATCAGCAGGGATGTAACATTTGATGAGACGAGAATGGGAATGCTTGGTGGAGACTCTGAAAATGGGAGGGAGAAAGCTCACATTGAGGTGGAGGCATCTACGAGCAAACTCAGGGAGGATCGTCTGAAGACTTCAGAATGTGCTACTTCAGAAGGTACATCAAATGATACTTCAGCAGGTTCAGACTTCAGAAGGTCTGAAAACTTCAGACGGTCTGAAGACTTCAGAGGGCATGAAGACTTCAGAAGGTCAGAACGCGCTGAGAATGACTATCAGCTAGCTCGTGATAGAGAAAGGAGGGTTCCAAAACCTACCAAAAGGTTTGGACACGCTGACCTTATCTGTTATGCTCTTAGTACGGCTGAAGAGATACAGGGTTCAGATGAACCAAGAAACTTTAGGGAGGCACAGGAGAGTTCAGAGAGGCAGCAATGGCAACGTGCCATGGAGGAGGAACTTGATTCGCTGAAGAAGAACAACACATGGAGACTTGTGGATTTACCTGAGGCACAGAAGGTAATCAGATGTAAGTGGGTCTTTAAGAAGAAAGACGAGATTCCTGTTGTTGAGAAAGCGAGGTTCAAGGCAAGGCTTGTGGCTAAGGGGTTTACACAGGTTGAGGGTGTGGATTATAATGAGATATTCTCACCAGTTGTGAAGCACTGTTCTATCAGGATTTTGATGTCAATTGTAAACCAGTTTGATTTGCACCTGGAGCAATTGGATGTCAAGACAGCATTTCTGCAACAGAGATCTGGATGAAACCATTTACATGGAACAACCAGAGGGGTTTTGCTGAAGATCAGAGAGTGTGTCTAGTTCAAAAATCATTGTATGGTCTGAAACAGAGCCCAAGGCAGTGGTATAAGAAGTTTGATGATTTTCTATGAGAATGGACTTCAACAGGTGTAGTTATGACAGTTGTGTCTACATTTTAAGAGAAGAACAAGACATTTTGTACCTGCTCTTGTATGTAGATGATATCCTGGTGGCTAGCCGGAAACAAGCACATGATCAATCAGCTTAAGACAAGGTTAATTCAGAAATTTGGAGATGAAGGATCTTGGAGTGGCCAAACGCATACTTGGCGTTGATATAGTAGAGATGAGTTAAAGGGCGTACTCTGCGTTTAACTCAGGAGGCTTATCTGAGGAAGGTTGTGAAGAGGTTTAGGATGCATGAATCTAAACCTGTGGGCACACCCTTAGGACACCACATGAAGCTCTCAAGGAGTCAAGCTCCTGATTCAGAAAGATGAAAGGAGGAAGATGGATAATGTTCCTTATTCTAGTGGAGTTGGAAGCATCATGTATGGAATGGTCTGTACTAGACCAGACTTGGCTCATGTTTGTGAGTGTTGTCAGCAGGTTCATTGGGAGATCCTGGACAAGCACATTGGGAGTCTCTGAAGTGGATCCTCAGATACCTGAATGGAACTCTAGATTCAGATTGCTATATCAGAAGAAGCGGTACCTCTCTGAAGGTGGAGCTGCAATTGAAGGGTTCGTTGATGCAGACTATGCAGGGTGTGTGGATACACGAAAGTCCTTATCAAGGTATGTGTTTACTCTATTTGGAACTGCAGTGAGTTGGAAGGCAAACCTTCAATCAGTGGTAGCACTGTCTACAACAGAGGCTGAGTATATTGCGTTGTCTGAAGGAGTGAAGGAAGGTCTATGGTTGAAAAGCATGCTGAATGAGTTGGGAATTGAACAGGAGTGTGTTCAGATTCATTGTGATAGTCAGAGTGCTATTCACTTGGCCAATCATCAGATGTACCATGAAAGGACCAAGCACATTGATGTGAAGTTTCACTTTATCAGAGAAGTGGTTGAAACAGGGGCACTAAGGATTGTGAAGATTGCTTCTGAAGATAATCCTGCTGATATGTTGACCAAATCACTACCAAGATGCAAGTTTGAGAAATGCTTAAACTTGGTGGGCTTCGTCTGAATGATGTCATTCCAAAGTCAAGGGGAGATTGTTAGTTATGACAGTTATGACTTAGGAATGAGTTTGTTAATTCTGTTAGGTTTTTATTTCAGTTAGGTAGTTAGTCGTTGCTCTCTAAGCTGCCTATATATAGTACCTTGCTGTATAGGAAAAGGTAATGCGTGTGTTAGTGAGCGAGAACGATTGCGGGAAGAACCTGTCTGAAGTTAACGGGGTGTAACCTTGTCTGAAAACAGCTTGTCTGAAGCTGGGTTGTCTGAAATAGAGAAAACGTTTTTCTCTGGCATATTTTCTTCTCTCTTTTCGTGTTCTTTGATTCTTTTTCTTTTAAGCTTTCAATTTCTTATTCTTACCCAACACACTTCTAACCTATGTACAATTAAATCCTAATAGAAGAAATATTTTTGTTAAATAATTTCAACTTAATGGATTAGGAATACTCGTTGTACTCAATTTTAAAGGATTAGGAATATTATTTCAATTTCGACTTAATGGGTATAATTTACTCATAATAGATAAAATATTTATTAAATAATTTTGGATTTATATTTGTATAATTATTTAAAAAAACATAAATATAAGTCTAGGTTTTAGTTCATATTTCACTTGTTGCATGATTATGTAATATATTAATTATGATCACCAAAAATAATGTAATAATTATGTTTCAAAATTAGATTAAAAAATATTTTAACAATCTTTTAATTAAATTAAATATTATATTTTTAAACCAATAATTATTGCTTTGTTGTTAATTCTTTTTTCCTTAAACACAAATGTTATATTTTCATAAAAACTATTTTTCAAAAAAATAATATTTTAGACACCACAAAGAACGTTTACAGTAATATATATATATATATATATATATATTTATATTTCTTTAATAAATTAAAAAATACATAAAAAAATAAAAACAGTTTCGAATGAGTTTTCTATTTTTTTAGTTTTTAAAAAGTTTTAAAAAATAAATTTACCAAAAAAGTTTTTATTTTCTTCTCAAAAACAATTTTTCAAAATATATTTAGAAAATACTTTCAAAATCTAAAACACAACTTAATTCTTATTTTTTCCCTATAAAAAATGGGTTTGTCTACGGTGGACCATGGTTCATGTAGTCCAAAATGTGGAAATATAGTAATTTAAATTCTCAATCACCAAATTTAACGCTTATTTTATTAATGATTGATATTAAAATAGTTTCCGGTTGCTTTTATGAAATATTACTTGAAAATAATAAAAATTCAAATCGATATTGTCATCTAATGTAAAATTTTGTCTTTGAACTTTAAATTGATATATTTTCAACAAATTAGCATAGGTTGTATTATAAATTCATATTTTCCCTTAAATTAAACTCAAATAGTCATATAAAGACTATTTAATAAAAAACAAAATTATTTATTCACCTTTTATAAGTAAAAATATATAAGCTGGACTAGGTGAACCAAATTTTGTTTGGTCCAACCCTAGAATCATCCATAAAAAATTGTGCAAACTGCAAAAGGCGTAGCTAATTAATAGCTATTGCTTCTCTCCTCTTCCGCTCTCTCTGCTATCCCATTCAATTCACCTTTAATTTTATAGGCATTTATGTTGTGAAACTCCAATTCCATCTTTTTATCTTTTTTGTTCTGTTAATCGTAGATATAGTGGATCCTCCTTCAGGCGCAGCTAATAATTTGTTCTGTGTATTGAATATTGATCCTCCTAACATCCAAGTAATTAATGGCATCATATATATTATGAATAAACTTATATTAAGAATCCAAAACATGGATGAGATATGCATAGATTATCTTTAAAAAAGTGTATATGGGAGGGAATCATATTGGTGGATGGTCTACTAGCTATTTCAGAGGAAAGGAATCCAAATCCCATAAAAAAGGGGGAATCTTTTTTGTGCCCCAAGTGAAAGTGGCAGTAATGGATCCATGTTACCCATCCCAACTACACAACACACATGCATGGAGAACAATCGCAAAGCAATTCATGCATTATAAGTGCTGGGTTTGAGAACAAATCCAGTGTCCTTTTACTAAAGTTTAGCGCTTTTCCTCCCAAAGTTCCATTATTGCCCAACCCATAACCATTTATACGTAACTTATGACTAGCATAACGGTCCTTTTGATTTACAGTTGTATAGAATTGATTTTGATATATTTAGAGAATAAGAAACAAAAGGCTTAATTGCATTATTGGTTCCTCTATTATCATCAATCCACAATTTTGGTCTCTCTACTTTTTTTTCGCGATTTTGGACCCCCTATTATTCCTAATCCTGAATGTAGTTCAAAATTTTGGTCCTTCCATATCTCAAATTATGTGTTAGAGGGATCAAAATCGCGAATTGATGATAATAGGGGACCAAAATCACGAAAAAAAAGTAGGGGGACCAAAAATGCAATTAAGCCAAAACAAAAAATGATATTGATGCATAATTTACTGAAAGTGTTGTCAAACCATTTCAACTCTATTTGGTAAATTAAAGTAGTGTTTTAGTAGCTATTAGTGTTTTTTGAAACACTACTCTAGGTAGCGTTTCCAAAATTCACTTCTATCTGGAACGACTTCAGCATTTCAATAATTAATGATGACTTTATCAATAATTTTACCGTTATCAATTAATTAGTTTTACTAATTAACACTTTCAATTCAATCGGCTAGATTATCACCTTTCAACTTTCATTTTTCATTTCATCTTTCAACTAACATTTCAGCTTTAATTTAAGCTAACTTTATGCTAATTTTACCAAACACACCTTATATGTTGGAAAGTTAGATGAAAGCTGCAAAAGCTAGCTGAAAGTTGAAAAACTAGCTGAAAAAACTAGTTGATTTGATTAAAATATTTTGTAAGATTAGTATTTGAACTAGCTAAAATTGGTAAAATGACATATAAGGACATAATTAATTATTAAATAATAATGAGGGAAATTGTTGAGATAAAAATGTAATAAATTAAATTTTCAACTAATAGATGCAAAAAGGAGTTTTTTTATTAAAAGAACTAACTCAAGTAGCTTCTAGAAAAATATAGTAGCGACCTAAAAGAACTATCTTATCAATCACTGATGAAATGATTCCATTATCAATTTCAATTTTCATGTAACTGAAATGTCTTACCAAACATACTCTTAATTTTAGAAATTTAATTAACCCTAATTTCACTGTATTTAGATCATTAGATTAGGATGGATAAACAATCGTGGAGCAAACCAGTAAATTAATCAACCATATATTTTGTTGAGAAATGATATTTGTTTAATCTTCAAATTAAATATATCATCAGACATTATCTTGTTGAAGACAGTGACTATAATATATAGTCAAACCAGCTAACATTATTTATTCAGTTTGGGTGCATCCTTATGTCTTAGTGCATATGGTTCCTAGCTACTTGTTCGCATAAATAGTATACTTTTATTAAAGTCAATAACTATTCTTAGAGGAAATTATTTAATTTGAAATTTTAAATGATAAAAAAATATAAAAAAGCTTATCCAAGATTTGTACTAAAGTTATATTGGCATAAAATCAGATACCGAAGATTGTGATATTCTATTGTGGAGCACTGCAAGGCCTAAAATAATTGAGAGGCCATGAGCTTAGCATCACATATATGGACTTTTGTGTCGGGTATATGGAAAATCTGCCAGATGACATCCATTAGTGACAATAAGTGTGGCTAAGGTTGAGCATTTCATAGGAAAGAAATTAAAGTGGCTTACCACATCAATATTCAAATTAAGCAGAAAAGAAATAAAAGGCATCCCGTACTTCTTTGCAATGAAGGTATATCCGGTATTTTTTCTTGTACAGGAAATTACAATTGTTTCTATAATTTTATATTTTTTTATAGTTTAATATATATATACTATCAGTGTAAAGAAATTTTACATAAACATTCAATGATGTGTAGTCACGTCATTTATTGAATTTAATAACACGTGAGATGTCACATTCATTAAATGATGTGGTGGCACACCATTTGATGTCTGTGTAAAATTTCTTTACACGGACAATATATATTAATTAAATTCTTATTTTTATATTATTTTTTCCTTTAATAACTCATCAATAGAAGTATACTTAAATTTCTAATTAAGGTCTGCGTATCACCTAAAAAGGAAATAATATTTCTTTTTTAATATAAAAAATTGTTTTTTTCTTTGATAGAATCATTACCACTTCTTGTCGGTAAAAAAGTAAACTTTGATTTAATCCCCACTAAAAACACTTTTAGTAAGAGACGAAAAGTCCCAAGATTATGTCTTAAACATGATTGTCCCTTGTAATTACTAGAAGACATATGTGGTTAATGAAAAAAAAAAGATTGACTTTGTTGACATTTCTTCAAGTTTGTTAAAACTTTATCTTTGCTTTCTATTATTGTTTATTAAATTACTATGTCATTTTTTTTCGCTTTGTCTAGAGTGAAGTAGCCGCTTGGTGTAACATTGTTGTTTCACCGCGCCCAGTTGTTCGATATATTACTATGATAATCAACCGTGATGATCCTTTACCTATTACCATTTGAGCTTTGTTTTCAAAAATTTCTAAATGACCCCTCCGCATTTTCAAGTTCTTATTTTTCAAATTAATTTATTGTTAAGCTACCCAAGAGCCATTCGAGGAAGATATATGAAAGTTGATAGAACTGGGGACTGATACTCCATTCGTGCCTACCTTTACGATTAATGAAAATTCATCTAGATCATCTCTTGACAAATTTGCCTTGAACAACACATGCAAATAATGATGTTTATCCTTATTCTGATACCATATGATTTCACTTGTGTTCACTGTGAAAATTCAACTGGTGGTCTTTAAGGTGCTCCAATGGTGCTCTAAGTTGGGCGACAGGCAGTAGGTACCTGCAAGGACTCAACCCAAAAGTCAGCTCTAGGTCTTATGAAGAGGTTTCAAGTAAAAAATACGTACCTCCTACCATATTGGTTTAATGGGGTATTTATACCCAAATTTCACCTGGATGGGTTAAAGTCGTGTACTATTATTGTGTGCCACTTGTTGTTATATATGGGTGTTGAATTGATGCCACATATACAATACGTGTCCACCTTGGTTGCCCAGCCTTTCATATTAGAACAGAAGTCCCCCAACTTGGTGTTATCTCTATAAGAGGTAGCGACAAAATGTTTAGCTGATCAATGTCTTCAGTCATTCATAGTTAAAATTTAGTTATGGTTGTATAAGTGTATGACCGAATAGGTAGCCAAGGTGGCTAATGAAAATGAAATAAGCCCAGGCAGATCGAGCGGCCATGAATTTGTATATTTTCTTCCGTCCATTTTTGTGTAAAGAAATGTCTCATAGAGTGAGTATTTATTCGATTGAATTTTCCTAATAGACTTCAAATTTTCTCATAAGGAATTTCCAAGTTTCATACTAAACAAAAAGGCCATGTTGATGGTTGGTCGACTAGAACACCGCCGGCAAAATTGGCTAGCTATAATATTTCCGAAAAGATTGGTCGGCTATAATACTGCCAAGACTTCATTTAATTGAAAATTGCCCAAGTGTGAGTAAAGGATACATACGTTCTTCATGTAAGGCTTCCCCTTAAACAATTGGTACTTCATGATTAGCCATGCTCTTCACACGAAAATTAATCCACGTCTTCATACATAATTTGGCCAAGCTCTTCACACGAAATATTTGGCCGACTAGAATACCACTCGGAAAGATTTGTGAGCTAGAATACAGAGGTGCTTCATTTAATTGAAAATTTCCCAAGTGTGAGGGGAAGGTACATACATTCTTCATGTATGGTTTCCCCTTAAACAAATGGTACTTTGCAAATCTAGTAAAATTCTTTCTTCTTTATTTGAACCGTAAGAGTTTGTGAATCCCTTAAGTTGATTCCCCGGTGTATCCAGGCCGCACTACCGTCAGCACCCGAGCTTCCATAAATATTCTTAGTTTGAGAAGTTGATTTTCTGATGTACCCAGGTCACATTAGAGTAAACACCCGGGCGTCCCAAAACATTCTTAGGGTTGGAGAAGTTGATTTTCCGATGTACCCGAGCCGCATTAGTGTAAGCACCTGAGTGTCCAGAACATTCATGGGTTTGAGAAGTTGATTTTATGATGTACCCATGACGCATTGTCGTAAGCACCCGGGCATGTCTAGATATTCCTTAAGCTTTTGTAGTTACGTCCGGACTAGTCAAGTCAAAGTAATTCCATGAAGGAGTTATCTAAAATGTCCATTCGAGCCGACTAGAACCAATAAAAAAACTTGAATTCGAAGAAGGAACCAACTCTGAATACTAATTGTTCCCGTCATCAACAAATCCAAATAATGATTATTACTACCTGAATCCTCAAAAGAAATGGATTCAAATAAAGAACTCTAATGAAAATGATCTCTTAATAATTTTGGTCAAAAGAAGAATCTGTATGAAGAACCAATTAAGTCCGATTATGAACAGAATCCGGATAAAGAATAATGCTAAATAGAATTCAACCAAAACGAGAATGTCCATAAGAAAAATTATCACTCACTTACATATATACGTCCAAAATGAAATAAAATTTAGAGATGATATTTGAAAAATTTTTAACAATAAATATCTTTGAATTTAAACCGGTCAGGAAAATAATTCGGATGAAGTGCCATGTGAGAAAAATCCAATGAATCCGGATGATGAACTGTATTGATCGCCTCAGAAAACATCCAGTAAAAAATAATCTGGATGAAGAATCTTAATCGCATTTGGCCCAAAATCTGATGCAGAATTGTTCTAATAGCATCGACCAAAATAATAATATGTATGAAAGAGCAAATAAGTGTGGCCAAAATAATAATATGGATGATAGCATCCCCAAGAAAACAGATTTGAATGAAAATTTTAATCTTTCCGGCAAAGGCAACGATCCGGATGAGAAATTATCCAACAAAGGCAGTGATTTAGATGAAAAAGTATCAATCTATCCTTGCATTTATCTAACCAAGACAAGATAAATTTCATACAAGAAATTTCAAAAAATTCTAATAACTATAGACTTTGGTGATCATCGCAATAAAGAAATAATTTAAGCATTCCCCTTTTTCCAAAGGTAATTCCTATGAACTCATTAAAGAAATTGGCCATTAGTCGTTAGCCATTCCAATCTGTTGTAGCAAGATTCGCAAAACGTTCTTCATGATATAATCTTTATTCAGCAATGCCTAAGAACAGAGAACTCATCCAAACTCAAGCATACTACAATCAAATAATTCGAACCCAAGACCTTAGGGACTTAGTCTTAGGGTTTAGTCTTAGATTCCTTAAAACAAGACTTAGTCCCTAGGGTCTTGGGTTCAAACCACGGAAGGTTCCCCTAGGGGGAATAAATCACTTCAACGGTTGGTGAAGTCCATGAGGGTGGCGCGCTCAGTGAATTTCTGGGCCCAGGAGTGGAGTTACAGGTCAAGGTTGGGGCGTTACATTGTATTCAAGGTAATATAGGATTATAGAAAGCCACAAACAGTTTTGTCCTAGACATGCTCCTACCACAGTCCAATTAGATTGAATTGCTTTGATACCAGAATGTAACGTCCTAATTCAGAAAACCAAGGAATAATGCCCATTGGAAGAACATTCCCAAATTCACGAAAATATTTTTCGCGACATTATCGATATCGTAACATACAACACATACAGGCTTAGGTAATCCAATGTTTACTTAAGCGAAACTCCCAAATTTATAGTTATATAATAATTTCCATTTAATGGCTACGATTCAGCTAAATCAACTAATCCAAATAAATATAATTATTCATGTACAATCGGACCTAACTATCCTAATCCAGAGGACTCCTAGGGGGATATCCACCCTAGGGCACCAAGTCCTCCCTTCAAGGCCCGGGGCGAGTCTCCTGCACATCTAAATAAAAATCCATAAAACGGGGGGTGATACTTACTTCCCAGTGGGTGCAATCATGCAAGCAATGTAGGATAGCAGGCAGATGAAAATGCATCACTAAACACATGTATTCGTTCATAACAAAATCATATTAATAACAAATCATTATAGCACACAGCAAGCTCTGATGTTTAACAAAACACCCCAAGGGTCTTTTCACTTATCCTCTTAAGATCTGAACTCAAAACCTGAAACAAGGAACGTCTTCCTTGCAACCATTTAGGCCTACCTTTGTTTTATTAGCAATCAAGGATGCATTGGTTTTATCTTTTCCTTTTTCCTCTTTGGTCTGAAGACCCCTCAAGTCCTCCTACTTATTCACGTGAATTTTGCAATATAAGGGTATTCATGAATCATATGAAATCCTTCAATAAATAAGTTAAAAATTCCGTTCATGAGTTCAAACATAATCATACCTCGTCATAATTCCATAATTTCCAAAACCCTAGGCTAAAGCATTTTCTTAAGGCACACAGGTTTAATCCACACATAACACAAGGGTAAACATGTAAACTCATCAATCAAGTAAAACACAAACAAAAGAGAAAGGGATTAGATAATGAGGGACATTTAGAGTGTTCACACAACATGAGAGTGAGTGGGTGGATCACACTCACCTCTAGAGTAGAGAAATGGAGATCTTGAGGGGTTGAGATATGCTTCCTTGGTCTTCTTCTTCCTTGATTACTCACTCCCAAGCTCTCATTTCTCCTTCTCTTCCCTCTTCTCTCTTAGGGCACCAAGGGGTTGAGGGAAAAGTGTTTTTAGAATGGGTCAAATGACCCTCAAATCTTATTTTAAAAACAGGTTCGTGCATTCTTGCTCAAGCGAAACATTTTCGCTTGAGCTTGAATCAAGCAGTATGCTTATTGTTGTATTCTCGCTTGAGTGAGAATCTGATTTTCGCTTGAGCGAGCTTCTCTCGCTCGACCAAAAATCATCCATAATCTCTGCCTCATTTTCACTCGAGCGAAAGCTCTCTCGATTAAGTGAAAAGATCAGCAGATTTTTACCCCATTTTGTCTAAAACTTCCGCTCAAGCGAAAATGCTCTCGCTTAAGCGAAAATCTCACATAATGGAATTGTCAAATTTCCATTCCCACTCTCTCAAGCGAGACAATTCTCGCTTGAATGAAAAAAGGACAATGTTATGCCCTTTTCAACTGTTTTAAACCCACTTAAACCTAATTCCTTTTATGAAACCTCTTCTTATTATAATTTCACTTATGAAGATGGTATTTAAACTTTCCCCTTAGTTCCTCAGTTCTATAAACTTTATTTCTCACATCCTAGCTTGATTATTATAAGTTCATCTATGATTCAAAATTGAAACATAATACTTGACTTAACCCTTGAAACTCCCTCTAAAGCTCCAAACTTTTATTTAATCTCCAACCTTCTATCTTGACGGAGTTCTTAACTTATGATTTTACTATACTTCTTAAAGCCCTAATTTTTGGGATGTTATAGGCTACACCTCTGCGGCTCTCTCAAAGCAATACTCTCCCTTCTGCTTCTTCCTTGCGCTATAACACAGGAATCCCCACTACCTCCTCCCTCTTCTCAGGCGACCTTGAAGTGTGACCATAACAGGGCATTAACGACCGCTATGAACCGCAACCATGGTGGACATCGAACAAGACCACTATTTCCAATCAAATTCAGAGCATGATCATCTTCTTATTTGTCACGATGCAATTGAACTTGGGTAGGATATTAGTGGAAGGTGGTGAGTGTTAGAACCACAGGAAACACTAGAAGGGGGGTTGAATAGTGTTTTAAAACTTTATTGAAAAATTTTGGAAATCTTTGATTTAATATATCATTTAAAAAGAACAATGTTCAAAGACCAATCTTAAGATCAGAGTTTAATTGAAACATGCGGAAAATAAGAATGATGAAATTGATGATCTTTCAAAAAGGTCATAAGATTGTTTTAAATGAAAGTTTCTCAAAGTATCTTCTGAAGATTATTACAAGGAGTATCTTTTAGAAGGGTTTCTAAAATACTTCAGCAGACTGAAGATCGTCTGAAGTTTGATTCTGGTTCTGAACTGAGTTCTTTAGAGACTCACTTCAGACACCTATTTCAGAACTTCTTCAAGATACATTCTCTGTAATATCTCAAACGATATGAGAGAGATTTGAGTTTTAATTATCTTTGAAAACTTGTTTGATTGAAATTGTAGTGTTATGTTGATTATGAAAATACTTTTCAATCCCCTAAGTAAATGCAAAACTGAAAATAAAATAGATTAAGGGAAAGAAAACTTAGGCACAAAATTTATCCCGGTTCACCCACATCACCGTGAGTTACATCCAGTCCCAGTGGCAAACCACCACTGGATTTTCCACTATCTGAAACATCAGATACAAGTATTCTTCACAGCCTCTTCAGGCCAACCGAGTATTCCTCACGGCCTCTCCAGACCAACCGAGTATTCTTCACGGCCTCTCCAGACCAACCGAGTATTCTTCGGCACACATGGTCTATCGAGTATTCCTCACGGCCTCTCCAGACCAACCGAGTATTTCTTTGTTTTCAACTACCTCTCCGGGCAACCCATGCAGTAGTCTTTTCTACCGAGCCTCTCCAAGCTCTAGACCAAGTGTACTTTCTTTCACCAAGCCTCTCCAGGCTCTCAAACACTTATTCAAGTGTAGAGTATGACTACTCAATCTAAGTTAGATGTTCGCTAGAACCTCTCAACTCAGATTCTTCTTGTACATAGAGATTACTGAGTACATACTCAGGATACAGTCATTACAAACTAAATACAAGGATAGACAGTGATACAAGTGTTTGACTTAAGTACAATCCCCGTCTTTTCTATGAGAAATACATCCTCTGAGAGTAGGCTAACTAATATATGAAATTAAGCTCCAGCCTTATCCTCTAACCATTGGTTTCCATGGGTTACATTCTCACCCGTATCATTGGAATACCAAGGTATCTTCAAAGCTTCAAACCGTACCTAGTTTGATAGTCATTTGCTCAGCATGGTTATCTTCAGACCAACAACCAACTTAATTGATCAAACAGATCAACTGAACAACATGACTAACTGACCAGCTAGTCAGTAGCCTGATTGATTCGAGAACCAACTCTCTGATCAAACTTTGTTGACATATTGATGATCCACTTTAGCTCAAGTCAACTCTTGTTAACCATTTGGCACTCAACCTAGTTAACTCTATTTGGTTGGGCAGTTAATCTAACTCCCACAACTGGTTGGGCAATCATGCCAACTTGGTTGTGTTAACAACAACAACAACTGGTTGGACCGACCAACATCTTCAAATTCAATCTTGAGGCTATTTATATGTTCTGCTTGAATATAGCCGTTGAAGATGATTCATAATACCGTTGAGCTTATGATGACGTGGCTCATATAGCCGTTGTGTAATAACTTCTCAAACGGTTGCTTCTTCTTAAGCGAATAGGTGTACAGACGATTCCGTTCTGACACTTGTTTTTGTGCTTCTTTATGAGAGAGATTTTGATATTGTTTTGCATACTCTCTCTCTTGAATTTCTTCTGCTTTTGCTTTCTCCTTCAGCTTTCTTCTGCTTTCTTTTGGATTGTATCAATGAGGAAATATCCATTGAAATACTACCGTTTAGAGATAGCATTGAATCCTCTTTAATCCGTTGTGAGACACGCTTCTGAGGGCTCTGACATGTCTGACATAGTACAACGTAGGTGCTGCTATAAAGCTGCCACCGTTGTTGCTACGAATGCTGCGTTGCAGAGATTTCCTCAGTGGTGTATGAAATTCAAAAGCACCAGGAAAGGTCTCTGTGTTCATTTCCATAAATATGCTTGAGAAGGAAACGTGTAGCAGAGAATGACTTTTCTCAGCAATCTTTAGAGAGCAAAAGTCTTCATAGTCTTCAGCGAGTAGTGCCACGTCGGAATTCAGAAGGCTTCAATGCTTCAGACGGATTGAGACTTCAGACAGATTGAAGCTTCAGACAGCTTCACCACTTCAGACGGTTTGATGCTTCAAACAGCTTCAATACTTCAGACGGTTTGATGCTTCAAACAGCTTCAATACTTCAGACGGGTTGCGTCCTTCAGACAACTTCAATCCTTCAGACGGGTTGCGCACTTCAGATGACTTCAACACTTCAGATTGGTTGAAACTTCAGAAGGCTTCTTCCTTAAGATAAGAGGATTGTAGCTTCATTCTTCTTTGTATCTTCTTCTTGTATCTTCTTCTTCTGAGATAAAGATGTTGAATTGTATGTACTTTAATCAGCCATCTTCCTTGCTTGCTTTTGTTTAGTCTTCTAACCCATTCTGGACAGCAGCAGGTGTAGATGCAGTAAGTCTGCGCACGCAAGTCTTTTGTTGTAGGTGCAGCAGGCATTGCAGAAAGTCTTTGCTATATTTCCTTATTTGTGTAAGACTTTGATCGAGGTAGAAAAGCATGTCTAGCTTTATCTACTGAAATGAGTGTACTCCATTTGATGAAGTGTGCTTTACACTTTGCAACGTCCCCAAGAGATCATTTCTTGATTCTGACACGTTCAATCTTCAGATACATAAACTGCTTCATATTGTCTTCATTTCTTCAGATGATAGTTGTACTTCAGATAGGTGCATCTTTGAGTCTACACTTCTTCAAATTTTCAAATAATCTTTGATTCTTCATATAGTCTTCAAGTCTTCAACTTGGTTATAGATTCCTCTTCTTAGGATTCTGCACTTTGTCCTTTTGATTCGATCTTCTACTCTTCTTCTTCAGATAATTATTCTGACCTGAAACACAATCAACAAACCAATACCTTTCTCAGTAGAATCTGTTTACATAATCTTATATAAACTCATTTGTCCTTAATATAATTTTATTTGTTAATCATTGAAACTTAGGGATTCTAAGTCTTATAATCATGTTTAAATACTTAAGCTGATTTATAGACTTCACAGTGAGACATTTGGACAGTAGGGTGGGCGACGAAGCGAAATGACGGGCACTAGGTGTTTGGATGAACGCGTAGTGGTGTTGGTGCGAGGGGAAGAGGATAAATGTGACACAAAGGAGTATGAATGACGAGAATGATGACAATGACTGAGTACGGTGGTCCGCATCTCCGATGACAGCACAATGAGAATAAAAAGGGATCTTGGCAGTGCAATAGTGATGGAGGCAGGGGGAGCTCACAAGAAAACATTGTAGTGGTCACAATGATGATGAGGTAAGAGGCTAGTAGTTGACAACAATGGGCATGTGATTTTGAAACCAAACTATATCCTAAGACCAGATACTGAATTGGTACGTCGGACATGGCAATACACAATACTGTATCGCTAAGGATGGTGGCTGCCACGCAAATATTTCCTAAAAGAAAAACATTTGTTCACTACAAGAAAAATAACTTTAGCGACGACCAAAAGCCGTCGCTACAAGGGCAGAAACCGTCGCTATTGCATCATTAACGACGGTGTCATGGTTATTGCTACAAGCCTCGTCTTTAATGCGATGACATTTTATGGCCGACGCTAGCGACAGTCGGCCGTCGCTAATTCTATGGTCGTCACTACATAGTGACGACCAATGGCCATCATTAAATATTTTTTCAAAAATAATCCTTCCTTTCTAGATTTATCAATTGTGGGAATCAAACCCACAACCTGCATGATACAAAGAAGGAGCATTACCGTTACACCAAATTTGTTTCTTGGAATATATAGCGCAAAATATTATATATATAGTGAAAAAATAACAAAAAATTAGTGATGGTCAAGCCATCGCTAATGTTACGAAGGCCGACTCTACAAAAATTTTCCTTTAGCGATGACAAGGCCGTTGTTAAATTTTATTTTTTAATTTTTTAAATTACTATATTTTTAGCGTCGGCCAGAGCCATCGCTAACGTTACTAAGTAGCGATGGCCTGGCCGTCGCTACATAAAAAAATTAAAAAATATTTCTTTTCAACGGTGATGTCTTTAGCGACGGCCGTGGCGTCGGCCTGCCTGACGCCATTAATAGCGACGATGTCGTGGCCGTCGCTACAAGGCCGTTGCTAAAAAGCAAATTTCTTGTAGTGGTTGTTTATAGCATACATGAAGGAAGTACTATATAAAATTTAATTCTAGAACCAAACTTTAAATATTAAAAATTATATTTGCTGAAAAAATGCCATATGTACTTGAAACTACGGGTTATGCCCAGGGTTGGACGTTACGACCATTTTCTCGCGGATGTATAATAGTTGCCACCGTAAATGAAGATCAAACCTCATAACCAATATGAAAATAAGCTTGAATTCTTGAATTGAATACAAACATAGCCTTCCATGAAGACTTTGCAACAAAAAAATGAATCAAAGTAAATGAAATACTTGGTAATTTATACAACCTGCATGAATTTCTACCTAGCAAGCCCTCCTATTTATAAGAGGTGAAAAGATACATTACTATGTTGATCATTTAGCCATGAATCAGCATATTTTGTCCATAAATGGAATTATTGAGCACTTTTACCATTACTTTGAATTATTCACCCATTATTTCTTTTCCTAGCTATCATTCAACATCTTGTCTCCCACTTGCATCAAGAATTGCATCATTGAGATGGATGAATTTAAGGAAGTTGTCTTTTGATGAAATTAAACCTTGGACGTTAGCTTTCAAATGTTGTTGGTTTGAGCCCAAAAAGAGTTTTATAGCTCATGTTATAGCCTAATCTGTAGGTGTATTTAAGGTTTTCATGAAATGTTGACTGTTCCGACTTCCAAGCCAATTTTTTTGACCCACTAAACATCAAATTTAGCTTTTGGGTTCTTCAGCAAAGTTGTAGGACTTCCTTTTAGCTTTCTAAAAATATAAATTTCATCATTTTTAGATGTCTAAAACTCGAGTTATGCCTGGAATACCAAAATAGTAATTTTCCAATTATGCTGAAAAATGTAACTAAGTTCAATACGAACCTCAATAGGCAAAATATGTTTATGATTTGTTAATTAAACATACAAAAGGTATAAAAATGTTAAATTTGGGGGATGATTAATGCATAAGGTTTGTATTTATCACTCACCCCCTATTGCCCAGTACATAAAGGCATTTTCTAATTGATGACAAGTAAGTGTTATTGCATTACTGAAACGTAACTCTACTGAAATTCTCTCTTACTTAAAGGTATTCCCACTATTAAGGATCTCAAACTTGGAGCACTCTCACCGAAACAGAGTTGGATCATCAGTAACCAACCCGATAAAGAACATTATTAGAGTTTTTATAATTAATAGCTGGTTTATTTTATAGTTGGAGAGCTCCAAATGTATGTTTGGCTAACGGAAGTTGACTGCTACTTTTATCCAAATGTATGTTTGGAAGAAAGTTAGATGTACAAATTGTTGGGTAAGAACGACCAATCGAAAGCTTAAAAGAAAAAGAATCAAAGAACATGAAGAGAGAGAAGGAAAAATAGAATATGCAAGAGAAAAACACGTTTCTCTTATTTCAGACAATCAGCTTCAGACAGTTACACAAAGTCTCTGAAGGTTACACCTTTAGCTTCAGACAGGTTCTCCGCAATCGTTCTTGCTTACACTGACACCACCTTTTTCCCTATACAACAAGGTACTATATATATAGGCAGTTTAGAGAGCAACGACTAACTAACCTAACTGAAATAACAAACTAACAGAATAACAAACTCATTCCTAAGTCATAACTAATAATCTCCACCTTGACTTTGGAATGACATCATTCAGACGAAGCCCACCAAATTTAAGCATCTCTCAAACTTGCATCTTGGTAGTGTTTTGGTCAACATATCAGCAGGATTATCTTCAGAAGCGATCTTCACAATCCTTACTGCTCCTGTTTCAACCACTTCTCTGATAAAGTGAAACTTCACATCAATGTGCTTGGTCCTTTCATGGTACATCTGATGATTGGCCAAGTGAATAGCACTCTGACTATCACAATGAATCTGAACACACTCCTGTTCGATTCCCAACTCATTCAGCATGCCTTTCAACCACAGACCTTCCTTCACTCCTTCAGACAACGCAATATACTCAGCCTCTGTTGTAGACAGTGCTACCACTGATTGAAGGTTTGCCTTCCAACTCACTGCAGTTCCAAATAGAGTAAACACATACCCTGATAAGGATTTTCGCGTATCCACACACCCTGCATAGTCTGCATCAACGAACCCTTCAATTGCAGCTCCACCTTCAGAGAGGTACCATTTCTTCTGATATAGCAATCCTAAATCCAGAGTTCCATTCAGGTATATGAGGATCCACTTCAGAGACTCCCAATGTGCTTGTCCAGGGTCTCCTATGAACCTGCTGACAATACTCACAGCATGAGCCAAGTCTGGTCTAGTACAGACCATCCCATACATGATGCCTCCAACTCCACTAGAATAAGGAACATCATTCATCTTCCTCCTTTCATCTTCTGAATCAGGAGCTTGACTCCTTGAGAGCTTCATGTGGTGTCCTAAGGGTGTGCCCACAGGTTTAGATTTATGCATCCTAAACCTCTTCACAACCTTCCTCAGATAGGCCTGCTGAGTTAGACGCAGTACACCCTTTGACTCATCTCTTACTATATCAACGCCAAGTATGCGTTTAGCCACTCCAAGATCCTTCATCTCAATTCTGAATTTAACCTTGTCTTGAGTTATTTGATCATGTGCTTGTTACGGCTAGCCACCAGGATATCATCTACATACAAGAGCAGGTACAAAATGTCTTGTTCTTCTCTTAAAATGTAGACACAGTTGCCATAACTACACCTGCTGAAGTCCATTCTCATCAGAAAATCATCAAACTTCTTATACCACTGCCTTGGGCTCTGTTTCAGACCATAAAATGATTTTTGAAGTAGACACACTCTCTGATCCTCAGCAAACCCCTCTGGTTGTTCCATGTAAATGGTTTCATCCAGATCTTCGTGCAGGAAGGATGTCTTGACATCCAATTGCTCCAGGTGCAAATCAAACTGGTTTACAATTGACATCAAGATCCTGATAGAACAGTGCTTTACAACTGGCGAGAAAATCTCATTATAATCTACACCCTCAACCTGTGTAAATCCCTTAGCCACAAGCCTTGCCTTGAACCTTGCTTTCTCAACACCAAGAATCTCGTCTTTCTTCTTAAAGACCCACTTGCATCTGATTACCTTTTGTGCCGCAGGTAAGTCTACAAGTCTCCATGTGTTGTTCTTCTTCAGCGAATCAAGTTCCTCCTCCATGGCACGTTGCCATCGCTGCCTCTCTGAACTCTCATGTGCCTCTCTGAAGTTTCTTGGTTCATCTGAAACCTGTATATCTTCAGCCATACTAAGAGCATAACAGATAAGGTCAGCATGTCCAAACCTTTTGGTAGGTTTTGGAACCCTCCTTTCTCTATCACGAGCTAGCTGATAGTCATTCACAACGCGTTCTGACCTTCTGAAGTCTTCAGACCTTCTGAAGTCTTCAGAACTTCTGAAGTCTTCAGACCTTCTGAAGTCTGAACCTGCTGGAGTATCATCTGATGTACCTTCTGAAGTATCATCTGAAGTAGCACCTTCTGAAGTCTTCAGACGATCCTCCCTGAGTTTGCTCGTAGATGCCTCCAGCTCAATGTGAGCTTTCTCCCTCCCATTTTCAGAGTCTCCACCAAGCATTCCCATTCTTGTCTCATCAAATGTTACATCCCCGCTGATAATAAGCTTTGAAGGTTTAGGTTCTAACCTCCATAGCCCATATCCCTTGACTCCTTCAGCGTATCCAAGAAAGATACACTTCTCAGCTCGTGCCTCCAGCTTATCCTGCTTGACATGTGCATATGCCAAAGCCCCAAGCACCCTCAGATTAGAGTAATCAGCTGGTTTTCCACTCCAAACTTCCACATGTGTCTTGTACCCCAAAGCAGACGAAGGGCACCTGTTAATCAGATACACAACAGTGTTTACAGCTTCTCCCCAGAAGATTTTAGGCATCCCTGCTCCCAAAAGCATGCATCTGACTCTCTCCAGAATGGTCCTGTTCATCCTTTCAGCAAGTCCATTTTGTTGAGGAGTCCTTGCCACAGTTTTATGCCTTTTGATTCCCTGGTTCCTGCAAAAACTGTTAAACTCATCTGAAACAAATTCCAACCCATTGTCTGTTCTCAGTACCTTCAGCTTTGTCCCCTGCTGATTAGCTATTTGAGTATTCCATTCTTTGAACATCTGAAACATCTCAGTCCTGTTTCTCAGAATGTTAGTCCATACCCTTCTTGAGAATTCATCAATAATGCTCAGAAAGTAAGACCCTCCACCATGTGTCTGAGTCCTAGATGGACCCCACAGATCTGCATGTGCATATTCAAAAGGTATGTTGGAAGTGTGTTTACCTGTCCCAAACTGCACTCTATGAGACTTACCCAAAACACACTGGTCACAGAAATCCAGCTTCTGAAGCTTATCACCCATCAACAGTTGTTGCTTCTCCAACTCCACCAAGCCTTTCTCACTAACATGGCCCAAACGTAGGTGCCATAGTTTAGTCTTGTCTACCATTGACTGACTTGCAACTGATGCATGTGCAATGACAATTGATCCTTCCAGAATGTACAACCCATTACTTCTTCTCCCCTTAGCAACTATGGATGCTCCATTGGACACCTTCATCATTCCACCCTCCACCTTAGTGGAATACCCCATAACATCAAACATGCTAATGGACATAAGGTTCCTTTTGAGCTCTGGAACATACCTCACATCCTGCAGCAACATCTCTCTGTTATCAAACATCCTCAGTCTGATTGCCCCAATGCCCTGCACCTTGCAAGCTTTGTTGTTCCCAAGAAGTACAGATCCATACTCCTTCAGTTCTAAGGTCTCAAAGTAATCTTTCACAAGACACATGTGATAGGTACACCCTGAATCCATGACCCAACTCTTTAGAGAGTCTTCAGACTAAGCTACTAAAACACCTGCAGATTCATATCCTTCAAAAGCCTCTGCAACACCTGCAGTTTCCCGTATCCTAGGCTCTTGTGCATCTTTCTCAGGACAATGCTTCTTGATATGACCCAACTTCTGACACTTGAAACATTTGATCTGCTTCTTGCCTTCAGTCTTTGCCTTCTTCCCTTTGTTCTCTGACTTCTTTCCCTTGCCCTTCACTGTAACTAGACTAGAGGGAACCTCCTCTACACCTTTCGAATCTTGAAGTTTCTGCAACTCTTTGGTTCGAACTGAGGTCACAACCTCCTCTAGAGTAATCATCTGATATTTCCCGTATAGTAAAGCATCTCTGAAATGTTCAAAGGTCTTAGGTAAAGAATTCAGAAGAATAACGGCCTTGTCCTCATCTTCAAGCTTCACACCAATGTTTTCAAGATCATCAACAATCTTGCTGAAAACTGCCAATTGCTCTTCAATCGTTCTTGACTCTACCATCTTGAACGAGTAAAGTTGTTGCTTCAGACAGAGTCTATGAGCCAAAGACTTTGTCATGTATAAAGATTCCAGCTTTGTCCACATACCTGCAACTGTTTTCTCCTCCGCCACCTCTCTGAGTGCCTTATCACCAAGACACAGAACGATTGCACTCCTTGCCTTGTCTACCATATTCTTTTTCTCTGCCTGCGTTAATGATGATGACATGTTCACTTCCCCCTTCAACGCTTCCTCGCATCCTTGCTGTATCAAGATAGCCTCCATCTTGATTTTCCACAGCCCAAAGTCATTTGCTCCAGAGAACTTCTCAATATCAAACTTCGTTGCCATTGTTGATTATCTTTCGTTTTCACTTTCTCCCCACAGACGGCGCCACTTGTCGGGTAAGAACGACCAATCGAAAGCTTAAAAGAAAAAGAATCAAAGAACACGAAGAGAGAGAAGGAAAAATAGAATATGCAAGAGAAAAACACGTTTCTCTTATTTCAGACAATCAGCTTCAGACAGTTACACAAAGTCTCTGAAGGTTACACCTTTAGCTTCAGACAAGTTCTCCGCAATCGTTCTTGCTTACACTGACACCACCTTTTTCCCTATACAGCAAGGTACTATATATATAGGCAGTTTAGAGAGCAACGACTAACTAACCTAACTGAAATAATAAACTAACAGAATAACAAACTCATTCCTAAGTCATAACTAACTCTAAATGATTTAGAGTTCATACTTTTCACTTTTATCCTTACGTACAATAAACGGTTGAATTTCAATATAAAATAAATAAATTTATTATGTCCACACTTTAAACCATGTTAAAGGTATGATATAAAATTTATTTATGTTAATTATGTAGGTCTATTAACAAACCTTTTTTAAAATAGTTAATTAATGACATAAAATAATAATTTTAAAAGAAAGTTATACAAAAAAAAAAACGTTGCTCCAAGTAGAAATTGGAATTTGGAACACACCCATCTATCTCCTAAGTTATGTGGAGTACTTTCTTACTTTTTATATTAATTCATCACTCACCCGGCCTTTTCTTAATTAATTAATAAAAGGCATAATTAATTAATCATCCAAATAAATTTGCATGGTATGGTATGGTAGGACAAAAAGTAAAACAAGTTTGCTGGCCATGTACAGAACGTAATAAATTGTCACTCTCTTTATTAATTAAGAAAATATCACCCGTGTTTTAGCTAAGCGCCAACTTGTGTGTGGTTTTGTCAGTTGTTTCGTTTAAGAAACAACCAGGAAAACACAAACCTGCTCCCAGTTGCAAACCAGTGGACTCATGGATTAAGAATGGAAATCATTTTTTACAATAAAAAATATAATATATTCGTAGAAACCCTCCACATCATTGTAGGGTTACGAGTTTTAGATATTTGGAGAGTTGAGCATGATATTGAAGGAGGGTGGGTCAAGTTGGGGTCTAAGGAGATAGATAGATAGTAGTAGCTTTTAACTTTATTCTCCCTCCCACCTATAACCGTGTGTTTGAGTCTTTTCAAGCTTCAACTCCGAGTTTCTTTCCCAACTATGCTCGAAAACGACCCACCCCCCTCAATCCGCGTCCCACACTTCATTAGTTTAATTAGTTTTTGTACATAGCTAGACAGTTTAATTAATACATATGTACTGAATGATGTACAGTAATAATAATATAATTAATTAATTAAAAGTAAAGATTATTGTAGTTAATGTATTAAGTGCGTGTTTGATACATAATAATTAAATAAAATAAAGTTAATGATTGAAAATAAATTAATTTTTTATGTTAACCACGGATATTTTTATTATCAAAGATAATTCTGTTCAGGTTTAGACCCAGTTAATATTTTTCACTCTTCCTAAGATAAGATAAAATGTGATCAGTGAGAATCGAACTCGAGATTAAAATTTCATTTTAATTATTAAAAATTTGATTTTATACGTTATTGACGTTATTTCAAATGAGCTGTAAGAATATTAATGAAGAAATAAAAAGTAGTTCTTTTATTGAAAAAAATCAATGTTTATAAAACTTTTATTAAGCAATGCTAGCTTTCAGAGTACTCATTGATACAACCTTTAATAAAAATTTAAGTTAATATGATGATTTCTTTAG
Source organism: Sesbania bispinosa (assembly GCA_026901365.1). Classification (NCBI taxonomy): domain Eukaryota; kingdom Viridiplantae; phylum Streptophyta; class Magnoliopsida; order Fabales; family Fabaceae; genus Sesbania; species Sesbania bispinosa. Next base: position 19,290 of record QLOH01000473.1, on the reverse strand, counting down.
TGAATTTATTTTAATGTTTTTTTTTTCAAAATTTTAGCTCTATTTTACAAATGCTTTCATTTTAAGTGGTGAGAAATTTGATTCTTTATTAAGTTAGATATTGAATTAGAGTTTCGTAAAAAAGCTTTATTTACTTAGATAGACTTGCTCAATTTAATTTAAATTAATTAGCATCTAATATGATTTTTTAGATATACATTGAGAGTTTGTGAAAATAATCAATGTAAATTTATAAAAATTACATATTTATGCAAGAATTGGTGACTTGCATAAATAATTACTTTAAAGAGCCGTCCGGAGTGGTTGCGAGTTTTTAATTTTTATTTTTAAAAATTTTTAATCAAGGTTTTATAACTCAAAATCAAAAACTGAAAACTTGTTTTCGTGGTTTTCAAAATAAACATTTTGAAAACCACAAAAAGAAAGTGGTTTCAGTTTTTGATTTTAAGTCGTAAAAATTTGTTTAAAAATTTTTAAAAATAAAAAACTGAAAATTAACCACTACCCCGAACGACCCTTACTCATCCAGAATTCTGATGATACTGGATGCTATCTAAACACGCTGACCTGATACGTGGATGCTATCTAGACACGCTTTATTTCTCTTTTACTATGACTACTCTCTTCTTAATAGTACTATTTTTTATTATTATAAAGGGAAAGTCCCATTTTGTCACTATTGCCGTCAATTTGTGACTTTTTTTTTTTCTCTGTAATATTTTTAATAATCAATTGGCCATATAATTCTAGGCTGAAAATTATGACTATTGTGACCAACAACTGAGTTTATTGAAAATAATACTAGTATATTGCAATCTCATTCATAAACATTGTGTTTATATAAATTAAGGGTGCTGATCGATGATAGTGTTCACGGGGAGAGCTATTATCAAATTAATGTGCCGGTCGACAAAGTTTGAAAAATTAGAAATGCTTCCTATCCGGCCATGATATTATGTTTAATAATTTTAATTTAAGCAAGTGATTACAATTCAGTGTACAACATGAGGGTGCTCATTGAAAAATCAAAAGGAGAAATTATAATTATTGAAGTCAAAGATGAATGCGGTAATGAGGATATATTGTTTACAAAATATAATACAATATTGTTATTTGATATCCAAAATTTTCATACAAAAATTGATACAAATGATTATTAACTAATTATGGTGGAGAAAAAGGTAATAAGTAAATACATAACCAATAAAATGCAACAATATGAATTATTTTACAACATACATTCATAATATTGAACATTTTTTTAAGAATAATTGTTTACAAAATGTATGTTATAAGCTGAGCCCTGAGCTTGAAATATTTTAACCTCTCATCTATAAAAATTTATTCTACAAACCAAAAATGAATGTGGAAAAAGATATATAAAAAATTCTTATAAAGTTCTTAATGTCATAAAGTTTTACAGAAAAATAATGATATAAAATAATGAAACATTGTTTAAAATAATGAAAAATTGTTTAATAATGATAAAAAATTTCGATCATTTGGTCTGAAATTTAATGGATGACTTGATCAATATAATTGGATTGTTAGATTATATAAAAGTTAAAAAAATAGGATTTAATTCATATACACAGTGTAAAGAAGTTTTACACGTATATCCAATGACATGACAAATAAATCCGAACCCGTGAGTACCGTCTCGTTCCCGCCCCGACTTTGACGGGAAAAACCTGTTTTGACCGAGTTTAAGTAAAACCCGACCCTGAATTCGCATTGCCTTTAACGAGGACGGGGGAGGGATTGGGGGTGTAAAAACCCGCCTCGACAAAATAATTAAATAATTTTAACATACCAATAGTTAAATAATAAAGGTAAATTTATATATTTTCCTTAAAATATAAGGGTCTGTTTGGTTTACGAAAACATTTCCTGTTTCCATTTCCTGTTTTCACTTTGTTTCCTGTTTTCTGAAATTTTACAAAGGAAAAACTGGAAATGCTGGAAACAGCAAATTTTTGTTTCCAGCATTTCCAGTTTTTCCTTTGTATAATTTCAGGAAATAGGAAACAGAAAATGGAAACAGAAAACGAAAATGCAAACCAAACAGGCCCTAATATAGTTTAGTTATGAAGTTTCTTATTTTTTTAAGATTATTAATGTTTATATTTACATGTTATTTAAATTAGAGTATATTAAATATATATAACTGATTTAAAAACATATATTTAAGTTATAAAAAAAAGAAAGAAATGAAAAATAAAGAAAGTGAAATCCCTGCGGGTTTTCCCGAACCCGACGGGGACCGGCGGGGATGGGGTTGGATTTCATAATTTCATACCCGCTCTCTTTAAACTCGAACCCCACCCCGCCCCGTTGCCATGCTTACATCCAATAGTGTGCTGCTGTCACATCATTTAATAAATATGACAATCCATATGTTATTAAATTCAATAAATTATGTGACAACACATTATTGGATATCTATGTAAAATTTCTTTACACTTACAGTATATAGATATTAAACTCTAAAAAATATTAGGCAATCATAATTTTCTAGAATTTTTATATTGTTGTGGTTATTACCATTTTATAGATATGTGATTTATAAGTTCAATTTATTTAATAATTACTTTTGAAATATTGAAAAAGTAAATTCTTAACAAAAGAATCGTTTCTAATACAAAAACTACTTTATATTTAAGTACATATACTTGGGAATATATTTAAAAAAATTAAACATTAATACTACTAGTATATTAATCCGCGTAATACGTGGATAAATGTATACTTTGTTTAATTAAAATTAAAATTATAATAAATCAATATTTTTAAAATTAAAGAATAAAAAGTAATTGTAGATAATATTTTAATTTTAAATTCTAATAGTATATTATTTTTTACTATTAGGATTTAATTTATATTATTATTTGATAATAAGATATAAGAAAAAAATTAAAATCATAAAAGGTAAGAATAAATATTTATATATTGAATAAAGATTGAAATAGAATGAGAGAAAAAATTAGTATTACTCTCACATGTGTGAATGAAATTCACCATCAATGAGAGAAAGTGAGAAAATATAAAAAATTATTGAGAGAGAGAGTAGGGAGAGTGAGTGTCTCACTCTCCAAATTAAGTTCTCAAAATTATAATATAATAAAGAGTTGATTAATATTATATATTTTTTAATATTTTTACATTATTAAGTATAAGATTAGGAATAATAATATATAAAATAAATTGTATTAAAAAATATTTATTATCTTTTTATGTTTTTTATAACAATTTTTTTCATAAAAAAATTTCATTTATTATATTCTTATCCTCTACTCTAGACTAGTGCTCTTAGAATTGTATTTTAGTACACTATTTTCAATACATACATATTATTATATTAATTTTATATAAATTCCATTAAATTATTCAAAAACTATTTTTATTTAATAAGATCTATATATTTTTCTTCCATACCACAAGCATAGTAATTTTTCAATACATACATATTATTATATTAATGTAAAAATATACTTACAAGTTACAACTCAAAGTTGCGCTCACTAATTAACGAGGGTGTAATATAATTTGCTAATATTGAAAATCTCACTCAGCAAAAATAAGAAAAAGACAGTAATGAATTGCAGCAATACAATTCTATTTGCTGGTCTTCTCCTTTCAAAAAAATAAAATAAAGTAAAAAAAAAACGTTTTCAAAATTAATGCGCGTGAGAAAACGCACTGGTCTATGCGTAGTGTGTTTGAACGTAATAGTAATCTCCACGCGCAGACTTCCACCCACAAACAGATAGATATATATCTATCTATGCCTCTCCCCAAACCCATCATTCTTGTCTGTTGCTCTCTTCTCTTCATCTTCTTCTCTCTTTCCTTTCTCCTCTCTTCTTCAATAACCAACAATAACAACAACATCTTCATCATTATGGGTCTCTTCCTTTCAAGGAATTTGGCTTGCAAATTCTTCTACCCTCTTCTTTTCTCCAAGAAAGTTCCCAAGGATTTGTTTCCCAAGCAATTGGAGAACATGATGTGTTTGGTTTCTCCCCGTACTGGCAGGCATTTACAGCGCTATCACAAAGGGTGTCGCCAAGTTGTGGGGTGTGTTTCTCTTTCTCACTCACTGCTCTGTTTTGTGTTTTCTTCCTTCTTGGGGTTTCTCATTTGAGGGTAAAGTTTGGATTTTTAATGTCTGGAATTGAATATGAGAGACAAGTTTTGAAATTTACGAGGTTTTTCTCAATTGGGTTTTCCCTAAAAAAAAGGGGGGGTTTACTTTGATTTGATTATTGGGACATTTGAAAGGAAAAAAGGGCATTTTTTGAAATTAAATTTGTGTTGATTTTTTAACTCTCAATCTGACTTGTTTTATGGGATTTTGGAAATGACCAGATGCATTCCCTACAGATACAAGAACAATGGAACCGATGAGAAGGAAATAGAGGTTCTTGTGATTAGTGCTCAGAAAGGTCATGGAATGCAGTTCCCAAAGGTATTAATTGTTTCTTCCTCCACAACTTGTTTTTGACTGTTAAGACACTTGATATCAAATTCTATTTCATTTTCAACCTTTTTTTGGTACTGTTTCTGACATGTCTGTGTTGTTTGGCCTCAGGGAGGTTGGGAAACTGATGAATCCATGGAACAGGCTGCTTTGAGGGAAACCATAGAGGAAGCTGGAGTAATTGGCAGTGTGGAAGTAAGTATCTGCAAGCACTTTCAAGATTGAGTTTTCCCTTTCCAAAAGCCTTTGATTCTTACCCTTTGGACTTTGGTTGTTTTCTTGCAGAGTAATTTGGGTAAATGGTACTACAAGAGCAAACGCCAACCCATAGTACATGAGGGATATATGTTCCCTTTGCTTGTTAGTAAGGAGTTGGATAATTGGCCAGAGATGAACACTAGAAAAAGAAGATGGGTAAGTGTATATATTATTACCTAATTCTATTCAACGTCCCAATTGCAAGTAACATTTAGAACTTGGTGTCCTAAAGCTTCATTGATTTGTATCATGCAGATGACTGTGGCTGAAGCAAAAGAAATATGCCCATATGCTTGGATGAAGGAAGCTTTAGATGAATTGGTTAGTAGACAAACTCAACTGCAGCCAAAAAAGATGGAGATATAATAAGTAGGTTGTAAATTGTAGGGGCATCCTCTTGCTTTTGGAATCTACAAAAGTGGTAGAACAGAAGCACTCACAAGAGATTAGGACAGAGAAATTGAGATCAAAGCTCATGGTTTTGGCAATTTGTCCCCTTGCGTTTGTTCCTGTCTTCAAATTTGCTAGTGTTGGTGCAACCAAAAGTACAGTAGCAGTTTACAAATTGGAGTAGAATGTAGTTGAGATCTTTCTAGCTGTAGAAGTCAACAACTGTAGATGTACAAATTCAATTCATTCTTTCATTCATTTGATTTTTTAGTTATGTATATCTAATAAGCTTTATGAGCATATACAATCAATCATCTTCAAGTTTGCGGCTCAAGAATTTATACTTGCCATCTATTGCTATCACAACATGTTTTCTTTTGTTTAAAATTATATTAACAACTACATGTGTCAGACATCAACAACCAAATTTATATCCCACAATATAAGTCCTCCTTAGAGGTGAAATGATATTGGTCCCAAAAATATTTCAAACTTTTTCTATCTTCACTTCTCTTTTTTAGTGTTAAAGCATATTGTAGTCATAACAGTTTTCCTAAGTAGAATGATAAAGGAAACCTGGCTCAACAGTACTTTCTGTAACACAACTACAACAGGACATCATTTGAGAAATTTTGATGTTTCCTGAACTTAATGAGGATCTGATTACTGTTTGTTTAATGAGGATCTCATAGATTTTGAGTAGTGTTGGATCCATCTTTTGGTGAAATCAATAAATAGTGTGTTTCTATTAACTTTATAAAGTAGGGGTGTGTATATGATGTTGGTCTTAGAAATTGAAGTTTCACAAAGCATAAGCAACTCCACTCTTTGAAAGTGAAGAAATCGAGTAAATCCTCAATGTGGTCCCTGAAAGTGTTGCTCGCTGTCAAGTTAGTCTCTAAATTGGCAGAAACTAAAATTTAGTCCCTGATTTCGTCCGTCAAAATAGTCCCTCTGTTAATAAAAACAAATCTTTCAGGGACTACTTTGATAGTAGTTTGTTAGTTTTGGGGACTTATTTGAATTTACGTACTAAAATTTGAAGGATTAAAATGACAGTAAGTATCAACTTATAGGAACTAAATTATACTTCTGTTAATAGAGGGACTACTTTGACGGATGAAATACAGTTTCAAGGACTAATTTTTAGTTTCTGTCAATTTATGGACTAACTTTACAACGAGCAACACTTTCAAGGACTAAATTCACGATTTACTCAAAGAAATCACAGTAATATAGTTGAGAGATCAATTTTATATACAATTTTTTTTTTCATTCTAATTGTGAGGTTACCTCATTGAACGTTATTGTTTCCCATTAATGTAGAAGCCCCTTTTACCCAAAAAGGAAAAGGCAGGAGCTGTGAACAATTTTGATACTATCATCAAACTATAAAGTCTTTGAAGCAAAATCTTTGTTGTTATGTTAGGTGAAATGCAGTTGGTTCAGACGAAAGACAATGATTGAGTAGAGAAGATATCATTTGTATTTACCTTTTAAAATCATATAAGATGCATTTCATTTGATTTTTTTATCTAATATATATATAAAATAATAACTATCAACAAAAGTAATAGGGTAAAATAACATTTTAGTCCCTATAAAATATCTGAGTTTTGATTTTCGTCCCTGGAAAATTTTTCTTTTTTATTTCATCCTTATAAAATATTTATGATATTTTTTCGGTCCCTGATGTTGGTTCTACTGTTAATTGTGGATGTGTCGAACACCCATAATAGCCAACAATACTTCAAAAGTACCCTAACACATTATATAAGAGTGTTAGTTTCCTTAAACTCATTTAAAAAGTCAAATTTCATGGTCAATTTGAACATAAATTCTTTGTACATTTCTTCCTTCATATATATCATAAATAGTCTTTGAATGTGTTTAAAGAGGCTAACACTGTTGTATAATGTGCCAAGGTACAATACATATGATTACTAATTGTGATGGACATCCGAGACATTCGTAATTGATAGTAGAATCAACAATAGGGACTAAAAAAATAGCTTAAATATTTTATAAGGATCAAATAAAAAAGAAAAATTTTACAGGGACGAAAATCAAAACTCACGTATTTTATAGGGACTAAAATGTTATTTTACCCAAAGTAATATACTTCCTCATAGTAAGCTTTGGTTAGTAGTTCCCATCCCAATCAATTAAACAAGCGGCGCATGCTTAGGTACAATTAATTATAAAAATGATTCAATCAACTAATTTTTTTTTTCAAGAGCACAGGTATCTTCCTGAGAGTATTTAACACAGCTGCATACTCTGCATATTCAGGGCTCGAACTCGAGAGGGCTCGAACTCGAGACCACTGGTTAAGCTGGAACAGCCCTTTACCAGCTGATCGGTGGTTCAATCAACTAATTTAACTACATATAAATTGTAATCAATTATTTATTATTTATTCAAAGTTTAAACTTTAAAGTGAGAGGAAGCTATTTCTATTTTAAAATTAGGACAAATGACAAATCACCAGAATTATAAATCATTAAACAAAAAGAGATTTTAAAAATATTATTAGAGCAGGTTAAATTAAAATCCACTCATTAGTAAAGTACAGCACACAAAAAATACTGTGGCTGGTCTCTAAATATTTTAAAAATTAATGTTACATATACATGTTTATACCTCTCCTTAAATTAATATAATTAATCTTTATTAAATAATTATTTTATTTTATTTTATTTATCCCCTTATTCTACCTTGTTAATTTTTAAAATATATATATTATTATAAGAAATGAAAACCATAACCTTACAGAACTAGAAACAAATCCAGGTAGTAGGTCAACCACTAAGATGATAAGTTAACATTATTGCATGATTTTGATTGGATAATAAAAAAAGTTGATGGAGATGTCTAATGTATTTATCTCCAACTCTGTGGATCGATCGCCCAGGGTTTCAAGCCAATGATGTTGCTATCAAAATTTCACATTATCAATCATGCTTCGTACGTACCTATCTTATGATGTGGAAAAACATCAATTATGTCATACCTCTCATCATCAAAAGTGTGGTGAAAAAGGGAGTTTACAATTTTCTGAGTTTACTAGTATATATATAGTAAGATAACTATGGTTACAAAGATACAATTACTTAATTCTCTTTAACAACCGTCCAAAGAAAAATAATAATAGTTTTTTTTATTGAGAATTTCCATAAAAATAGTTTTGAGTTTTTTTTTTATATTTGACCAGGTATCCACCGCCGACAATAATGATTAATTCCCTCGCTGGTTTGTAGGCATCTCGATGGGTGGGACAGCTAGCCCTGGATTTTAAAGGAGCTGTATGCCCAAGACGGAATTAACTCTTGGAACGAGGTGCTGATTAGATAAAGTTCTCCTAAAAAATAGTGATTCAATGATTCAAATTTATAACCTTACAGATGAAGTGATCTGAGTCACAATCCATTTACACTATGATTGACCACTAATTTTGATTAATCAATAATAGCATCTAGAAGAAGCCTTTGTATACTTGTTCTGTTTTGAGACGACTAGTGAGTGGGTCGATGGATATCGATGAGATTTAAGCTATGGAAATGGAATAAACACGGCTAGATACGTGTAAGGAGAGTTTAGGGAAAGACAAAGTCAACTGGTGTTCCAGATGATTATAGGAAGAAAGAAACATATATATAATCATTTCCCTTTTAAATTTTAAAATATAAATTATTTTAAAGTCAAATTACTTTAATTATTTTGTTTATTATTATTTCAGACATATAAAAAGTTTGTTATCTTTACATAATCAGAAATACCTAACTTGCATAACACAGTGGATACATAAATTGTACCATTGTGTTATGTTAGGTCAACCCAAAAAAATAAAAAGAGAAAACGGGTAATTTATGCTAACAGCTCCATATGAAAAAAGTGGTATTGATTAGATACTATGTTATGTATATAGATCAGAGCTCTTACATAATTTCTGACGCTAATCAATATGTATATATCTCTCTGGCCATTTGGTTTGGAATTTTATGCAGAGTCATAAGTAATTACGGTTGAGAAAGAAAGTATAGATGTTAGAACAAAAACCATTTTAGGAGTTAAATATCATGCTGGGAGAGAATAATATTATTATTAGGTTATAATTGGATGAAAAGGGACAAAAATTTGATTATACTACCATATAACTACACTAAATATTTTATATGTATAGTGTGAAATCTCGATATTATAGTGTGAAAGTGGAGAAAGAGAAAGAGAAATTAAGAGAGAGAGAGCTCAAGAGAAGGGTGAAAGATTCATTGAATTCATCCAAAAGATAAATGATACAAATTGAGATGTTATATATATCATAAATGAGATAACTGAACCAGGGCCAATGTTTATAGGGGCCTAAAGCGATTTTTATATAATAAGGCATTTTTATCCTCCAATTCAATATATTAATGTATGTTTGTTAGAATATTTTTTAAAACATAATTATCTATTTAAATAAATTAATCTACTAACATTGACACAATAAAATATACTCAAATAAAATGATATGCTTATACACACACACTAAAGGACAGATTTTTACACTCAACAAAAAAGAGAGTCGGAAAGAGTAAGAGAAAATATGTATTATTAATATAGCACCATAAAAAAAGACACAGAAAAAAAAATATAATAAGTGATGAAATATTACTAATTTTTTTATTAGCTTATTTTTTTAAAAAAATATTTACAGTAAATAAAATATTTTTATAAGGTCTAAAATAAAGGTATTTTTGGGGGCCTAAAGCGGGGACTTTACCCGCTTTAGGGTTGGGCGCTGAACTGAACATAACAAGGAAGTGTACCAACTAATAACTAACTACCAATAACAATTGCCATATCACTATTGAATCAACTAACTAATAACTGTGATACCCCTCAAGTTGGGAGGTAAAGATTGAGCAATCATGCAACTTTGATGCTAATGAAGAGAACTTGTCATCTATAATAGTGGTTTGGTTAGAAAATCTGTTAACTAATGTAGACTGGGAAGATGGACAAGCTTCAGTGTGCTATTATGATCAAGTTCCCAAATGAATAATAACTGAATTATGATCCACTTGATGCATTTGAACTTTTTGAAGACAGTCATGAGAACAATTCAACACATTGAAAAACCATATGAGAATAGCCAATTAGTTTAAGTCAAATATTTTTTTATATATATTTTTTTATTATAATAACTGAATCGTTTTTTCTTGTTTAGAATGGATGTCAACTTGTTAAAGACAAGAGGTTTCTCCGACCACATCTCAAACTCTCGCGCGCTCCTATCAAATAATTTGAGGGGTGCAATTATTGTATCCATTTTTGTCAAAGGTCTTCATTCTTGATTTCTTGTTATGCAATAGAAAAGTGGGATTGTGTCTGTGTGTATGTATATATTGAGATCAATTGATAATTTCTTTCAATTCAACGGATGGATTAATGAATTTCATATTCTACGAAAAATTATTAATTGGTATAAGTCTTGAAATTTGACACCTGATCAAAATTAATGTAGAATTACATTGATATTTTGGCACCAAAAATGAAACTACAGGACATGCCACTGTAATTAATTAAGAGAACATGGTGATGAAGAATGGTTCTAATTAATAACTGATGTATATGCAACTATGTCATGTTTTATACATTCTAATGTGAGCAAGTATATATATAATATATCATCAGATAAGTTGAATACAACCAGCAGGGTAGGCTCAATTCCAACTACAGGTGATGTGAATGTAGCACCAACTATGCAAGCTTCAAACTTTGGGGTAAAGCAGTGCCTACAATATATATAGAAGTAGTGAAAATCTGAATCAATTTTATACTCATTAGGTTCTTGACCTTAATTTATTGCCCATATATAAATTTCAAGATTAATCTTCTGCTATTGTATCCTTAAGAGTAATGGACAGACCTGTTGAGTGTCCAAAGTTAAGCCCCCATGATTTTCAGTTAGAACCTTCTCAAGAAATACTTTATAAAGAGTAAAATAGTATTAATCAGAACAAATTAGATAACTATATAAAGAGTAAAATAGTATTAATCCGAACAAAATAGTATTAATAGAAGACTACTCTGTTGCTTTCTGCTTTCTGCTTCTGTTAAGTTAGATAGGTGAATCATTTGCTTTTTCCTTTCATTTCAATTTATTAATAAATTGGAAGGTTAGATTTACAAATAATAGAACACTGGTAGCAGAAGGTGTAGGGAATGTAGTAAGGGGAAAATTGAGAAATGTGCATTTATCTCAGATGTGTTGTATTGTACCCGAAATGAACAATTTCTTGAAAAAAGGTTTTACCATGCATATGCAACAACATTGTTTAGAGCTTTTTGCTCCTCATCAGAAAAGGATCTTGAAGGTTCCCATTTCCAATAACATAATCTTTCAAGTTAATATCTATGTTGCAGAAAATCGGTGTCTTTCAGGCTTTAAGCACCAATAATTGATTGTGGCATCTTTGGTTTGGGCACTTGAATTTTAAGAGCCTAATAGCCTTTTTGTTTTACCGTTGCTATATTGCAAAACTATGGTTTCACAAAATTGATTTTAAATCACTTCCGTCCAATATGCTTCATAAAATGTGCATTACCCATATCAACCATTGATTTTTAGAATCAATTCTACTTCACTGTAAACCAAACGAATACTAAATCTGTTAGGTTCTAATGCACCAAAGAAAATGTGGAAAGACTGCCTATTAGAGAAGTAACCAAGGATTTCTTTTAAATCCTATAATATACCAATGAAGTTATTTTCAGTTTTAGATAGTCCTCTCCTATATAAAATATATTTGACCATCTTAATTTCATTTCAAACAATATTTGTTTGTCTGTTTTTAGTGGTAGGTATTGTTATGTTCATTGTAATCTATAATATAGTGTAAAACTATTATAATTGATAAACTTCACTATAAAAATTATAGCTATTTTTTAGTGCAAATGAATTAAAATTTTCACTTCACATTTGTGTTTAATTAACTGGGGTTAAATAGTGAGATCTAATTAAGACAACTCCATTTCGAACTTATCTATCCTCTAAAATATAAAGTTGTGAAAATCTCTGAACCTTCAAATAATAGGACTTAACCTAAGAGCTAAGACAACTTAATCACTTGTTTGAAATTAAAGTTATTTTTAATTTAAGTTTGAAAATGTTTTTCATCTTTATGAAAAAAATTTACAAACACAATTCAACCCCCCTTATATTTCCTTGTATATTTAAGTGGTGATAATGGTAGAGGGTGTTAAGTTGTGGGTGGCGATGATGATGAAAGGTGTCTTATGGCTAGGGATGACAATTGAGTCCAAGTCTGATTAGTACCCGCATAAAATACTCGCAATGGACAAGGTTAAAGCCCATTAAACGGGTACAGGGATGAGGACGAGCTTTTATCCACAATTTTTCACGAGGATGTGCGCGAGTACGAGCACTATAATGCCCAGCCTGCCCCAAGTCGGCACAAATAAATTGAAAATAACTTTTGACAAAGTTACTCCGCTTAATAATTTTTTATAAACATTGAATTTCATCAATCCAACCTTAATATTGAAATTTTTCATTACGTACATCAAACCTACAAAATTTTATATAATTTAAAAATCATTTGATATTTCATCAAACCACTTCACTCTAATGTACAATATACACTTTTAAAAAATAAGTAAATATCTACCCTAAAATTACATACTTGTGAATATCCAATTTATCTAAAATTTGGTGTGCATTATCATCATATTAATATCACATTATTTAAGAGTTAGATTTGTTAAATTTACATTCTAAAAAAAGTTATAAATGGAGTACTTTGCCAAAAGTTACTCTTGGAATAAGTTAATTCCCACCCAAATAAACAATATGATATAAATTTATAAATAAATATTAATTTTAACCAAATATCTAATATAACTCTATATTTTTAAAACTCATAATATATATATTTATAAACAAAAAAAGTAAAAAGTTGATACATATTTCATATTAAAATTACCATCAGAATAAAATATTTCAAATTAAAACTGCAATCAGAATAGATCATTAGAACCCTAGTTGTCCCTCCCAATGTCGCCCCCTCCTACCGTTGCCTTCCATTTCATCCTCTAGAGCGCGACAATAGGGATAAAGTCCATGTTCATAAAATAGTTTAATGTGCATGTATTAAGTTGTTAAGAAGTCCATGTTTATTAAAATGTTATGTTGGTGAATGGTGATATTTAAAAATTATATTGGATGAACTTGGAGTAATTTTTTAATTGAGATATAGTTTTCTTAAATTAATGTTTTTCTTATTGAGTTGCTAATTTTCACTTAACTAAATTGCGGGTAACAGGCGCGAGTATGAGCATATAGGTGCCCAACGGGTACGAGGATGGACATTAAAATTGTTGCCCACGTAGGTATAAGCGCAGATACGATTTTTTTTTCAAAAACACTTTAGTACCCTGCCTAGAGGGTATCCATTACCATCCCTACTGATGGCGGTGATGGCAATTGAGGGTGTCAGACAGCAATAGTGGTGGCGGTGATTGGGGGTACCAAGTGGTGTTAGAAATGGTGATGGCGGTGGCGGGTGTCGAGCAAAAGTGGATGATGTTGGACATTGGCACCAAAGAGTGTTAAGTGGTAATGGTGGCGATAACAATTGAAGGTTTCGGGCATGCAGCAACAGTGATGGTGGGTGGTGTCATGCAATAGCGAAGGGTGTCAGTTGGCAATGGAGGGTGTCAAGCGACAATGTCGACAATTAAAGGTGTTGCTGACAATGACAGTTACGGGTGTCAAGTAGTGAGGGTGGTATTGACAGTGTATGATGCATGACAGCGAAAGTGGTGGTAGAGAGTGCCGACATTGCAATGATGAAGTGAATTATTAATTTGGGTGAGGTTAAAAGAGAGATCGGTTGTATTGTTAATAAAAAGAATCATAGGATGTTTTGTTCAATTTTCTTCGTTACCATGTATTTTTTGTAGAACTAGAGTGTACCTTTTTTTAATCATTTGTTTTGTTTTGTTCCATTTTTTAAATACAACAAACATAAAATGAAACCTAGACGTACCATTTTGACATGTCTATCAAATGCTATCATGGTGAGTAAGAGTATCGTATCCACATGGATTGCAACTCAATTATCGGTTCACACGAAGTGGTTCTAGTTGAACAAATTAAATCTTAAGGGCGAGTTTTTGAGTTTAGAAGGGAGGGGGAAGGGAAGGGTTAAATGGAGAAGAGATGGGAGAGAAGAAGAGGGAAAGACTTTATAAGATATATTTAACTATTTGGTTCAAACGAGAGAAGGGAGGGGAGGGAGGGGATGTGAGATGATATTTTATCTTGTTTGATTCGAAGAGGGGTGGGGGATGGGAGGAGAGGTCTTTCTTGTTTGGTTTACAAGGGGAAGGGAGGTAAAGGAAAATATAATTAATTTACTTTGATACCCTTATACTTTTATAACATCTAACTTTATTAATACGAGTGGAAGGATATTTAAATAATTTTTATTGATTTTTATTTTAAAGCCCTCCTTCTTCCCTCCAAATTCGCCCAATTCTGGAGGGGAGGTATAATGTTATTAAAAGGGATTTTGGACCCATTTCCTCTTAAATAATTGAACCAAACATAACAATCCTATTAAAACCCCCTCCCTTCCAAATACCTCAAAAATTGAACTAACATAAAAACCCTCATAAGTCTTTCTCTTCCATTTTTTCCCTACAAAAATCAACTCGCAAACATACCCTACGGAAAAATTCAATAATACTAAAGTGCAACAACTATGGGCCAAAGACTTTTCTATTTTTCATTTTTATTATTTTTTATAGATTTATTTTATGTTATGTTATATTTATTGTAAAGACATCTTTATATTGGAATCTAAAAACAAAAATTAAAAACATTTTTAGACTGTTTTGATTGTCTAGTTTTCTAAACAGATAGTTTTTAAAATAGATAATACGAAAACAATAATTCAAACAAGTTTTTAACGTTTCTGTTTTTAAAAAGGTAAAAATAAATTTTTAAAATAGAAATCAAATAGGGCATAAAATATTTAAAGAGTTTAATATATATACACTATCAGAATAAAGAAGTTTTACACATATATCCAATGATATGCTGCCACATCATTTATTGAATTTAGTAGTAAATGAGATGTAATATTTATTAAATAATGTGGCAATACACAAATGTCAGTTTAATATATCAATTAAATCCATATTTAAATGTAATAAAATATACTGAATTGAAGAATTGAAATGAAATCAAAATGAATTGCATAATGAGATTAATAATGATAACGGAGTGATAAGAGTTTGATTCTTCCAAATCTTCACATTGTATTTAAGGGAATCCATTTAATTCAATAGCAAAAGTTCATTGATAATCCAGTTCATTAAATTCATCGGAATTTAAATTCTAACCCAACCCCTTAATTCCATAAACATTAACATAATATTTGTTGGAGGGATTTGGATGGGAGGAAAGGGAAGAGAAGTGGGGGAGAACGATTTTAAATGAGCTTTTATGTTTGATTCTATTTTTAGAAAGGGAGGTGACAAAATCCATTCAAATGTTAATTTTGTTCCCCTCTAATAAAAGGGAATTCAGAGGGGATGAGATCAAGAAATTATTAGATGGTTTCGGACCACCACGTCATCCATGGTCTCGACCAAATAACATTTGACATATAAGCAAAATTGGTCGAGATTAAAAATAAATTCATGGTCGGACCATGAATTATTCAAATGTTAATTGGTCGGGACCATGAATGACAGAGTTTAAATTAAATAATTAAAATAGTTTAAAAATCCCTACAATTATATTAATAAAACTAAGTGAGTAAGTGTTATAAAAGTAAAAAAAATATATAAATAAATTAGTTTTATTTTTTTGGTGTTATCAATAGGTATCTTCTTTCACTATTGTCTTATTCGGGCTTAATGCTTCTCACTTTAATGGAATCGAACCAGAAAACTCTTCCCACAAACTCAGTATACATTGTTAACTAAATCACAACTTTTGATAATTAGTTTTATTACTCCAATTCTAAACGAAACAAATAAGGAATAATTTTTCATTCACTTCTCTATTTGAACCAAAAGATAAAATGCTACCACCCCTCTTCTTTCCTTCCCTTCATTAATATCACTCACATCCCCTAGTTGGAATCAAACCGTTCAAAAGAGCGGGAATTGTTTAGATCACCCCAAGATAAGATTTTACCCAAGGGTAAGGTAACTATTCAAGTGAAATATAAACGTTACCGCACTTGATCCAATGTACAGCGTCTTGGGTTGAGAACTGAGAGGAGTTTAGCATAGGCATAGCAGAAGAGAAAGAGAGGAGCGGAATGGGGAGGGTTACAGAGACTGCAGCAAGATGTGAGTATGAATCTCTCAGAAACGCTCGCATGTTAGAGAACAAGGTAATCAACATCATCTCCATTTTTTCTGTCTCTTTGATAGATTGTGTCAATGAATGAATCGAATCGTGTATGTGATGCAGGCTCGGTTGGAGTCTCTTGGTGTTCTCAATAAAATTTCTCAGCTTCGAGCTGCAACCAAAAAACCTCGCCCTTACTA
The DNA here is from genome assembly GCA_026901365.1 of Sesbania bispinosa. NCBI lineage: Eukaryota > Viridiplantae > Streptophyta > Magnoliopsida > Fabales > Fabaceae > Sesbania > Sesbania bispinosa. Next base: position 2,585 of record QLOH01000473.1, on the reverse strand, counting down.
CAAAAGGGTTTACGGTCTCACTCCCTTGCGCCGCTCCCAGCGAATCAACCCCACCGCCACCGCCGCCGCCGCCAACAACAACAACCTTCCACTGCGTCGCTCTCAGCGCTTGACAAAGAGTTCCACCCACTCTTTGTCCCCAAAGCAAGGTTTTCACCTCAATTAAAAAACGGCAAAATAAAATGGGACTTTTTACTTTATTTTATTCTGCTCATTATTATTATTATTTTGGTTGGAGATGCTCGTTTGTTTGGTTTGAATTTTCATTTTCTGTTTCCATTTTCCGTTTTCATTCCGCTTTCCTGTTTTCTGAAATTTAAAAAAAAAAAATCTGGAAATGACGATTTTTTGTTTCCAGCATTTCCAATTTTTCCTTTGTAAAATTTCAGAAAACAGAAAATAGGAAATGGAAACATGAAATGAAAATGCAAATCAAACAGACCGTTATTATTGTTAACTCACCTTTGATTCCAGCTACTTTGAGTAAAGTCGAGTAACGTATTTAAGAAGACATTTTATTTTGCTTATTATTGTTAGTATCTAAGTGACCGTTTGATTTACGGTTTGGTAGAATTGATTCTATGAGATGAGTGATGCACATTTTACTAAATACGGTTGGACGATGTGATTTAAAATCAATTACGCGAAACCATGGTTTTGCACTGTGTCATCGCTAATCCAATCAAACACTAAATTAACTTTCACCAAATTAATTTGTTATTAATTTGATAAAGAGGGAAAACAATATTTAAAAGATTAATGTAGGAGAATCCTAAATTTTAGAAGATGAAATTAAGAGTTTAGTCTCATTATTATTATGAAACGACTCATTTAATCCTCCAAGCCTATGTATGACATGACATTTGTCCACATTTTGGTTCTCCATTGAAGACTTACTGCCATCAGTCTTGCCCTTTTAAATGATTAATTTGATTTTATTCTATGTCTTTTTGAAGGACTAATATGATGTATTTATAAAAGAAGGAAGATATATGATGTAACAACCAGGCGTTACTCTTACTTCAAGCATTGCTTGATTTTAGTGACTTTGATGTGAATTGTGATTGTTTATTACTGCATTTTGTTTCAGAGGAGGTAACTTTGAATAAAGGGGAAGAAGAAGACAAGAGGCCTGCCAATGCACCTCTTATTAAGCTGAATCATGAAGAGCTTCAGATTTTAGCAGAAAGTTCTGCTCGGCGCTGCAATAGCAACGGCAGAGGTAGTGTCTACAATCCAGTTTTGGGGATATGCTGCCATTTTTGCAGGTCCATTCTCTAGCTCTCTTCCTGTTAAAACTTGAGATTAATACTTTGTTTCTTTGGTCCCAAAATCATTACTTAGTTTGTTATCGGGGTAGGTTCACGGTTAATGCTTTATACAAGCTATATTTCCAAAATGATGATGATGATGATGTATATGGTCATTTCTCTAAAATTTGGCATGTAAGTAATCTGGTTCATGTTAGGCCTTAATAGAAATTTTCTAGTATGTAAAAGGTTTAATGTGGAGCTATATGGTGTACTATGATATAACATAAAGTGAGAGCATGCTCTTGTATGTTTAAGACTTAAGATTAGTTATTCTCACCTCTCACTTGATATGTTTTCATATATTTAATATTGTGTTTGGGATGGTAGATGATGACATTGCAATACAAAATACAAATGCAGGCAAAAAACACTGTGTGGCGAAGAAGACTGCAAAAGATGTGGCAATGGTGATGTGGATGAACCATGCCTAGGTCAGATTTAGAATGGAGCCATATTTTGCATTCTTTGTGCACTAAATTCCCAATGTTATAACAGTTTCACAACGTATTGCTAACAGGAAAGACTGATTGTTCTGTCTGTCACTCTAGCACTGGTGTTTTCTGCAGAGCCTGTCTCAAGGTTCGATACGGCGAAGGTAAGAACAAATAATTACAACAAAATAAGGCAGTTAAAACAATGTAAACAAATTAAAATTGCATTAAGAAAAACGCTTGGTGTCATGTTTACTTTGGTGGCACGGTTAGGGGGTATTCTTGGGTTAGCTTTTGCATCAACTGATATCAAGTCCCTCTTCAGTCCCCGAGCCAATCTTAAGAGCATGGTGTCTTGTTTATTTGATGTTACCTATGCTTAAGTGAAATAATCTTCATTGTTTCATTGAGGCCATTTGTTATAGAATAACAGCTTATTTTTCATTCTTTTCAAAACGGAAGAATTAAATTATCTTGGACACTAAAATTTGTTTGTTCAGAAAATTATAAATTGTGCTTTGTGCTCAATTTTGATACTCTTGTAATAGAGCAAGACTTACTGAAAATGACTCATATTGATAGTTTGAAACTGTTCATTATGGTTCTGTTTTAGAAATAGAGGAGGTGAGACAGAACAAGGGATGGATGTGCCCACATTGCATTGAAGAAAAAGGAATAAACCCCTACTGGATATGTAACAGGTAGAGCCCTTAAATTTTAGCACCTACTTAAGTTTTTGGGTTTGGATACTGTAAATATACAAGCATTATTGTGTGTAGAATTCCTTAAAGAGAATTTACTTTGATCTGATTTAAGATGCTGTCTCCTTTTACCTTAATTG